>CM075823.1:10901047-11578733 GCA_037975025.1 Excoecaria agallocha | reverse complement strand
GTCAACTTATCTTTGGAAATCCTGTCCCTTTACTTTCTTTCTACGTTAACCCTTTTATTCCTTGCTTAGTACATTTTTTTCTATAGAGATTGATGCGACAGTAATTTTTTTTCCAACAATAAGGGACAATTACGGTTCTTTGTTGAAGGTACTTTGCTCATGTGTCCCACAATTGACACTCATAATATGCAATAGGAGGTAGATATGTCTTTATATGTAATTAATATTCTTGTATATCCCCATTCCCAAATTTTTTTTTGGCTCTTGTTGTTCCATGTACTTATACTGTAGTACATCTACATCCTAAAAATATGATAAATTATGTAATTTGCAAGTCTAGAAGTTTTAATTCGAATTGTCATTTAATATTGTCCAATAGCATTAGAAGTTTAGAACCATTCATTGTTATACTCTAAATGACAAAATGGTCAGCATGCCAATTCAATCTCTTTAATTTGTATTCTGCCTCTCTTTTCATGGGCCTCTTGTCTAATTCTGTTCCACACACCTGGCTACAACAATATACATACAGGTAATTTCTTTCTTGGACTTTACAATGACTACTGAATATGCCATTATATTTGTGGTCTGATTGGACCTGTTCAAAAGAACACAGCTAATATTATTTTATCTGAGATCTCATATTTGCTTCTGCTTCTTGCTTTAGAAATGGTTTCTAGGCCTAGTGATTCCCCTCATGCAAGGATAGAATTCATCTGCTTTCATTTGTAGCACTAAGAGATATTTATTGGCATATTAAATATTATTCTTATAATTGGGCGACTAATTAGAAATATAAATTAGCGACAGAAAAAATAATGCGTCGCTAAATTAGCGACTGATATTTCAATCCGTCGCTAATATATTCTCGACTCGCTTTTAGCGACTATTAGTCGTAGCGTCGCGAATTTAATTTAGTGACGGAATTCTAACAATTATTATTCTAACTTGAAGGTTTTTCAAAATTACATAACAAAACTGGAATTCAAGCTAATTTATTTCCCTTTAAAAAATTTGTTTGAAAAAAAAAACTAATTTAATATCATCAGTGCAGTACCAAAAGAAAAATATATTATTTTTTTAAAATGTTTGATGATAGTTCGATTTTTCAACTCTATCAACCTGAAGTTATAGCTAAAATTAAAAATTAAAAGCAATTAAAAGACGAAACAAAGCATGTTGAAAGTTGGAAAAGGAAAAGGAGCTACGGGTAAACCATCTAGAAGAGGGACGATTGGTGATTGGTCAAAGAACGAAAGCTATACGCAAGAATAGAAAGAGCGAACACTTCATTAAATTCCTGAGTCCAGCCTAACTTATATTTCTCAATGGAGTGCTTCTGAAGAAATATTGCCCTATAGATGTTTACTTTAAAAAACTATTCACCTTTTGAAAAACTTGCCTTTTGAAATGACCTTTGAAAACTCAAAAGTTATAAAATTTTGTTGTTTAAAGAAAGAGCGTCGGAGGATATGAAATAGCCTACAATTATTGATTTTTTAATTTTTTTCACTTTTAATTTTTTATTTTTTTTACATTTGCATTTGCTTTACATGTACATTTGCATTTACACTCACATCTATTTTTACATTTATATTTTATAACTCAATATTATCATATGGATCTTAAGGATCTTCTAATGCTCGACTGGAAGGAGGTGTATTATTTCCTGATGAATTTGCCCTTTTAGCTGAGTCATGAGGGTCTAATGCACATATTTACTTCCTGATGAATCGGCTGAGTCATAATTACCGCTAATTAAGATAAGCTTTTGAATTTTAAAGCAAGCAGTTGGAATTCCGATTGAGACATGAGAGGAATGGGTCACCTTGGATTTTTCTTAAGATATTAATTGAAAAGCTTGATATATGTATCTTCTTGTTTGTTTAGTCAAATTGTTGACTAATTGTCTTTTCTTTTTTTCTTTCTCTTCCTCCTTAAATCTGATTTTCATTCTAATTAGATTTATGGTCATTATCTTATTTTCATGTACCCTTTAAAATGCTTACAAAATAAATAAAATTATAATATTAAATAAGAAAATAATTATAAAAAATATCATATTATATAAAGATGTATGTTTTTTATTTTTAGTTTTTTAAAATTCAAAAACTGTTTTTAATTTTTATTATTTGTTGTTCACTGTTTTGCTATTTTTTTTTCAAAAAATATTCTAATATCCATTAATAGGTATTATACATATATATAATCTGATTATTAATATTAAATATTCATAATCTGATTATTAATATTAAATAATAAATATTTAATGAAATTCAAAATTTAAAATTTATTGCATTAAAAAAATCAATTATTTTTTAAGAAAAATTAACAATATAAATATCAATTATTATAGTTCAAAAATTAAAAATATAACTGGCAATTATTATAATTCAATCACAATTTTTGTAATATTCTATCTCGAATACTGTTAATTTCACGAAGTTAACTTGTATTTTATTTATATTAACTACCACGTGTAGAAACAGTTAATTCTTCATTCTACATTCAGTATAGTATTAGTCTACTAATATTTAGAGGCAGGAGTGGTGAAAATAGATGGACGATATTTTCATTTTCCCTGCCCGACTAATACTATACTGAATGTATTTTCAAAGAAGAAAATATCCTTCAAAATTGCTGAATAATATCAAATTTAGAATTTGTTTGTTGTTCAATGCATACATGTTACATGTGCATGATTTTTATTTTTCTTTTTTTTTTGTCGTAATCTCCATGTTAATTAATTAATTAATCTCCATCACTACCTTTTTTTTCACATGTAAAATAATTAATTACCATTAATCTTAAGAAATACACATTACAATTTATAAAATAATCTTTTTTTATGAATAAATTTACCAGATTTACTGTACTAGCAGCACGATCCAGACAATTGCTGACTGGACTGACCACTACCCATGCTGATATACTCACGCACCCAAGCCACAATCAAACAATGTGGGATCCCGAAGGACAATTAATAGAATTATTAATAATTCTATTTTTAATAATTCTATTGAAATGACCCTTTTAGTTTTAATAATTCTATTAATTGTCGCCCTTTTTAGTAAAATATGAGAATAAAATAAAAAAATATGCATTAATTCTTATATTAAAATAAAAAAATGAAAACAAAAAATTTATCAAAAACTACACTTAAAGATCAACGAAGGATAGCATCACTTATTTGCCAAAAAAAAAAATTCTCATTATGCTTCCACTAACAATAATGCCCTTTTTATAACTTATTCACTTATCTAGTTTTAACACTTATTATAACCAGACCAGACATTAAATCGGAGTTGGATCGCGATTGAATTGGCTGAATCGGGTTGGACCAAAATCTACTTTTTTTTAATATTTATTTTGAATTAGTTATTTTATATTCAAATTTATACGAATTTTAAGATACGTAATTTCGTACCATTAGATTAGGTAACGGGCCTCTATGAACCCATCTTTCATTATCGCCTTTAAAAGTGCTGCACTTTAATATTAAATAGGGAGTTTTACAAAACTACCCAAAAAAAAAGATGTTAAACTTAAAAATACTCCCTTCTTTTTTCCTCTTTCAAAAATACCTTTTTTTAAATTTTCATTTTTAAAAATACCACTTTTTTCATTTAACTTAGACTCCCCATGTTTTCACGCCTCATTTTCCTCCTCCTCCTCCTTATTCTTATCAATATATATATATTTGTAATCTAACTTTGCACAGTTGGCACGATAAGACAGAGAGCTGTATTTTTATGGGTTATATATATTTGTATACAATTATACAAAGCAATGTATTTGTATGAGTTGAGTCTAAAATACCCATAATTGCCAGTTCAATTTGCCTACCAGAACAACATCCAGTTGATATTATAATTAACAGGAAGCATAGAGATTTATGATTCAAAGAAACTTGATATAGAGTTAAAAAAACATAATTTAATATAATTTATAACAAAATTCAAGACTAATTAATATATGATACATACACAATTAACAACAAACTGCATCAGACTACAATCCTTAGTCCAAAGAAATTCCAGATGATCCCTTGTCAACGTATAAGCAATTTAACTAGGTTGTCAGTTAAATAAAGCTTGTGAATCAAGCTCTACAATGGCAGCAAACGTAATGCCGCAGTGCAGTGGTCAGGTGATAGATTTCTGGTAGACCGTTTGACCTGGACGTTGGTGGCTGGTGATTAATATATGTCTCCTTGTGATGGACCGGTGATTAATACATGTCATCCGTCTTTCTCTTTCATTTTGATTTTTTTTTTCGTAGTAATCAATACAGTTAGTTAGAATTCTTGTAATACTAAATGTGGCAGAAACTGTATACTACCTTAGTAAGAGAATGAAATTGATAGTTTATGTTAATTCTGCTCACAAAATTCGTTAAAGTTTGATGTAAAAAAAATTAAATTCAGTATTACGAAATAATTACTCAAAAAATTTAATTTAATTAATCTTGATAAAATTTAAGGTTTTACAGAATAGCTGTAATAAATTTATATAAAGAGAAAAATTAGTAAGTAATTTGGCGGTCGTGTAATGTCAGATTGACAATCTCAATTCTGGATTTTAGTATACCGATAGTATGCCTGGTATACCAAAATCCAGAATTGAAAATACTATTTTAAATTTTGGTATACCAACGGTATACCTGGTATATCAATGGTATACCAAAATAAAAAATAAAATTTAATTTTAATTATCATTCAAAAAATAATATATATATATATATATATATATATATATATATATATATATATATATATATATATATATATATATATATATATATATATATATATACCGTGGTATATCATTGGTATACTGGATCTACCAGGTGGTATACCGTGGTATACCATGACATACCATGTATACCAAACGTTATACCATTGGTATACCATGTACACCGGATGTACCATGTGGTATATCATGTATAACAGATGGTATACCATAATATACCAGGTATACCATTGGTATACTGGATCTACCAGGTGGTATACCATTGAGAGTAGTCAGACTTTCTCAATTGACCAAAATTCGAATATCATATTTTTCTAGTTCAAATATATATATATATATATATATATATATATATATATATATATATATATATATATATATATATATATATATATATATATATATATATATATATATATATATATATATATATATATATATAATCTACTTGTGGCTACTTTTTATGTTAGATAAGGGACATCAATACGATAAACTGTGATGTATATATGATGTCCAAAGTCTTATGTGTAAGATACAACTACTATTTCCGGTGGCTTTAGAAAGGTACACAATTAGCAAAAATAATGCGAAAAGAATACACAATTACTTATGTTACAAAAGTAAACATAATGCGAAAAGAATACACAATTAGCAAAAATTGAATTAGTAGAAAATGCAGGTATGAAACAGATTTATAAAATAAACGGATTGATTTGTGACCCATTTGATCTATATGTGACCTGATTCATTTACAATTTGCTCCGCTTACAACCACTGATAATCAAGGCCATTGTAAGAAGGACCAGCCCAGCTTCATAGGTAGGGCCGACTGCTAATCTTTATCATAGAACCTAATTTTGGATAATAATGCTAATTTAGGATAATGATATGCAATGGCTATCCCTAAAATTGTCCATTTGAGGTGAAATAATAAAAATGAAATTACCTCAAGAACTCCTCCTGTGGAATATTTTAAGACACGAAGAAATGCTTTAGTCCGTGTAGCCTTTGATTTTGCTGCACAAACCAAATGCTATTACTGATAGTGCAATATGAGATGATCCAACATGATCTAAGAAAACATTTTCAACCAGGTCACAAATTGAAGGAGAGGATAATCACTTGTCTCTGTGTTCAATTTTTGGCCAGTACAGCTGCTAGGATATAGCTGAGGGCATCAATCAATGGACCTTTGAGATCCATGTCATAATATGCCCTAAAAACAAAAAATTAAAATAAGGTATTTTTAAACATTTTAAAAGTTTTGCCTGCATTTTTTAAATTGGGGGTTAAAAAAATGGTAAAGCGTGTAATTTCCTCTATTAAATAACGGGCTTTCTGGGCCTTGCTTAATGGACTAGTTGAACTAAGTAATGGGTATTACTGTCATTTTGTTGAACTGCTAAGGCAAGAAGGTAACAAAACCCTAATTCTTAAAATCATCCATAACCCCACAGCTCATCATCTTTTCTGCGTGCAAGCTCGCATTCAACCTCAACAATGGTATCTACGTCTATGTGCTTTGGAACTCATTTTTTACGGTTAGTATTAATGGTAGAAGAAGAAGGAGATAATGAAGGAGAATGAGATGGAGTTCCTTCTAAAATGGTTCCATTAATGGAAATTTTCCTTTCTCCACCAATAAGAGCAGCACCTCCTAGAAGTTCTTGAATCATCTTTTCTTCAAATTTGTAGATCTACAACAATCCAAAACAAGAAAAGAAAAGCAAGGTGAGTCTTTATTTTTATTTTTTCTTTTGAGTTGAAAAGCTAAAGGAAGAAAGTGGATTTTGTTGTGTATTTAGTGTATGCGTACAAGATCAACATGACTTGCCTTTTGTAATAGAAATTTTGTAAGAGAGATTTCAATGGCTTTGTTGGCCTTTTTTTTTAATGGGTGAAAAGGAATTGAAAATTGAGGATATGGAGGTCTAATAAAGACACACAATGTGAAAGAAAGCAGTCACTTTACTATAATCACAAAACAAGAAGTGGGTCTTTGATTTGGAATCTTTTCAGTGTAGATCATGCAGATAAAGTGGTTTGCATCTCATTCATTCATTGACTTGGTTGATCGATCAACACAAAATTGGGATAGAGAAGAGAGAATGTAGAAATGGGATATTATTCATATTAATATTTTATTAATTATATTTTTTAATTATAATTTGATATTATTCAGCAATTTTGAAGGATATTTTCTTCTTTGAAAATATTAGTTGGCGCATGGCGACTACTAATACTACTATACCAGGGAAAATGAAAATATCGTCCATCTATTTTCACTCCAAGAAGTGAGAATGAAGAAGAAGAAGAAGAAGAAGAAGAAGAAGAAGAAGAAATTATAATTAGAAAGTGAAGAAGACATGAATTTGTAATTAGTTCCCTTATTAAAAAATAAATATTATAGTTTTAAACCCAAATTACTCTACAAATTTAGAGTTGAACACCACTAAACCAAAAATCACAAAAGATCCATAAGAAAATACTCGAAGCCCAACCCAAACCTATGACCCCGAAATTTTTTCAATTAATATATATATATATATATATATATATATATATATATATATATATATATATATATATATATATATATATATATATATATATATATATATAAAAGCCCAGAATGATCAGTACCCAGAGAAGATAGCAAACCCTTCAACCATTTCAATTCATAAGCTATTGTAGTCATAGACTTGTACTCTTCTTCAGATGAGGAACAAGGTACTATATATTGTTTCTTGGTTTTCCATTAAATCAGAGAATTGCCCAAGAAAACAAAATATATTGTCAAAGATCTTTGCATCAAGGGACAACTAGCCAAATAAGAGTCACAATAACATTCAAATTCATATCACAATCTGCACTTAAAAATATCATTTGTCCTGGATTCCTTTTCAAATAACGAACAACAAGCTAGGTTGCTCCCAATGTTCTTGCTCCAGTTTGTGCATAAATTGAGCAAGGGTATGAACACAATAAGACAATTCAGGTCGAGTAATAATCAAGTAAATAGTCCATTCCACCAACCACCTATACGTAGCTGGATCATTCAAATCTACATGAGTTGCAAGAGCTAGTTTATGATTCTATTCAAGAGAAATCTTTGTTGGTTTAGCCTGCAACAGATCAGTTTCAAAGATAATGTCTAGCGCATATTTCCATTGGCACAAGAGAACATCATTAGGATTCCGAGCCACCTCTATTCCAAACAAATATTTCAACTTTTCCAATTCCTTCATATGGAAACATCAGTTCAAATAATCTTTGAAACGTTGAATAGTCACATCATCATTGCCAGATATGATAAGATCATCAATATAGACAAGAATATTTAATTGAACATTCCCATCTTTAAGAACAAATAAAGAATATTCAGATCTTGATTATGCAAAGCCGTATGTCTTCAAAGACTCTGCCAATATAGAAAACCAACAACGAGGAGCCTCGCACAAACCATAGAGAAAATTTTGAAGTTTATATACTTTGCTTGAAAAGTTAGAAGCGAAACCCCGTGGTTTTTTCATGTATACTTCTTTATCCAAATTACCATGAAAAAAAATATCACTATGAGAAAAAGGCCTTTAGGAATGAGAAAATGACCCTTAAAAGTGCAAAATCAGTCCCTAACAGTCACTAATCAAATTTTTAAAGACCAAAAATCTGGTCTCTAAAAAGTAATAAGGATCAAATTTTTTATCCCTAAAAGTAACTTTACATGACTAATCTAACTTTTAATGACCGAAAATTCGGTGTCTAAAATGTATCAAGGACTAAAAATAAGATCCCTAAAAAATATTAAAAGCCGAATTTCTCATCCCTAGTAAAGTAGCCTCACATGACTAATCAAATTTTTAAGGGTCAAAAAATCTATAAATTCAATCATATTATACAATTTATATATATAATAGATACATATATAATTAATAGACACACACATAATAATTTTATACTTTCATATATATAATTTATAATGAATTAATTACAAATATAGAGTTAACATCCAAAAAACCAACATATTATTTATACAGCTCCTTTCCCAAAAGTTAATACCTAGAAAAATAAAATGATCCTGATCTTTGCAATTTCCTAACAAAATGTTCATCAACATTTGTATAAAGTCTTCAAACCTTCATGGTCAATAATAAGGTGAAGCTTCTAATTCATTTCAAATTGAAGGCCTCACTCTATTGTTACATAAAAAGTAATCCCAGTCAATGGAATATAATATAGAAAAATAAAAGATGACCAATTTCTTTATAAATAATGTCATTCTCCCAATCAATAACATAACCAGTATAACATTCCATTACGAGAATGAATCCGTTAATGTACACCATATAATGATCTCAAATTAAAGTTTAAACCAAGGGATTTTTATGAATCTTGGGTGATTTTTAAAAAAATTTCAAAAAAGGATGCTATAATAAACAATATTAAAAATTTAGGGTGTTGAAAATCGATATATTTGGGTGCAGGTATCTGACTTGGACGGCTCCACTTAATTGACTTGTTATGGTGATGAAAATCAGCTGGATGAAATGCCGGTATTCGACTGGTGGGCTCTGGCATGGGATGGAAATTGGTTGGAGATTGTGCCGGTTTTTGGCCTTTTTCTGTCCAGTACAAGACACACTGCAAAGAATCTCTGTGCCTTTTTTTTTAAATCTGTGCAGCTCCCCATCCACTCCTTTTTCTGGTGATATTGACAATTCATAGGGTCACTTTCTCGTGACCAAAACCAAGATGAAGACCAAAAAACCTTAAACTCTTTTTGAAATATAAATATATATGTGTTCTCGTCACTTTCACATTTCATGCTCTTTATTTTGCTATCACCTCTTTCTTTCTCACTTTCATGCTTCACTCTTCTGTCAACTTTCCCCCATTTTCAATCTTTCTTGTCTAAATTGATATAATTACTTTAATTCTAATTAAGTAATTAGTGTTATAAGTAGCATTTTAAACTTTCTTCGGCATAAAAAATGTAACATTATTTTGAAATACTATTTAATTTTATTAATTAAAATCTATATAATTATTAGTCTCATTTTCATGTTTAATTTGTAGGTGATAATAATTTTGAAGGTTATCTAATTTTAAGATTTAAAGGTAAGATATTAATTTTTTTTTTTCAAAATAGCCTGAGTTTACATTTATAGAATTGTATATATATATGATGAAATTAGGAAAATTTAAAAAAATTAATTCGCAAGCAAATAATTAAATTTTTTAATAATGAATATTTTGCATGAAAATAGCAAAAGTAACACATGTATCGTAGCTACATGCATAACTTAATGCGTGCTTAAGTTGTAAATTAATTATTTTTCATGTTATTTGATATTATTGACTTCTCAATAATGTATAGTGTATAAAATTAATTTAACTGATTGAAAAATATAAAATGCTTGAAAGAAATGTGTTGATAAATTACAAAATTTTGAAATGGGCTATATGTCTAAATTAAAAAAATTAATAATTTTTACATATAACCTAAATATATTTTTCTAAATTAAAAAAAAATTAATGCTTAGCTTTGTTGTAATCAGCTTCAAAATAATAAGAATCTACAAATAAAATATAAAAATAACGTTAATAATAATAATATAATTTTTACCTAACATAACAAAAATTATATTATATAATATTCAAATTAAATTACCTTTTTATTTTATAAGAAAGCAATGTGGTGTAAATATTCAATGAAATTAAGAACATATAAGAATGAATTTGTTGATGAGGAAAAAAATTTCAAAATAAGAGTTAGAATAATTGTGAGAAAGAGTTTAAATAGAGAGTTTGAAGGTGAGTTTCAAGAAGAGAAAATGAGAATGAAAAAAAAAATTTGTAAATGGAAAGAAGTAATTTCGGAACTTTGCTAATTTAAAGTGTGGTCAAAGAGGTCTTTCCATAATCAGCGAGGTCTGACATTTGGTAAAAAATTGGCATTTCTTATTGCCGTTTTTCGACACTCAGTTGAAGAAAATTGGCATACAATTGAGCTGATTTTTAGCAGTGCTGCCAGTCAATAAGGCGTGCCCCACAATATCGAATATCGGCAGATGTTAATACCCATTTTCAGCAGTATTCCAAATTTCTAATATTGTTTACTGTAGTATCATTTTTTGAATTTTTTTTTAAAATCACCCCAGATTTGTAAAAACCCTTAAAACAAATATCAATATTAATTTGATACATTCTTAATTAGTCTCTTCCATTATTTGTTGAATGCATGATATATATATATATATATATATATAAATACGCACATGATTGTGCAATCACTAAGTACTAGCTAACTTCCATCTACCATCGAACAAGCGTGGTTATCAATGTTAGTGTAAGCCCTAGCCCCAATGCATTGTAACGAAACACTTGAAATTAATATAATGAGGCATTTGTTTTATCTATTGTATTCCTGTGCATATCAATTGATAAAACTATCCAAGAGTGTCGTTTCGGTTTAAGTTATCATGTGTGAGGCACATGGATTGTAAGACCTTGAAACAAATGAGACTTCATTCTAAATATCCCTAGTCAGTCATTGTTATGGGAATAACAAATGAATTAAGACTAGTATGCTCTCTCTGATGCTATGAGTCCTGTCTTACGGATCATTAGGACAAGAGTGTCAATCAGAGATCATAGATACATGTTAAGGAACATGGTATCTGGATTCGATCCGCTCATGAGAACACTACATGGTACAAGTCATAAGTGTTTCTCATATGCAAGTTTTGTATCGGAGTTCTTAGACCTGAAATCTCTATGAAACTCTTTATGAATTACTGTGTACTTTGACATACACCTAACGTGCTCGTAACAGAGTGACAAGTACGGGTATGATTGGGTATGCATTGATTCATGTTAGAGAGCATGAGAGAAGTGAAGGGATTACCCCTCTCGATATGAGAGAAAATATCATCGGCCACTTGATCAGTGAACTGAGAAGTGTATGGCCATACCGAGATGAAATAATGAGTAATCATTATTTATCTGAGAGTTCAGTGTCACTGGAATATCAAGAAAGGAATTAATATATATAAGGATGACTGGCTCCATGCCTTATATTAATTCTGATATTTATGGGTAAGGGACTATGCAAAATTGCATTAGGTCACTAAATGCCATTTGCATTTTCGTTTAATTTGGAATGCTATAATATCTTGCTAGAGAATATATATAGCCTTTGAATTAATTTTTATTAATTCATTGCCAATATTAAATGGACCTATAGGATCGCACATAAAGCACTGGGCTTAAAATTGTATTGGAAATTAATTTGGACTTTTATTTGAAGTCAAATTAATGCATGCAATGGGTGAACAGATTTTTACTGTTAACAATTGGTCACGAGAGAAATTTACTGGCATGTGTTAGGTTTAATTTCAATTGATTAATTATCTATGTATAATTAAGTTAATTGAGTATTAAATCCTAAATTATATTTAATCAAAATATAATACTTGAGAGGGAATTAAAGTAACCAAAGTTTAAACTAGGAATCCTAGTTAAATTTGGCAACTAATTACCTTAGTTAAGTAAGTTTGTTTTGATTAGCTAAATGATGCCATTTGAATTTAAATTCTAATAGAATTTAAATTAAAATATATATCTCTTAATTATTAAGTGTTAGTGGCTGAAATTGCTACCTAATTTAAGGCACTCACACATGACTAAAGTAAGTGATATATATTAAATGAATTAAAGGAATAATGGTGGGTGCCACTTTTATTCTTCTTCTCTCTTTTGGCCATGAGAGGATTAGTGGGATTTGTAGAGATTCCTTTTGCTCTTAATTCTCTCATGGAAGGTGACTAAGATAGAAACCAAAGAAGAAAGAACAAGAAGAGTTTTTGTGTTTTTCAAACAATTCCATTGCCTAATACACAAATATAGAGCTAGCACTCTCGATTTTAAGCTATCTTTGCAAGTGTGTGTGAACATAGAGAGGAGTGGCATAAAGGCTGTTCCTTTGGCATTGGTGGTGAAGATCTAAGGTAAATAAATTCATCTTAGTTGCTGGTCATCATCAAAATCAAGTCTTGAAGTGCATCTAAAGTTGTAAGTTTCAAAACTCTAAAATTGCATGTTTTCGTTCCTAGTTTTGGATATGTATGGTATGCATGATAAAATTTTTTGTTTTTCCGCTGTGCTATCATGATTTTCATACCATGTCATATTCCATCAATCAATTCCATAGAAATCTAAGTATGAAGATGTCCATCCACAGAGATAATGAAAAAGCTGTGTACCACAAAATGTAAAGATGTATGCTTGCAGCAAGTTTGGATCAATAGGCCAAACGATGGTCTTCACCAAGAAATCTAAAAGCATGTGGGTCTAAATATAGATCATATCTTGCCGCACAAGATACATTAGAAAACTTCAGTTGCAAACGTGAGAAAGGGGATGGAAAAGTTCATCACATGGCAGAACTCAGCTCTCCAGACAATACGCATATTATGTGTATAAACCACAGTCAACGACTTTCAGAAAGATTAAATTTTATAAAGCTATCCACTTTACAAGCAAGTCGTCATGACCTAAGGCTTGCCTTCTTAGTCCAATATGAAGAAAATGACCTAGACTTCAAGTTCATGAAATTTATTGAAAACTAGTATTGGCAATGAAGATAGTTGCTACCTAGTCACTTAACAAGCGTAACTCAATGAGATAATTATATTTCATTGAAACTCAATGCTACTTCACACATAGTTATAACTTAGTAAACTATGAATCCAAGATTAAGTCTACGAATGAACCTGTAATAAATTTATTTATTACAGAAACCTGTAATTTCTTAAAAATAAAATTAGATAAAAGACAGAATCAAATTAAAAAAAAAAAGTTATAGGATAGAAACATGCAATTGAAGTGGCAGCTATAGAGTAGAAACATGCAAAAAAAAAAAAAATTGCCAAGCCTAAAAGAATGTTAACTATGACCTTGTTAATTTAAATCAAAATTCCTCCAACTTTCTCACTTTTGGGACATTGTAGAAAAAAAAAAGAACTACAGCATTCCGAACTTCAATTGTGAGAGTGAGATTGTATGACGGGAAAAGAGATTTTCAAGAAAGACACAGATAGAATGCACTCAAGGAATGTAGGTCATGTCTTGGTGCACTATATATATTACAAAAGTTACATGGTAAAAACAAAGAAAATAAGGACAACATATAAAACCAGATATGCATATAGTTTAAATACATAATTTGAAAAAGAAATTATCAAAACAATCTTATCTTAGATTTAGAGTTTAGAAACATCACTATCAAAACTATATGCATCTAACCAGAAGCTTGAGCATTTCCCTTTATGACCGACCTTAACAAGTGGAAATAAATGCCTAGGTGAGATTTCCTAACATGCAGGATACTCACAAAAAAAGAAAAAGAAAAAAGGTTATTGACAAAATATCCCAAAGAAACCTAAGCAGACACAAAGTTAAGGACTTCTAAGCAATCTATGCACATAGAGAGTTATGGCCCATTTATAGGCACAAAGCATCCCAAAAAGCAGTAATTTGATAATAAACTGATATATCATGAGTTTAAACTTATTTCCATTTCAATTGTTCTTAGACTAAATGACTGAAATGTTGGCTCATACTATATCTCAATTTTGATGACAATCAAATCTTGTATAAACTTTGTAGAAATTCAATTTAATTTGTTTATGTTTCAACAAATCTCCACTAAGTGTGGAAGATTGATCCGGGGATACAAGCCAAATGCATGAAGAACTTCAAGTTTTCAATTCTGTAGAAACTTCAAGAAATTAGTATATTAACTATGTACAATCTTTTGAGCAACTTCTTGTACATACTCATGTATCATAAATCTCTTTTGTTGCATAAAAAATGATTTACATGCATTAAAACATGTGTTAATTTGATTTTTTATTGTAAAAGAAAATAATGTCGAAATTAATTCCTTTTTGAAAAGCTATAAGAAAAATTTACTAGAAAATGTTTTAAAAAGTTTTTCAATTCTGGTTCACTAGAAAGGTTATATCTTATAGTCCGCTAGAAATGTTAACTCTTCTAATTCACCAGAAAGGTTAAGTATTCTAGTTCATTAGAGAAGTTTGTCAGAACAACCAATTCTAATTTTCTCTAAACAACAAAATAATGGCTGATTTTACTTTTAACCGTCTGTTTTGTTTCTAACGGCTATTTTCTATTTTTCAACAGTTGTAACGACTTTTTGGCTATAAATACAAGTTGTTTTTGAGTCTTAAAATGTTAAAAGAGTTGGAAAATCATATTATCTTGAGACACAAAGCTTTCATTTTTTTCAAGCAAATTTCTACATTTTATACTTCATACATTATCATTCTCCTCAATTAAATTAGAGTTTTTTTATTGTAATTCTTTTGTGAGAAATTTTAGTAAAAGATTGTGAGAAGGGTTGGCTAAAACCTTAGAAATCCTAGTAAGTTTTTGCATCTTTACTTGAGAAAAAGTTTGTGGGTTGAATATACTATAATTGTATATTGACTTTAACTTTTACCCATTAAAAGAGTTACTAGTGGAGAAAAAATTTCAAGACAGGATATTGGAGAGTGGATGTAGGCAGCTAAGCCAAATCAGGATAAATCATTGTGTTAATTTGTTTTAAATCTCCCCTCCTCTATGCTGTTTCTAAATTAATTTTAATAGTTCTGGTTCATTAAGAAAAATTTTGATTCAAAAGAATTTTGTTAAAAACCATTTCTATTATTTAACTTAAGTTCTACAAGGTAAATTAGTTTTGAAAAAGCTTTTGAAAAATATTTTTTTGTCACTCATTACATTTAGCACTTACACTTTGCATATTCTCCTGCTTTGCTTGACTAGAAATTACCTTAATTCTGTTCATACAGAATTTGTTTAAAAACATTTAGTGACGCCCAATCACCCCCTCTTGTATGTCGTCGGGACCAACATGAAATGCTTTTGTCAGCCTAAGCTGCATCAAAGAAGGTTACCTTCACTAGAAATTACCTTACTTCTGTTCATACATAACTTGTTTGGAAAATTTACCTCACTTCTGTTCATATTTGCTTTGGAGTTAGGACCAAAACAAGCAAAATACTGAAACCAAGCAAAGACTAGCTTTATTAGGATGAAAAATATATTAATAATAATTGCATTTCTCAATTGCATATTGATTTTCTACTGTCAAATCTGCGTTATTAATTGATCTTGACGTATAATTTAATTTAAAATATCAAAAAAATCTCTCGAAAAGAAGACTACAAAAATTTCATTAAAATATTTTCTCAAGTTATTTCAAAAGTCATACCACAATAATTAATCTTACAAATATTGATAGTTTATAAAAAAATTTCTATCAATTATTTAAAAATATGCATGATTGGCGCTTAAATTACCTGCTAATTATAGACATATTGTCATATTATTATGACACAACATGGAAATGGAAAGATAGAGCATGCAGCACCATATAATTTTTTTAAGATATTATAGGCCAGTGTATAAGCTAGACAAGTTTTCTCTTGTAAGTTATTATTATTTTTTTTTTCACTCAGTGATCTCATATATTCAATTTTACTCTCTAACTTATATTCTACTTGCTACTTTTATATATAACTTCCTAAAAATGAAAATTCTATTTTTGTTTTTAGCTCTTTGTAATTAATTAGTGTAAAGTTGACATAGAGTGTCAACTTTTAAGTTATCCCGTAAACAATTTTGTGTTTTTTACTTTAAAGTTGACATAATTTTACTTTTACTTTCTAGAGGCGCTGTATGAAAAGAAAATGGCAATGTATAGTGTTCGTGCAAAGCTGTAGGAAAAGAAATATTGGCATTGTTAATTGGATTACTATTAGCATATTTAAAAATTAAGCAATAAAGAATGGTCTTCTTTATGTGATTAAAACCTTAGCAATCTTTAGCGAAGAGTGATTAACCAGACAGAAAACAGGTTCTTTGATTTGCAACTAAAAGAAAAGAAAATTACTTCAAAAGTCACTTCATAACTCAAAACAAAGGCGACGGCCACCACCGAAAGTGACCAAGATTTTATTTTGCGAGAGAGGACGAAGACAGAGAACGAAATGAAGGGAAGATCAGGGATTAGTAACTGTTATATTTATTTTTATATTAATATTTATTATTTAACATCCACAATAACTATAATAGCTATTCGGGTTCGGATTTGTCAGGTAGGCAACTCCTGAAGAGTTATAGGGTGTGTGGCTCCTTTTAATGAGTTGCAACGTTCATACAACGATAGGTATAGGCAGGAACCGAAGTAAGGGCAATAAATTAAAAATAAACAACACATAATGTGCAAAGAATTGGAATTGATAAATATTAATTTCTGAACTGTACAAATTTTAAATAGCTAATTAATTGTATATTTGTGTCAAATTTGGAATGTAATTTGAATTCTTTTATTATAATGTTTCTAGTAATGGTGTTGAAATTTGCGTTATCTATCTTTATATCAAAGTGCAAAAGAATACTTTGATTATAGGAAATATTGAGCATATTTTAGATGAACATGGAGATGAGAATGTGATTGATTTTATAGAAGTGTATTTTCTTCTGTCTAAGAAGACTCTGTCCATTTTTCTGTAACAATGAATAGTATGAGTGAGTTTGCTTTAGAAATTTAAAGAGAATTGTGTAGCTCTGATATTGTTCTAAGATCTAAGACCGGTGTGACATTCAATATTCAGCTTGTTTATCAGATCAGGTGTATGGTGTTATAGAATGGCTATTGGAAATTGTTGAATCGGTATGTTAGAGACATAATAGTCCAATTCTAGTTGACATAATCAAACAGAGGTTGGGTTTCAAGTCACAAATCTACTTTTTGAAGCCCTGAACAGACGTTGGTTTGTGGGCACAAGAAGTGTCAGGTCCGAAATTGAAGTTTGAGCAGAAATGTGATTTTTGTTTCCTCCTTTTTAGGAAACAACTAATTTCGGAAATTAAGCTTGGAAATCATAATTTAAATAGGAAAGGAAGATTGTAATTATCCTTTAAAATATTTTTAATATTGTTTCATTACTGTTTGTAGTATTTATATTTTCATACGATCTCATGACAATATTATTCTATTAATTGTTGCAATTGTTAGGATAGCATATCATCATTCATGTTAATTATATCGGTAATTATCTTTTTAATATAAGGTTAGTAGCAAGTATTTAATTCATTTTAAAGAACGTAATATAGTTTAAATAAAATCAAGTGTCTCGTTTTGTTGGTTAAAATTAATTTTTTTTTAATTTTTTAATGCAATTATTGGACTAAATTGTATGAAGAGTTTTTTTACAGTTGTTTAGTGGTTAGGGCTAATTATACAATGTCTCTTGTTAAATTTACAAAATATACAAGGAATGGTTGTTAAAAGTGTTTTCAACAATTAAAACTGTGGTTTACTGCATAATATTTTGAATTTATCTTTGTGTTTATGATCAAGTAACACACTGAAATCGAGGTTATGCTTTTGACTGTAATTGTTTTTTTTTTTTGTTGATTTTATTTTATTTATTTATTTTGTTGTAGTTTATTTATTTTTACAATAACTCTCTTCCTCCCTTTTTTTCATTTTATTTATTCAGTTGTTTGCTTTTAGAATAATTAATTTTTTTCGACTTTTTTGTGGATTTCATTTTATTCATCACTATCATAAATTTAAGGAAAAATTAATACTTTGGTATCTTTAACTATTTTACACATTGAGTCTCTATACTTTCAATATTAAACATTGAATCCTTAAAATTTTTAAATAGAACAAATAAAATGCAAAATGCATGGCATAAATGATAGTATAATACAAAAGCGGTTAAAATTTAATATATTTTAACGGAATACTGTTGTTTTTATTGTCCGTTTAGATTTAATGTATTATAATTGATAAATTCAGAAATCCAATGTATAGTTTAAAAATATAAAAATTTAATGTATAAATATGTAAAAGTTAAAAAATCAATGTGTAGTTTTAAAAATATAGAAACTCAACGTGTAAAAAATTAAAATTTAAGAATTAAATTATATGTTTTGCCATTTAAATTTAATTGTTTTAGTGGTTTCGACACCTTGATATGGATCTCTCTAGTAGTAGCAAATTTGTTTGTTCTAACTATGATATGGATCGTTCTGAGTGGTTAAATGTGTAAGATGGAGATATGCTTTGATTAAAAAAATGTAAGTGTACTGCAGAAGAAGGGAGGTGAATAAAGTTTGATAAATTTTTATTTACCGAAACAAAAGGAAAACATATGCATGTGAAGCAGGGCTTCAAAAAATATTTTTATATACCGAAACAAAAGGAAAACATATGCATATGAAGCAGAGCTTCAAAAAATATTTAAAATCATTTTCAAATAGTTTACTCGATTTTTTTTACTCACACCATTTTTTTCAATGTTTATTATTTATCTGGACAAAATTGCCTATGAGTAAAAACCAATTAACCTTTTGTAAAATTAATATATAAAAATATGCAATGTGATCACTGTTAAACATGAGATTTAGAGGAATTGATAATTTGTATTGAAAGCTCTATTAAGCTCTGTTTTACAGTAAGTGTACAGAGTATATATATATACACAGTATGAGGCCAGAGCTATTATGATAAACATGACAGCTGCTAGATTTATGTTGTAACAGAAGGATAAAGCTAAAATAAAGATATTATTTACTTTAACACTCCCTTGCAAGCTGAAGCCAGAGTGGAGCAAAGGCGAAGCTTATTCCGATGCAGTTCAAACAGAGATAAACCTAGTGGTTTTGTCATAATATCAGCAACTTGATCAGCATTGGAAATGAATTTAATAGTTAAGTGGCCACGCTTGACTTGATCACGGATAAAATGGTAGTCAAATTCCACATGTTTGGTCCTGGCATGAAAGACTGGATTGGAGCACAAGTAGATGGCACTGACATTGTCACACCAAAGAGTGGCAGGGGAAGAAACTGGACAACCAAGTTCACGAAGAAGTGTAGTGATCCACATAACTTCAGCCGTTGTATTTGCCATAGCCTTATATTCACTCTCAGTTGAAGAACGAGCCACAGTAGGTTGTTTTTTTAGCACCATGAGATGAGATTTATACCCAAGTATATGAGATAACCATTTGTTGAGCGGCGATCGTCAGGGCATCCAGCCCAATCACTATCAGAGAAACACTGTATATTAAGAGTTGAGTGCTTAGAGATGAACAAACCATAGGACTTTGTGGCTTTGAGATAACGAAGGAGACATTTGCACGCCTGCCAGTGACTATCCGTGGCATAATACATGAATTGTGCCAATTTGTTGACACTAAAGGCAATATCGGATCTTGTCATGGTGAGATACTGTAATTCTCCAATAATCTGTCGAAAAGGAACAACATCTTCAAGTGGGGAACCAGAATACTTACTCAAGTTGGGAGTGGTGGCCATAGGAGTAGCATAAGTATTGGAATCTTGCATATTGGTTTCATATAACAGCTCATCAATATATTTTTGTTGGGAAAGTAGAAGACCATTAGCAGTGGAGGTGACGGCAATGCCAAGAAAGTAATTGAGAGGGCCAAGATCTCAAACTGGAAAATGGGATTTGATGTTCTGCATAAACCAATCTATCTTGCCTGGATCTGAACATGTAAGAATAGTGTCATCGACATATACAAGCACATAAAAGAGTAAAGATCCTTGAGAGAGAACAAACATAGAGTGATCGGATTGGGAAGACCGAAATCCAAGGTGAATAAGAACCTCTGATAGACGTTGAAACCAGGCACGCGGAGCCTGTTTGAGTCCATATAAAGACTTGTGAAGCTTACACACAAAATCAGGCTTAGATGGGTCTCAAAAACCACTTGGTTGTTCCATATACAGATCAAGATCAAGGACTCCATGGAGAAAGGTATTAGAGATGTCCAATTGCCTAAGAGGCCATAAGTTTATGGTGGCAATGGATAAAACAATGCGTATGGTAGAGAACTTAACTACAGGAGAGAAGGTTTCCTTATAATCCAAACCAGAATGTTGAGAGTAACCTTTGGCAACAAGACACGCTTTGTAGCGCTCAATAGACCCATCAGAGTGTTGCTTGATCCTGAAAATCCACTTATTTCCAATAATATTCTTATCAAGAGGATGTGGAACAAGAGTCCAAGTCTTATTTTGAGTCAAAGCATTTAGTTCACACTACATAGCATTACACCACTCACTGTAGCATTTTGCTTGAGTAATATTCTTGGGTTCAATAGGTGGTAGGGAGGTAAAGGTGGGCGTGGAAGAGAAGACAGTTGTATGTGCATGTTTATATTTTATAGTGGAGGGCCTCAACCTCATGTGGTGAACACGTGAGGTATTTTAGGAAGTGGTGGTAGGTGGGAAAGTGGTGGTAGGTGTAGAATACTTTGTGAGGTCCACAACAAGCGAAATAATAGGATTGGTAGTGGATAAGGTGGGTGGGGATGAGGTGGATTGAATAATGGGATTGGTAGTGGATAAGGTAGGTGGGGATGAGGTTGAGTGTGGGTAGGTGGTATCCGGATGAGGAGATAAGGTAGATGATTGAATATTAGAGAAATATAAAGGAGAAGGAGTTGAAGATATAGTAGAAGTCTTACCCAAGGTGGATGACAATGTAAAGTCCTGTGAAGAATGGGAACCAGTTGTGACCTACAACCAAGGAGTTTTGGTGTGAGACAAGTTGGCAGATGAGGAAAGGGAAGTGAAGGGAAATATTTGATCATGGAATTGAACATGGTGGGCCAAGTAGATACGACCAGTAATAGGATCGAGACACCTAAAGGCAGAATGAAGTGGACTGTTGCCTAAAGACACATTGAGAAGAACGAAAGCTAAACTTGTGTGAATTATAAGGACGCAAGAGAGGGTAAATCGTATAACCAAATGGCTTAAAGGCCAGATAATTTTGCACTTTGCGAAACAACAACTGAAATGGAGAGATATTTTTAAGCACATTGGATGGAAGAACATTAATCAACATTGCACTTTGTTCAATAGCAAAATTCCAAAATTTTAAGGGAAGTTTTGCATGAGCTAACAAGGTTAAGCCAGTATCGACAAGATGTCGAATTTTACGTTCAGCTGTCCCATTTTGTTCATGGGTATAGGGACAAGCAATGTGGTGGAGAATGCCATTTTTGTTAAAATAAGTATGGAGGCGTTGGAATTCGCCACCCCAATCAGAATGAAAAGCGCGAATTTTTTTATTAAATTGGCGTGAAATCATTTGTTCGAAGTTCATAAAAGTAAAGTAGACATCACTTTTGTTTTTGAGGAAATAAACCCATGTGAAGCGAGTGAAATCATCTATAAAAATACCAAAATAACGATGTCCCAATTTTGATTGAATAGGGGCTGGACCCCAAACATCAGAGAAAATAATATCAAAAGGAGCAGAACTAGAGTGGGGTACTGAAGCTAAATAAACTCTAGATAATTTTCCTAACTGATAACTAGAACACGGGCTCAAGACTTTATTGAAACTAGAAATATGTTTATTACGAAGTAAAGAAGAAAGCTTTGTAATATTAGGATGACCGAGACACCGATGCCAGTCATCAAGATTAGACTTGGTGGCGACCATGGCCTGCTTGGTTGGTTTAAGTTGATAGATCCCATTCTCACTTGGACCCAGCATCAGAATCTGCTTGGTGCATTGGTCCTTGATGACAAAAAAAGAAGGCCAAAATTCAAAGAAACAAGAGTTGTCAGCTGTGAATTTTTTAACAGATAAAAGGTGAGATTTAATGCTTGGAACACAAAGAATATTATTCAAGTGTAAACTACCATTAAAAGAGTGAAGAGTACCATTACCAGTGTGAGTGATTTGAAGTCCTTGACCATTACCAACATGAAGTTGGTCATGTCCACGATACTCATTTATGGAGGCCAAACTTTGAAGGTCAGGAGATATATGGTAATTGGCAGCTGTATCTGGAAACCAAGAAACAGGTTAAGGAACATAAGGCATGGTGGTGGTATGGTTGGCTACTTGAGAAGAGAAGGGACGTGTGAAGGAAGAAAAATGTGGCTGTTGTGGGATTGTATTATCACGATGATAACGCCGACGGCACATAGAGGCATTATGGTTGGGTTTACCACAAATCTGACACATAACATTGCGGCTACGTGAAGTGTGGTTATTGGGTTGAAAAGGTCGGGAGTTTGAGTTGGAAGGTCGAGGGCGAAATTGCTGTGTGAAGAGTGGAGTAGGTAGTAGAGGTGGATTGGATTTGAGAGAAATATTTGCAACGGGCTCATGGATATTTTTGAGAAGGACTTAATGAGCAACAAGTTGTCTATAAAGTTCAAAGAAAGAGACAGGTTCTGGACGCAAGTTTAGTGCTGTGATTACTGGATGAAATTCAGTGCCTACATTACGATAAATAATTGAGTTGAATTCCGCTGTGGATATGGGGCATCCAACAGCTGCTAATTCATCAGCAAGAGACTTAGCCTTTTGAAGAAATTGAGTAATTGAGAGATCATGTTTTTTGAGTTCTTGAAGTTTAATGTGTATCTGGAGTTGTCTGTTTTGTGAAATAGCACCAAAGGCATTGGACAATGTTTGCCACACCTGAAAAGAGGATTCCAGGCCAATAACATACGAGAAGACATCTTCAAAGAGAGAAAAGAGCAGCCAGGAGTGGAGAAGCTGATCCGTCTTAAACCACTCGTGATAATTTGGGTTTGGAATTTGCTGGGAAGGATCAGAATCTGAAGCAATTGTTTTTGGAGGTGCAGGGAATGTTCCATCAATAAATCCATGCAGGTTTTGATAATTTAGAATAGGAATAAATTGAGTTTTCCAGGCAAGGAAATTTGTGGGTTTCAGTTTAATGGTAAATGTGTGTGTAGCTGAGATGGTGGGTGCGGGAGAGGAAGTTGAAGAAGCAGTCATTGTTTTGGAGTCAAGCTCTGATACCATGTTAAACATGAGATTTAGAGGAATTGATAATTTGTATTGAAAGCTCTGTTAAGCTCTATTTTACAGTAAGTGTATAGATTATATATATATACATAGTATGAGGCCAGAGCTATTATGATAAACATGACAGCTGCTAGATTTATGTTGTAACAGAAGGATAAAGCTAAAATAAAGATATTATTTACTCTAACAATCACATGTTATAACACTGATAGTGTATAATTGGTTTTATAGAGTAGATATGAAATAGAGCATAAAAATAAAGAGAGTAAAGGGATAGAGAAGATGTGATTTATGGAAATTTGGCTATTTGCTTACTTTTTTTTTAAGATAATCCATTTTAAAAATCTCTTTTTTAGGTGATTATTTCACGGTTAAAAATAGGATAGTTCAATTTTTGGATTGAACCAATCAATCCAATCGGATTAATCCGATCAAACTGGTAAAATATTGTTTAGATAGTTTAGATGGTTTTGAGGTAGGATTTGCTTATATTTTCACTTTTCTCAATAATAGAAGTCGGGTTAGAGAAAATACGTCAAGATAAGTCAAGATATTCCACTACTTCGGATTCAAGGTTAGTCCTTCCTTCTTCTCTTTATTTTTTGATTTCAATACTTAGTAATTATTGATGAGTTATGTTCTAGTTTCTATTATGGTTCATGAGTTTCTTTCTTCTGCTCTTTCTATTTTATGAACTGTTGTGATCAGAACTTCTTTCATTAACTACTGTATTTTCTGTACTATATAGAATACGTGCTTTCCTTATAAGAGTAAATAAGGAATCTTGTCTATCTTTAGACAAATGCCAGTGGAGAATCTAGGCGAGAAAAAGAAAGGTGTAGGAGTACATTATATAAAATGAGGTTATGTTCAATGAAGCAATTAGATACATTTTTATGTTTATATGAGGATTTGTTTTATAAACAATACGATGAATTAGAACCTGAACCCAATAAGGCGATAATCATAACTTAGTTTGATAAATTACCATACCCTTATAGTGGCTAAATGATCAGTTTAATTTAACTGAATTAGATCCCAATAACTTAGGAATCAGGATAGAATTTATAAGACACAAAATGCAAGAATGGTGTCAACAGGTAGCTTTAAACTCTAAAGTTAATAAAATTAGGAAAAGATACAGAGTATTATGGTGTGCTAAGAATCAGGAATTGTTGGGGACCGCCAAACATCCCTCAACTGCACATTAGTATGATATTGTCTGTTTTGGACCAAGCCCACACGGATTTGTTTTTGGGTTCCTCCCAAAAGGCCTCATACTAATGGAGTTAGGTGGACACACTTATATTCAAGGTGTTTTTCCCTTAATTTTCCAATGTGGGATTTGGGACTTGGATTATATCCCAACAATTCTCCCCTCAAACCAAGGACCACACAACATGTGGCCTCTCCTCCAGCGATAATCCATTTGATTCGTCAAATCATCTTGCACCACCGTTCTCAACCAACGGGACATGTCGCCTGGCCACTACAATAGTAGGAAGACTTTTGATGCAAGGCACCAAACACGAATCTCCAATCGCATGAACAAACCGAGGACCCTCCCACACAACGTAGTCCATAGTTGGCTCCATCTCCGAACCTGGGCTCTGATACCACTTGTTGGAATCCTAGAATACATCTAGGCAATAATAATCATGTTAAATCATCAAGAAAAATAAAATCTATAGCAAAAGCGTACCTGAATTCATCGTTTAATTAAATTATCAAAATTTCGTGACTTATGATCTTCCAAATTGATAGATAAGAAAAATATGTCTACTATAGATGGGAATAGAAAGACACTTTCTCATTTTTATAATTTAGGGACCATAACCCTTTTATATAAAAAGGTTTCCTTTATTTCTAATTTAGCCCATCATAAAATTAGAAATTATAAAAGAGTATTTATACATTTAATCCATACTTATAATATTATTATTATGGCCCACTTTACTTTCTATTAAATTAGATCACTTTAATATTTAGGCTAAGTCTTTTAAATGATAGTTATAACATATAATCATTATAATCCTAATATATATATATAGTGTATTTGTCCATAAATCCTAACAATCTCCCACTTGGACTATACATTTATATATATATATATATATATATATATATATATTCATTTTCCTTTATAATTATATTTCTGAACAATCTCGTCCATCAATCATGCTTACATAGAACCAAGGAGACTTTTGTTACTTATATGTCATAACTAAACCCACCCCTAATCACATATATAAACACAACCAAATGATACAGATCCAGTATGGATGCATAGCATGAAAATTACATGTAATGTTATCTAAACATGCCTATTTTCAACTGGTCCATTCCATAAACTTAGTGAGATCAATCCATAGCTAAATCAAAGTGTGAATAACTCAACTTTATTTCTACAGAAAATGTAGATAAACCAAAAACAAAAATGTGTCTATAATAAGAAAGCAAGATTACAAAACTCTCACTAAAATTAAATATCCTCAAAAGATATGACACCCATACGAGCAGTGTGCTCATTAAAGACCGTGGGTGGTAATCCTTTAGTAAGTAGATCCACAACCATGGAGTTTGTACCAATATGCTCAATAGACACCTGTCCACTTTGAACTCTTTCTTTAACAACCAAGAATTTAATGTTTATATACTTTGACTTACTCGAACTCTTATTGTTATTGGAATACAAGACTGTTGACTTATTGTCACAAAAGATCTTAAGTGGTCTTTCAATTCCATTAACAATTCGCAGTCCAGTAATAAAATTGCGCAGCCATATTGCTTGATTTGATGCCTCATAGCATGATATAAACTCTACAGCCATGGTAGAAGAGGCTATAAGAGATTGCTTAGCACTCTTCCAAGAGATAGCCCCTCCAGGAAGCAAAAAATATAGCCTGATGTAGATTTCATGCTATCTTGGCACCCAGTAAAATCGAAATCTGAATACCCAATGATCTCTAACTTATCCGATCTCCTGTAAGTGAGTATGAAATGTTTTGTTATTTGAAGATATCGCATGACTCGTTTGCCTACTTTCCAATGATCCATTCATGGATTGCTTAAGTAACTTCCTAACACTCCAACTATGCACGCAATATCCAGATGCGTACAAACTTGAGCATACATTAGACTTCCTATTGCTGATATATTTCTATAATGTATTCCCTTATATTTCCTTTACTTGTATACCTCATAGAGATGAGTTTTGCTAAGATTGTACTTGTTTCAGCCTTTTCATTCTTAGCAAATCTCTTCTCAAGGTTCTCAAGAAAACCCTTAGCTGCATCCACCTGATCGGACATTGTGCCCCTAAAAGCTTCAGGAATAGCACGCTTAATGACCATAAGACTTATACGATCAGACATTTTCCACTTTTTCATCTCCCTCTTTTGTTCAGACGTACTCTCATCAATGAGATCAGCAGGTCTAGGTTCCCTTAGTATAAGGTCTAGATCCATGACTCCGAGAGTGATCAATACACTCTCTTGCCATGCCTTAAAATTCATGCCAGTCAGCATAGGAATGGAGTTTATACTAGCATTAATATTAGCACTAGGAGCAGAAACTGAATTCAGAACAAAACATATAAAACATACTCACATAAGTACCAAAACAATACCAAAATTGAATAATAAATTTAAATACAGTTAAACCCCATCTCAAGACATCTGAAACTCCATTAATGTTTTATCTTTGAACAGAACATTAACTTGTAAGTGATATCTTGATGTAGCAATTAAACACAAATAATAAAATAACATGTCAAATAATAATTCTTCCTTTGGGCCAATTTATTATTCACATGTAAGACCAAATAATTATAACATGCTAATTGCTACAAATGTATATGTAATTATATTAAACATTAACTTTCCTTTGGGTCAATTAATATTTATGTAATTACATACACACAACCAATTATATATTTTAAAATAAATTAATTGATTTCCATAGAGGTCACTTTGACAACATATTGGTTCAATTAACCCATCTCAACACACACACATACACACACACACACACACACATATATATAGCTATATTGTAATTTAAATTTAAATTCCATAAAACTTAAAAATAAAAGATCTTAATATCAAATTGTATATATATGTATTGGCATAAACTTAATATACCTATTATCGTTGTTGTGCTTTCACAAAACAAGCAGCAAATAAAATCCATAACTGTGCTTTGAAAAGCAAACTGCAAACAACATTCATATGTATATATATATATATATATATATATATATATATATATATATATATATATATATATATATATATATATATATATATATATATATATATATATATATATATATATATATATATATATATATATATATATATATATATATATATATATATATATATATTTGCAATTGGATTATTTGGTGGCTGTGAATCACGGCTAAACTTTTTATATATATATATATAGCATTAAAGTTTGCAGTACATCTAAAGCAGCCGAAAATTATGAATTCACAAAAGGACAAAAAAAAAACTTAAATACAAAATCCAATTGCAATAAGCCGAAATTATGAATTCACAAAAGAAAACAACAAGAATTGCAAAGCTATAGCCACGAAACCAATAACTTTGCAACCTTATCAACATATATATATATATACCAAAAATGAATCGGCGCAATCTAAGGGTCTGTTCAGGAACGTTTTATTTTTAACGTTTCCGTTTTCTTTTTAAAAAAAACAAAATCTTGTTCGGTTGAATCTCTGTGTTTTGGTTTCTGTAAAACTCTATAAGAATTGTTTTCTTAAACAAAAACAAAAAATAACAATCCATAAAAGATGGATTTTAGATTTAGTTTTTAGTTTATCAAAAATAAAAGGAGAGTATTTTTTCTGTGGAGTGTCGACCACCACTCAAGCCATGCTGCCGACCACTTCTTGAGTGCTGCCGTCGTCCTCCGCTGCCTGCTGCCGTCGTCCGCCGCTACCTGCTGCCATTGTCTGCTTCTAATTTCTTATAGTCGAAGGTTAGCATCTACTTTCTTTGTATTTTTCTTTGATTTTTTTTTTTCAAATTGGTAGTATTTAATTATGTATAAGGGGTCTCTGTTTTTTGTGGGTTTTTCTGTTGTATATGCGTGGTTGAATTTTTTTTTGTGTGTGTGAGAGCTCGCATGAAACTAAGAAATGGCTGACTGACTTGATGGTATTATTAGTGGAAAAGCACTGCTGGGTTTGCAATTAAAGGGTTGTGTTATGATGCAATATTGTCATGAACAATTGCTTTAACTTTATGCAATTAAAGGGTTGTGTTATGATGGAAAGACTAATTGCTAAGGATCCGATATGCAATTTCCTAGTTTAGGCATTTTAAACGTTTCTTTTTAATCATTCTCACCTATCAAGTTTGGACATCATGTCCTCAATGAAGTAAAATCAGGGGTATCTATTGTTTTGATATTTCTTTACTATCAAGAACAGATTAATAATATATAAGCATTTCCTAGCTTAATTATATGTAATTTTGTAGGTTGTGATTGGATTTTAACCTTTGCTGATCCATTGGATTTTAACCTTTGTTGATCCATGCTTAATTACATTTGTGTAGTTACTAATCTGTTATTTCTGGTGCAGTTTTCTCACCATTCCTTTGATATAATAGGTTCTTTTATAAGTAGGATGTTTTATTAGTCATGGTTGAAGTTTATGTTGTATGAAATTTTAGATGAAGAAAAGAAAACCTAGCTGAGAAGGTAATCACTTAGTGATTAGAAGATTTGGTGTTTTTTATAAGATGAGCTGAAATTGTTTTGCTATTTTGTCACTAGATTGTCGTTTTGATCATAGCAGTTGTGACTGAGATGTTGTGATGCTTTCCTAGGTGGTTGAGAAGAGAGAAAGTAGAGATGTTTTGCTGGAGTGAAACTTTAATTCATTGAATGTTTACGAACTTATCAATGTAGTGCGGCTTACATCCAACTGGTTTGAATTTCTGAATACAAAAGCTTTAACGCTCAATTAATAGCTGCAAATTTCAGTAAATTTTCATTCTTTATGTTGATGCTATTTCAACTTAGCTGCTTTTGTATGGATCTTATTTGTTTGCTGCAAATGAAAGTTCCTTGTGCTAGGCTTTTCTTTTAATTATTTGATGTGCTGGAATTTGGAGTTTGCTACATAAATGGTGATTAGTGATGGAAGCATCCAATGAAAATGTCTTTTTGTGAATGCAAGGCCAATTTGTTAGGCGTCATACATATCAAGAAACCATGAATTGAGCACAAGTATTCATATTTTCAGAACTATGAGGCTGTATGGTCTAACATATATTACATTGTATAAAGTATATGCTTTATTGGCTCTAGTTTGTCATTATAGTTGCTAAGCTATTGCTATTGCTCATGGATTAAGCTGAAATTAATTTGTTTACTGATACAGCGATGCTATCCCTCAAGGGTACTTACCCTTGTGTATCAGCCATTTGCAGTTGGAACGCTTGCAGTGCTTGCATACTATGAGTCCAAAATCAATACTAGAAAATGAAATATGATTGGATATATACTATTTTGGATAGGATCTGTTGCAATTTTAGTTGTAAGTATATAACATAATATCTTTTAATGTTGTTACTCTAAGAATATCTCTAAAATTTCAGCAATGTATATAAATCTTCTTGTATATAATTATTGGAATAGCTGGATTTAGTTACGTCAGGACAAGGAGGACTATTTTTTTAATTATTGATAATATTATTATTGATTATATTTTGGGTCTAAACATAGTATATATCCACCTTGTGTCTAAACATCTTGTGATTCATAATTTTATTAGAATGCAGGAAAACTGCTGATATAAATACAAGTCAATTTCATCAAATGAACAGTACTCAAAATATAATAGCATAGAGGTTATGGTTGAATTATAATAATTGATATTTATATTGTTAATTTTTCTTAAACAATGGTTGATTTTTTTTATTATGATGATTTTTTTTAATGCAATATATTTTAAATTTTGAATTTTAATAAATATTTATTATTCAATATTAATAATTAGATTATATATATGTATAATATGTAGTAATGGATATTCAAACATTTTTTGAAAAACAAATAGCAAAACAGTTTTTGAAAAACAAATAACAAAAACTCAAAATAGTTTATGGATTTTAAAAAACTAAAAACTAAAAACATACAACATTACCGAACGCACCCTAAGAAAACAATGGCAGTTACTATTTTGCTTTTTTGGGCCCTCATACCAAACGGTACAAGCAAAGGAAATTGAATACCAAAAGGCTCAATCAAATAATGGCAGTTATTATTATTATTATTTTGCCCTCATTTCATCCGAAAAGAAAAAAACAACAATGTTCATGATCCATGAACACAAGAATTCATGATTGCCATAGAACTTATTATGCCAAAAACAACAAAAAAAAACCACATAATTAATTTGGTCGTAAATCACTAAGTGGAATAAAACAAAGAACATAAATTCAACCACAAGCATAAAGCCATAAAGCTAAACAAACTTAATTCATGGTAACTTTAATCTATTCCTAATGATTCAACATAAAATTGGCTCTGATACCACTTGTTGGGGACCACCAAACATTCCCTCAACTGCACATTAGTATGATATTATCTGCTTTGGGCGAAGCCCACACGGATTTATTTTTGGGTTCCTCCCAAAATGCCTCATACTAATGGATTTAGGTGGACACATTTATATTCAAGGTGTTTTTCCCTTACTTTTCCAATGTGGGATGTGGGACTTGAATTTTATCCCAACAATTCTCCCCTCAAACCAAGGACCACACAACATATAGCCTCTCCTCCAGCGATAATCCATTTGATTCGTTAAATCATCTTGCACCGCCATTCTCAACCAACGAAACACGCCGCCTGGCCACCACAATACCAGGAAGACTTTCGATGCAAGGAACCAAACACGAATCTCCAATCGCATGAACAAACCGAGGACCCTCCCACACAACGTTATTCACCGTTGGCTCCATCTCCGAACCTGGGCTTTGATACCACTTATTGAAATCCTATAATACATCTAGGCAATAATAATCATGTTAAATCATCAAGAAAAATAAAATCTATAGCGAAAGCGTACCTGAATTCATCGTTTAATTAAATTATCAAAATTTCGTGACTTATGATCTTCCAATTTGATAGATAAGAAAAATATGTCAACCATAGATGGGAATAGAAAGACACTTTCTCATTTCTATAATTTGGGGACCATAACCCTTTTATATAAAAAGGTTTCCTTTATTTCTAATGTAGCCCATCATAAAATTAGAAATTATAAAAGAGTATCTATACATTTAACCCATACTTATAATATTATTATTATTATGGCCCACTTTACTTTCTATTAAATTAGATTACTTTAATATTTAGGCCAAGTCTTTTAAATGATAGTTATGACATATAATTATTATAATCCTAATATATATATAGTGTATTTGTCCATAAATCCTAACAGGTTGTTACACTCCTTATAAAAGAAGGAAGAAAAATTATAAACCATATGGAAAGTATCGTAGGAGATACCGGATAAATTATAAACCAGAATATAAGAAAGTTTATTACAAGAAGGTATATAGGCCAAAGAAGACATATAGAAATATAAAAATAAAGACATTAAAAAATGCAGGTGTTTTCCTTGTAATGAAGAATTTTTAATTTGAGGCCTCATAATTTAAGGCCAACATTAAATTCAGTTCAAATTTCTTGTACTTTGGTTCTTAATGCTTGATTGATTGAGTGGTTGATTTATATTTTTTTATTGTGTCAAGTGGAGAATTGGTATTACAGATTTTGCATGGATTTTATTTATGATCCTTGATAGACTGAAGATTGAATTTAGCACTTGTATTGTCATGTTAAAGAAAGAACATTAAAACTTATTTAAAAATCTATAAAACACTCCTAAAACCCACTATAAATTGAATTTGGCTCAGATTAATTTCTGTGCTGTCTCGTCTCTTTGCTATCGTTCAGATTAAATTGTTTTAGTCAAAAGTCAGTCTTTGGAATCATTGTTGGTGTGGGTGCTTATGATCAAATATTATAAGCTTTTCTTTTTGTTAGGTGTACCCTCCATTAACTTAATTGGGTGTCTCTAGTAGTAATTGGGTGTATCTAGTAGTAATTAAGTTTAACTGATATTAATTAATTGTTAAATTGACATAATGCTTAATAGTTTCCTGATTTTTATGGTATATTGATAAATGATAAATTGTGGAATATATTAATGTTGATCTTGTTGTATCCCCTTTTGGTGTGGCCATATTATCCATCATAATTTCATTTCATCTGTGGCTCTATAGCTTAGTTCAGGATCCTAGTCCCTAGCTTATCTAGCATTGGCTAATTAAGCCTTGAATTGGAGTAGTAAAGTTAAATACTGATGTTGCTGTTTGAGATGATAAATCCTCTCTGGCTCAATTGATTGGTGTACACTACAAGAAAAATGCAATTTAGCAATGGAAAATAACAACGTAAAATACCAATTTTCGTTGCTAAAAACAAATAGCAACGGAATAATCTGGCAGTTGCTATTTTTAACAATGGAATTTTTATTTCGTTGCTAAATTCAACCAACTCATTTTCAGTTAATTGATAAATTTTAGCAACGAAAATGAAAATTTAGCAACGGAGTTTAATTTTCCGTTCCTAATTTTAGCAACGGAATAATAAATTTCGTTGGTAAATTAGCAACAGATTGCAATATCCGTTGCTAAATTTAGCAACGGAAATAACAATTTCATTGCTAATTTTAGCAACGGAATAATAATTTTCGTTGCTAATTTTAGGAAAGTAGCTAATTTTAGCAATCAAAATTCATAAATAAATTTCCATCGATAATTGTCGTTACTAAATGTAGCCATTGAAATCATAAAAATTTTGAGAATCTGAATAAAATTTTAATTTCAATCTAAACTGATTAGTCATTAAAAAAATGTAATGCAATTAACTTAATTATAACATAATATAATCCATAGTCTGATAAGAATCTATAAAAAAAAAACATAAACTCAATATCGATACCTAAATAATATAGTAGAATCTATAAAAACCAATATATAGAAATACAACTCAAAATCAATACCAATACCTAAATATTACAAATATAAACTATATAGTTGGAGAAGGCGGACGATCTGGCTGTTGAGAGGTGTCCTTCTTTTTCAACTCTTTCACCTCATTTTTCAGTTGGATTACAGTATCGAGCAACATACTGATAGTATTCTCAAGCTGAATGACTCTCTCAGAAGGTTCAGAACGCCTACTACAAGCAGCTGTGGATGATGCAGAGAAATGTGAATGGGATGTATTTGCAATAGATCCTAAGCAAAAAATCCTTCCTTGGTTATTCTTACCACCAACTACATCAAGAAATATCTGACTCTCATCCATATTTTCAGAGATTTGTCGCTGTTGAGTGAGAGTATCTTGTAATTGCTCCTATAATTACAATAGTTACAATGAATTAACTATATTTCAGTAAATAATTAATATACAAATATAAATTTAACGTACATTGAGTTGTCTGCAATGAGCATTAACAAATGTCTAACTATCATGCTTTTTTGTATGGGTGTACATAAAAACTTCGGGATATGTTGGCCTCTTACCCAAGGACTTTTCTTGCATAACCAAATAAACTAACATTTATAAAAAATTCAATAAAATTTCCTTTAAATTTAAGACATTTACCTCCTGTAAAATGAAAAACTTATCTAAAAAATGCATCATTATCAAACATTATCAATATTCAACAGTTATCAAACATTATCATTATCAAACATCATCATTATCCAACATTATCATTGTCGAACATTATAAAACATTATTATTGTCCAACATTATCAAACATTATCATTACCTCCTGTGACATAGAAATTTACATATATTAAATCATCATTATCCAACAGTATCAAACATTATTCTAAATTCATACACTGAAACATTATTCTAAATTTCCTAAAATTTAAATACTTACAATTTATCTGCATGCTCATGATGGCTCAAAGTTCCTCCAATGTGCATCGCTAAACTCTCCAAGCTAACTCAGCAATGAGAAACAAGCTACAAGACCAATAACATAGAAAAGTAGGGCCTGGTACATCCCAAAAGCTAACAACTCACAAAAAACAACAGCAACTTGTAACCATCAGCATAAAAAATAACAACCATCAGCATACACTAACATCCATCAGCATAAAAAATAACAACCTGAGATTGCTGATCCAATGTATTGATATTGAAACTCATCTTGTATTGGGGTTTATAGTCAATGCAATCTCCTGTTACTATCATTGTTTCTTTATACTATTGTTTACTATGTGAAATTAATTGTTCTTCATCAGAAACATAACACATCCTATTCGAGCTCAATTGGCCTGTCACTGGAGATATCTAAAATCCTGATAGGAAGTAAGCAACGGTGGTTAAATTTTGAAGAAAGAGGCAAACCCCAAGGGGCTGGTTCGAGAGAGAACATTATGAAAGAACGGAAGCCATTTAGTTTAAAGTTTAATATAGAGTTAATGTAACCTGACCTTTGGACTCTCAATTCATTTATTTTCTATTGCCATAACCTACAGATCAAAATAACACAGGATGAGGGAGTAGATGCAAACAAATGGACAATTTTCTTTAAAGAATAAAAAATGCTTGCACAAATACTAAGTTCAACATGAAAATAAATGAGCTTACTGAATCTTAAATTTAAAATGCATGCAAGAGAAATGTTTACACATAGATTAAATACAATTCCTCTGATAATATGCGTGGCATTTACCAAGACCAAAATAGATTTGTGAATTATCAAATATCTGCAGGAACAAACAATGGATAGACAAAATAGACCATAATGGAAGAAGTTTGAAATTACAAATAACAACTGTCAAAGATAAGTTCCATTTCCTTTTGTGGGCAACCAGGATAAAGCTGATATATATGTAAAAGTTGTAAATTTGAGCAAGACTTGAAAGAAATAAAAATTGTTAAGAGCCAATATATATATATATATATATATATATATATATATATATATATATATATATATATATATATATATATATATATATATATATATATATATATATATATAATATAATATAAAAAATAAAAAATAAAAGCCCCTTAAGAAGCACATGAATCACCTAACTTGTTAGTGGCCTAGAAATGATGATCTATGCCAAAATTGTATGATCCTATAAGGCACTGCAACAACAAATTCGGTCAACAGATTCCATCGCTTCTCTTTTCCATATTCAGTAAGATGCTGAAGAATACAAGAGATAATAGCATGTGAAATGTATAACATAGTATTTGACAGTGAGCGACCCATCAATTAGTTTCGTCCGACTTAGTGGGGAACAATTCATTGTGCTGCCATTTTTGAAAAATTTTGAGAAAGGCTTGGAAGGTTGAGTGGCCGGTCGGCCCATTTATGGGCGCTCTGGTTACTAGCCTGAATCTCAACATTATTGTTGGTGTGTGTAGAGCGGGATCGTTGTAGTAAAAGCATAGGAGGAGCATATACATATGTGTATATAATTATGTATTTTGAATTTATGAAACATATTAACTGGTGAAGTATTTATCTTCTGTCTTCATAATACAGTTGCAGTCGCGATGGCTAAAGGAGATGATGTTGCCAAGCAGCTGGCTGATCGGGCTAAGGCAAGAATTGAAGCCGATTGTGCCGCCAAGGAAGAGAAGAAAGCAAAAAGGAGGAAGCTCGTACCTTCTTTGGAGGTTCAGGCTTCTACTCCTGCTCCCATTGCTACGTTCGAAGATGGTGCAGCTATTGTTGCCTACCCTTCTCAGATCCCCCTAGGGTCCTCTTCCGATCTGCCATTACCCGCGAGCCATTTCCCATCATGCTTACTTTCCAGGGATGATCCTGACTCTGAGAGGGAGCGAAAAGCTCATGAGCGAGGAAAGTCAGTTCAATCGGATGCGGCCGAGATGGGCGACGGTGCCCAAAGGAGAATTCAAGATGCGGCCCGAAAGAAGGTTGACGAGTTGATAGCTGTAGTAGATGCAAGAGTTGCTGCTAGAAGCAAGGGAGGTGGCCAAGATGTAGTTACGAGGATCATCAAAAACCGGGCCTCCTCACTAGGAGAGGTTTTGAAAAGCCGATTTGGCCCCGGCTGATCTATTGATGATAAGGCCGTATCGAATTATTTATACCGGGGCATGCTTCAAGAGGGTGACTTCAAGGCAATGGGGAACCCTGACGTACTATCCTGAGAGTGCAGTCTCTTTCAGCAACAGAGTCTGGAGGTATTTTTATCGCATCTTCACTTTTAATAGCATCTATTGATTTCACTTCATCCAGCTATTATTTTTCTGACTGACCGAACCTTCTACTCCCTTTTTTTAGTTAATAAAAAGGGGTTTGCGCTTGCACGACATAGCTAATCTCTGTAAAGCAAAATTCAAAGATTTCGAGCGGGCAAGAAGAGAGGCAGAGGATAAGTGTGAAGCTATCAGAAGGGAGTCTTCTCATACCCAGTCAAAGCTCGAAAGGCTAAAGGAAGAGGCCACTCGTCTTACCCAGGACATGCGAGCTCGACAGAGGGAGGTTGATCACCTTAAGGGGGATGCAGCCCGCCTGACTGTCGAGAATGTTTTAATGCAAAAATTCGAAAAAGGAGGCAACCAGGGTGAGGGAGGAGTGCATGCGGTTGTCCGCCGATTGCTCAAAGGTCAGAGAAGAGCATGAACTTCTATGGGGTGAACACGAATTGCTAAAGACCTTCTTGGCCGAAAAGGAAACAATGTGGGGTAAGAAGCTCGAGGACGATCTTGCTGCCCAAAAAGAAGAGCTGATGGACCGATTGGGAGAAGCGCAGGGGCGGTTATTAACTCGGTTGATTTATACAGCCAAGCAACGTTTTCCTGAAGTAGATTTTAGCTGGATGGAGGACCCAGGGATTTTTCCCGATCCCCTTTCTGGCGACAGTGAAGAGGAAAACCTCCGTGATCCTGAATCATTGCCAGCTACTTCATCAGAGGCGATCGGTCCTAGCGCGATTATCCTAGCACCCGCAGACCCCATTCCTGCAGATGTTTCAGAGTCTTCATGACCTATGGCCGATATAAATGTACCTCCTGTAATTGTGGAGATTGTAGACATAGACGTTTGATTTTTCTCCTTCTTCTTTTTGTAATGATGGTGTTGTTGTGAAAGATCCTTATGTATGCAAAATTTGACATGTTAAGACACTTTCTCTGAATTATCTTCATGCTGAGATTTTAATTTAGGCGTTATCTATCACAAAAAATTGTTAGTGGAGAATAATAGTTATAAATCACGGGGATTTTGGGGACTTAAACATGGTGAATGCATAAATTTGAATAAGGAGAGTATTTCCTGAATGCGGGTGTATGTTCCTAGTGATTCGCATCTCTTTGTGGATGTTTGATCTGGTCGGATCAAATTTATCAGTCGGGTGTGGGTTATTGCCCGAAATTATTGTACCGAACGTAATAGATAATTTTATTGATTTTCAACCATCATATCAGCTGATCGGCTATTAAAGAAGTCATTTGCAACTAATGATCTTTCTGATCGTATGGTGGGAGACATTTTCCATTCTCACTCCTAACTGGTGCCTTTCGCAGCTCGGTGGTAGAGCATCATTTATTGTCCTCTTTGGGAGTTACTCTCGAAGATTGGTTCCTCTCTTGGAGGAGGCCTATGGTCGGAGACAAGACTCCCAATTGAATAATTCAGTGGTAGAGTACCCCTCATTGCTCTCAACTTTAGGGAGCTTTCCTTAATGGAGAAGGTTTGTGTCCTTTAAAATGATTTTGGTGAATTGGCGATTTCGTAATTTTCAGGGGGCTTTTCTTAATGGAGAATGCTCATGGCCTTTAAACCCGCTTTGGAGAATCGACGATTTCATAGTTTGAGGGAGGCGATTAACCCGTTTGTTGTTTCTTCGCATTTTGGGCTCGAGATAGACGTCAAGCCTAGCGAATAAGTTAGCCGAAGAGACGTCTTGCGTCTATAATTCAAAAATTACATCAAAGCTAACAGAAGAATTTAATAAGGAGAGATGTTTTATGTGCTCGGGATGGACATCGAGCCCGGCGAATAATACAAGAGCGAACAGTTATACTTTGCTTCAAAGTAGACGTCAAATTTGACAAATAGCCACTATTAGATTCTTATCAAATTTATTTAGATCGGAAGTAGGGTATCTCGTTGAATAAGCCGAATAGGTATCCTACAAACATACATTTAAACCTAATATAAACAAAGAAAAGAAAACATACCTTTTGCGAGGATGAACTAGAGTGGATCAAATGGAGAGAGTGGAGAAATGTTCTTTATTGAAGGTGAATATGATACATGATTATTCATGGTATTTCTCGAGTATACTGGTGTTTCGGCTTTTAGTAATATCCGTCCCCTCAAGGGACCTGGTGCTACATGAGTATTGAGATTGATGAAAGCTTTCTTCGAGCACAGGACCGATCATACTTAGGGCTCTTGCCTTTTTGATTTGCATCTTTTAGCGATCTATTTCTTGCAGGTAGCAATCCTGGATTAAACACCTTTCTCTTCCCCTCCTGTTGCATGTAGCATCTGTCAGATCGACATGCAAGCCAGATCCTTGCATTAGGGTTGAGTAAGGTGACGCACTTTGTCGCTTGAACAGAGAACACCCAATCATGCCACCAAAGCTTGAATGGAGGCCTAGTGAATCTCCTCCTAAGCCATGTCGGATATCCGATATGGACCATCCCACCATCATGGCTTTCTTTTGATGCTCGATTGCGAGCACGTACACCTCTATGGGTGCTTTTTGATCTTCCTTTGGAATAATGATTCCTTCTTTAATTGGGATCTTCATCGGCATGTGTCGCACGTTGGTGGTAGCTCTAGTTTGATAGAGCAAAGGCCCTATTTCTGGAACGACGGTCCCGTCAAGTCTTACAAATGGTAAGGCGTTCGATTTATATTCTCCGCTCGAAGGACTCATGGCTTCATAAGCTCGTGGAGTAAATGCATTTAACACGTTTCCCTCGTTCAACCATACCCTTCTCTTGTCGAAGCTGTTGACTCGTGCCTTGATGACGAGGGCATCCTTGTGAGGTAACGGCACATCCTGCACATCATCATCGGATATGGTGATTAGGGTTAGCTGTTTGGGTGTCTAGACGATATAAATGCCTTTGCCCTTCGCTGGATTGGCGAGATCTGTTTCATGAAATGCGCCCTTAGTGATCATATTTATGACATCAACATGCCCTTGACATGGGTGCACGTTTCTTAACCTTCTTCTTCCTAGGTCTTCCACCATCAGGTCCATTTCTCATTTGCCTTCTAAGGTTTTCGGTGTGCTTTCTTTTTTCAGGGTTTGAGCCTTGCTCTTGGTGGGGAGGTCTGGCATGGTGCACATTCCAGTTACTATGAAGGGGGTGCTACCGTGCCGCCATGTGACGATGTCATCGAGACTCAAGAGGAGACCTTTCTTCTCCCCTCGAAGGTTCAGATTTGTCCCGTTGATGGTGACCATGCTCTTCTGGGAGCTGTATGTTTGTAAAATCTTGAATCAGCCACGTCTCTCAACGAAAGCACCAAATGATAAAGCTAAAAATAACTTTATCCTGCAGGGGAAGTGCTAGCAGCCACAAGATTGAACAGGCTGCCTACGGAGAGCAGGCGGACCATTGGGCCGGTCGGACAGTTGGATTAAGCCTGCAAGAAAAGGGAGTGTCCGGTCGGAATCGAGCTTTCGCGGTTGGATTAAGCTTGCAAGAAAAGGGAGTGCCCAATCAGAATCGGGCTTCCGCACTCCGAAGCTTAAGTCAGTAGCTTTTAGAGAAAGAGTGCTTAGAGGGGGAGTCTAAGATATTCCATACCTGTGCCATTGTGTTTTGCCTACTTATAGGAGATCTTTGGAGGGGCACTTGAGTGCCCTAGAGGGTGACAACCAGTAGTCAGAGTAGGTGAACGACGATGTGACAAGAGATAGGTGGAGAGTGGGGATGCTTGCTTGTGTCAGTGGACTGATGGGATGAGCTGTCCCATCAGTCCGATCGGACATCTCACTTCTAGTGTTATCTTTCAGCTTGCGCTTTGTTCCTTGGGCTTTCCCAAGTATTGTTGGGTCATGCTAATTAGGCCTTAGAGAATATATTTTCTGTAGTTATCACTTATCAAAAAGCATTGCATAAACACTCACTAGTCTATGTAAAATAGTTTGAAAAAAATAATATATTACTTTCTCATCAAATGACCCCATGCAATTTTTCCCTATTTCACATATGCACACACGTATTTTTAGCCAAAATAACATATCTATACAAGTTTAATAATGTATGGAAGCCTCAGGAACAGACTGTGAATGTTAAAACACACATGTTAATCCAAGAAGGCATTACAACTTCCTAAATGAGTATGTCGTAATGAATATCTGTTGTTGCTAACTGATTAAGCATCTCTATTTCAAGAAATCCCCTTCTAAAAGGAAATCTTAAACCATTTGATTGATCATATGCAAATGCAACTTCTTTTTATCTATTTTAATGGAAGTTACTGAATTGGACCTGTATACATTGTTCATCCATTATACTGTCATGAATTTCTGTAACATAGGGAATAATGCATAGAGTACGGTTTGTTTATTTGCTATCTTCTTGGCAGTAAAATTAAAGTTTGGGTATCAAAAACAGTTTAGACTTTAGATAGAAGAAAATTTACTCTATTTACCCCAAAACAAGTGTGATTTTATTGGCTTAATATGCAATTTTGCCTATAATGTTTGATTAAAATGTACTGTTTTACTTTTCATGTTGTAGTATCTTTTAAAATTGTGAGAAATTTGCCATTTTTATGTCACATATAGGAATAAAATTTTTCAATTTTAATAAATAGAGAGTATGAAGGGTAATATTGTATTAATTAAGGCACATAAGAGAAAGAAATGCAATGTACATTGATGGTCTCATCATTAAAGCAACCATAATTTTTAGCACTAAAAGAGATTTACTGATATAATAAAAAAGCAGGCTTAAGAGAGCAAAATAGAGTTCCATTAGGAGCTGGTAGCTAGCCATGTTAATCAACATCTCTAATCTTTAATAGTCCCTATTCTTTTTTGGAGCTGAGGCTCACAAATTTAGCATGTGCATTATATGTTCTCTCAAGCAAAACCCCTAAAACAAGATGCATTACAAGTTGATCTTATCTAGGTTTTTCCTTACTGTTGTAATAAATAGAACATACAAATGAAATGACTACCTAAAAATACCACCATGCACCAGAGTGCCAAGTAGTAATCCATTACCAAAGAAGTGAAAACAAGAAGAAACTGAAATATAGGTAGCAACTAAAGTTAGAGTAACGCTTTGCACTGGGAATAAGATACCGTCAAAAGCACATAGGAAAAGTAAAGCTGGGAATCATTCAGTAAATAGTGGAATCCTATCAAAAAAATTTAGCAAATGACAATGAAACAAATTTGAAATCCAAACCAACCACTCATATGCCATTCTCCATTATCAAATAGCAACACTTTGACAATATATTTGACATACAACACTGGTTACAAACTATCAAGACCATAATAGCATACTTTTTTGCCACTAAAATATATCTTGCTAATTAGCCTTACTTGGAAATTCCCCATTATGGCCAATGTAAACAAATTCTTTTCCATATTTCACATGTTTACCAATAAATTATATAAACTATAATGGGAAAAACAAAGTTTAAGAAAAGCAATGCAGAGTATTGAGGCAACCACCTTTGTGCAAAATAGCAAATCAGCAATAAAGGCCTCCTAAACTTCATCTTTGACTATTTGTTAAACATGAAAGACCCAAAATCAACATTTTATACCAACTTATCTTTAGGATTGATAGCAACGGTAATTGAAAAGGTGCATATATAACACATAATTGAAAGCGATCACAGCCTAAACACCGAGAATGGTCAGCTTTAGAAACTTAAAAGATAATAAATTTGGCATAAATTTCCATACAGAGAATGCTGAGTTCAAAAGTCTAAGCAGCTTTACACCAATTAATTAAATAAAAATATGTAATAATTTTTTCATGAATTTTTTTGAAGTTGAAGTTGAGAAAACGATAAGAAAAATAGTGTCATGAATAATTGACAGATATATTCACACTTACTTTGCAGTTTTACTTCTTTAGATTTATAATAAATTATCTTAAAAGCTCATTATGCAATTGTAAATAAATGACCACAAAATTAATTTGCAAAGGATACCCATTTAGTTTGAGTTATAAAATTGAAAAGAGTAAATAACAAACAATTTTAAATGGGAGATTGAAAACGGGTTAGGTACTTGGGTCAAAATCAACAAATTTTTTTATATTGCTTGTAGTTCAAAAATAATTGATGTAATCTCTGAGAGAATTCACCCAAAAGCTTATTTCAAAAGAGAATTTAATTAGTTAATACAATAGGCAAAACAATAGGAACAGTGGCCAAATTAAGAAAAATTCCCATCATCAAATACACAAAACAGTTTTAAGTATATATGGATATAATCAACATATTAAACAATGTCAAAATGGTAAATAAATTTAACAAATAACAACCATCAGCATAAACTAACAACCATTTATGGAGATGCTAATAAATAATCATTGTACAATCATTTTTGGAGAAAAGAGAGCAAAAAAAACTACAAGCTAGATCGGTAAGAGTAACAGCTCAACTAGTAGCAGCGCCGGAGCTACCAACAAACAGAAACCAAAACTAAACCAGCCGAAGCTAGGACAAACAGACAAGAAACGTCCATAAGAAGGAAAAAACAAAAAAACTTCTAACAAAATATACAAAATCTAAATGTAAAAAGAAGTATGCAGAAGAGCATACCTATTAGAGCATCAACAACAAAACGATAGCATAGGAAGAATCCGTCCTCCAAGAAAGAGCAACAACAGTATGAGAACAAATTTACTTCACTGGCAAAATACCAACAGCATCAGAAAGCAAAACAAATTCCACGTGGATAACAATAGTGAAAGCAATATCAGCCTGTCCAGATATGATTGTAGGTCTTCACCTCAAATAAGCAGAAGCTAACAAATCCTCTACTACCAATATATTAATAAATATTATCCAATCCCATGAGATAAATTAATTAATAAATATAATCCAAACCCATGAGATAAATTAATTTTCCAAGCTTTGCTTATGCTTGCTTAATGATCCAACACAAAAGAATCCCCACAAATTAATAATACATATATAGATGCATTGATAGAACGACACAAGATCAGAAGCAGAACACTGCACAAAAAGTGAAACTAGAAACTAAACAAAAGGATCAGGGCAAGAAATATGATGAATTTGTTCTGTAAATTAGGACACAGAAAATCGATAATTGGACCAATACACGTTTCAGTGCAAAACTATACAAAATTACAAATCATTTAATTCATTTTTAATTTATCCGTTTTAATTTTATAGATGCACTTTTATTTTTTATTTTGTGTATAAATGAGCCGTTAATTTCAGAAATTATCAGCCAAGCCTCCTACAATCTGACTTTAGGAGATAATCACCAAGTAGAATTAAATTCTTTAGCTTCAGAAAATTAACCCGAGAAGTGCAAAAGAATCATCCAAATTTTGTTATAATTGACAACTCAATATACAAACAATGAAAGAAGAGAAAGTCATATACTAAAGATTTCAACAAACAGAGTTTAGTTCCAAATAAGAACATAGAAAAACGATGAAATGAACTAAGAGAATTAATTTTTCTATGCAAATCTATTACCAAGGGAAACCTGTTTAACCTGAATTTCGTAGGGATCTCAGTTGAAGAAGTCTGGAACTACAGCTAAAGATCCATCAGCGGCAGCTTTGTCTTCAAGTTTCCTTCATGGTGGGAGGTGAGAGCGAGAAAGAGAGCTAGGGTTTTCCAATAAGAATAAAAGAATCAAAGCAGTAAAATATAAAGCGAGAGAGAGAGCTGGGAGGTGAGAGGTGCAAAAAGAACAAAAAAAAAGAAGAAATAGGCAGGTCTATACCTAGGGTTTTCCACAAATAGCAACGGAAATTACTTTTCGTTGCTAATTTAGCAACGGAAATTACTTTTCGTTGCTAATTTAGCAACGAAATTAAAATTCCGTTGCTATTTTTGGAACCAAAAATTTTTAAACTTCTTTGGCACCAAATTACCAACGAAAATTTATTTTCGTTGCTAATTTAGCAACGGAATCAAATTTCCGTTGCTATTTTTGAAACCAAAATTTTTTACACTTCTTTGGCACCAAATTACCAACGGAAATTACTTTTCATTGCTAATTTAGCAACGGAAAATAATTTTCTTTGCTATTTTTTGACCCACATCTAGCAATGAAAATTAATTCCATTGCTAATTAGCAATAGAATCATATTCCGTTGCTATTTTAGCAACTGATTTAATTTTTCGTTGCTAAATTTCGTTCTAAAATTTAGCCGCCATCAAATGCCGTCATTTTTAGCAACGGTAATATATTTTCGTTGCTATTTTCATGGCCATATTATGGTGTTAAAATTTTCCTCTCTTTTTAGCAACGAAATACCATCAATTTTTGTTCCATTGCTAAACAAAAAAAACCCTAATTTAGCAACGGAAATCAAATTCCGTTCCGTTGCTATTTGTAGATTTCCTTGTAGTGGTACTGATATCCCTTGGGAGATGAATACAATTGTGGAAGACATCAAGTTGTTCGTAGCTAGCTTTAACTTTGTTTCTTTTGTTTGTGTAAATAGAACTGGTAATAGTTTTGTTTGATTTAATTGTTAGGCTGGCCAAAACAGGTGTTTGCCCCATTGATTCGGTGTCCTCTTAGGCCTCCTAATTAAGCTAGAGGGGTTATTGTATTTCTAATTCTTATTGAAGAATATTAATATTAGGTGAAAGTTACTTAAGAAACTACAGTTGATGCAAGAAATTTAGCTAAAAAAATATAATTTTTTAATTTATAATTTAATATAATTGCTGTCTTGTTTATTGAAATTTAACTTAAAGAGATAGAGCTTAAGAGTTATAATTTAATATAATTTAATATAAATAATCTCTATTTATAGAGACAAATTTAGTCAATAAAACAAGTTGAAATTTCAGCAAATTAAAGGTAGGCAACTCCTTAGAATTTAGGAAATTTGATTAATTTTTTTATGAATAAAATAAAAATATAATCTATATTTTTTTAAATATTTGTCACAAATGTTAAATGACTTGAAAATAATGCCTTATAATTAATATTTGATGATGAATTTGTTTTTCTAAAGTATTATTTATTTATTTATTTATATAGGGATTTTTTTATAATATCTGTAATATTTTAAAAATAATATTATTTAATCAATGAAATCAATGTTTTGAAATTCGATTTGACTTGATCGGTCGAACCGGTTGGATTGTAACTTGGTAAGAAAATTAGACTGATTCAATATAAAATTTGAAAAATAAAAAAAAACTCAAATTAGATTGAAAAAAATTTGGGTTGAACCGAAACTCGAGTTGGATTGGATTGAACCGGATCAATCCCAAAACTGTGCATTTTGTATTAAAATTTCTAAAACTAAAATCCACTTTCTCCGTCTCTGCCTCCATTCCTTTTCGTGTAGATGATATCTCTCCTTTCTTCACGCAATCTTCTCTACCTCCATTCCTTTTACGCAAACAACAAATCGCTGGTTATAGTTTCCTATTAACAAACAATCGGAGCTAAATTCAAGTAAGTTTTACACAGGTCTAAACTTTATTTTTGCTATTTTGTTTCAACTTTCAATGGAAGCAAAATAAAGGAATGAAGGCTAAAGCTAATTTCCCCTCCAGACTTTGTAAATGTTGCTCCTATTTTTCGTTTTTGCTGGAAGGTTTATGTTGGTCTAATAATTTTGTTATACATGGCACTGTCCTATTTTCCCTTGAATCTGAATTGCTACTATACTGTGATAATCTTGTGAACTTATTTTTTACCGAAAATAGCAACTTTCTTTTGATTTTTACAAACTGTTCTAGTTAAACTTTTGAACTGAAACTTTTTTTTTTTTTTGTGCGCTAAGCAAATGCAGACTTGCATTCTTTTCTCCTTCTGGTAATGCAAATTCTAATCTTTGGTGATCATTAATTCACTATTGCTACATGCAGTGCTGTCATATCTTTTTTTTTTTTTGAATAGTGTACATGGAATGATGCATGCCTCTTTGGATATAGATGATCCAGCATAAAGACAATAGCAAGAAATTCGATTTAATAACTAATAAAAAATTCATTCAAATAAAAATAATAATAAAATTAAAATAACATAGCACATATTAGTTCTCTTATTATTATAGCTTATTAGTATTAACGATTTATCTGTAAATTTTAATTTGATAACATTGGTATAGTGATTGGAGTTTTAAAGCCTCAATTTTGAGCTCCAATTGATTCCATCTAACCCTGCACTCCTACACAATATATAATATATAGTTGATAGAGTAATTAAAAAAAAGTTTAAATTTAGGCATTGAAAGACTTATTATAAAAGTACCGTGTAACATTCTATCTTATATTTTTAATCATTAATTTGATAGTAGTGTTATGCTTGATTTGATATGTATAAGTATACTAAGTATTACATTTTCATTGGGACATTTATTAATTTATTAAAAATTTATGGTGGATACACAATATTTTTATTTTTAAAATTTTAGATGCTATGAAGCATAATTTAATTGAATCTAACCAAGTAGTAAAAGGAGAAGGAGATGGAATTGGAATTGAAGAAGATTGATTATCATTGATGTTTATTCATCATGTTACATGAATTTATTTGAATGTTTATTTTTGATATTATGTGGATTTATTTGGATATTTATTACTTAAGATAATTTATTTGATTTTTATATTTAAAAATTTTGTTGGACTGAAAATTAATATTTTTATATTGATATTTGGTAATTAATAGATTTTTGAATGTATTTTTACATACTGTATATTTAATTTTTTGTAAATAATTATATTTAAAAAAATAATAAAAATTTCGAATCGATTTGATCGAATCAGTTGATCCATGATCCAATGGATAGACCGAGTCGACTTGTGAACCAAATTTCAAAATATTGAAAAAAACAATTCACTTGCATCCGGTTGAACTGGTCAAACTACGATACTTTATCTTATCCGAATTTTTATTCATACCGGTTTAATAACATTGCATGCAATACTCTATACAGGGCACAATTTAATAAAATTTTGAACCTAAACTGATAGTTCAGTCATGCCGTAAGTTAACCAACTAATTGATTTATAAAACCAAAACCAATTGAAAAACAGAATCAGCAATTTAAATAATATAATGAGTATCAAACAAACAGATTTGCACATGAATAACAGAATCAACCGCAAAATGACATCTCTGTAAACAATCACATCGAGCTTCATCCTCATTTCAGCTCTATCCTTCTCATCTGCTTCTCATTCTGCATTCTGAAATAACTGTTCTATTAGCTGAGATAATTTTAGATTTATATCAGGTATCCCTTTTATTTAGTTTATATTTCTCCAGAGTTTGATTAATTTTGGCATATGAAATGCTAGAGGCATGACAAAAATCAAAATAGTTTTGATGATTGATTAGTACATACCCTTTCCATAAACATCGATTCAATGGTGTTATTGAGGCTGCCTTCCCATTCCCATCTAGAATATCTTGTGAAAACTTTGGTGACCTGAGGTGTGTTTGGGACTTGCTGAGAAAACATCTTCATGTTGGGGCAATCTTTGATCAACACATCCTCCAAATGTGGGAACTCGAAAACATAATTGGCTGAACAGAAACTTGTGAGGCATGGAAGATTGACAAGTTTCAATGTTTCCAACCGGCTGAAACCAATATGACAATCTTCCTTTCCATCGGATTCAATGGCTACTATTTCTCGCATTATTTTGCATTCCCTTACAAGCATTGTCTTGAGATGGACAAGACTCTTAGCTGTTGAGGCAACTATCAGATTGATCAGCCCATCACATTTCCACACATTCAAATATGTCAAATTTTTGAAAGACACAAAGGAAGGCACTGCAATTTCCAATCTGTTTCATTCCCATACTTTTAATCCTTCTAGATTCTGGATGACCATTTGGGGGTCATCAACGTCCACTAATTGTTTGAGATTTGGTAAATTAAGTAGTTTTACTTTTCTCAACCATGGTAGCGACTCCTTACCTTTATTCACTTCTTGAATGATTATTTTTTCCACCAAAGAATCACTCAGAACAAGCTTCTCTATATATGGAAAACTGAAGGAAAAGCAGCAGATTCACCCTCAAAGCCTATCAGCTCAAAGACCTTCTGTCTGTGTAGGAACTCAGGTTGATTGTTGCATTCCAATTTGTCCTTGATCAACTCCCATTCTATGCTCATTTCTTCTAAGGATGGGATTGCAATCTATCAAACCAAATAATTCAACTAAACATGAATTCAAATTCTAAAGGAAGAAAGCAAAAAAAAAAATTGAATCCAAACTTTCAATTTTAATCACAATCAAATGCTATAGATCGATACACGGTATTTAAGGTGTCTTCTCATTTTCTAATTTAACAAAATAGAATGGAAGGTTTTTATTAGTATTATAAAAGCAGCATAGTGGATGAATATTAACTATTAAAATGCTGAGTTCATATGAATATCAACATCTATAGAAAATGCAGAGTTCAAATTTAATCATGTGTATTCTTATTGGCTGTAAATTTTATGTATTTAAGGGAAAAAAAGTAAGAAAACAAACCTGGTGAGCCATTCTATCATCTGTTGTTGGACTTTGTATGCTTGACAGTGAAGAAACAAAGTCCTTCATACTTGGACACTCTTTTATGTAAATCTTTTTCAAGGAAGGACATTCCAGAATGCCAATTCTCGAATATAAACTTGATAGTTTTGGCAAGCATTGTAGATGTAAGGATTCCAGCGAAGGAAGTATCAACTTATTGGCTCTTACTACTACTTCTCCTGCTTCCTCTTCTTTTATGATTGCTTGCATCATTTTACAATTTTCCACTCTTATTGTTTGGAGTGCAACAAGGGATGATGCCATGGATGGAGTAAATGCATGTTTCAAGATGCTACAGTTTTGCACTTCCAGCAACCTAAGCGTCTTGAAATCCAAAATTCCAAAAGGATCTTTGTTCCACAATTGACTCAACATTGGCAGATTAATTAATTTCAATTCCTCTAATTTTGGGAGCAGACCAACATGCCCATCTTCAACAAAGCCCTCTTCCAAGTCAAATACAACTTGGATTGAGTCACAGTCTTTTACATTTATCACCCACAAGTTGTGCAAGAACTGCAGTTGGTTGGCTAATAGAACTTTTTGGGAAGTTGAATCTTTAATCACATCCCACCATGTTGCATTGCGAAGGACACCCTTTCAATTTCAAAATACATCATTATTAATGTAAGAAAAATAATATTGCGGAAATATATACAAGGAAACAGAATTATGAATATACACCTTTTCTGTTGATAGAGATGCTAAGGTGGCATTTACATTTCCTTGCCAGTATTGTTCCTTTCCATATTTTTGATATCGTATTCCCTGCAGCTTTGGTGTGGTGAAGACTCCACCACAGAAAATTTTCATTTGCCAGCATCCATGGACAATTACTTGTTCTAACAATGGGAAGTTGAAGGTGTAATTTCCTGAGCAAAAGCTGTTGAGTGCAGCTAATTAACTCAGCTCCAAACTTTTCAGTTGGTTGAAAATAATATGGTGCTCCGCATGATCTCCATCATTTGCAACTATTTCTTTCATCATGTCACAGTTTTTTATTCTTAATTCCACGAGACACACCATAGATTTAGCTGCTGATGCTGTTACCAAGTTCTCCAAATCTCGACAGTAATCTACGTTCAGGGTTGTCAGATTTTGGAAAGAAGTCGAGGATGGTGATATGCTCTTCAAACAATGACAAAATCTAACTCTTAGAGTTTGAAGATTCGATGTGAAAGGAACTTGGGAGTCTTCCTTCCAGATATGCTTTAAATTATGGATGGATTCTAACACCAAGCATTTTGGGATTGCAGTTGAGGCATCCAACAAGAATAGCTCTTCCAACGAACTATTAAGGATGACGAGTTTTTCCAAATTGCAAAGTCTTTTAAGGAAAGTAGATAGGAAATCACGATATCTATATCTTACAGCACGTAATACAATCTCTTTCAATATGGAACATTGCTCAATTGAAATCTGCATGGCCTTCAAGATTTGGCAATCTAATTTCAAGGTCTTCAAGTTGGGATTAGCCTGATTAAAATAAATAAATAAATAAAAGAAAAAATGTTTGAATATATATGGGTCTCAAAACAATGGGCCCTCCTCACCCATTTGAAAGTCGAAGTGCTTTCGCAAGTGCATTCATAAAATTCTGAAAAGTTTATTGAGCTTCTTTGATCTCTCTTTTTTTAATCGGTTCGCATATTGCTTTATTTTAGATAACATTGCAATATCTTTTTTTATTTGTTGCACATGATAAATCATTTTTATTAAATATTTTAATTATACATTTTTTTATTACTTTTAAAAAAATCAAATTATATAATTGAAAAATATGGAACACACATAAAATTGTGAGAATAACGCCACATTGATTTGTTATTGAGTGATGAATATATATACAACAGTGTTACAAGCAGTGGAATCAGAATGGAAAGCTAACAACACTAACAACCAGCATAGAACTCTCTAACTATATGTACAGCTATCAAAGAAGATATCTAAACAACCAGATAGCAGATAAGATGTCAACAAACTGTAAAGCTAAGTAGGACTGAATCGTAACTAAGAGATGTTCAGTTAGAGAGAACAGCTGTATCCCTTTCACCCCCCCGCAAGCTGATGAGGGAGGGACCGTACTCTCAGCTTGTCCCGTAGAAGCTCGAACCGTCCTTTAGTTAAAGGTTTGGTAAGGATATCAGCAGTCTGATCGTCAGTGGAGATATATCGGACAATAAGCGACTTCGATTTTACTTTGTCACGAACGAAATGAAAATCAATCTCCAGATGCTTACTATGTCGATGAAAGACAGGATTGGCAGTAAGATAAACTGCACTGAGATTATCACACCATAGAATTGGAGGCTGAGTTAAGGGAAAACCAATTTCATTTAAGAGCATAAGTATCCAACTTAGTTCAGATGTTGCAGAAGCAATCGACCTATACTCAACCTCAGTGGAGGAGCGAGAGACTATTCGCTGCTTACGAGACGACCATGAAATGAGACAGCTGCCAAGATAAATTGCAAAACCAGTGGTGGATTTGGGGTCAACCAGACATCCACCCCAGTCGGCATCAGTGAAGCAATGTAATTGGGAAACATTTGTTTTGGATAAGAACAAACCATAATCAAGAGTGCCCTTTAGATATCTTAAAATACGTTTAACTGCACTCCAATGGTAGGCAGTGGGGGCGTGCATAAATTGAGACACTTTGTTTACAGCAAATGCAATATCAGGTCTTGTGAATGTGAGATATTGAAGACTACCTACAATGCTGCGATAGGTGCTAGGATCAGAGAAGGGATCACCATTTGCAGAAGCCAATTTATCCGCTGGATTAGTTGGAGAGGATATTGGTTTGCTGGCCAACATTTTGGACTTAGTGAGGATAGCTTTAGTGTACTTGGACTGAGTGAGAAGCACACTGTCATTGGACCAAACAGCCTCAATGCCCAGAAAATAGGAAAGTTTTCCCAGATTGCGAATGGCAAATTTTTGTTCAAGAAATGCCAGTAATTGGTTCATAAGTTTAGAATCATTGCCAGTGAGCAGGAGATCATCCACATAAATAAGACAGTATAATCTTACAGCACCAGAGACCAAATAATATAGAGAGCAATCTGTTTTAGAACCCACAAAATCGAAGGATTGAAGAGTACTAGTAAGCTTCTCGTGCCACATCCTTGGAGCTTGCTTTAACCCGTACAATGATTTCTTCAATTGGCAAACATAATGAGGATAAGAAGGATCCTCAAACCCTTTGGGCTGCTCCATATAAACAACCTCATCAAGGTCACCATGTAAGAAGGCATTGGATACATCTAATTGCAAAACCTGCCAATTAAGAGAAACTGCCAACGTAAGGATCAAACGAATTGTGGTGGGTTTCACAACAGGACTGAAAGTATCAGTAAAGTCTAATCCTGGGCGTTGATGAAAGCCTTTGGCCACAAGTCTGGCTTTGGGCCGTTCCACCGACCCATCCTGCAATGTTTTTAGTCTTGTAAACCCACTTACAACCCACAATATTAGCACCAGCAGGTGGTGGGACCAAGTCCCAAGTCTCATTAGCAAGCAAAGCACGATGTTCAGCCGCCATAGCTTGCCGCCAGCAGTTTTGTTTATATGCTTGTAAATATGTAGTTGGATCATCTTCTAGAGTATGAGAAATAAGTGCTTTTGGTTTTAATGAACCAGTCTAGGATCTGATGATCATCCTCGATCCTGAAGGAGCAGTAACGTTGGACCCAGGTTTGGGAAATGAAGCCGGGTTCGATGCACCAGTTGAAGAAGCTAGAGGACCAAACTGTTGAAGATCAACTGTTAAGGGTACTGCTGGAAAGTCAGTGGAGCATAATTGAGTAGTTGGCTGGGATGAGGGCGGTGGTTGCTGAGGTAAAACGGGCTGAGTGGTGGGTATGTCATAGACAGGTGGAACAGAGCATGGCAAGGAACTGTTGAACGGTGCTTGATTGTTGGTTGGGAAACACGTGGATGGTTGGGAGGTAGAAGTAGAAGGCTGGGTAAGTAGGTGGAAGGTGACAGATGGAGTGGGCAAGAGAGGTGGCAATGAGTCATGGAGACTGGTGGCTTGACGATGGAGAGCCTCAAAAGGAAAATCTTGTTCACAAAAAAGTACATGGCGTGAGATAACCACCTTGTGAGTTAAAGGATTATAACATTTATATCCTTTGTGTAATTTGCTATAGCCTAGAAAAATACACTTAGTTGAACGGGTTTCAAGTTTATGTGAGCTATAAGGGCGAAGCCACGGATAGCAGAGACAACCAAAAATTCGTAACTGACTGTAATCAGGCATATGACCAAATAATTTATTGTACGGAATATCAAAGGAAATAGTTGAAGCTGGAGTGTGATTTATAAGATAAACCGCAGCATCAAATGCATATGACCAAAAACCAACAGGTAATTTAGCATGATTTAGCATAGCAATAGCAGACTCAACAATATGACGATGCTTACGTTCAGCACAACCATTTTGTTCAGGAGTATAGGGACAAGAAGAGCGTTGAGTAATCCCATGTTGAATTAGGTATTTAGTAAGGGCACGATACTCCCCACCCCAATCAGCCTGAAAGGACTTGATAGGAAGACCAAAATATTTTTCAACCACTGAATGAAATTTCACAAAGGTACTAAGCACCTCCCACGTCCTCTACCGCGATTTGAGTTGCGGCTAGTGTAGTGAGCTGTAGGTGGAAAATCATCAGCTGGATTGTCCCTAGCCAACTGCGATTCTTCAATAAGTAACAAGCCAAAGAGATTGTCAAAGCTGATGGACTCTAAACGTGCCTCCAAGGCACGAACAAAGGGCCTATAAACGGGTCCTAAACCTGCCAAAACACAATCAATGAAGTCATCATTAGCCATAGGATGTTGTAGGGCAGCTAGTTGATCGAATATATGTTTGGCCCGTTGCATGTAGGTCGTGATACTCTCATTTTCACGCCTGAGATTCAGGAGCTGCTGTCGAAAACTACGAACTTGTGGTCTGGAGCCAATTGAATAAGCAGCATGAAGTTTGTCCCAAGCTTGTTTGGCTGTTGTAGCTCCAATAATTTGGGGCAACATGTTTTCCGAAATGGAAGAAAATATCCAAGACAGAATTTGATGATCTTGTTGCTCCCAAATTTTAAATTCATCACTACCAAGTGGAGGGGTATCACCATTGTCAACATGAGCAAACAAACAACAGCCTTTGAGAACTAAAGTGAGCTGTGTTTTCCATAACAAGAAATTTGTTGAATTAAGTTTAATGGAGAGATGGTGAGAGAGATTTGAAGAAAAGGTGGGCATAGTCATAGACGATATTGAAGTGGAGGAGGTTGAGATATCGGCTGTGGTGTTAGACATGTTAGGATTGGTATTTAAACCTTCTACTGCTCTGATACCATGTGAGAATAACGCCACATTGATTTGTTATTGAGTGATGAATATATATACAGCAGTGTTACAAGCAGTGGAATTAGAATGGAAAGCTAACAACACTAACAACCAGCGTAGAACTCTCTAACTATATGTACAGCTATCAGAGAAATCTAAACAACCAGATAGCAGATAAGATGTCAACAAACTGTACAGCTAAGTAGGACTGAATCGTAACTAAGAGATGTTCAGTTAGAGAGAACAGCTGTATCCCTTTCAAAAATAAAGCATAAAAAATAATTTGAAGTTTCGTTGAACCAAACTAATTATATTTCTAATTTTATTTTTTTTTACATTAATTTCAAATACTACGGAACAATATTCTATTTTAATACGAAGCTTGGTACCGAATTTAGTTTTTTATTGCTAGATTTTTTTTATTTTTTATTTTTTTGTATTATACAGTTTTTAAATTTTTTTTTTCAAATTACAACTGATATTAGTGAGTATCAATCCTTATTTATATTTATAGATATTAAATAAAAAATTATAAACCAATAAGGCTTCATTAATTTATATATAGCCCCTTTTTTTTTAATAAATGTCTATTTAGCTTTAAAAAGATGATTAATAATTAAATATATGACTAGTCCAACCAAAGATGAAGCTTATTTGTTTTGGAAATTATATTTTATATCCATGCAGTAAAAGAAAATACTAAATCTATTTGTTTATAGGAGATTAAGGAAGTAAAAAAGGGAGTGTCATGGAATACCTCGTCCAACCAAAGATGAAGCTTATTTGCTTTGGTACAGTCGTATATTTCCAGATGTTCTGACTTTGGCCAATTAAAAGCATGTCTTCCCTCGTACAACCTCCTGAGTCTGTATAGATGTTGAAGTTGAAGAATGGTCAAGTGAGGAAAATGAAAAGAATAAGGTTCTTCTTCACTTTTTCCCTTTCCAACTATATGTTTCACTCCTCCACAGCCCCATATTTGAAGCTTTTCCAATTTCTGCAAAAGACCACAAGCCATAGATGCTGGAAACACATATTCCAGAGCCCCACAAAATTTAACACGAAGTGATTTTAGATTAATTTGAAAAGTGAAATCTCCAACTGCATCCTCATCGCTCCATATCCCCTTCAATGACCGTAGGCCGCTTATCTCCAGCGACTCTAATCTTTGAAATCTCAGAAACACATTCGATGGAAAAACAGTCAATACTTTCGGGCATCTCCAAATTCTCAATGATTGAAGGTTGGAGAACGAATGAGGTGGGAGTTGAGTGTGCCATATATTTTCCAAGTTACCACACCCCCAAATATACAAACTATGCATATTAGGAAAAGTAACCTGCCAAATGCCCAAGTTTAGTAAACTTACAAAATAAATAAAGAATAATAGTAAAAGAACATTTCAATATTAAAAATTTTCTAAATTTAATTTCAATAAAGTGCAAAAGAATACTTCTAAATTCCAATTAATAGTTCTAATCATTTAAAAATTTACAAACTTATAGTTGCCTCTAAGTTTTTATTCATTTCTATTTATATTATTCAGAATATTATTTTTAAAATTATCTTTAAATAAATAATTATTATAAAGAATGATCGTTTCTATAAATGACTTACATTGAACATAGATTTTCATTCTTGATTCCTAAACATAAAAGGCCCAAAATCTATTAAATATTTTCATTTATATATTTTTTTAAAATAATGTCTAATTATCTATTAACTTTATTTATTTATAAATCATAACAATTTCTGCATCTAGTTTAATTAAAGGATTGAAAAAGGATAAATACCAAAAATATAAAATGTTAAATTTTTTCATATTTTTAATTTTAATTAAAGTGAACAAATTTAATAGTTTTCATCATCAATAATTAGCCTAAATTTTTTGGTATTAAGTTGATTTTTAATTTTCACATCCATCAGCATAGGCAAAAAATAGTTTTATATAATAAATAATACAACTAGACTTTGATATAAAATCAAATAGGATCAAAGAATATAACACACTATTTTATAGTACTTGTAATTGATGTAAAAGAAAATATTAATAAAGCTACGAGTATAATTAATTTTATACTACAAAAATTCAAATAGTTTTATTTATACTATATTTCATACGTGCTCCTATTTCAAGTACACAAAATATTTTGCATTTACACTTTAATCTAATTATTTTTTTTTGAAGGAATCTAATTATTAATTATAGTAATTTTTTTTAGTTTGTTTTGTTAATAAAAATATATATTTATATATTTATTAAAAGTAATTTATCACGTGTAACGTCCGTGCATAGCTAACTACTATACATACCTATAAAGAGAGGATATAGTTGTTCTCTAAACATTTATACATAAATTATTATTTGAAATCTGTCATTAGTTTATGAACTATACATCAAATGAAAGAACATATTATTTATATGATTATTAAGAAAAAAAATCTAATAAATTAAAGGTTTCAAAATAATTCTATTTAAATTATATTTGGTTATTAATTAAAGGTATATATAAAAATAATTAAGAGATTTATCAAAGAAAAAAAAAAGGAAATTATAGAGGGAATTTTTTTTCGAATGCATCTATAAAGGCAATTAATTTTTAGTGAAAATTTAAAAGAAAATTAATATATTAAAGAGAAGAGAGAGTAAACATATCACCATTCCATTGAAAAGAAATTGAATATTATCAGAAGTGCCGATGTTCAAAATGTCTGTTTTTGAGATATTGCTGACGAAATTCTTCATTGCAAGGCATCTGTTTAACTCCAGAAATCTGAGGGACTGAAATTCAATGGGGTACCCATTGCTGAATCTAATGCATCTTGAAAGATCGCGCAGCTGAAGAGAATTCAGCTTAGGAAAGACTATCTTATTCATGCTCTGCTCAAATTTTTCTGTGAGTATTATCTCTTCCACCAACTCACAATTTAAAATCTCAAGTTGTTTCAGTTGCAAAAGACTTTTAACCGTTGATACTTTACATAAATACTTCAAACTCTTGCATCCACTAACGCACAAATTCGTTAAATTGGGAAAAGACACCTGTTCATAAAATTATTCGTTATATATATTACAATAAGACCATATACATTATATATTTCTTTTGATCAGCGAGAATCATTATCTTATTACTTTATTCTAGATATAATACATAAAAACACACATGTAGCTGGCAAAGAAATATAATTATGCATCTTAACATTACGAATAGTGTTTTACACACCTGGAGTTAATAAAAATACTCTATTGTCTTTGTTAAATTTATGGGATCTTGACAAATGTATACTTATTAGTCCATTCATGTAATCAAGAAAATGTGTGCAAATTACCAAGATTAGATGAACAATAAGTCATTTTCATTAATTTCAGATGCGTAAAATATTATTTATAAAATTGAGATCCGTAATCAGAAACTTTTGCCAACTAATATGTATTTTTCCTTTATAATAAATTAGTGTACAAAAAAGGAGAGAACCTTTCAAATTATACAAGATAAAATAGGTGAAGGAAAGCAGAGGATGCCACTATAATGTGAAAATATTTTTATGAAGGTAAAGAAACAGGACTTAACCATTTCTATTTTTAATCGAAATGTTCATCTCTTTCTTTTTTATCGTAATATTTTATAATTATTATCATATTATTACCTAATATATACAATCTTGAATCATTATACATACCATTTCGTTGAAAAGAACATCTTCAGTTGTACTTCGTGCCATTTGAGTTTCCAAACACACCTTTTTTGGATGGTAAATGCTTCTGAGACATGGCAAGCCCTCTAGAGTCAATGAGGATAATTGAGGGAACTGGATCTCTTCATTATTGTAATTGGCATCTTCACTTCCTTCAGCAATAAGAGCTTTCATGTTAGCACAACTAAACACCTTCAGTTCTCGAAGCTGCACCAAACACTTTGCAAAGGAAAATGAAAAGAGATTCGTCAATTCGTTGCATCTATTGATGTTTAGAATTCGCAGTTTGCTAAAAGACCCCATTGTAAGTTTCCCATTGCAAATCTTCTCCAGGCTGTTTAACTGACACAAAAACAATGTCTCCAATGTTGGAAAGGCATGGCTGAAAGCCCATTTTGTTGAGTCGATTACATGTTGAATGATACTATCATCTTGAATATGTAGATGCTTCAATTGTTGGCAGCCTTCCCCATCTAGATTATACAACCCATTCTCTATTCCTCCAACCTCCCCTATATACAGAGTTTCAGCTCCTTTCAATAACTCTTTAAGCCCAGGCTCCAAATGAATATTCGTCTTGAGCCTGAGCTTCAGTGCTTTTGAGGTTTCACTTTTCTCAGCCCAGTTCCAGTGATCACCTATGAATATTCTATATTGTTGAAGCCCTTTAGAGAAGAGGCGGCTTGGTATCTCCCTCGGATCAATCACTTGCATTTCTAAAGATGTCAACTGAGTCAATTCTTCTAACTCCATCAAGCTTGCATTCCCTTCCATGTCCCACCCGACAAAGCTATATTGACCCATATAAAGTTCCTCCAAGTGAGAGAGCTTTGACAAGATATTTGAAGGAATAACTTTGAGTTTTTTGCAATCGCTTAAATCTAATAACTTGAGTTGACTCAATTGCTTCATTTCTCTAGGTAACTGGACTATATCAGATCCTCGGAAACTAAGGCATTCTAGTTCCTTCAGTTGTCCAATATTGGCTGCATCATCCAATTGGCAGTTCTCCAAACACAAGGTACGAAGGTTTGTTAAAAGGCCAAGTGAGGAAGGGAGAGACACAAAATGAATGCCAGTGAAGCCCACAACTTTGAGTTTTCTAATACCTTTAAAGAATGAATCACAAATTCGTAGACCATAATTTTCAGTAAATATAAAAAACAACTCTACCTTCGGACATTTCAGACGATCAGGAAGGTTACCAATGTCACAAAAAGGAAGAGAAACTTTGGTGCGATCTTTGCTCGGCCAATCCCTCAATCTAACACCACTTCTACCAATGAAAGCATCTTCAACTTCGCAAGCTATCTGAAGTGCCGTGTCACGAACCACATCATGCATCTTAACACAACCTTCCATGTCACCATCTAACAATAAAGAATTGGCTTTGAGCTTATCGATGAGCCTAAGTACTCTGTTTCTGACTCCTTCAATGGTACTTATGCCTTTGAACAAACCCAGCCCCATACAACATCTCACCATGTCACGGATCCAAATATTAGAATTCCCATATAGAGAACAAAGCAAAAAAAATGACTTGACTTCCTTCTCGAGCATATTACGGTAGCTTGACTCAAAAACTCTGCGTACCTTTCCATATATTTCTTCATTGTTGAAATCAGACAACTGCTTGAGCATATCATTCCATGCATATAACTGTTTATTTCGTAAATCACTAGCAACCTTGAGAATTAACAGGGGCAATCCTGCACATTTTTGGACGATTTGAGTTGCTATATCCTGCAGTTTTGGATCTATAGCATTAGTGACCGTCAAATCAAACAACTGTTAGAGTTGTACAACATCAGCTCTATTGGCTTTTGACCAAGTCTGCAGAGTAGCTACTTTATTGCTTTAAGTTGTTAGTTTATTATCTTTCAGTTGCAGATATTTTTCCTAAGTTTTAGAGTTGCAGATTCCCTTTCCTAATTTCTAGTGTTAGTGGGTCTGTTAGTTAATAATAATAAAACGTAGTTACATATTTCTTTCCTAGTTTCTAGTGTTAGTGGGTCTGTTAGTTAATAATAAAAAAAAACGTGAGTGCCATTGTAAGCCTATATAAGGCTATTAATGAATTGAATAAAATATCCTACCATTCTTTCTCTGCAAAAGTATCAGTCCACTCTCAAATTATTCGTTTATTGAGCTTGTAGTTCCTATTTGTTTTCAACAATCTGGTATCAGAGCCAGCACCATGAATGATCTACAGGTAGTTGGAGGGATAAGGAAGCTCAATAACCAGAATTACAATACATGGGCAACATGTATGATGTCTTATTTGCAAGGCCAAGATATTTGGGAGGTTGTCAACGGAACTGATGTTACACAACCATTGGCAGAGGATGGCAATGGAACATTACGAAGGTGGAAGGTGAAAGCAGGCAAGGCAATGTTTGCTCTCAAGACTACAATTGAAGAAGATGTGTTGGAGCATATTCGAGATGCCAAAACGCCAAAGGAAGCCTGGGATACTCTTGCTGCACTTTTCTCAAAGAAGAACGATGCAAGACTGCAAGTTTTAGAGAATGAGCTATTGTCAACAGCTCAACGCGATATGACAATTGCCCAGTACTTCCACAAAGTAAAGTCAATATGTCGCGAAATTTTAGAGTTAGATCCAACAGCTCCCATTGGAGAAACCAGGATAAAAAGAATAATTATCCATGGTTTGAGACCTGAATATAGGGGATTTGTTGTTGCAGTACAGGGATGGCCAAATCAACCATCACTTGTTGAGTTTGAAAATTTGCTTGCTGGTCAAGAAGCCATGGCTAAGCAAATGGTTGGAATCTCATTAAAGAGTGAAAAAGAAGCGCTCTACATTAACAAGAGCAAAATGAACTCCAATCAGCATATTGGTGGCTTTAAAAGCAAGAATGACAAGGTGAAAAGTCATCAAGGAGATGGAAGTTCTTGCTCGAGGGGAGCTTCAAAAACTCGCAACAATAATAGAAGATTTGAAGGGAAGTGTTACAATTGTGAGAAAAAGGGTCACATAGCGAAAGATTGCTGGTCTAAAAGAAAGTCTGTGGAAAGTAATGCTGCTACTTCCAATACAAAGGAGGAAAATGAAGATGATTGGGATGCCAAAGCACTCCTTGCTATAGAAGAGGAGGAGTTAGCACTTACAGCAACAATATCTGGTTTAATTGATCATGAGAATGACTGGATTATAGATTCGGGTTGTGAAAATCATATGACAGGAGATAAACACAAGTTGGCAAACTTGACAGAATACAAAGGAAGTCGTGTTGTAGTTACTGCCAATGATTCAAAGTTACCAATAGCTCACATTGGTAAGACAACAGTTTCTCCTCAACAAGGTGCCAACCAGATGACACTTCAAAATGTCTACCATGTTCCAGGTATGAAGAAAAATTTGCTGTCGGTATCTCAATTAACATCATCTGGCCACTTTGTTCTGTTTGGTCCACATGATGTGAAGGTATATCATGATCTCAAAATCTTAGATGAGCCAATAATGAAGGGGCGAAGATCAGAGTCAGTCTATGTGATGTCTGCAGAGTCTGCATATGTAGACAAAACAAGAAAGAATGAGACGGCAGATTTGTGGCACATGCGGTTGGGTCACGTGAGTTATTCCAAGCTAAGTGTGATGATGAAAAAGTCAATGCTCAAGGGCCTCCCTCAACTTGAAGTAAGAACAGACACTGTTTGTGCAGGGTGTCAATATGGCAAAGCACATCAATTGCCATTTGAAGAGTCAAAGTTTAAGCTGATGAACCATTACAGCTGGTGCACTCCGATGTTTTTGGACCTGTCAAGCAGCTATCAGTTGGTGGAATGAAATACATGGTGACCTTCATTGATGATTTCTCCAGGTATGTGTGGGTTTTCTTTATGAAAGAAAAATCTGACTCTTTTTCAAAGTTTAAAGAGTTCAAAGAAACAGTTGAGGGAGAAGTAGGCAAGAAAATTTCTTGTTTAAGAACAGACAATGGAGGGGAATATAGCTCAATTGAGTTCTCCCAGTACCTAAGGAAGTGTGGAGTTCATCATCAATATACTTGTGCCAACACGCCACAGCAAAATGGTGTTGCGGAGAGGAAGAACAAGCACCTTGCTGAAATTTGTCGTAGTATGCTTCATGCAAAGAATGTTCCAGGAAGGTTTTGGGCAGAAGCAATGCAGACGACAGCATTTGTGATCAACAGACTTCCTCAACAAAAGTTAAATTTTATTTCACCTTTTGAAAAGTTGTGGAATAGGAAAGCTAATGTTAGCTATTTTCGAGTATTTGGATGTGTGTGCTATGTTTTTATTCCAGATCATTTGCGTAACAAGATTGAAAAGAAAGCTGTTAAATGCATTTTTGTGGGCTATGATAGTCAAACAAAAGGGTGGAAATGCTGTGACCCTACAACTGGCCGGTGCTATACATCACGGCATGTTGTATTTGATGAAGCATCTTCATGGTGGTCTTCAGAAAAAGAAATATTACCAGATCTAACTAATTTGAAAAATGAGTTGCACATTGCTCAATTTAAATCAAGTGAAGATGGTGATGTCGAACAAGGAGTAATTCATACTTCTTGGCAAACTGGTGTGTACCAACAGCCCTATGAAGAAGGTGGGACAAGTGAAGCAGAAGTTCCAGCCCCTCAATCTCAACTTAGAAGGTCAGCACGGATTCGGAGGCCAAATCCCAAATATGCCAATACAGCAACAATTGAAGATGAATTTGGAAGAGAGCCAGAAACCTTTGAAGAAGCAGCTCATAATTCATTGTGGATTAAAGCAATGGAAGAAGAAATTGCTGCATTAGAACAAAATCAAACTTGGGAGATGGTGCCAAAGCCAAAAGATGTAAAGCCTATTTCATGCAAATGGGTTTACAAAATAAAGCGCCGCACAGATGGATCAATTGAAAGGCATAAAGCACGCCTGGTAGCTAGAGGGTTCACACAACAATATGGACTGGACTATGATGAAACATTTAGTCTAGTGGCAAAGCTAATGACAGTACGTGTTTTGCTTGCACTTGCAGCTAGCAAAGATTGGAATTTATGGCAAATGGACGTTAAGAACGCATTTTTACATGGAGAGCTGGATCGAGAGATTTACATGGCTCAACCAATTGGTTTTCAGAATCAAGAACACCCTGAATATGTCTGCAAGCTACGAAAGGCACTTTATGGGTTAAAGCAATCGCCAAGAGCCTGGTATGGTAAGATTGCTGAATTTTTAACTCAAAGTGATTATCTTGTTACACCTGCAGATTCAAGCTTATTTGTCAAAATCAATGGTGGGAGGCTAGTGATTGTGCTGGTCTATGTTGATGATTTAGTCATAACTGGTGATAATGAAGAAGAAATTCTTCAAACAAAGGAGAATTTATCAGTTCGTTTTCACATGAAAGAACTTGGACAGCTCAAGCATTTTCTTGGTTTGGAGATTGATCGTATTGAAGGAGGAGGAATTCTTCTTCATCAGCAAAGGTACTCAAAGAATTTGTTAAAGAAGTTTGGAATGCTGCACTGTAAGCCAATCTCAACACCGATTGAATCAAATGCAAAAATGTGTGCACATGAAGGTAAAGATCTGGAAGATGCAACAATGTACCGGCAGTTGGTAGGTAGTCTGATATACTTGACTTTAACTAGACCAGATCTTTCTTTTGCAACTGGTGTTATGAGTCGTTACATGCAAAATCCTAAGAAGTCTCACATGGAAGCTGTTCGAAGAATGTTGAGATATGTGAAAAAGACAACTGATTATGGTCTTTTGTATAAAAAAGGTGGAGATTGCAAGTTGTATGGTTATTGTGATGCTGATTACGCAGGAGATCATGACACTCGTCGTTCAACCACTGGCTATGTGTTCAAGCTAGGAGAAGGAGCAATTTCTTGGTGCAGCAAAAGACAGCCAACAGTGTCTTTGTCAACAACGGAAGCAGAATACCGAGCAGCAACAGTTGCAGCACAAGAAAGTACATGGCTTATTCAGTTGATGAAGGATTTACATCAGATTATTGATTATGCAGTCCCTTTGTTCTGTGACAATCAGTCAGCGATTCGTCTAGCTGAAAATCCAATATTCCATGCAAGAACTAAGCATGTGGAGGTTCATTACCATTTTATCAGGGAGAAAGTTTTGCAAGGAGAAATTAAATTGGAGCATGTTAAAACAGAAGATCAAATAGCAGACCTGTTTACAAAAGGTTTAAATGTCAACAAATTTGAAAGCTTTTGTCAATAGCTAGGGATGGCTAAAAGAACTGGAGCTGATGTCGAGAGGGGATGTTAGAGTTGTACAACATCAGCTCTATTGGCTTTTGACCAAGTCTGCAGAGTAGCTACTTTATTGCTTTAAGTTGTTAGTTTATTATCTTTCAGTTGCAGATATTTTTCCTAAGTTTTAGAGTTGCAAATTCCCTTTCCTAATTTCTAGTGTTAGTGGGTCTGTTAGTTAATAATAATAAAACGTAGTTGCAGATTTCTTTCCTAGTTTCTAGTGTTAGTGGGTCTGTTAGTTAATAATAAAAAAAAAAACGTGAGTGCCATTGTAAGCCTATATAAGGCTATTAATGAATTGAATAAAATATCCTACCATTCTTTCTCTGCAAAAGTATCAGTCCACTCTCAAATTATTCGTTTATTGAGCTTGTAGTTCCTATTTGTTTTCAACAACAACCTCCATGCCTCTTGCTCCGTTAGACAGTCTATTGAGAATTCTTGTTGCGTGCCCATCTCAGTACACAATAATTCCTTGCTTCTCGAGGTAAGCAATAGTTTGCATCCCTGCTCTGAAGGAATTCCTATGGAGTTCAAGTCAAGTCGTGCCCAAATATCATCCAGAATGATGAGCACTTTTGACTTCTTCAACCTGTCATATAGTCGACTAGCTCTTGTAGGTACTTCATTGACATCAAATTTTAGCTCTAAGAACTCAGCAATCTCTGCTTGAATTCTCTTGAGCTCTGGTGTTTGAGAGACGGCAACCATAATCACAGAATCAAACAACTTGTCGTCTACAGCTTTCCTGTGGACCTCCTTTGCTAGTGTGGTTTTACCCACACCCCCCATTCCATAGACCCCGATCATGTGAAGATTAGGATCTTTGAGCGCATCCATAACTTGGTTCAATATCAACACCCTTGATGGTAAGGCTTCGCGACTATACACAGACGGCTCAATTATCTGCTGTGGAGGTGGGCGAAAGGAAATCGAGTCCAATCCTTCTTGGTTCTGAAGCTTATCAATGGCCAAAGCTTTCTCGTCTGCTTGCTTGCTCAGCCGATAGCGGGTCTTCAAATTGGGGCATAATCCGACGAAACACTTCTTCATCTTGGCTTGTTCTTTGCCTTCAATAATTGCCTAGGCCTGTTGAGTCTCTGTCTCTGCTCTGCTTAGCCAGTTGGTAACATTCTCATATATATTTTCTCCTTTTTTGTCAGCTTGATCAACAGATTGCTGCAATCTGACTTTTTTCTCCTTCAGCTTCTCAGTCTGGTTCTCGAGTTTCTGGACATAGCTTTCGCACTTGAAAAGATAGCACATGAGTCGTTTGATGGGGATAAAAAAACATTTGTCGAGGTGACCTTTAATCTGCTTCCACGTAAAACCAATAATGGGAAGAAGAAGGAATTTTATGATGCGATCCGTAGTCAACTGGTCCCAAATGGGGAGAATTATGTAGTTTTGGAGAGGATCTACAATCCGGTGATTGAAAATGGGAAGAATAATGGGGAGAAGAAGTAAAGTTTTGATGGGATTCGCAGTGAAGTGGTTGAAAATGGGAAGAATAATGGGGAGAAGAAGTAAAGTTGGGATGGGATGGTTGAAAATGGGGAGAAGAATGGAGTTTTGGAAGGGATCTATAATCCACTGCTTCAGAATTGAAAGATAAACTGACATTTTGGATGATTAATGGTAGTGAAGTGAGAGAATCAGAAGCAGTTGTTGGTGGAAGAACAAGATTGCTCGGAGTAAAGATTGAATCAGAAAATGGAGACAACTAATTAAGGATGAGAACTGTATGCAGTCGGCAAGCACAATTAATTAATGGAAAATCCAGTCCACCATCACAATTAATTATAATTTCTCACGAAAAAGCCAAATTAGGATGAGTCATTACAGCTAATTAAGTAAGCTTTTGAATTTATTTTAAGATATCAATTGAAAAGTTTGATGTATTTCCTGTTTGTTTAGAGTGATTGTTGACTAATTGTCTTGTCTTTCTTCTTTCCCTTCCTCTTTAATGGCAGAATATTAAAATACTGCTCATTTGCTCCAAACTAGGATTGTGTTTATGGGTTGGCTTTTCATGCTTACAAAATAAATAAAAATATAATATTAAATAAGAAAATAATTATAAAAAATATCAAAGTATATGATTAAAAAACTTTTCGTTTACGGAGATCACGTAAAAGCAAAGGTATTTTCAAACCTTTTTTTTTTTTTTTTTTGAAAGAGGCATTTTCAAACTTTTAAGACATGAGTCTGCAATTAGTTCCCTTTCTAAACGAATAATCAGTAGCCTCTGATATTAGTAAATGCATTATGAAAGGTAATCAGGCTCTGATATATACAACAAATGGCTTTGTATCATTTGGCCTCTGGTATCTGCATCCTCCATTGAAAGTGAAGCTTCCTTCTAAAGACGTGCTTTAAGGTTTTTGAGGGCAAATCCGCTATTTCTCTATGTGTATATATATATGTGTGTGTGAATGTGTTTGTAATATGTATATGCCAATAAAAATTGGTTTTTATTCATTACTTTTAAGTTGTTGTTTTCTTCTTCCCTTATTCTTATTCTTGATAGAACTTTTTTTTAATGTGCAAATTTTATTTTCATATCAATAAAAATTTGTAAGTTGTGCATGTCTTGCATTTTGGTTATTTTTTATTATTATTAATTTGACATGTAATTATTTTTTAATTGTTAATATATTATTATAAGTTAAAGATAATTTTTTTTAAATGTCCTTTTAACTATTTTCTTTCCTTTATGCCTGTCTTAAACGTATTATTTGTGTAATCAAACTCCATAAATACAAAAGATAAATATGTGACATATATAAAAAGAATATTCTTAATTAGGAAATTTAATTAATTCTTTTCCGGGTATATTCAAATCTGATTTAATCTTTGCTTTCACAAGGATAATTAATTATGTTACAAGTATATTTAAATAGGATTTAATTATTAACGCACTTCTATTATAGTTTCTTCATGTTTGCTCTATCTAAAGTATTTGTTCTTTAATATAGGTTTTCATAATAGAAATAATAATAATGTCTTACAAGTGTGCTATGACAAATAAATACAAAGAAATAAATTATTATTTCATAAAAAAAACTCTGTATGTATCTCTTAGACTAAAATAATAAATAAATGAAGAGTAATGAATTGAAATTATCGATAAGTAACTAGACATTCAGATGGAGTTACTAAAGTCATTAATTTTTTGATTTTCGGTTTAAAGTCGTACTATTAATTTTTTTTTTTCAACAACAAACAAAAGCCTCATTTTTTTATTATCAAAATAATTTTCAATTTCGTATTTTTTTAAATATCAATGTATTTCAAATAATTTTAAAATTCAATAATTTATATAAATTCCAGAAAAAATGATTTATTCTTTAAAAAAATTGTGGATATATATTACAAAAAGACTCTTGTTCTTTTTTTTTTCTTTGTTATTTCAGCTCATCTATCAAATGATAATGGCAAAACATATACTTTAATCTCTCTATTTTAACGATTTTTTATATTAAATCCTTATATTTTCAAAAATATACATTGAATTCTTAAACTTTTTAAGTAAAACATATTAAGTACAAAATGGACGGTACAACTGTCGGTGTAATACAAATACTATAAAAATTGCATATATTTTAATAAAATACTATTATTTTTTTTTGTGTCCGTTAACTGTACTAAATGCATTTTAATAGATAAGTTCAAGATTCAATATATAATTTTGAAAATATAAAAATTTAATATATAAATACGTACAAATTAAAAGATTCAACATATAATTTTGAAAATATAGAAATTCAATATATAAAAATATTAAAATTCAGAAACTAAATTATGAATTTTACCAATATTAATTCTACAAGTTTGATGCAGAAATTTGTAGTTCACCCGTTAGAGTTCTAAAATTATTATTATCTTTTTATCTATATGATTTGTTAGATGAATAGTATCGTATATATAGAACTAGTTATTTATTATTTATATATAATTTCTTTTTATAAGATTGTTAAAAGTGATAATTTCAGGTGGTGATTCAATTTGTTGGACATACCGTAAGTAAGCTAAATGTATTTGAATCGGTAAAATTAAAAATAAAAAAATAAGTTTTGATTTAATGGTTCATATTCACTAATATACAATACGTTAGTTGTACTAAATATATATTCCAAAAATTTTATATGTTTTATTAGACTCAAAACAATAATACAAAAACGAAAACTTCATATGCATGTGTGTACAGAAACACCCGTGGAGGGCAAAAATTATATTTGCTTTGTCGATACACGTGTATGGGTACTGTCATGTCCAGTGATGGAGTTAGGATGCAAGTTCTAGTGCGTATTGCAATATGTCTTTTTTGTTGGTGAGCTGGTTAGTGTGGTGGTGGAGTTTGTGAACATTGGTATCGGAGTCGAAAGCATAGCCAATGTGGCGTTTAGTAGGCCTAATCACGTACTTGAAATAAAATAGCAAATCAATAAAAAAAAGACCACAAGAAGAAAAACTATGACTAGAAATTGGGAAATCAATAACTGAAGAATGAAAGATTAGAAAGTTAATTTTTGAATTTGATGATTTTTACCTCAATAATAACAGCTATTTAAAAGAAGAAATACACTAACAACTTGCCACAATTTTCTCTAATTACTTGACCACTACTTAGCTAAAAAAAACTGAAAAATAAAAATAGAGCAGTAAAGTCGCAACAGAGCAGCAAATTCACTCTCAACATGGACTACGTGGAGTACCCCACTCATATTATTTGACTTGGTAAAATGAAAGAAAACAAACATGACTTCAACAGTAAGTTGCACTAACTTTTGACACTCCCCCTTAGTGCAAACTTACGGTCAACAACTTCAAGTGCTTCTCTAAAGGATTCAAACTTAGGCTTAGATAAAGTCTTGGTAAATATATCTGCCACTTGATCATTGGTGGAGATGCCTTTCAATTCAACTTCTTGATTAAGAACTTTCTCATGAATATAATGATGTCTGACCTCAATGTTCTTTGTTCGTCCATGAAACATTGGATTTGATACAAGTTTAATATTTAATTCTTACAACATAGGTAACCTTGCAAAATATATCTCCTATCAGCCCCTTTAACCATTAGCATTCTTATGCAGCCATAGTTGCTGCAACATATTCAGCTTCAGTGCTTGATAGAGCAACAGTAATTTACTTCTTGATGCACCATGAAATTGAAGTTGAGCCTATACTAAAATAGTAGCTTGAAGTTGAGCGAAGATCATTTGCATCTCCAAACCAATCTGCATCAGTGAACCCACTTAACACAAATTCGTCACACCTCTTATAGCGACGGTCATTTGCATCTCCATCCCAATCTGCATCAATAAAACCACTTAACACAAATTCATCACACCTCTTATACAAAAGACCATAATTAAGAGATCCTTTTATGTAGCGAAGGATTCTTTTTGCAGCATCTAAATGAGAAATACTTGGACTTTGCATAAATTGTGAAATAACACCAACAGCATATGAAATTTCTGGCCTTGTGATGGTTAAATATATCAAGCTACCAACAAGTTGCTTGTATTAATGGCTTCTCTTCATCTTTCTTTAATTTAAGACATAACTCCATAGGAGTAGCCATTTCTTTTGACTCCCCCATGCTGAAACGCTCTAACAGCACATTTGCATATGCTTTTTGAGATACAAAATATCCTTGATCTGATTTTTCCACTTCCAGACCAAGAAAACATCCAACCTCACCCAAATTTTTCATCTCAAAATGCAAAGATAAATCATTTCTAATCTGAGAAATTTCACCTTCATCATCTCCGGTAATAATCATATCGTCAACATATAGTAATATCAGCAGATGCATATTTGATTCTAATTTTATAAACAAACTATACTCTAAATCAGATACTTTAAAGCCATAAAAGATGAGATATTGAGCAACTTTAACATACCAAGCACGTGGTGCTTGTTTTAAACCATAAAATACCTTCTTCAAACGGCAGACATGATGTGAAAATTGTTTAGAAACGAAACTGTGTGGCTGCTCCATAAATACTTCATGATCTAGCTCTCTATAAAAAAATGCATTCTTTACATCAAGCTGCCACAATTTCCAATCTTTAAAAGCTGCAAGAGCAAGAATTGATCTCACTGTCACCATTTTTGCTACTGGACTAAATGTTTCCTCATAGTCTAATCCGTAGCTTTGAGAGAAACTACGAGCAACTAAACGAGCTTTAAACTTGTCGATTGTCACATCTGATTTTTTCTTTAACTGATAAACCCATTTACAAGTGATTGGTTGGCACATATCTGGTTTCGATACAAAATCCCAAGTCTCATTTTTCTCCAAGGCTTCAATTTCCTCTTGCATTGTTTTTTCCCAATTTGGACAATCTGTAGCTTCTTCAAAATTAGCTGGTTCTTCATCACATAAAGATCCTACAAAAATGCATGAGGTTATTGTGCAATTATTGAGTTGAACCTCATAATCTTTGCAATAATTTGGCTGCCTTATCTTCCTTTCTGATCTTCTTACTGCTGGCTGCGTACCATCTTCTACTCTTTGTGTATTTTATCTAGGAATTGAGGGCTGAATTTCTACTTAATCATCTCAGAATGCTTGCATATTAATGTTGGAAAATAGTGGCTCCAAATTATTTCCATCACCATTAACAAATTTTTGAGCAGCATATGAAAATGAGACTTCATCAAACACCACATCTCTAGAACTCATAGATTTGTTTGTTCTTGGGTCCATACACCTCTATCCTTTCCTACAAGAATCACAGCCAACAAATACACATTTCTTTACTTTTGGGTCAAGTTTGGTTCGGTTAGATTTAGGAACATGAACATAACAAATAGAACCAAATACCCAAAAATAATTTTCATTTGGTTTTTCACCATATAAAATCTCAAAAGGAGATTTTAATATACTTGGCCAAGGTGGTAACTTATTTATTACATGGCTAGCACATTGAATGGCTTCTGCCCAAAGCTCACGAGGGAGATTCTTGTCACGCAACCAAGAAAGACAAATTGAAGTGAGATGAGCAAGTTTTCTTTCGGCAACTCTATTTTGCTAAGGAGTTTTCTGGACATGTCATTTGTCAAAGAATGCCATTATCATTGCAAATTTTGAAAAAAAAATCAGTAGATACGTACTCCCCACCATTATCACTCTGTAGGCATTTTATTTTACTCCCGAAATCTTTTTCAAAAGCTTGTTTGAATTCCACAAACTTGGACAATGCTTCACTCTTTTCTTTCAAATATTTCACCCAAGTGAACCAGGAGTGATCGTCAACCAGCACCATAATATAATGATGTTCGCTGTAGCTTGGTGTTCTTGTTGGTCCCATCAAGTCTGTATGTATCAATTTAAACAAGGTAGATTTACGATCTGATGATCTTTTAAAAGGAAAACGATGTGATTTTCCAAATTAACAGCCTTCACAAATCACTTTTTCACACACACTCTTCAAGGTTGGCATGCCATCCATAAGCTTTTTGGAAGAAATTTGTTGTAGCATTTGATAACCCAAATGACCCAACCGAGCATGCCAAATTTTGACATTATCAATTTGGATAGTTTTCTTTACATAGGCTTCACCTGCTGACTTAATAAAAAAGAATCTTTCTTCTCACCAGTTAATATAACATCAGCAGAAATATTTTTCATGTTATCAAGCACCTTCAGATCAATTGGTACAAACAAGATATATTTTCAAGTATCAGTAATTTCTGGAACTGAAACTAAGTTTTTCGTCAAACCTGGAAATGATAAACATCATTTAGTTGAACATATCCAGTCCTTCCATCATGGTTAACATTGATCATCACGACACCTTCTTTTGCTACCGGATAAGATAAGTTATCTGTTATAACAATAACTCTTTTTCCTTTATATGGATGCATTTCAGAAAATAAAGTGTCATTTCCTGTAACATGATGTGAGCAGCCTGAATCAATGATCCACTCATCCCTCTTGTTGTTGGCAAAATTGATCGAGATTTAGGCCTTTTTGTTAATTGTTTCAACTGTGAAGCATTGTTCCCACTTGAGCAGGTCATCTCCTTCATTTTGATGGGCAATATTAGCTTTGGAGATCTTCACACGGCAATTTTTCTCGATATGGCCGATCTTTCCACATTTGAAATGTGTGATTGTCTTTTTGCTTTGTGAGTTGCCTCCTTTTTCTACACTTGAGTCTTCTTCTTTGTTCTTACCATAGAATTGATTTTTCTTATTTTTATGTTTATTCTTTCCCTTAAAAAATAGAACAACATCAGACTCAAAACTCTTAGCCATTTGCTTGGCTAGAGCTTTCTGGTTAGAAAGCAAATTCTCTAACTCTTCAACAGAAAGCTGTGTCGACCACCCTTGAATAGATGTGATAAAAAGCCCGTACTCCTTTTTCAAGCCGCAAACAAGATAGCGACATAGATGGCCTTCACTAATTTTCTCATCCACATCTATTTTTGAAATTTCAGCATAAATACTTTTAACTCATAAAAAATATTCTGAAATTGGCATGCCTCCTTATTTTAATGTTGCAAACTCGTTCTCCAGCAGCTGCAGCCTTGCTGTATTTTTCTTAGTAAATAATCTTTCGAGTGTTTCCTAAACTTCTTTTGGAGAATTGACATCAAGCACATGGTCAATAAATTCTTTGCTAATGGATGTTCTTAAAGCAAAGAGAGCCCTCCCACATTTGATCTTCCATCTTCTCCTTGTTTTTGCATTTACTGAAGTGTCTGTAGAAATTATTGCATTAGCTTCAAAAAGTCCCCACAGGTCTTGAAGTTGAAGAAAGGCTTTCATACATATTCTCCAGTACTTGTAGTTTATCCCTACAAGCTTCTCAACTCCAAATTGTCCAGTTTAACTATTTTCCCCGTTTACGACCTCCATTGTTGCAAACTTAAATAAGCTTTCCTTTCACACACACTTCCCCAACAAGACAGTCTTGATAGACAAGAAGATTGAATGAATAAAGGCTTTAACCTAGGTCTGATACCATGAAATAAAAGAGCAAATCAATAAAAAAAAAGGCCAGAAGAAGAAAAGCTATGACTAGAAATTGGGAAATAAATAACTAAAGAATGAAAGATTACAAAGTTAATTTTTTGAATCTGATGATTTTTGCCTCAATAATAACAGCAATTTAAAAGAAAAATTACACTAATAACTTATCATAAATTTCAGAGATTTTTAAGTTGCGAAAAAAAAAATCAGTTACTTTTGGGTGATAAATTATAAGTTCATTGACCGTGGGTAAAATTGACCCTCTTTTTTGTTGATTTAATGAAGAAATACACTCATTAGTTTGTTGTTTTGATTTAGGAACTGATTGGAAACATAAATAGCAAAATAAAGGTAATTATGCAATTATTTAGCAGTTTGGACATAGCAAGATAATTTGGGCATAACTCTCTCATATGGACTCCAAATGAGGTGATTCAAGATGCTATGGAACGAGGGGAAAGATCTCTAAAACTTTTATAGTTTGAGTTTTATGAGATACTGATTGCATCGAGGTCAGAATCGGGATTGAACTTGCTGTGTGTGATTGTCTATAAAATTCCAAGTTTGCAAAAGCAGAGCAAGTTGGGTAAACGTGCAGCCTATTTTGGGAACCAAATTATAGATCTGGCATGCATAATTACAGCTAGATTATCAGTCTTCTAGTTTCATTGGAAGTCCTTTTATTTTATTTTAAAGAGTCAGATTTTTATTGGTTGTTGGTGGTTGACATCTTTTAGGAGATTTTTTAGGCTTCTTTGTTGGGAACCAGATGGGATGAGTTTTAAAGAGAGCAGGAACTGTCCTGTTTTCGGATAAAAGAAAGAATTTTGGTATGTTTGAAAAAATTCTTTTCTTGGTTATTTTGTGATGGCTTGTAGCTAAACTTTCTATATCTTCGGCTGAAGGCTACAGAAACCATTAATTGCTGATTTGCGAGACTTTTGTTCATTCAGTTGCAGTAGTTTTATTCAAGTATATATTGATTTCTTCTTTTTATTAATTTTTTTTATTATCTGATTGAATGGCTCTGTGCACAATTAGTCTGTTGAATTGAAGAATCTATTGCTAGATTGAGAGCCTATATCGGTAATTGTATAGGAATTTTGACCATTGGTAGCACCTGAATTTCATTGTTTACTACGTTAGATTCAATAAATTCAGGAAGAAAAATCATCCAGATTAAATAAATCACTGTGTGTTTGTCTTGCTCGTTAGTTCTTCTAGATCATATAGCTGTTATTTAATTAAATGTTAGACCGCATTTAATGTTATTGGACAGCAAGAATAGAGTAGAATACATGTTTTTACTCTATTAATCATAAGGAAGGACATATATTAATATCATGACGAGTATTTGAATTGCGTTTGATTATTGTTTGTGTCGATGAACAAATCAAATTAATGATAGATGTGTTGGATTCCGAGATTTTTTTATTCTAATTCTATTTTTAGTATTTTATTTATTTTATTTCTTATAGATTTTATTCAATTTTCTCACACACAAAAATCCCCCCATCTTTTAATTTGTTTGTTAATTTTGATGCGTATTGATACATACTAGCTCTCTGTAGGATCGATCCTTCTTGTCACTAACTACATTTGTTATTAGTTAAGTTGGTTAATTTGGTATTGTAAGCAACAGCTCTACCATGTATTTTCTTCTGTCTAAGAAGACTGTCCATTTTTTTGTAACAATGAATAGTACAAGTGAGTTTGTTTTAGAAATGTAAATAGAATTGTGTAGCTCTGATTTTGTTTTAAGATCTAAGACCGGTGTAGCATTCACTATTCAGCTTGTTTATCAGATCAGGTGAATGGTGTTATAGAATGGCTATTGGAAATTGCTGAATCGGTATATTAGAGACATAATAGTCCAATGCTAGTTGACATAATCAAACGAATCGAGGTTGGGTTTCAAGTCACAAATCTACTTTTTGAAGCCCTGAACAGGCGTTGGTTTGTTGGCACAAGAAGTGTCAGGTCCGAAATCCTCCTTTTTAGGAAACAACTAATTTAGGGAATTAAGTTTGGAAATCATAATTTAAATAGGAAAGTAAGACTGTAATTATCCTTTAAAATAGTTTTATTGTTTCATTACTTTTTTTTTATAAGCTGAGAAGTTTTATTGAATTAATAAGGAGTTGCATACAGTATACATGTGTAAAATCGGGTACATAAAAGGCAAATCACTACTCCATCTCCCTGTACCCTTAAAAACTTCCACGTCCCATAAGAGGATCCCAATAATTTAGCAAGAGTGAAACATACTGGAGAACTTCAAACTGACATACCTGAAGAATACAGCGAAGAGTACAGCAGTTCTTTATATTTTAACTATAGTTACTTTTTACTTTCTTGTAACTATAGTTATTTCTTTTCTTGTAATTGTAGTTAGTTAGTTTCTTTTCTTTTCTGTTATGCATCACTATATATAAAGTTTGTAATACTCTGTTATTTAAGTGAGTTAAAATAAAACAAGAACGAGTTCTTCTTCTTGCTATCTCTGTTTCTTTATATGGTATCAGAGCTAGATCCGATTTGAAGTTTTCTTTTTCAGTTTTTTTTTTGTGGTAGCTTGTGAGTAAGCTTTATTGCATAATCTTGAGATCAATGGCGAAAGTACCGATAGATCCATTATTGCAAGATCGCAGAGATCAAGAGGAAGTTGCTCGGAGAAGAAACCTAGCTGGAATTGGAACTGTGAAGAAACCACTGGATTTATAGAATTCTGATAATCCAGATATTAATCTAGTTACTACTCCATTGAATGGCTTCAATTAACGCACATAGAGTACCTCCATGAAGAAGGCATTAGCTACGAAACACAAACTAGGTTTTGTTACGAGAAGGATTAAAATGCCTGCTGAGGATTTAGACGAATATGAAGATTGGCTTAGTGTGAATGCTATGGTTGAATATTGGATTCTTAATTCACTTACCAAAGAGTTACATGAAGCTTTCTTGTATGTATCATCTACCAAAGATCTTTGGGATAAGTTGGAGAAATGATTTGGTGATTCTTCTGGACCTCAAGAGTATCAGTTACGAAGAGAAATTGGTACAATTACACAAGGTAACTCTAGTTTGTCCATGTAGTTCACAAAACTATGCAAACTATGGGATGAGTTACAATGTATTGTTCCCATTCCTCAATGTACTTGTGGAAGATGCACGTGTGACATTTTTGGCAAGATTATGAAGTTGAGTGAGAATGCCAAGATTATTCAGTTTTTGATGGGACTTAATGAATCTTATAATCACATTAAAAATCAATTGTTAATGATGGATTCGTATCCAAACATAGACAAGGTTTATTCCATGTTAATGAATGTAAAAAAACAGAGACAAATTTCAGATAGTTATGCTGAAGTTACTGATAATAATGCATTGTTGGCCAATGCTACTATGCTAACCAATAATATGAAAGGACAGAAAGTTATTGGTAAGCAGAAGAAGGAAGATAAGAATTGTAGTTTATGTCGAATGGTTGGACATACCAAGGAGACTTGTTTTAAACTCCATGGATATCCAGAGTAGTATGTCGATCTCAAGAAACAACAGAAAAAGAAGGGACATAAGATTCTGCAGGCAAATATGGCAGAATCACCAATGGATCGAGATTATGCATATGAGGAAGTAACTAGCATTGATAATCTCAGCATGAGAGAGTTGATTCAACGAGAATTAATGAAGATGATGAAAGGAAAGCAGATTCAAGATGAGTTTGTCAGTTTTGCTCAAGATTTTGCAGGTAATACTTCCTTTCTATCTGTAAATGTGTGCTTCGAGCATATTTGATGGATAATAGACACAGGAGCTAGCAGTCATATTTCTAGAGATAAAAGTATTTTTTGTCATCTTCATCCTGTCCATAAGTCAAAAAATGTCCATTTGCCTGATGGTTCAGTTAAGGAGGTTAATATGGTTGGGAGTATAAGACTCAGCAAGGATATACTGTTAACAGATGTTTTGTATATTCCTACCTTCAAACACAATTTGTTATCGGTCAGTAAGCTTTTGAAGGCCAAATCATTGATGTGCATCTTCTATCCGACTTTTTGCATGCTGCAGGACCTGAAGACTAAGGCATTTTATGCAATTGGGAAGGCTACAGGAGACCTTTACTATTTTGATGCTAGTTCGTTTAATGAGCATACAATTACAACACATTCTTGTAAAGCTGATGATATGTGTTTAGTTAATGCAGTATCTTGTAATAATTCTCTTTGGCATAAGAGACTTGGACACCCTTCTGCAGGGGTTGTACAAAAACTAGGTTTTTCAAATAATACAAGTTCATTTCCTACAGTTCCTTGTGATGTTTGTGCACAATCCAAACAAACCAGACAACAGTTTCCATCTAGTGATAGTCATAGCATGGTTTTATTTGAATTGTTGCATGTTGACGTTTGGGGACCCTATAAGCAGCAGTCATTATCCGGTGCCTTTTATTTTTTAACCATTGTGGAAGATTGTAGCTGATGCACCTGGACTTTTCTTATGCAATCCAAGGATCAATCAAGTTCTACTCTTTTGAAGTTTATTAAAATGGTGAAGACACAATTTGGCAAAGAGGTTAAGGTTGTGAGAACTGATAATGGAGGGGAGTTTCTTGGTCATTCTTGTCAAACTTTATTTACTGATTTTGGCATTATTCATCAAAGGACTTGTATTTACAGTCCTCAACAAAATGGACGGGTTGAGAGGAAGCACAGGCATCTTCTACAAGTGGCTAAGGCTTTGTTATTACAAGCTCATTTGCCTGTTCGGTTTTGGGGAGAGGCTATTCTACATGCAACATATCTTATTAATCGACTTCCTACTACTGTATTGAATTGGGTGACTCCATATGAAGTTTTATTTCAAAAATCACCAGATTTTATTGATTTAAGATTATTTGGGTGCCTATGCTATATGACATATACTAAACCCCACCGGGATAAGTTTGCTGCAAGGGCTAGTACGGGTGTTTTTTTGGGTTATGTATCAGGAACCAAAGGATATAAGGTTTATAACTTAGAAGACAAGCGAGTGTATGTCACCAAAGATGTAATGTTCCGTGAAGATATGTTCCCTTTCCAACAGGATTTTGCACTTTCAGACCTCACTACTACTCCTCTTCCAAGAGTAACTGGCTTTAAAGAGATTACTACTGCTGATGATCTTTCCCCTATTTTGGATGAACCTCATAATTTTTCATCTGTACCAGAAGTAGGTTCTTCGCTTGCTACTGATGAGATTATTCCTGAACATGTTGTTCCTTCCACTGTTTTACCTTTTCAAGAGGAATCTAGTCGTGATGTTATTGATGTTCCTGTAGTAGGTGACAGACAAAGTACCCGACCAAAACACAAACCAACATGGCTCAGGGATTATATTGTGAACAATGTTTTGATTCATTCTCCATCTGGTTTTGCTTCTCCTCATACTCCTTGCACATTCCCTTTTATTGCTAACTTTAAGGTTCCTGCTGATTATTCATATTTCTTAGCTAATGTTACTTTGCATCAAGAACCACAGAGCTATCAAGAAGCTATAGCTGTTCCGGAATGGGTACAAGCAATGGAGGATGAGCTTTCAGCTCTTGAGAAGAATCATACTTGGACATTGACAGATTTACCAAGTGGCAAGAGAGCTATTGGTTGTAAATGGGTTTTCAAGTTAAAGCTTAACCCGGATGGCTCCATAAATCGACACAAAGCTCGCCTTGTAGCAAAAGGGTATAATCAAGTCTTTGGTCAGGATTATATGGATAGTTTTTCTCTTGTAGCAAAAGTGGTCACCGTTACACTTTTTCTTGCTGTTGTTGCTACTCGGAATTGGGTTCTTCATCAGGTTGATATAAACAATGCTTTCTTGCATGGTTATTTAGAGGAAGAGGTGTACATGCTTCCTCCTCAGGGGTATTCCAAGGCTCAGCAAGGACAAGTTTGCAAGTTAATTCGGTCTCTTTATGGCCTCAAGCAGGCTTCAAGGCAATGGAATGCTGAATTGACAGATTTTTTGTTGGCATATGGTTTTGTTCAGTCTCCCTATGATCATTGTCTTTTTCATCTTCATTCACCCTTGTTTTCTTTGTTAGTTCTGGTCTATGTTGATGACTTGCTCATTAGTGGTAATGTGCCTTCTAAAGTTGATCAGTTAAAGTTGGCGCTCAATAAGAAGTTTACCATCAAGGATCTTAGGGTGGCTACGTATTTTTTGGGGCTGGAAATTATTCGAAATGATGAAGGCATCTTTCTTAATCAACGAAAGTATGTCTTGGACCTCTTGGCTTCTTCAGGTTTGTTGACTTCTAAACCTAAGAAAGTCCCGTTTCCTAAAGGTGGTGATTTACTTGATCAAACCAGTCCCCTTCTCTCTGATCCTAGTGTCTATAGGCGATTGGTTGGTCGTTTATTATATTTAGGCTTTACACGACCAGACATCACTTATTCAATGCAACAGTTAAGTCAACATCTTCAATCACCACGGGAGGTTCATCTGCAGCATGCTCTCTATGTTCTTAAGTTCTTGAAGCAGCAACCTTCTTTAGGTCTCTTTTTCCCTTCTCACTCTGATCTTTCTCTTTCTGCTTACTCTGATGCAGACTGGGCTACTTGCATCGAGACTTGAAAATCTTTAACTGGGTACTGTATTTTTCTGGGTTCTTATCCTATTTCTTGGAAGACCAAGAAACAACCAACTGTTTCTCGTAGTTCAGCTGAGGCTGAATACCGTGCCATGGCTTCCACTGTATGCGAGCTTCAGTGGGTTACTTATCTTTTGCAAGATTTACAGGTTTCAGTGTCTCGACCTATCCCTCTGTTCTGTGATAATAAGTCTGCCATCCACATCACCTCTAATCTCGTTTTTCATGAGCGTACCAAACACATAGACATTGATTGTCATGTTGTTCAAAATCAGTATAAAACTGGTTTTATTGTTCCTCTTCATGTTTCTTCCACTTCTCAAGTGGCTGACTTGTTCACCAAACCTTTGTCTTTTCCGTTGTTTACTAAGTTTTCTTCCAAGTTGGCTTTGGTTGATATTCACCAAAGCTCAACTTGAGGGGGGGGGGGGATAAAGAATACAGCGAAGAGTACAACAGTTCTTTATATTTTAACTATAGTTACTTTTTACTTTCTTGTAACTATAGTTATTTCTTTTCTTGTAACTGTAGTTAGTTAGTTAGTTTCTTTTATTTTCTGTTATGCAGCACTATATATAAAGTTTGTAATACTCTGTTATTTGAGTGAGTTGAAATAAAACAAGAACGAGTTCTTCTTCTTGTTATCTCTGTTTCTTTATAATACCCAAGAGTGAAAAATAAACTCTGCCGAAAACTAGTAGCACTTATTTAATTCATTTTAAAGAACGTACGTAATATAGTTTAAATAAAATCAAGTGTCTCGTTTTGTTGGTTAAAATTAAATTTTTTTTATTTTTTTAATGCAATTATTGGATTAAATTGTATGAAGAGTTCTTTTACAGTTGTTTAGTGGTTAGGGCTAATTATACAATGTCTCTTGTTTAATTTACAAAATATACAAGGAATGGTTGTTAAAAGTGTTTTCAACAGTTAAAGCTGTGGTTTACTGCATAATATGATCAAGTAACACACTGAAATCGAGGTTATGCTTTTGACTAGATTTGTTTATTTGTTGATTTTATTTTATTTATTTATTTTGTTGTAGTTTATTTATTTTTACAATAACTCTCTTCCTCACTTTTTTTCATTTTATTTATTCAGTTGTCTTTGCTTTTAGAATAATTAATTTTTTTTCTACATTTTGTGGATTTGACTTTATTCATCACTATCATAAATTTAAAGAAAAATTCAAACTTTCATTCTTTTAGCGATTTTACACATTTAATCTTTATATTTTGATAATAAAATAAAATACATTAAATTTTTAAAATAAAACACATTAAATAAAAAATAAACAGCACAAAATGATAGTGTAATATAAACGTGATTAATATTACGTATATTTTAATGGAATATTATTATTTTTATTATCCATTTAAATTTAATATATTCTAATTGATAAATTCAGATATTCAATGTACAATTTGAAAGTATAAAAATTAAATGTATAAATATGTAAAAGTTAAATAATTTAATGTATAGTCTTGAAAGTAAAAAAAATTTAATGTATAAAAAAATTAAAATTTAGAAATTAAATTATAAATTTTGCCATTTAAATTTAATTGTTTTAGAAAGTAAGTATTTATTTTTTAGTGGTTTCCACGCCTTATATGGATCTCTTTGGTAGTAGCAAATTGGTTTGTTCTAGCAATGATATGGATCTCTCCGGGTGGTTAAACGTGTAAGATGGAGATATGCTTTGATAAAAAAAAAAAAATGAGTGTCAAACAAAAGTAAAACATATGCATATGAAAGCAGAGCTTGAGGCAATCCATTTTGAAAATTTCCTAGGTTCGGCTATTTGCTTATTTTTCTCTTTTAAGGCAATCCATTTTGATATTTCTTTCTTGGGTGATTATTTCACGGTCAAATATACAACTGCTTCGGATTCAAGGTTAGTCCTTCCTTCTTCTCTTTATTTTTTTATTTCAATACTCAGTAATTGTTGGTGGGTTCTGTTCTGGTTCATGGGTTTCTTTCTTCTGCTCTTGCTGTTTTATGAACTGTTGTGATCAGAACTCCTTCCATTAACTACTGTTTTTTTTGTACTACATAGAATATGTGCTTTCCTTATCAGAGTAAATAAGGAATCTTGTCTATCTTTAGACAAATGCCAGTGAAGAATCTAGGCGAGAAAAAGAAAAGGTATAGGAGTACATTATATAAAATGAGGTTATGTTCAATGACGCAATTAGATACATTTTTATGTTTATATGAGGATTTGTTTTATAAACAATACGACGAATCAGAACCTGAACCCAATAAGGCGATAATCATAACTTAGTTTGATAAATTACCATACCCTTACAGTGGCTAAATGATCCGTTTAATTTAACTGAATTAGATCCTAATAACTTAGGAATCAGGATAGAATTTATAAGACACAAAATGCAAGAATGGTGTCAACAGGCAGCTTTAAACTCTAAAGTTAATAAACTTAGGATGAGAGACAGAGGATTATGGTGTGCTAAGAATCAGGAATATCCAACAGAAATAGGTTGTTGCACTCCTTATAAAAGGAGGAAAAATTATAAACCATATCGAAAGTATTGTAGGAGATACCGGATAAATTATGAACCAGAATATAAGAAAGGTTATTTCAAGAAGGTATATAGGCCAAGAAGACGAATATGAAATATAAAAATAAAGACATTAAAAAATGCAGGTGTTTTCCTTGTAATGAAGAATTTTTAATTTGAGGCCACATAATTTAAGGCCAACATTAAATTTTCAGTTCAAATTTCTTGTACTTTGGTTCTTAATGCTTGAATGATTGAGTGTTTGATTTATATATTTGATTGTGTCAAGTGGAGAATTGGTATTATAGATTTTGCTTGGATTTTATTTATGATCCTTGCTAGACTGAAGATTGAATTTAGCACTTGTATTGTCATGTTAAGAAAGAACATTAAAACTTACTTAAAAATCTATAAAACACTCCTAAAACCCACTATAAATTGAATTTGGCTCAGATTAATTTCTGAGCTATCTCATCTCTTTGCTATCGTTCGGATTAAATTGTTTAAGTCGAAAGTCAGTCTTTGGAATCATTGTTGGTGTGGGTGCTTATGATCAAATATTATAAGCTTTTCTTTTTTTTAACTGTACCCTCCATTAACTTAATTGGGTGTCTCTAGTAGTAATTGGGTGTAAGTTTAACTGATATAAATTAATTGTTAAATTGACATAATGCTTAATAGTTTCCTGATTTTTGTGGTATTTTGATAAATGATAATCTGTGGAATATATTAATGTTGAGTCTGTTGTATCCCCTTTTAGTGTGGCCATATTATGACTCATAATTTCATTTCATCTGTGGCTTTATAGCTTAGTTCAGGATCCTAGTCCCAAGCTTATCTAGCATTGGCTAAGCCTTGAATTGTAGTAAAGTTCAATACTGATGCTGCTGCTTGAGATGATAAATCCTCTCTGGCTCAATTGATTGGTGTACTGATACCCCTTGGGAGATGAATACAATTGTGGAAGACATCAAGTTGTTCGTAGCTAGCTTTAACTTTGTTTCTTTTGTTTGTGTATATAGAACTGGTAATAGTTTTGTTTGATTTAATTGTTATGCTGGCCAAAACAAGTGTTTGCCCCATTGGTTCGGTGTCCTCTTAGGCCTTCTAATTAAGCTAGAGGGGTTATTGTATTTCTAATTCTTATTGAAGAATGTTAATATTAGGTGAAAGTTACTTAACAAACTACAGTTGATGTAAGAAATTTAGCTAAAAAAAAGACAAATTTTTAATTTATAATTTAATATAATTGTTGTCTTGTTTATTGAAATTTAATTTAAAGAGATAGAGCTTTATATATATATATATATATATATATATATATATATATATATATATATATATATATATATATATATATATATATATATATATATATATAGTATGCTTCAAACCTTTTTCAAATTGTTTTTAACCATTTTCAAACTGTTGTAACAAAGGTTTGGGTTGGTTTCTAACAGCCAAACCATCTGTTTTATACATATTGGGTTGGATTGGATTTATATCATTTTTAATCCAATTCAATCCATAAACAGCTCTAGTCAAAAGTCAAAAGTCAAAGCCGGCTGACATGCATGGCAGATTGACGTGGTGATTTATGTATTATATACTTAGATGAGATCTGTGATGTGGTATGCTAATAGGGATTTTCGGTAGGATTCCTTTTGAAATTTGGTCAAAGTGACTTTTGACACATTTTTCTAGGTTCAGGTATTTTTCTATTAAAAAGTTTAATTTTGTGACTTTTGAGAGAAGTAGAACAGTCCAATGATCGAGGGTGAAAAACTTGATTAAACAAAAAAAATTGATTTGAACCATAAAAAATTATTTTTTATCCAAAATGTCCATACAATGTCAGCTTTTGCTAGAAAAAATAAAATACAAAGACAAATAAAAAATAATTAGAATTTAGGAAATTTGATGAATTTTTTATGAACAAAATAAAAAAATATAATCTATATTTTTAAAAATATTTGTTACAAATGTTAAATGACTTGAAAATAATATTTTGTAATTAATACTTGATGATGAATTTGTTTTCCTAAAGTATTTTTTATTTTTTTTATATATGGATTTTTTATAATATCCGTAAAATTTTAAAAATAATATTATTTAATAAAAAAAACTAATGTTTTGAAACTCAATTTGATTCGGCTGGTCTAACCGGTTGGATTGTGACTTGGTATGGAAATAAGATTGGTCTAACATAAAACTCGAAAAATAAAAAAATTTGAATTGGATCGAAAAAATTTTGGTTGAACCGAAATTCGAATTGAATCGGATTGGATCGGATCAATTTCAAAACTGTGCTTTTTGTATCAAAATTCCTAAAACTAAAATTCACTTTTCTCCATCTCTGCCTCTATTCCTTTCACGTAGATGGCATCTCTCCTCTTTTCATGTTGTATTCTTTGCCTCTATTCCTTTCAAGCAGACGGTAGATCACCGTTGTAGTTTTCGATCGGCAGACAATCGGAGTTAGATCCAAGTAAGTCTCATACAGATCTAAACTTTTTTTTTTTTCTGTTTCAACTTTCAATACAAGCAAAATAAAGGAATGAAGGCTAAAGCTGATTTTCCCTTGAGACTTTGTAAATGTTGCTCCTATTTTCGTTTTTGCTGGAAGGCTTATGTTGGTCTAATAATCTTGTTAAACATGGCACTGTCCTATTTTCCCTTGAATCTGAATTGCTAGTATATTGTGATAATCTTGTTAACTTATTTTTTTTTTACCGAAAATGGCAGCTTTCTTTTGATTTTTACAAACTATTCTGGCTGAACTTTTGAATTAAAACTTTTTTTTTTTTCTGGATGAAATGATGTGCGCTAAGCAAATGCAGACTTGCATTCTTTTCCCCTTCGGTAATGCAAATTATAGTCTTTTGTGATCATTAATTCACTATTGCTACATGTAGTGATGTCATTTCTTTTTTTTTTTTAATAGTGTACATGGACTGATGCATGCCTTTTTGTTTATAGATGATGATCCTTCATAAAGACAATAGCAAAAAATTCGATTTAACAACTAATAAAAAATTCATTCAAATAAAAAAATAATAAAATTAAAATAACATAGCACATATTAGTTCTCTTATTATTATAGCTTATTAATATTACCGATTTATTTGTAAATTTTATTTTGATAACATTGGTATAGTGATTGGAGTTTTAAAGCCTCAATTTTGAGCTCCAATTGATTCCATCCAAACCTGCCCCTACAAAATATATAATATATATAGTTGATAGAGTAATAAAAAAAAGAGGTTTAAATTTAGACATTGAAAGACCTATTATAAAAGTATTGTCCAACATTATATCTTATATTTTTAATTATTAATTTGTTAGTAACATTCTAGTTGATGCTTGATTTGATATGTTACTTTTGAGTCCTATAAGTATACTAAGTATTACATTTTCTTTGGGACATATTAATTTATTAAAAAATTATGACGGATACATCATATTTTTATTTTCAAAATTTTAGATGCTATGCAGTATGATTTAATTGAATCTAATCAAGTAGTAGCAGGAGAAGGAGAAGGAGAAGGAGATGGAGACGGAATTGAAGATGAAGATGAAAATTGATTATTATTAATGTATTTTTACATACTACATATTTAATTTTTTATAAATAATTATATTTAAAAAAATAATATAAATTTCGAATCGATCCGATCAAACCAGTAGATCCAGGACTTAATTGATAGGCCGAGTTGACTTCTGAGCCGAATTTCAAAACATTAAAAAAAAAATCCAATTGCACCCGGTTGAACTGGTCCAACTACGGTCCTTTTGCTTATCCGAATTTTTATTCATGCCGGTTTAATAACATTGCATGCAATACTTATACATGGGCACAATTTAATAAAATTTTGAACCTAAACTGATAGTTCATGTCATGCCGTAAGTTAACCAACTAATTGATTTATAAAACCAAAAACAATTGAAAAACAGAATCAACTATTTAAATAATATAATGAGTATCAAACAAACATATTTGCACATAATTAACAGAATCAACTGCAAGATAACATCTCTGTAAACAATCGCACGGAACTCCACCCTCATTTCAGCTCTTTCCTTCTCATCTGCTTCTCATTATCCATTCTGAAATAATTATTCTATTAACTGAGATAATTTTAGATGTGTATCAAGTATCCTTTTATTTAGTTTATATTTCTCTAGAGTTAGATTAATTTTGTCATATGAAATTTTAGAGGCATGATAAAAATCAGAATAGTTTGGATGAATGATTACTACATACCCTTTTCACAAACAATGCTTCATTGGTGTTATTAAGGCTGCCTTCCCATTCCCATTCCAATTTCCATTTAGAGCTTGTGAAAACTTTGGTGAGCTGCGGTGTGTTTAGGACTTGTTGAGCAAACATCTTCATGTTGGGTCAATTTTCGATCAACACATCCTCCAAATGTGGGAAATTGAAAGCATAATTAGCTGTACAAAAACTTGTGAGACAAGTTTGGGTATGCCCATTACTCTATTTGTATTTATCCTAATTAGTTTAGGATTATCTAATCCTGATCCAAAAAGGAATCAGTCTATATCATGGATTTCTTGTCTTTTTTCTGGCATAATAGCTTGTGGTTAAATGCCTAACGGGTGATGCAAAACAAAGATCCAGTGCTTATGTTTTATCAAAAGTTTTGCCCTACAAGAGATAATTATGTTTCCTCTTATCTATTATCTTTCATGTGTATTAGTATGCATGTTTAACAATTATATAGTAATATTTATATGTAATAACCGATTAACTTTTATATATATTTTTTCTTTCATGAATTTTGACTAGTAAATTATAATTGTTTTGTAATTTTTATTTTAAATTACTTTGCACATTTGAAAATTGAATTGAAGTTTGCCATTTTTTTTTATAATTTTATGTCTTAAATTTTAATAGTTAATTAAAAAAATTGGTTAACCAATCCGAAAATTTGAAATCGATGGTTTGGTTAATCAAATGTAATGGATTGATTAATTATTAATGATTTTAAAAAACCAATGTTAATGAACTGAATAATTTTTTATCTATGAAATGGTTAACCGGCAGAGGTGGCAAATAGGCAGGTTGGATGGATTTGGGTTGGATCATTAATGGATGGGTCACTAATGGATTGGGTTACAAATGGATCAAAAAATATGGATCATAAATGGGTCAATATCCAAATGGGTTGGATTGATTTGGATCGACCCATGAATTTAATATAAATTAATTTAAAATTAATTATTAATTAATTAATTAATTCGGTTACAATAAAATTCAATTGAACATATAATATAAAAATAAGTTAAAATATAAAAAATAGAATATTTGATTAATAATTTAATTTTACTTAAAAATAAAAATATTTATAAATATTGAATATACAATTACAAAATAGTAAAAATTAATCTAACAAAATAAAAATAATAAGTTAATCTATTTTTCGCCTTCAACTAATGATAAATCCACATTTTGATTTGATCTTGAAAATTTAATATCTTTACCCATGCTATCTTGAGATTCCACCTCAGCTGCAATAATATTAATAATTAGTATATACACACATACACACATCCACGCTTGGTCTCCTTTCGATTGATGCATCTGAAGTTGGATTATTACTTGCATATGATGCAAAAAGATCATACAACTTATCTTTAATTTCGTTGCACTCATATTTAGACACACTCTCATCTCCAAATAACTTTTTATAAGAAAATGTTACAAAATCCAACTTATAACGAGAATCCATAATAACAGCAAAAGACAAGATAGCACTATAGAAGTCCCAATACTTCTCAAACTTATCCAACATCAAAGTAGTCATATTCTAAATACATTGATCTTCACTTCTTGTCCCATCTAACAACAAGAGATGAATTTTTAATACATTATAAAAGTATAGATTTGAGGTAGGATAACGAGTTCCTGAAAAAAGATTAGTAATATCTCGAAAATGTTTCAAAATATTACATATTTTTTCAACTAAACTCCATTGATCATCAGTTAGATTCCAAATAAACATTGAGTCAACAATAGCCAAATGTGAAAAAGCCTTCCTATAAAAAAGGACCCTATCAAGCATCTCATATGTAGAATTCCACCTTATGGGACAGTCCAACCACAATCCTTTAAAATAATCAAGACCTACTCGATCTGCACATTCAACAAACTTTATTCTCCCAGCTTCTGATCCTTTCACATATTTCACCCCCTCTCTGATAGATATAATGGATTGGTCAATCAACTTCAAACCCTCTTGAACAATAAGATTTAAGATATAAGCTCCACAACGCACATGAAAAAAAGTACCATTGCAATGCAAATAATCATGCAAACTAAGTTGATCTCTCAATAGTTTTTGCATGTTATCATTATTTCTTGCATTGTCTAAAGTAATTGTAAATATCTTATTCTCTATTCCCCAAAATTTTAACTTGTCATAAACTTTTTCGTACAATAGAGAAGCAGTATGTGGAGGAGAAAAATGACAAAAGTTCAATATTTTGTAGCATAAATTCCAATCTTTATCCACATAATGAGCAATTAAGCAAAGATAATCCTCAGAAATGCATGAGGTTCATATATCACAGGTTAAGCATATCCTACCAGGTACTTCACCCAAAGCTTTTTTAAGAATATCCGATTCCCTCTTATGTATTTTTAAACAATATGCTTTTTCTGTATTCCTACATATCGGTCTCACATCTTGGTTCAAGTATGTATGAATACTTCTATTTGCTTCATGTTCAGCAAAAGTAAAAGTGTATCCATGCCAAATTATAGCTAAGGCTACACGCTCTTTATATACATCTTGGTCTATCTTGAACTTTATTTCATCAGATACCACATCATCAAATTTAGGACATACCTTTAAATGTCGTCTTAAATTAGAAGTTCCAGATGTAGGATCAGCGATATATTCTTTTGAATGATGCTTGCACTTTGCTCTTGATTTTCCATCATTATTTTGACTTACTGGTAAGAAGTCGAATTCATTCCATATAGAAGACTGCCGTCGTCTTTTGGAAGTAGTTTCGGTAGAAGTATCGGTACTCTTATCCACACTACCAACACTAGGATCCATTTCATAAATAACCGTAAAAGAAGAAAAAAAAAATAAGCATGATCCAAAATGATAATAATAAAAATAATCCATTCTAATTCAACAACTATTCATCTAAAAAAAGAAGAGCAATCCATTGACCATTATGCATCACCACATCATTAACTTTCCATTCTTAAATACTGTCGGGAATGTTAAAGTTTACAAGAGAAGATACAATTCTATTACCAACTCGACAATCATAACAAAAAGATACCATCTCAAGTTATAAGAAACAAAGCTCTATATTTTGCAAATGGCTTTCCACATTAGAGTACCCCATTTAATGAGATAAACCTATGACCATACTAGAATCTCCCTAAAGGAAGTCACGACACAACTTGGAAATGAGATCACATATATTAATTGGAATAACACATGTTTGCAAACCGTAAATGGGAATATATTAATTATTTCTATTTTTTTGTCTTAAAACAATGTTGGTACAGTAGAAATGCTAGTCATAAATCATGCATGAATTATTGTTATGTGAACAGTGGAAAATGATCATCTAAAAATCCTAGAAGTTAAGCAACTATTCTAACAACAATAGATTTTGCAGTAGACTTCAATCTGAGACTCATTAGAACATAATCAAGAATTCTGTCAAAATCTCATCAGAACATTAATCAGAATTTCATCAAAATCACATCGTAGTTTTGTTTATTTTCTATATTATACTAACTCTAGAACTGCATAAATATATAATATGTAATTCTGGCTAAAGCTTTCAATGTTCAAAACTGTTAAAAAAATAGTATATTTCTAGTTTAAAGACGTTAAAATAAGATTGGATATGTTCTTTAGATTTCATTTAGACATCTTATTGTAGGCTAAAGATTAAACTATGTACCTAGAGTTTCTTATGCAACGTTTGATCCATATGCAGAACGTTAAGATGTTTATTCAAGCCAAAAACAAATGACTAAAATGGAAACTACATATAAGCCTTGATTTCTTTTTATTGCCATAAGGAAAAAGTTTAGAGAGTGAAAAAGCAGACAGCAAATGACAATTACGGCAATTGAATGGTGAAACACCATGTTGGAAATGCCTATCTTGAGATAAATCTACAGATAAATAACAATGTTTACAATTATGACTGTATTATCTAACGCTCCACAAATTAAAACTGGGGGATGACATCGTTAAATGTTAGTCATAAAAACAAAGCGATATCAAAATCAAAAGGACCAATAGCATTTCATGTGTCTTTTAAATTACAGCAATGGGATATATTTCCTAAATCAATGGAGACAAATTTTTGCTCAAAAAAAGTAGTTTCTCTTCCTAAAAGATATCAAGTGCTATTCCCAATACTTGGAAAGGAGAATACAACATAAATAACAGATTCACTGCAAAGTTTCAGCTTATATAATAAAAATAGATAACCAAGGAACTTTTTTAATGTGTTTTAAACCACATTATCACAATATACAACTCAAATTCTCACCTTGGCATCAAGGTCTGTAAAATTGCAATTTCAAAAACTGGGCTGAAAGTGCATATTGGGTTTCTCATTTAGAAACCCGATTTCAAAAACTCAAATCCAACTCTTTTTCTTCTTCAAATACTCAGATTTTCTCTCCGAATAAACCTTTTCCAGCTGAGAAAATCAATGCCAAACAGGACCCACATGAAGAAGAAGAAATTCCCAACTCATAAAACTATTTAACTTTAAAAAGAAAGGCAAGGGGAAAAAGGCAGTGCAGAAATTACAAAGAAAGTAAAGCCTATATCTCCATTATGTAGTTAAAATATAAACATCGTATTGATAGAACTCACAAATCAAGACATATAAACATATGAAAGAAACAGAGAAAAGGAACATAAATGTAATAATTGATGTCTAGACATTCTCATCACTATTATGATTGAGATGACGATGATGATTATCCTTGGATTTATCAGCATTAGCAAATGGTTCCATCACTAGAACTCACCTGGAAGCAGAGAACGAAAGCAGCGACCACCGTATGATGCTGACGACTGGTGGCGGTGACAGGCGGAAGTCGATGGCGAAGGAGGGCGGCGATAGGTGGATGAGCAAAGGAGAGTGATTTAGGCTTTTCGTGGCTGAGGTTACACAATGCAAATTAAGAAACCCTATAAAACAATGAAGTAAAGGATTTTATATAAACCCATTGGGTAATGATCCAATAGGTTGAAAAATATATTGGATCAATTTTGGGTTGATTCAATGGATATTGAGTTGGGTTGGATTGGATTGTAAAATAAAATGGGTCAATTTTGGGTTGACCCAATGGATATTCATTTAGATTGTATTGAATTTGGGTCAATTTTTTTGGATTAATTTGAGTCGATCCATGGGTTTGGGTCAATTTTTTCAAGTCTATTAATCGGTCAATTCTCATCCCTAATTATAGGTTTTCCTAATTGGATAGTTTTATATGGAATTGGTCCACATATCCAAACGGATAGTTGGGTTAGTTTTGGAACTAGAAGCATCCCCTTGATTTCATTACTCTTTCTAGCTATTTCTGATTAAAGAGTTGTGACAAGATTAATTAGGGTATAAAAGCATTTTCTTTTAAGATAGCATTTGTTAAATCGACTCCGATAAAAAAATTTAAGATAAGTCTGAAATATATTTCGGATCAAAAAATAAAATAGTCAAGATAAGACTAAAAAGTATTCCGAAATTTTTTTCAATTGTTTGTTAAAATTTTTGGCATAAATTAAAAATATATTTTTTAATGTTTTAGTTATTTCTTATCTACAAAAATACATGAATGTGTATGTTGACCCTATATAAAGATGTGCATATATTGATTTTTTAAGATACAGGCAGTTAAACTTTTTTGTGTGGCTTATTTTTTAACAAACGCTTGAAAAGATCAGAAAAATTAGAATATTTTTTTTTTTCATTTCAACTTTTCAAAATTTAACAAATGTTACTTAAATAGTCACACAATTTTCTCTGATAAAGTTTTATTAATTGAAATTGATAGGACACAAAATTGTCACAAAATTGCCCACATTAACTTAAATAGCTCACTGTTTTGCATGAGGTTGCATAATGTTTTACAAAAGAAAATACAAATATTTTCTTTTGGATTGGAGGATACTGCCTCTCCTTTATGAGAGTTTCTCTTATTTTTCTAAGTTGAGCCACTACATTGTTGCTATATATATATATATATATATAGCACTATTTTAATATTTATCTAATATTAATGTGGGTAACACTTGTGTAAATTATGAAAAAAATTGTCAAGAGATTCTGCATACTGAGCTGAGCAAAGGATAAGTGAAAATAAAAAACTATTTTTCATTTATCATAAATGAATGCATTTTTTAATTTTTAAACTATAAAATTATTTTTCATTTTCAACAAGTAAATGCATTTTTTAATTTTTTTTATAGAAAATAAATATTCTAATTTTCTTAAAAAATAGAAAATTAAATGCATCCTCAATTTTCAAGTTTTTTTTTTCAAATTTGGCCCACTAAGCCTGTTGTCTTCGCCATTGGTAGTTGTGTCTTGAATCCATTATTACAAGTAGGGGTGTGCGAAAACCAATCTGATATGAGACATTCGGGTGGATGGGTGAAATTATTCGGATTAGTAGTGTTGATTTGGATTGAAAGATTGAACAATATAAATTAGAAATTGGATGGAATTCTGCCTACAAGATGCTAGAAGTTGTGGAAAGCTTGAGAAGGTTTTTGCTAGGCTAGTGGAGAAAGAACCATATTAGGTTTTTTATTTTGATAAATAGAATAATATAGATCTTTCAGTTAGATAAGATTGGGATACTGCCAAAATGTTTGTCAAAATTTTGAGACTTTTTTATGTTTTGATTTCGAGATTTTCAAATTCATTGTATGCAAGATTAAATGCTTTTTTTTCCATGAGTTTATGGCATTAGTAGATAGATTAGGTATATTGATGGAATGTGGAGAAAGTCTCCTGTATTCTATGGCTTTACAAACGAATAAAAAAATAGAAAAACATTGAAAAACTGATACAAATGTGAATTTTTTATTATTTGTTGCAGTTGTTTTAGACCCTCGTTGTTAGGACTATTCAATTATTGGATTAAACTGATCAATCCGACTAAATCAAAACCGATCCATCCAAAAAAAATATGGTTTAAACGATTTTGAAATCGGGTTGGGTTGGAACCCCGATCATTTTCCAAATGATGGATGCCTAAAACCTTATTCTCAATCGCAGTATTCTCCATCGACGCTCTCTCCCTCTGTATCCTTCCTATCTCCCTCCTTTCAGAGCTGTCTCACTTGAAATCTGGTTTATCTCACCGGTAGAAGATCGGAGCTGGCTCTCTCTGCTTTGAGGATAATTTTGCCTCGCCACCTCACCGCCGCCAATCGGAGCTGTCACCGGCAGCATCTACTCTCTTTCGTCACGGAAGGTGAGTTCTGAGCTCATATCATGAGAGCAATAATCACTCATCTCTTTCTTTCAATTTGTTTCAATTGGTTCGATTTCATAGCGTTGTGTTCTCTTTTTTGTTTGTTTTGTTTCTCCATTTATTTATTTTACAGCTTTTTTTTTTCTGTTATATACTATTTCATAGTTATCTTATTTTTTCTGTATTCTTCCACTCCCAAATCTGGAAGTTGACAGGGATGCTGTTTCTTTAGTTGGCTGGTCCTTCTTGGTTTTTTTGATAATTTGGTCTACTGCTCTTGTTAGGTTTGTTGTTTGGCAGTTAGATACTGTTCTATCACGGTTTTGCTGCTGCTATAGTTATTTCCAAGTGTTCTATCTACTGTCGTTTGTTTCCTAAATGTCTACAACTGCTGGCGAGTGCTTTTACTTTTTTGATTGGCTGATTTTTGGTCCAGGCTTCTGTTTTCTGTTTACCCTGGCCTTGTTGTTACTGGTGTTATTTCAATGTTTTGTTTTAGAATTAGTTGGATGGTAAATTTAAATCTCAACTCTACCAAAAAAAGAAAAATCTAATGGAGCCTTGAATCTTTTCATTGTAGTTACCCCTTTTTTTTAACTTCATAAAAAATTTAATATTGGGAAACTCGTGAGCACAAAAGAGGATTTCAACAATATGGATACAAGCATTTACAGGAACAAACTTTGATTTCTCATCATACTCTTGAACATTAAAATCAGTTCTGGGAATATCTCAAGCTCAACTCAATTACTTGGCCATGGCTTCTGATTTGGGATAAGCATTTGGTTGGTGTTCTGATTTATCTCCCTTGCATTTCCCTTTATGGATTGTCTTGTTCTTTGCTGCTTTCATGGGTCTCTTTTCCTATGCTCTTCAATGGCTTGTCATCTCTAACTTCATCTCTTTACCTTATTTTCTGGTTAGTTTTTCCTCTTCTCTATTCTCTTTTCAATTTTCTAGGAAAATATGTGAATTTTCTTGGGAAAGTTGGAAAATTTTCTTCTGCATGCACCATAACTAACATACTATCTCTAAATTATTAGTTTATTATTTGGTGGAAAATCCAGTTGATGCACCAACTGGTGGGTAACCTAATAATAATAGTCTTAGGGTTCTTGAAATTGCTTACAAAAGGAACATGTTGATTTAAGTTGAAAAAAAAAAATTGTTTGTTTGGATTAATTGAATTATTTAATTGGCTGTGGTCTATCTAGTGAAGAAAAGCTACCTAACCTACTCATGCCCTATTTTACCTTCTAACAAGAGCTTTTGCGTATTTATATAACATGATTTTGGAACTTGATTAAGAATTATCCTTGATCTTATTAATTTAAGTATCGGAAGCAGATATCACTTTCCTCGTGAATATAATATGTACTAAGAATTACATATATCATATTACCTCTCTAATAAGAAGGGTAAGTCTTTTGATGGGGTCCATCTCTTTATTTCATCAAAGACTTGGAAAAAAAGAAGAAGTGGATAACGGTTATGAATTTAGGATTTTAAGTGAAAGTTCCTTTTTATTTCTTTCTTTATTTAAGTGTATTTATGATTTTAGACTATATGGAAATATTTGTTTAATTTTATCTAAGTCTTTGTATAATGCTGTTTCATCAATCTGCTTAGCTAATCCATTTTGGTATGTTTAGAAAGTTTAAACCCGTAGGTCAAGTTTACACTAATTTATTTTTTTTCTTCACCAATTTGCCTTTAATGTTTATTTTTTGTAACATAAAATCAACAATTGCATTTTGAATTTGAGATTTATTAATTAGTTGTAACTTCATTTGCATTATTTTTCTTAATTAGTTGGACTGCATACTGAATCCACTACTATTGTTTTAAGTGAAGTTATTTTTTAATTAATATTCTTGATCTTTTGAACTCTGAATTAAATATAACAAAAAATTACTGATGGGAAACAGAGAGAACAGCAAACAATTCCTATGCATCCTCACGCTTTCCACCCCCTATTTGTAACAGAAACCCAAAACCCAAAGCATAACTAACTCCCATGGCGAGTGCATTCCCTATTTGCCCTCTATAATAGAAATGCCCTTTCCACCCTTGAGCCTCATGTAAATCTTTGTAATAGGGGGCCTAACAATGTGTAAGATGTAGGTATGCTTTGCTACAAAATGTAATTGTCAAATATACTTTAGAAGGGAAGTGAGTAAAGTATGATAAATTTCTATATACCAATTTCTTTCAATTTTCAAAAACATCTATTTAGGAAGACTTTAGTTTAGGAAATAAATCAATTTAACCAAGTCAAAGGAAATGATTTTGTTTAATTAAAACATTTGTAATGCAATGAATGTGATTTAAGTGTGTGTATCTTCAGAAATTATTTAAAAATGATTTCCTAATAATATATCTTGATATTCAACTCTTCAAAGATGAATTAAGTCTGATTTTGATTATGGGTACAACATGAATACGATATTGCTTCTGATTAGAGCACGAATCTACAATGTTCGATTTTCCAGTAGAGCACGACTATTAGACTTATAAAATCAGCACCTGCAACATTAAATATAGTAGGCCGAAAACTTACTTATTTGAAATGTTTTGTTGTCTCCATCAAAATCATCATGGTTTGGGCATGGACCTTTTGAGCCGACATATAAAATTTATTTTTTGCATTTTCAGATAAGCTTATATCTGTTATAACAATGAAGTTTTAGATTATATGACATATAAATAAGCTTATATATGTCATTATCACTTCATTCATTAAAATTTGTGCACCATCAGCTTGTATCTCATGATTCATATTGCAATATTTTTCATAAGTATTTCTATATAATTAAATGACTTAACATTTGCGTCAATCAACTATAAATCCGGCCAAGATACATGGTCATGAAATAGCTAGGAGCTTATATGAATTGCTTGATGTAGGCCTATGCTTAGTAGTTTCTTTTATAGTTATTTATACTTTCCACCATATATTAACTGATTCTTGGATTAATTGCTTCCAGTTGTTTAATGTGAGTTCAGTTTATTTATTTTCTTAACACTTTCTACTGCATCAGTATTCTTCTTTCTGAAAAGAAAATTGCCAATCCTTCTGTTGTTGATGATGAAAACAATCCAATCAAACATGTTGAAGATTCGAAAACCATATTAAGAGCATAGTCTTACCTTGATTATCAACGATTGATTTGAGCAGAGTGATTGTATGAAGAGCTGAAACTGAATCCAAACCGAAAGTTGGTTCTTCAATCAAAATGACAACAGGGTTATGAACTTAATCGATTCCAATCGAAACTCTTTTCCTTTCGCCTTTCACCACCTAAAATTCCTCCAAACCTTGAATCTGCAACATGATCTAACCCACGCTCCTTCATCAGGCAAACTAACTCTATTAGTGGCTTCTTTGTGCCCTACTTGCAGCCTTAGAAGTGCACTATACATGAGTATTTCTTGGACCGTGAGCAATGGAAGTAGTGCATAAGCTTGAGTCACATATCCTGATAATCTTCTAAACTGTTTTGCATCCATTGGTCTATTATTCATTATAGCTTTATCAAACGCTTTTGTGATTAGAAATATGAGAAATTTTGGATTTCTGTTTAATCGGGTTAGGGCGACCGATGCCTGCTTCAAAATGAAATTAGGATCACATTCAAGAACCCTTCCAAAACAAATCCAATGCTGCCCATCAAATTTGCTACACAATTTGTAAGGAAGATTTTTAGTTCGTGGTCTGTGTGAGCTTTTCCAGCCACTGGAAGCCGGTGGTGACTTTACTGGTAATTCCATTAGGAGAGAATGAATAGAGAAATTATGTCATGTGAGGTATAGGTGAACTAGAGAAGGAGATGAGCTAACGTACTATGTGTTATGCTTAATTTAAGAAAATTAATTAATGGAAAGACGATTAGTTAAAATGGGTCAATTCAAGAACACAGTAGTTGAAATGGGATTGGTGTTGGCAAATTTAGAGTTTGTCCCTTAGTTTTTATCGGGGAAGAGGGATTTTGGTGAAGGTTTGGAAAGTTAAGAGACAAGAAAATCTGAGAGAAAAAGAGTTCAAAAGTAAGTGTTTCTGGTAAGCAGACTACTGACAATAAAGAGTTGGTGTTGGCGGTATCACCATCTTCCTCGTACTTAATGTCAAATTGTGACTATTCTACATAATGCACGAAGTTGATCACTAATTTTGGTAGTCTATTTTTAATTATTTCAAAAAAATAAATTTTAATATGTTAGTATGGAATTTATATGCAATCAATGTTATTAAAATTAAAGTTAATTTCACTCGATAATCATTGGATTTTTTTATCTTTAATAAAAAAATTATAAAATAAAGTTTTTAATAGAAAAACATTTGAACTTATAAAAATATTTTTAAAAAAAGTTGGTTTAGCAGGATTTTGAAATAAATTTTATTGAAACTTCTCGTCAGCTGCTATAGATCAGCCTGCTATATGGGATGTGTGTCATGTTAACAGCAATATCAACGCCAATGAAGAGGTAATATATGTAAAAATTTGATAAATTTTTATTTTTAAAATATTTTTACACATGGCATATCCTAATTGACCGTGATGTGGCAGTGGCAGTTGCAAGGCATGGCAGACTAATATATAGCAGATTAATGTTGTAGCCTATGTGTTCTACACTTGGTTGAAATGGATAATTTGATATGTTAACAAGAATTTCTAGTAGGATTTCTTCTGAAATCCAGCCAAGTGACTTTTTTTATATATATTTTTAAATTCAGGTATTTGTTTTGTTAAAAAATTTAGTTTTGACTTTTTGATAGAAGTGAATAGTCCGTGGATGAAAAACTTGATTGAACAAAAAAATCCGATTTAAACCGGAAAAAAATCAAATTTTATCAAAAATATCTGTTCATCGATTTTTGGTAGAAAAAATATAAATATAAAATAATTAAAATTTAGAGAATTTGATGAATTTTTATGAATAAAATAAAAAAATATAATTTATATTTTCTTGAATTTTTGTCATAAATATTGAATGACTTGAATATAATATCTTATAATTAATATTTAATGATGAATTTGTTTTTCTAAAATGTTTTTTTATATAGTGATATTTTCATAATATCTGTAAAATTTTAAAAATAATATTATTTAATAAAAAATTTCAATTGCATCCGATCAAACCGGTCAAATTAGTCCTTTTGCCTATTCGAATTTTATTCATGCCGGCTTTAATAACATTGCATGCAATAATATATGCATGACACAATTTAATAAATTTTTGAACCTAAACAAAAACAATTCATGCCGGTTTGTGTTATGCCGTAAGTTAACCGACTAATTGATTTATAAAACCAAAAACAATTGAAAAACAGAATCAACAATTTAAATAATATATTGAGTATCAAAAACGAACAGATTTGCACATGAATAACAGAATCAACAGCAACATGACATCTCTGTAAACAAGCAGATGGAACTTCACCCTCATTTCAGCTCTTTCCTTCTCATCTGCTTCTCACTCTTCATTCTGAAATAATTATTATATTAGCTAAGAAAATTTTAGATGTGTATAAGGTATCCCTTTTATTTAGTTTATATTTCTCTAGAGTTAGATTAATTTTGGCATATGAAATTCTAGAGGCATGATAAAAATCAGAATAGTTTTGATGATTGATTAGTACATATCCTTTCCACAAACATCGATTCAATGGTGTTATTGAGGCCGCCTTCCCATTCCCATGCGCAACCCCATTCAAGCCACGTTTCAGGGCCTGTGAAAACTTTGGTGAGCTGTGGTGTGTTTAAGACTTGTTGAGCAAACATCTTCATGTTGGGGCAATCCTCAATCAGCACTTTCTTCAAACATGGGAAATCAAAAGCATAATTAGCTGAACAAAAACTTGTGAGGCCTGGTAGCTTGATAAGTTTCAATATTTCTAACCGACTGAAACAAATCTGATAATCTTCCTTTCCATCCGATTCAATGGCTATTATTTCTCGCATCATTTTGCATTGCCTTACATTCATTGTCCTGAGATGGACAAGACTCTTTGCTGTTGAGGCAGCTATCAGATTGATCAACCCATCACATTTTGACACTTCCAAATACGACAAATTTTTGAAAGACAATAAGGAAGGCACTACAATTTCCAATCTGCTGCACTCCCATACTTCTAATTCTTCTAGATTCTGGATGACCATTTTGGGGTCATCAACGTTCGCTAATTGTTTGAGATTTGGCAAATTAAGTAGTTTTAATTTCCTCAACTGTGGTACAGACTCCTCACCTTTATTCACTTCTTGAATGATTATTTTTTCCACCAAAGAATCACTCAGACCAAGCTTCTCTATGTTTGGAAAACTCTTAGTAGAAGGAAAAGCTGTAGATTCACCCTCAAAGCCTATCAGCTCAAAAACCTTCAGTCTGTGTAGGAACTCGGGTTGATTGTTGCCTTCCAATTTGTCCTTGATCAACTCCCATTCTATGCTCATTTCTTCTAAGTGTGGGATTGCAATCTACCAAACCAAATAATTAAACTGATCATGAATTCAAATTCTAAAGTAAGCAAGCAAAAAAGGAATTTAAAATTGCATTCAACCTTTCAATTTTAATCACAATCAAATGCTATAGATCGATATACGGTATTTAAGGTGTCTTCTCATTTTCTAATTTAACAAAATAGAATGGAAGGTTTTTATTAGTATTATAAAAGCAGCACAGTGGATGAATATTAACTATTAAAATGCAGAGTTCATATGTGTCAACATTTATAGAAAATCCAGAGTTCGAATTTAATCATGTTTATTCTTATTTGCTGTAAATTTTAGGTATTTGAGAAAAAAAAAAGTAAGAAAACAAACCTGGTGAGCCATTCTATCATCTGTTGTTGGACTTTGTATGCTTGACAGTGAAGAAACAAATTCCTTCATGCTTGGACACTCTTTTATGTAAATCTTTTTCAAGGAAGGGCATTCCAAAATGCCTATTCTCGAATAGAAACTTGATAGTTTTGGCAAGCATTTTAGATGTACGGATTCCAGCGAAGGAAGTATCAACTTATTAGCTGCTTCTACTCTTTCCTCTGCTTCTTCTTCTTTTATGATTGCTTCCATCATTTCACAATTTTCCACTATTATTTTACGGAGTGCAACAAGGGATGATGCCATGGATGGAGTAAATGCATGTTTCAAGATGCTACAGTTTTGCACTTCCAGCAACCGAAGCTGCTTGAAATCCAAAATTCCACAAGGATCTTTGTTCCACAATTGACTCAACATTGGCAGATTAATTAATTTCAATTCCCCTAATCCTGGGAGAAGACTAGCATGCCCATCTTCAACAAAGACCTCTTCCAAGTCAAATACAATTTGGATTGAGTCACAGTCTTTTACATTTATCACCAACAAGTTGTGCAAGAACTGCAGTTGGTTGGCTAATAGAACTTTTTGGGAAGTTGAATCTTTAATCACATCCCACTGTATTGCATTGCGAAGGACATCCTTTCAATTTCAAAACACATCATTATTAATGTAAGACAAATAATATTGTGGAAATATATATAAGGAAACAGAATTATGAATATACACCTTTTCTGTTAATAGAGATGCTAAGGTGGCATTGACATTTCCTTGCCAGTATTGTCCCTTTCCATATTCATTACATCGTATTCCCTGCAGCTTTGGTGTGGTGAAGACTCCACCACAGAAAATTTTCATTTGCCAGCATTGGTCGACAATTACTTTTTCTAACAATGGGAAGTTGAAAGTGTAATTTCCTGAGCAAAAGCTGTTGAGTGCAGGTAAATTACTCAGCTCCAAAATTTTCAGTTGATTGAAAATAATATGGTGCTCCGCATGATCTCCATCATTTGCAACTATTTCTTTCATCATGCCACAGCTTTTTATTCTTAATTCCACGAGACACACCATAGATTTAGCTGCTGATGCTGTTACCAAGTTTTCCGTATCGTGACAGTAATCTACGTTCAGGGTTGTCAGATTTTGGAAAGAAATTGAGGATGGTGATATGCTCTCCATCGACTCACATTCTTGAACTTGGAACTCTTCCTTCCAGATATGCTTTAAATTATGGATGTTTTGTAATACCAAGCATTTTGGGATTGCAGTTGAGGCATCCAACAAGAATAGCTCTTCCAACGAACTATTACGGATGAAAAGTTTTTCCAAATTGTGAAGTCTTTTAAGGAAAGCAGATAGGAAATCACGATCTCTATATCTTACATCATACAATACAATCTCTTTCAATATGGAACATTGCTCAATTGAAATCTGCATGGCCTTGAAGATTTGGCAATCTAATTTCAAGGTCTTCAAGTTGGGATTAGCCTGATTAAAATAAAAGGAAAAATGTCTGAATATATATGGATCTCAAAACAATGGGGCCTCCTGACCCATTTAAAAGTCGAAGTGCTTTCATAAAATTCTGAATATTATTTTCATACAACCTCTTCCTATTTTAACTACAGAAATTCCTTTCTAGTTTCTGATTCACACACCGAAACACAAAAAGAGAGGATCTTTTGAAACAGCAAGAGATCGAATATTTGGAAATTAAAAAAAGAAAAAAAAATCAACAAAAGTATATGAGATTTGATTTAATATATAATTTAATTGCAATTAACTATAAAACTGGGAGTAATGTGGAGATGCAAATATATCAAAAAATACAATATAAAGAAACAGTGATGGGGAGAAGTAGAAGCAATTAATTTATTATTATTATTATTATTATTATTATTATTATTATTATTATTATTATTATTATTATTTGATTTGACCAATCTGTATTTATAGTTCTACCTCCCTAAAATCTGTGCACCCACCTCCCTCCATATTCTAATAACAATTTCTAGGTCAGCTCTTTCAAATTTGTAGTTTGGTTGAACGGTTTGTATTACCTGATATTACCACTGATAGTTGATATTAGTAATTGCATTGTAGCTGATAAAAATAAATTATAAATATTTGATAGTCATAAATTATATATATATATATGCACTTTATTCATTATAATTATTATTAATATTTCAATATTTACCATTAGTATTTCTCTTTAAAAAAACAGTTATTGATCATGAAAAAAATAATTCAATTAGCCATCAATTCATTTAAAGAAGTTCTAAAATGGAATAACTGCTTATTAAAAAGAAAATCAACCATCATTTAAATAACTAAACGTGAATAGACAGAATATTATTTGCACGTCAAAAATTAATTGGAAGAGCAAAAAAAAAAAACACTTAATTAAGGTTTAAAAAACTATTTGTTTAATCAATCAGGGTTTAAATTTCTAATTTCTTGACTACCTATATTGCTTTAATATATATAAAAAATTAATTTTTTTTTATAAAATGTCATTTCGGTAACATTTAGTGATTAAATAAAAAATTATAAGCCAAAATTGCCTAATTATTTAAAAAAAAATCTTTTGTAAAGAACCATAAAGGATGTCTAAATTTATCCAAATTAGCCATTCCCATAACAGTTAATAACCAATTTTCTACAACTCTGCACTCAAACCAATAATAATCAAAGTTTTGGTTAGCTAAAAACTAAAAAAATTAATGAGCTTCTTTCTTTCTTTTTTTATTATTTTTTTATTTTTTAATCAGTTCGCATATTGCTTTATTTTGGATAACATTGTAATATCATTTTTTATTTGTTGCACGTGATAAATCATTTTTAGTAAATATTATAATTATACATTTTTATTTATTTCTTTAAAAGAAATCAAATTATATAATTGAAAACTATGGAACACACGTAAAATAAAGTATAAACAAAATAATTTGAAGTTTCGTTGAACTAAACTAATTATATTTCTAATTTTATTGATATTTTTTTTCATTAATTTCAAATACTATAGAATAATATTTTATTTTAATATGAAGCTTGGTGCCGATTTTAGTTTTATATTGCTAGATTTTTTTTTTTTGTATTATAAAGTTTTTTTTTTCAAATTACAACTGATATTAGCGAGTCTCATTCCTTATTTATTTTTATAGATATTAAACAAAAAATTATAAACCAATAAGACTTGAATATGAGATTTGAGTTAATATATAATTTAGTTCTATCTTCTACCTGCCCTTAAAATGACAGTGAATACTCAACCAATATCTAATCTGACCAACCAACCCTTTATATTGTCTTCATTCACATTTCCTTTTTTTATAAAACAAATTATTATTATTATTATTATTATTATTATTATTATTATTATTATTATTATTATTATTATTATTATTATTATTATTATTATTATTATTATTATTATTATTATTTCACATATGAAGCTATACTTACATTTGATTTGACCAATCTGTATTTATAGTTCCACCTTCCTAAAATCTGTGTACCCACCTCCAAATTCTAATAACTACTTGTTTAATCAATCAGGGTTTAAGTTTCTAATTTCTTAACTACCTTTATAACTTTAACATATATAAAAAAATTATTTTTTTTTATAAAATGTCATTTCCGTAACATTTGGTGATGAAATAAAAAAATTGCCAAAATAGCTTAATTATTTAAAAAAAATCATTTTTAAAAAACCATAAAGGATGTCCAAATTAGCTATATATATTATTTGGCGCATCACACATGTTATGTATGAGTAGTTATTTTATATCCATAAAGTAAAAGAAAATTCTACGGGAGATTATTTAATTTTTTTTTTTTTGGTAAGGATTAAGGAAGTAAAAAAGAGAGTGCAATGGAATACCTTGTCGAATGAAAGAATTGGGACAATGTGATGCTCCTCTGTTTTTGCTCTGTAACAGTCTTTAAGAACCTTATTTGCTTTGGGACAGTCGTTTATTTCCAGATCTTCCAGCTTTGGGCAACTAAAATCATGTCTTCCCTCGTAGAAACTCCTCAGTCTGTATAGCCCTTCAAGTCGAAGAATGGTCAAGTGAGGAAAATGAAAAGAATAAGGTTCTTCTTCACTTTTTCCCTTTCCAACTATATGTTTCAGTCCTCCACAGTATCTTATTGTAAGACTTTCCAATTTCTGCAAAAGACCACAAGCCATAGATGCTGGAAACACATATTCCAGAGCATTACAACCCCAAATGGCCAATGATCGAAGGTTGGAGAAGGAATGAGGTGGGAGTTGAGTGTGCCATATATTTTCCAACTTACCCATAGAACTGATGTACAAATACTGCAGATTAGGAAAAGTAACCTGCCAAATGCCAAAGTTATTAAATATACAAAGTAAATAAGCAATAATAGTAAGAGAACTTTTCAATATTAAAACTTTTCTAAACTTAATTTCAATAAAGTGCAAAAGAATACTTCTAAATTCCAATTAATAGTTCTAATCATTTAAAAATTTTCAAACTTATAGTTGCCTATAAGTTTTTATTCATTTCTATTTATATTATTCACAAAATTATTTTTAAAATTATCTTTAAATAAATAATTATTACAAAGAATGATCTTTTCTATAAATGACTTACATAAATATTAATTGAACATAGATTTTCATTCTCGATTCCTAAACATGAAAGCCCCAAAATCTATTAAATATTTTCATTTATATATATATTTTTTATCTATTAAATTTATTTATTTATAAAGCATATCAATTTCTGCATCTAGTTTAATTAAAGGATTGTAAAAGAATAAATACCAAAAATATAAAATATTATTTTTTTAATATTTTTAATTTTAAATAAAGGGAACATTTTCATAATTTTCATCATCAATAATTAGCCTAAATTTTTTGGTATTAAGTTGATTTTTAATTTTTACATCCATCAGCATAGGCAAAAAATATTTTTTTTTTGAAAAATAATAAAACTAGACTTTGATATAAAATCAAATAGAATCAAAGACTATAACACACTATTTTATAGTATTCTTAATTGATGTAAAAGAAAATATTAATAAAGCTACAAGTATAATTAATTTTATACCACAAAAATTGAAATAGTTTTATTTATACTATATTTCATACGTGCTCCTATTTCAAGTACACAAAATATTTTGCATTTACACTTTAATCTAATTATTAATTATAGTAAATTTTTTTAGTTTGTTTTGTTAATAAAGATATATATTTATTAAAAGTAATATACTCCGTGTAATGTACGTACAAACCTAACTAGTATATATAGAGAAAGAGGATAGAGTTGTTCTCTTCTCTTAACATTTATACATAAATTATTATTTGAAATCTATCATTACCTTATTTACTATACATCAAATGAAAGAACAAATTATTTATATGATTATTAAGAAAAAAAATCTAATAAATTAAAGTTTTGAAAAAAATTCTATTTAAATTATATTTGGTTATTAATTAAAGGTATAAAAAATAATTAAAAGAATTATCAAAGAAAAAAATAAATTATAAAGATAAGTTGTTGTTTGAATGCAAAGATAAAAGGTTAATTATCAGTGCAAATTTAAAAGAAAATTAATATATTAAAGAGAAGAGGAAGTAAACATATCACCATTTCATTAAAAAGAAATTGAATGTCTTCAGAAGTGTCGATGTTCACAACGTCTGTGTTTGAGACATTGCTGACAAAGTTCTTCAATGCAGAGCAACTGCCTAACACCATTTCTCTGAGCGACTGAAATTGAATTGAGTACCCATTGCTGAATCTAACGAATTTTGGAAGATTGTCCAGTTCAAAGACATCCAGATCAGGGAAGACTATCTTATTCATGCTCTCCTCAAATTCTTCTGTGAGTATTATCTCTTCCACCATCTCACAATAACCAATCTGAAGTTGTTTCAGTTGCAAAAGACTTTTAAGTGTTGATACTTTACATATATACTTCAAACTCTTGCATTCACTAACGTACAAACTCGTTAAATTGGGAAAAGACACCTGTTCATAAAATGATTCGTTATATATATTACAATAAGACCATATACATTATATATTTCTTTTGATGAGCGAGAATTATTATCTTATTACTTTATTCTAGATATAATACATAAAAACACACATGTAGCTGCCAAAAAAAATTTAATCGTGCATCTTAACTTTACGAATAGTGTTTTACACATCTTAATTTTATGTGATCTTGACAAATGTATACTTATTAGTTCTTTCATGTCACCAAGAAAATTAAGTACACAAAGAATTTAGAAAGGTAATGCGAATATCGGATAGGAATGCGTGCAAATTACCAAGATTAGATGAACAATACGTCATTTGCATTAATTTCAGATGCGTAAAATATTATTTATAAAATTGAGATCCGTAATTAGAAACTTTTGCCAACTAATTAATATGTATTTTTCCTTTATAATAAATTAGTGTACAAAGAAGGAGAGAACCTTTCAAATTATACAAGATAAAATAGGTGAAGGAAAACAGAGGATGCCACTATAATGTGAAAATATTTTTATGAAGGTAAAGAAACACTTAACCATTTCTATTTTTAATCGAAATGTTCATCTCTTTCTTTTTTATTGTGATATTTTATAATGATTATCATATTATTACCTAATATATATAATGTTGAATCATTATACATACCATTTCGTTGAAAAGAATATCTTCAGTTGTACTTCGTGCCATTTGAGTTTCCAAAGACACCTTTTTTGGATAGTAAATGCTTTTCAGACATGGCAAGCCCTTTAGAGTCAACGAGGATAATTGAGGGAACATGATCTCTTCATGATCGTAATTGGCATCTTCACTTCCTTCAGCAATAATAGCTTCCATGTTAGCACAATTAAACACCTTCAGTTCCTGAAGCTGCCCCAAACATCTTACAAAGGAAAATGAAAAGAGATTCATCAATTTGTTGCATCCCTTAATGTTTATAATTCGCAGTTTGCTAAAAGACCCCATTGTAAGTTGCTCCCTGCAAATCTTCTCCAAGCTGCTTAAATTATACAAAGACAATGTCTCCAATGCCGGGAAGGCATGGCAAAAAGCCCACTTTGTTGAGTCGATTACATGTTGAATGACATTATCATCTTGAATCTTTAGACGCTTCAATTGTCGACAGCCTTCCCCATCTAGATTATACAACCCATTCTCTATTCCTCTAACCTCCCCTATATACAGAGTTTCAGCTCCTTTCAATAACTCTTTAAGCCCAGGCTCCAAATGAATATTTGTCTTGAGCCTGAGCTTCAGTGCTTTTGGGGTTTCATTTTTCTCAGCCCAGTTCCAGCGATCACCTATGAATATTCTATATTGTTGAAACCCTTTAGAGAAGAGGCGGCTTGGTATCTTCTTGGGATCAATCACTTGCATTTCTAAAGATGTCAAATGAGTCAGTTCTTCTAACTCCAACAAGCTTGCATTCCCTTCCACATTCCATCCGACAAAACTATCATGACCCATATAAAGTTCTTCTAAATGAGAGAGCTTTGACAAGATATTTGAAGGAATAACTTTGAGTTTATTGCAATTGCTTAAATCTAATGACTTGAGTTGACTCAATTGCTCCATTTCTCTAGGCAACTCAACTATATCAGATCCTCGGAAACTAAGGCATTCTAGTTCCTTTAGTTGTCCAATGTTGGCTACATCATCCAATTGGCACTTCTCCAAACACAAGGTACGAAGGTTTGTTAGAAAGCCCAGTGAGGAAGGGAGGGACACAAAGTGAATGCCAGTGAAGTCCACAACTTTGAGTTTTGTAATCCCTTCAAAGAAGGAATCACAAACTTGTAGACCACAATTTTCAGTAAATATAAAAAATAACTCTACCTTTGGATACTCCAAACAATCAGGAAGGTTATCAATGTCACAAAAAGGAAGAGAAACTTTGGTGCAATCTTTGTTCGGCCAATCCCTCAATCTAACACCACTTCTACCAATAAAAGCATTTTCAACTTCACAAGCAATCTGAAGTGCCGTCTCACGAACCACGTCATGCATCTTAACACATCCTTCCATGTCACCATCTAACAATAAAGAATTGGCTTTGAGCTTATCGATGAGCCTAAGTACCCTGTTTCTGACTCCTTTAATGGTATTTATCTTTTTGAACAAACCCAGCCCCATACAACATCTCACCATGTCACGGATCCAAATATTAGAATTACCATATAGAGAACAAAGCAAGAAAAATGACTTTTCCTTCTCAAGCAGATTATGGTAGCTTGACTCGACAACTCTTCGTACCTTTCCATATACTTCTTCATTGTCGAAATCAGACAATTGCTCGAGCATATCATCCCATGCATATAACTCTTTATTTCGCAAATCACTAGCAACCTTGTGAATTAGCAGGGGCAATCCTGCACATTTTTGGGCGACTTGAGTTGCTAGATCTTGCAGTTTTGGACCTATATCATTGTCAACCGTCAAATCAAACAACCTCCATGCCTCTTGTTCCGTTAGACAGTCTATTGAGAACGCTTGTTGTGTGCGCATCTCAGTACACAATAATTCCTTGCTTCTCGAGGTAAGCAATAGTTTGCATCCCTGCTCTGAAGGAATTCCTACGGAGATCAAGTCAAGTCGTGCCCAAATATCATCCAGAATGATGAGCACTTTTGATTTCTTCAACTTCTCATATAGTCGACCAGCTCTTGCAGGTACTTCGTTGACATCAAATTTTAGCTCTAAGAAATCAGCAATCTCTGCTTGAATTCTCCTGAGCTCTGGTGTTTGAGAGACAGCAACCATAATCACAGAATCAAACAACTTGTCGTCTACAGCTTTCCTGTGGACCTCCTTTGCTAGTGTGGTTTTACCCACACCCCCCATTCCACAGACCCCGATCATGTGAAGATTAGGATCTTTGAGCGCATCCGTAACTTGGTTCAATAACAACACCCTTGATGGTAAAGTTTCGCGACTATAAACAGACGGCTCAACTATCTGCTGTGGAGGTGGACAAAAAGAAATCGAGTCCAATCTTTCTTGGTTCCGAAGCTTATCAATGGCCAAAGCTTTCTTGTCTGCTTGCTTGCTCAGCTGATAGCGTCTCTTTAAATTGGGGCATAATCCGATGAAGCACTTCTCCATCTTGGCTTGTTCTTTGCCTCCAATGATTGCGTTGACCTGTTGAATCTCCGTCTCTGCGTTGCTCAGCCAGTTGGTAACATTCTCATGTATCTTTTCTCCTTTTTTGTCAGCTAGATAAACGGATTGCTGCAATATGACTTTTTTCTCGTTCAGCATCTCAGTCTGGTTCTTGAGTTTCTGGACATAGCTGTCGCACTTGAAAAGATAGCACATGAGTCGTTTGATGGGGACAAAAACGCATTTGTCGAGGTGACCTTTAATCTGCTTCCACGTAAAACCAATAATGGGAAGAAGAAGGAATTTTATGATGCGATCCGGAGTCAACTGGTCCCAAATGGGGAGAATTATGTAGTTTTGGAGAGGATCTACAATCCACGAATTCAAAATGAGAAGAAAAATGGGGAGAAGAAGTAAAGTTTTGGTGGGAATTGTAGTAAAGTGGTTGAAAATGGGAAGAATAATGGGGAGAAGAAGTAAAGTTGGGATGGGATGGCTGAAAATGGGGAGAAGAATGGAGTTTTGGAAGGGATCTATAATCCACTGCTTCAGAATTGAAAGATAAACTGACATTTTGACTGATTAATGGGAGTGAAGTGAAGAGTAGATACTTAAGGAGTTGGTGGTGAAGATTGGTGCAGCACAGTCTATAAAGGAGATTGGTGTAGTAGGGTGTATGGATCAAGGAGATTAGAAGGAAAGGTCTAAGAAAATAGAAATAAGAAGCAAGAGAAAGAATCAGAATCAGCTGGGGATGAAGGAAGAAGATTGGTGTAGTAAAGTGTATGGAAGAGAGAGGAAATTCAGACCGCAGTTGGTGGTGAAGATGTTCTACGCTTGCAAAGGGTGACCATCAGAATAAGCTTTCTCCACCTAAACCCACAAAAGTAAAATAAATGGGATTTTATTAATCAATAAAGTTTTAATCAAAACAATCTATTAGCTAATTTGTAACAGACCTTACCATGGGAACAAAGAATCATAATTCAAGACTGAATTTCACAGAGCATGTTAAGAACAACTGCGGAAGTTCAGCATCATTGTTGAGAATCTGTGTATCAAAGTGAAGATTCGGTAGGAAAATGGAGATGACGAAGCAAAATGAGAATGAAGGATAAGAAATTGTTGATGGAGAACTGCCGGAAAGCAAAAAAGGGCAATTGATTAAAGTTGTTCCTCAACTACCTCCAATTAATTGCATCCTTTTGGTAAGACTATTCGACGCACATCTTGACCTTTCATTTACAAGATCGTACGCCCCTTTACTCACTTATCTAATTTACATCAGTCACACTTTATTTATTAAAATATTAAAAATAAGGTTAAGAAATGTTTGATGGTGAATTGCTAGAAAGGAAAAAAGGACAATTATTAAAGTTATTCCTATTCTCCCTTCCTTTACTGTGTTGATTATACTAATACTAACAATTATTATTATGAACTTAAGATTCATCTGTTTTGTTTGATTAATTATACAACTGACGACTTGGAGGAGAGCTTGTTAGAGGCTTAGCTTCTATTTTTAAGTAAGCTTTCTTCAATGGGGAATTTCAGGAAAACTACCATCTTTTCCATTGTTTTCCTTTCTCTTTTTCGTCCTGCGCTTCTTTATTCCACAGAAAATGAGAATGAATTCTTCAAGCATTGCCCACCTTTTGTTCACCAACGGAGCCGAGGACTGTGGCCCTTTTCTGGTGAATGGCTGTGATAATGATCAACCAAAGATGAAGCTGGACAGGGAATCGCAAAAATGGTATAAGGTCGAAAGCATCTCCCAGTTCCCATGGTGGAATAACATTACAATCACCGACACAGATCTCCAGAAGCATCTAAGTAACAAGAGTTGTGAATCTTTTAACAATTCGAGTCTTCCCAACTTCAGTTGTTTAGAAATACTACCCAAACCTATAACCATGTTCAAATGCAGTAGCAGCCTTGAGCCGCCTCCTCATCCCTTTGGTTTTGATTACAGAGAATGCCCAAACTTCCACATTTACTATAATAATACGGATATGAACTTACCACCAAGTGGCTGCTGGGTATATAATTCTAACTATTTTTAATAACTCCATAATTTCATTTAGAATAGTTAAAATTCTTTAATATAGAGCATATTCGTTCTAAATGGTATTACAGTTTAATATAAATATTTTGAAGTAAATTTATAAGTTTTAAAAATAATTTAAAAGAAAATATAAATTATGGAAAAAATATAAAATTGAATTAGAGCAAAATTAAACATTTTAAAAAATAGAAAAATAATTATTATTCAATATTAAAATATTAAGAACAAATTAGCTTCAAAATAAAAGCGAAAGGTAAATTAAATCTTAAAAAAAATTAAAGGCAAATCAAAATCTTATATGTGTAACGTGTAATATTTTGTAGCTAATACCAAATTATTTATCCAAGTTAGTGTGTCTGTTTGAATTGCTCTCAGGCAAGCAGTATACCAAGGTACAACATAATATTTTATCTATAGAGTGTTACCAAAACAACATTATTCCTTCACCGGTGTGATATACCAAGGTACAAGTATAGAGTTTTTTTAATTCAAGTATCACGAACCAGTGGCTAATAATTGGATCAAGAAGCCTAACTTTGTGCTGCTCAATTCCTTAGCATGGAATCTTTGTAATTAGGAATTAAGTATACAACTCACAAATTTGAGAGTTTTAAAGTAGGGTTGTTGAAGACCGAACTGAGCAAAAAACGAATCGATAATAGATAATTTGATTAATTTAGTTTAATTATTTTGATGTTAAATTTAATCAAGTTAGTTTTAATATAAATTGACGAAAATTGAATGAAATATAATTTGATTAGTTCAATTCAAATCAATTTTTTTGATTCGGTTCTGAATTGAATCCATCAAATGAGTTGTAATTGTAAGATATTTGAGGGCAAAAGCAACAATTAACGTATTTATTATTATTGTTATTTAGAAAACAAGCTCAACTAACTGCATTTATGTGAAAACAAGTACTATATAAATCAACTAACTGCATTTATGCATCATTTGACCTGTAAAAGGAAAACAAAGCACATAAAGTTTGGTAGTTCCTTTGTGCAATATATTGTTTGATACCAGTATTTCCTTTATATATATCCACAAAATTATTTTTAAAATTATTATTATTATTATTATTATTATTATTATTATTATTATTATTATTATTATTATTATTATTATTATTATATATACCATTTTTGTTCCGGTCATCGAACTCAATGTTGTTTGCTAATCTTTTTAAAATATTAAACAGTTCTATATGAACTTTTCTTTTAAAATTTGTTAGGCCTAATTGAGTTTAGTTTCCTTTTAATCCTATTACATCATTGGGCTTGGAGGCCATGGTGTAATCAGCCTAACGAGAACTTGAGGTCCATGTCCGTATGACTTTGTGAAAGGGAGGAATTGGGCTTTGGCCCGCTTTTGAACCCATTTAGGAAAAACCACAACATTTTCATATTTATTTAAAAAAAACACAATTATACAATACTTATTTACAAATGAGCATAAATCAAATATTAGAAAGATTTCATAACGTAAACATGAAAATCAAGTAAACAAATAAATACATTCATTATTTTTGAACGGTAATAAAATGTTGGCCTGGATGAAACTTTGAACCCATTTAGCAAGCCTAAGTTAACCAGTTGGGCCCAAATTGCTGAATGATTTATAATTGTAAGATATTTTCTTACTTACTGCTTTTTTTAATTGTTGAAATGCTGCAAGTGGAAAGTTAGAAACTGCAGTGCTATTTCCTAGGGATTGTTTGCATGTGAAAGAAGTTTTGGTGCTTAAAAAGATTATAAATTTCCGGATAACCAAGTTGAATTTTTTTCCCTATAACTTTGTGATTGGCAATTTAGAGCTGAATGTAGGAAAATAAGAACTTGGCAACTTGTAGTGGTGGACCTAATTAGTTGGTTTGAGGTTTAGCTAAGTTTGTTTGACTTTTTATATTGGCAGTTAATATCACTACGTACAATGTTCTATTCTTTGTGATGCTGAGGTTGCTCTTATCATTTTCTCTACTAGTGGCAAGCTTTTTTAGTATTCAAGATTGAAACATTTTTTCTTTAATCTATGCTGCCATGAATTAGCTAGTTCCTAGTTAATCTATGTCATTGGATAAAATGTTTACTCTCTCTTTATTACTAGCTTTTTCTCTTTTGCTTCTATTTCTGTGAATATAATGGAGATTTTAGTTGACAACTGAAGATAGATTTATTATAAATTGCAGCAGAAAAGAGAACTCCCAGAAAAAGTTGAAATGTCTTAGAAAAAGCTGAAATGAAAGCATCCTGTTCTATGCGTATATTTATTCTCCTATTGCATCCTGTTCTCTAATATGGAACTCTTACTGCATTGTATTCTCATTTTATTCTTTAATTCTGTGATTTATTCTGAATTTTGGCATTGTATTTTTTTTATTGATCCTTATATATTTTTCTACTGCATTCTAGTCCATATTTCTCACTTGTCTGCATTCTATTCTACAGCATTTTTGCAGTTGTGTAGAGTTTTGCACTTGCTGAAATTTATGTTGTAATTGCTAGTTTTGGTAAAATACTATTCTTAGAGACTATACATGATTTGACAGCATTGTTCCTTCGGCAAATTGGCTATAGCAGATTGGACAAGATGTTTCATCTTGGGGAGGGATTTGAGTCATTATTGAGACAAGCTGCCAACTGGTTCGTGTTTGCCATATTCATTCTATATGGAATTTTCCCTTTTGTTAAGCATATACCAATTTGCATTTTCTTATATTTATAAGTCATGAGTTTACTGCATTTTAGAAACTGATAATTTGGAAAATTTTTATCTTGAACCATCTGTTGTCTCACTAGGACCACTTATTATTTATTGTGAGAAAGATGTTTTGATGGTTTCATGCTCTTTTTATTATGAATCATTATTTTATCGATTGGTTTAGAGGTTGTTAGTTTTTTTTTTACTTTAAATTAAAATAATAAATATGTACTTATTAATGTGGGCTCATGTTCTTACTATTAAGTTCTATTCTAGTTGATGGTCATAATTATGGAGTGGTTTATATATACGACTATAATTTCTTTGATAAGATTAAAGTTGACATTTAAAAATCATCTTTTTATTAAATTACATGTTAAATAAATTATTTCCTCTTGCTAGGTTAGAGATTAAATGTTCTTCTAATTTATTGAAATATAAACAATGAGGCTATGGCACCCAGTAAGCAGTGGATGCAACTGGTTGATGATCGCCTTGATGAAGGGTGGAAAAAAAATCTACATTTTTGAGTCGATGATATGCCGAATGAAATTATCATCTTGAATATAGAGATGCTTCAATTGCTGATAGCCATTTCATCTAGATCATGTAACCTATTCTCTAATCCTTTAACCTCATCTAAATATAGACTTTGAGTCCCTCTCAATAACTCTCTAAGCCTTGGCTCCAAATAGATATATGTCCAGCCTAAGCTTTAGCATCCTTGAGGTTATGGGACTTGTATTTCTAATGTTGTTATGGGGCATTAACACGTGAAAGATGACATGATTGCCTTGTCATAGCCCTTGATGATATGGCATGTCAGCTGAATTTTCTGCTTGGACTTCCACAATCTGGGCAAAGTGATTTTCTGAGCTATATACTCAGTTCAATTATTTTTATTTAAAAAAAATTCTTTTATTACTATTTGGTTATAAACCGATAGGTACGGTGATCATAGATGAAATTAACACTTCAAGTTTTTTATGCAAAACATGATCCAAGTCAATTTTCAATATATTATGATCTTTTGTTAATATATCATGTTTTTGTTCTAATGTAACATAATCATTTTTTTTATGTCTCATGCTATTTTTCTAATGCTTTATGTTTCCTTTTAAGACTCCAATACTTTCCATGCAACTGTCCAATACAAGTAAACATGTCATCATAGTCATTAGGATATTTCAATCACTTACCTTAGATTGATATTATTCAGTTATGTTTTCTTCTATGTCTGTTTTGCTTTTAGATCCAAGTTATGACTGTTCTATTCTGGTTCCAGATTTAAGTTCAGTGTTCTATTCTAGTTACAAATTTATTTACAAATCTTATACTTGCTATTAGACAAGCGTGATTAAAACTTTGTTTTGATTTAGCAGAGCTCTCTTTAGAATCATTGGTTTGTATTGTTCCTTTATAGCTATCTTGAAGTTTCACCTAAATTTTCTTTGCGGTTTCACTTTTGGAAATTCTTTTGAACTCGTTTTCATCAAAAGCACAATATAGAAAACTCATTACTTTATAATTTCCTTGAACAACAAGCTTTTCTTCTTCATTGTACTCTCTTGCTCTTTTGGAAATATGAACTCTATTTTCAATCTTATTGAACAACAAAACCTTCATTGTAATCTCCCAATAGTCTATATTTTGAAATTGAATGAATGCTTCATTCAAATTTTCCAGAATAGATAATTTTCACCTTATAATAGAACAGGTCTAGAGATAGATTGTCCTTAATAAGTGCCATAATTTGCATATTTTCTTATGTATATTGACATGATTTTTGAGATAAATATGGTTGGAAATAGTTGATTAGATTAGTATTTTATCTTTGACAGGTTGGTGGTATCAAGAATGAAAAAAGAAAATTTGTCCTTAAATTCGTTATTCACAATATTGTTTGCATTGGAACTTATAGGAGAGTTTATGACTTGACTTGTGGACATAAAAAAGATCATAAGATAGATACAGACGTAGAAGTTTGGATTTTATTGAGTTACTAAATGTTCCAACGGTCGTTAGAGATAGTGAACGTGTAACACCTCAAAAATTTTGATTACATGAATAGTACTATACAGTCATTGAACAGTATCACCGGGGCCAGAAATATACTTTACCAGGCAATGAAAAGTACTATACATGGAGAATTTAAGGATATTGTTCATGTATTCAGAATATACATGCATATAACTTCAATCCCTTCAATCTTGCCTTTTTAAATAATCATGACAAAATAATTTAAATGTTTACGAGAGAAATTAAATAAAATAAATTAAAAGCTAGATAAATTTATTCCATAAATAATTTGAAGAGGGAAATTAACAATACATATAGAGAGAACTTATAAAAGGATCAAAAAGAACAATAAAAAAGGAAAGAACTTTAATATTATTTCAAATTTCACATATACAACTATTGTTCCTGTATATATCAAATGTTGCTTACACCCCAAAAAAAGAAAGAAACAAAAGGAAAAACTATGGAAAATGAGAAACAACACTCCACAAGAGCAGGGATCTTCACAGCTCCAATTCCCTCTCTCCCTTACTCAACCTCCTGCTAAAAAATAAGGTTTTTCCCATCATGCCCTCTTTCACAATAGGCTTGCTTTTTTTTTTTTTTTAATTCCCTCTCATTTCTCACTCTGCCCTTGCATAACTAACTTCTGCCAGCTCATCCATATTGTCCCTACCTATAGCCTTTCTGTGCCTTCTTAATATACTCTCATATCTTGGGCTTTGGGTCCTCCTCCCTATCATTACCGGCCTATGGAAGAGCAGCCTTATCCTCAAATTGCAAGTCATGAAACTAATTTTGAATCACAAAAGCATTCTCCCATGTGGCATTATCCACTCCCCCATCTTGCCACTGTATTAACCCTTAGACTATGGATTCCCCATGCCGACTAATAGTTAGATGAGCTAAACTGCATAGAGGAATCAAGGAAGGTACCTCATCAAGTTCAAATCCCCATGGGAAGTGAAGGTGACAATTGATGAGCAGCCCCTATAGCTTTTTTTTTAAATAAAGACATAGAATACTGAATGGATCTTAGCACTCGTTGGCAAATCCAATTGATAAGTAACCAATTAGATGCACTTGACCACTAGAAAAAGGCCATAAAACCATGATGCCAGCTTGGTATGGATGCAAGATGTCACCTAGAGTTGATGATGCAACTGCAATTTGACAAACACCTTAGCCCCAATAGCAAAGTCCACATGACATTGATGTTGGTCGGTAATCGCCTTTATTTTTTATTCGGCATGGGCAATATACAGCTTCAATTGCCTTAGAGCCTTATCCCGATCCATCAGTTCTCTACCTATCACCTCAATTTGGATTTTCCCTAGCACAAACTGGAAAATGGTGGGAGGTTTACAACCATATACTACCTCAAAAGAAGTAGTATTAATAGAAACATAAAAAGTAAAATTGTACTAGAATTCCACCCAAGACAACCAATGAAACCAATTCTTAGGTTGATAAGTAGCAAAGCAACTCAAAATGTCATTGCACAATGATTGACCACTTCGCTTTATCCATCTGACTCTAGATGGTAAGCTGAACTAAGGTTCAACTGGATCCTTAAAAATTTCCTGGACAAATATGGGATCTCGATCACTCAAGATTGACTTTGGCAGCCCATGTAGATGGATAACCTCTTGCATAAAAATTTTAGCCAAGGAATTGGTTGTGTATGGATGCTTTAAAGGAATAAAATGTGCATAAATGGACAGCTTGTGAATAACCCAAATTGTGTTATATCCTTTGGACCGAGGCAATCCAATGATAGTCTATGTAAATCTCCTCTCAAATCTATTCTAGACTCGGCAAGGGATGTAACAGTCCCCCAGGCACCAAAGTTGATGCTTTATAGTGTTGACACACATCACAAGCTTTGACAAAGCATTGAATAACTTTGATCATCCTAAACTAGTAAAGTAACGAATATAACCTTTTATAGGCACAGTAGTAGCCCAGGTGGCCTCTAATGGGGCTATCATGAAATTTCGCCAATAGTTTAAGGTTCTAGGGAGAATTGGCTAGGATTACCAAATGATTTTTGAAGAATAATTGACCATGATGTTCAACAAACCCAGATCGAGACTTAAAATCAGCCCATAAGTTGTATAGGACCCATAGAATTTAGGCACCAGCAATGGTCCCTTGGAACAAGTCTTACCCCTCAAACCATTTAGGACTAAAAGTCATAGCGTGCAACTCTTCCATTCCATTGGTAAATCGGGATAATGCATGAGTCACTCGATTCTCCTTCCCTTATTTGTATCTAACCTCAAATTTTTATCTCATCAGTTTTGCTAACCAATTCTACTGGTCCATGGTAGTTATTTATTAATGTAAGAGCTGTCGTATACTTTGTTGATCTGTATACACAACAAATGGATTTCCAAGTAAGTAAGGCTGCCAGTGTAAGATGGCAAGCACAATGGCCATCACTTTCTTCTTATATACCGATTTAATAAGATTCTTGTTAGAAAAAGCTTTACTATAATTTGCAATAGGTTTTCGATTCTGCGCATCAAGATAGCCCCCTAATCCTCCTCCTCATGCATCGTATTCAATTTCAAATGTTTGAGAAAAATCTAGTAGCAATAACAAAGTAGTAATAGTCAATTTATGCTTGAGGAGGTTGAATGCTTCTTGTGCCTTACTTGTAATGCCTTCTTAACTAATTTAAAGATATACACTATTCATTAATACCCTGATAAATAATAAGTTGTTCTTTTGATTTTAATGGAAAATTTTGCAATATAACGACTTAATTTTTTTAGTTCCCAAACTTGTAAAAAGTCAAATTGCACTCCCAATAATATTTCTCCTACTCCCAGACTTCAATCAATAATTCACAGCACTTCTATAATCACAGTTCATCATACACATCACATATATCTAATTCATACTATATTTATTTGCATCCGTCAAACTCATAAATTAAGTTAATATTACATGCTAATAATTCTCATGCTTATGTTAAGCTGCTAAAAGAGCACTTATTTGGTTTAATGTTGCTTATCATTTTATGTTCTTTGAAGTCAATTTTAGGTGCTTTTCATTGGTTTGTTTATTTTTCTGACTGTAGGAGTGGATTTTGAGAAAGTTGTATTTTTGGGGCTAATTGTTGATGATCCGGAGAAGTAAAGACTTTTTGAGGTTAAATTGAAGCAAAGAGCTGATAGTTGAAAATTCTTGAAGAAGCCTTACCCAAGGGAATCGCTCAGTTGCCCAAGGCAGAAAGCTAAGCCTTGCCCAGTTCCCTTGCCCAAGTTACCCAAGGGAGCTGCCTAAGGAAAATTGACAGTGGACTGCATTTTTTCAAGATAAATTCAAGCGAATTTAACCTATCCGCCACTTAAACCCTAGCAGGAATTTAGGAGTTTTAAGACTTTATTTTAGAAGTAAAAGGGGAGTGATTGGAGAAATTTAGAACTCCTTTAGGAATTTTCTTTTAAATTTCCTAGTTTGGTTGGATTTTTTTGGCCAGTTTTGGTTGGTTATTATTTAAGAAAGGAGTTCTAAGTTTTGGGGGGGCCTTCTGCGATTTTTGAACTAAAATTCTGTAGCAGGGGTTTTTTCTCATCTTCTACTTTTTATTTTGTGAGATTCTCATGGCCATGAGTGGCTAGAATATTATTTTCAGTTAAAGATTAATTCAAAACCAGGATTTATTTCACTGTGAGATTGTTGTGCTTGCTTTTTGTTCTTTATTTCATATGGTGTTCATGTTGTTTACCATAGCTTAGAGAAATCTTTTCTCAATTGTTATTTGTTTCATGTTCAATGAGGCGCCATTGTTCATTTAATTAAATAACATGCTGCTAATTGAAGATATCAAATCCGTAATTGTTTGGTAGATTCAATAACAATTAGCGATCAATTTAGCTTCCTAATAATGGTTGTTATGTTGAGTAAATGCATGATTTGATCTAAATTGGTCTCGCTTGTAGATCGGTTGGTCTAGGTCAAGTCTTTCTATTTCTTAACGCTGTCAATAGATTAAATTCTTGCACTTGTTAATGGTTGTTTATTGGTTAGGAATTGATTACAGTCTTACTTGATTAATTCATTAATACGGAAAGATTAGGTCGGGAGCGCGACGCCGACAGCTATAACTGGCCCATTATTTGATTTCCTTAGAATCATTTCTTAATCGATGATCAGTTGAATGAATTCTGTGTTGCGAATATCTTTAACTGAAATTATCATCCATTCAATTTTCTCTCAATTAATCTCTGATTCATTTATTTAATTTTATTATTTTACTTTCAATCTATAAACTTTCCCATTTAATTTTATTATTAAAAATTTGGTTGTTTAAAATTATCAAAACAACCAAATTTTTAATAATAAAATTAAATGGGGAAGTTTATTGATTGAAAGTGAAATAATAAAATGAAATAAATGAATCAGAGATTAATTGAGAGAAAATTGAATGGATGATAATTCCAGTTAAAGATATTCGCAACACAAAATTCATTCAACTGATCATCGATTAAGAAATGATTCTAAGGAAATCAAATAATGGGCCAGTTATAGCCGTCGGCTTTGTGCTCCCGACCTAATCTTTTCGTATTAATGAATTAATCAAGTAAAATTGTAATCAATTTCTAACCAATAAACAACCCTTAACAAGCGCAAGAATTTAATCTATTGACAGCGTTAAGAAATAGAAAGACCCGACCTAGACCAACCGATCTACAAGCGAGACCAATTTAGATCAAATCATGCATTTACTCAACATAACAACCATTAAAAGGAAGCTAAATTGATCGCTACTTGTTATTGAATCTACCAAACAATTACGGATTTGATATCTTCAATTAGCAACATGTTATTTAATTAAATGAACAATGACGCCTCATTGAACATGAAATAAATAACAATTGAGAAAAGATTTCTCTAAGCTATGGTAAACAACATGAACACCATATGAAATAAAGAACAAAAAGCAAGCACAACAATCTCATAGTGAAATAAATCCTGGTTTTGAATTAATATTTAACTGAAAATAATATTCTAGCCACTCATGGCCATGAGAATCTCACAAAATAAAAAGTAGAAGATGAGAAAAAACCCCTGCTACAGAATTTCAGTTCAAAAATCGTAGAAGGCCCCCCCAAAACTTAGAACTCCTTTCTTAAATAATAACCAACCAAAACCGGCCAAAAAAATCCAACCAAACTAGGAAATTTAAAAGAAAATTCCTAAAGGAGTTCTAAATTTCTCCAATCACTCCCCTTTTACTCCTAAAATAAAGTCTTAAAGCGGCTAGGTTAAATTCGCTTGAATTTATCTTGAAAAAACGCAGTCCACTATCAATTTCCCTTGGGCAGCTCCCTTGGGTAACTTTGGCAAGGGAACTGGGCAAGGCTTGGTTTTCTGCCTTGGGCAACTGAGCGATTCCCTTGGGCAAGGCTTCTTTCAGAATTTCCAACTATCAGCTCTTTGCTTCAATTCAACCTCAAAAAGTCTTTGCTTCTTCGGATCATCAATAATTAGCCCCAAAAATATAACTTTCTCAAAATCCACTCCTACAGTCAGAAAAATAAAGAAACCAATGAAAAGCACCTAAAATTGACTTAAAAGAATGCAAAATGATAAGCAAAATTATACCAAATAAGTGCACTTTTAGCAGCTTAACAAATTCCCCCATACTTATCCCATGCTTGTCCTCAAGTATTAGTCAAACAACACAATCAATCCCATCAGAAGCATTCTCATCCTCAACTAAATCCAAGTCCAAAAGCTCCAACCATATTGAAGTGCAAGGCAAATCAGAGAACGACATTCAGAACAATTTCCTACTAATTCATATCATAACATGGGTTCCTCAACAATATTTTAAATCGGCAACAACAAGACTCAAAATATTTTAAGCATGCAAGAATTTTAAGGTCTTAGTTTAAAATTAAATCAATACACATAGATAGATTGCTAGACCGGAAGAGACAACACACACACAAATTCCAACAAGGGAATCAAATTACCAAAAACTTTTATTTTTGGCATCATTTTTATTTTGATGCTTTTATTATATATTTTTTTTCTTTTTTTTTTCATGGGGAAGACTAAGATTGCTTACAAGGAATATAAAGGTCCTTTTTACGAGAGGGCACCCGGTTCTGACCCGCATACATCTGGTTACTCAGACCACACAAATCCAAGCGGCTACTATCTCTACTCATATCCAAATTTTTAATGGATAGCGGAGTAAAAATTTATTTGCTAATCTCCCTCTTTTTTTTTCTCTGGCAATAAGATTCCCAAACGATAAACACACAAAGATTTATTTGATGTCTCAACTGGTTTTAACAATCACCTAATGTGCAAAGATTTCAAATTAAGTTCATGCAAAAATTTATTTTACTTATTAAATTCGAGCCTTGAATTTTCTAATTCAAAAGAATGGCTACCATGAAATATATGTAATAGAGTAAATTATCAAGAAATAGACTCATTTCTGCCTAACATCCAACAGGTTAAAACTAAATGATCAAGGAATTGGCCTAAGATAAGTATTTTCTTCTGGAAAAGAGAATGCAATTCAACACATGCTAAGAACAATGAACTAGAGGAACAAATCATTTAAATCCATGGGACAAGTGTTCACTCTTATCACCTAACCACAAAATATGCACAATTATGCTTCAACAGACTAAAAATTTTCTTCTTTTTCAACTTTGGTGCATTCAATTCCTAAAATAACCAAAAAGGCCAACTAGCCATAATATTCATAACAATCTAAGAAGCCAAAAAAAATATATGTTTAAAGAAATCAACACATCATGACAAAAATGCACAACACTTCTATTTCAATCCCTCCCCTACATTTTCTCCTCGCATTGTCCTCAATGCAGAATAACTAAACAATCATGGGGCAAAGGGCATCAAAAATGCAAAAAGAACAAAAGAGAGAACGAATACTGCCCTGGTGGAGGAGGATGAGTCCAATCAATCAATGCTGCGAAGGAGGTGGGGTAAACCCCACGTTCTGAAAGTAGGTCAAAAGATGCATCTTTAATTGGTGGACAGCAGTTTCAATACGCTCTAAGCGGGCTTCAAGAGTAGTGGTAGATGTTATGGAATAGGGAACAGAAGCCGCAGCTTGTGAAGATGCTGTTGGGGCTTTCTTCTTAGTATCCTTTTTTAAAATTCTATCTTTGGCCAAAGCACCCGCATCCACAAAAGAAATGGCACCTTTCTCGCCACATTGCAACAAGTGTAATTTATCCAAAAATATTAAATCCATTGGTGGCATTGTACAAGCAACATGCATAGTGGTATTACCTACATCCAACAAACCAACGTTAACAGCCAAGCTAGTGACAAAAGACCCCAAATAAAGCTTCTTAGGTTTTAAACAAAGTTTATCCAATTTGACTGCAAGCCAGTAGCCCAAATTAACTCTTTTCTCATGAATCATGCACCATAAAAATAATAATTCAGCTTTTGTGACAACAGTGCCATCATCATTACGTGCAGAGTAATTTATGGCTAAGAAATGATGGATGATTCACAAAGCAGCACTCTAAAAATAAAATGCTTTAGATTTGCCAGGAAAGAACTCAATATTAGGCATCCCAGTTAACTCTCTATAAACTGCTAAGGCATCAAATTCATCAGGATAATCACAAATCATATCCAAATAAGTACTCGTTTTAGACTCATCATCAGTGATAAAACCCAAAGCAATGTTAAATGTAGTGATTGAAAAATATTTAAATGTGCCAAGCAGTCTACAAGTTAAAGCAATTGGAAAAGCTAAATTAAAATAGGGTCCCTGATGGTCAAACTTGAAAGTGCTGAAAAACTCTTTGACTAAAACATTATACATATGCATATTGATCATGAAAAAGCAACGCCAACCAATACCATCAATCAATTCCAAGACCTCATCATACAATCCCAAAGCACGTAAAGCAGAATCATCAAAATATCTTCCTGGCACAATATCTAAAGTATCAAGGGAATAGTACCTTGTCTTGTGCTCCTCTCTATCAAAGTCAAGATTGCCTCCTAACTCATGTGTTGCTGGGGAAAATCGACTTTTACCTATCGCAAGCCTAGGTAATTTTCGAGGTGGCTTGTCGGGAATTGGTGTATCTCCTTGGTCTGACTCATTCTCCGAAGTGCTTTTATCAACCAATCCAGCCTCTACTTGCCTAGACGCATAAGTAATGGATCGTTTACCTTTATCTCGTACTTGTGACGGGGGAAAACACCAGATCTTGTTGAATGACGAGTGTGGTAAGAAGAGAGGGTTGGATCAGTGGCTGCAAAGGAGGGTGGTGGGTGGATTTCGGGTGATGGCGCAGGAGGAGCATCGGTGGCCGGCGGCGACTGCGCTGCGGCCTGCTGCGATGGCGGGCTATTGGTGCATTGCGCTTGCTGCTGCGGTGGCGGGCTGCGGCGCTTCTTCTGGGCTCATCTGGCTGTCGCGCTGCGGCGGTGGCTGCTGTCGGCGTTGACTCGACGGCCTGAGGTGGGGCAACACCATAGATTTCCGACGGGTCATGGTGGGTTGATTTGTGTGAATCTCCTGCAAGTGAAAAGAGAAAGGGTAGGGTTTAGTTTGTGGGGAAGATGGTAAAATTAACTTGGGTAAAATTTAAAATAAAAGGAATAAGGTAAACTTTTAAATGAGGTAAAATTGTGAAAACACATAAGAAGAAAGAGGCCCAAATACCGGAAATACCAAAAACAAGGTAAATTAAATTTAAATTATGGGCTTCCATCATGAAAAGTCCAATGAGAGCTTGATAAAAATTCTAACAGACCCAACATTTAAAAGACATACCCAGAAAATGATAAAATCGTAAATCTTGTTTTTTTTTCAGTAAATTAAAATAAGTGAAATGGAAATCTAAATAGTAACAGTTTAGCCTTGGACAAGGCTAAATATTGGGTTGCCTTCCAGAAGCGCCTTTCTTTAACGTCTTTGGCTAGACGTTCATGGAATTAATTCTCCAAGCTAGGAATGGCCAGTTGAGGTTCCTCATTGCCTTGGTCCAGAGTTATTTCATATAATGGTTTGAGGCGATGTCCATTAACTTTAAAAATTTTGTCAGTTTCCAAACTTTGAATTTCAACTGCACCATGAGCAAAAACATTAGTAACAACAAAGGGTCCTATCCATCTGGACCTTAATTTTCTTGGAAATAATTTCAAATGTGAATGGAATAATAAAACCTTCTGTCCAATTTGAAATTCTTTCCTAGAAATCATTTTATCATGGAAACTTTTCGTTTTTTCTTTATAGATTCGTGAGCTCTCATATGCCTCATTTCTTAACTCTTCCAATTCCTGCAACTCTAATTTGCGGTTTTCACCTGCTGCTTCTAACGCCATGTTGCAACGTTTTATGGCCCAAAATGCTCTATGCTCCAATTCTATGGGTAAATGATAGGGTTTTCCATACACCAGTCGATATGGTGACATACCGATAGATGTCTTATAGGCAGTCCTATAAGCACAGAGGGCATCTTCTAGCTTCAAACTCCATTCCTTTCTGGTTAAATTCACTATCTTTTCCAGTATAGACTTCACTTCTCTATTGGAAATCTCAGCTTGTCCACTTGTCTGGGGGTGGTAAGCAGTTGACAAACAACGTGTGACTCCATATTTCTTTAGCAGTTTATCCATAATTTTGTTGCAAAAATGCGTCCCTCTGTCACTTATAAGCACTCTTGGGGTACCAAACCTGCAAAATATATTATTTTTGACAAAATTCACCACAGTTTTGGCATCATCAGTTCTTGTGGCTTTAGCTTCAACCCATTTAGAAACATAGTCTACTGCAAGTAAAATATAAGAATTGCCAAAAGAAAAAGGGAAAGGGCCCATGAAATCAATACCCCACACATCAAATATTTCACAAATTAATATAGATGTGAGTGGCATTTGATCTCGGGGTCCTAAGTTACCTGTTCTTTGACACTTGTCACAGGATTTATAGTATAAATATGCATCTCTAAATAAACTAGGCCAAAACAAACCACATTGCAAAACCTTTCGAGCTGTTCTTTTGGGACCAAAATGATCCCCACATGCCTTAGAATGACAGAATTTCAATACGGACTGTATCTCATTATCAGGAATACAACGTCGAATAATTTAATGGGAGCAATATTTTCATAAATATGGTTCATCCCAAGCATAGTATTTGGCATCCCTCTTCAATTTGTCTTTCTCAAACCTGGAAAAATCGGCAGGAATGGCACCTGTAACCAAGAAATTCACAACATCAACGTACCAGGGGTTGAAAGTGTGGACAACAAATAAATGTTCATCTGAAAAATCATCGTTTATGGGCAATGCTTCCTTATTTAGCAGCAATCTACTGAGGTGATCAGCTACTAAATTTTCAAACCCCTTCCTGTCTCCAATTTCAAGATCAAACTCTTGCATTAAGAGAATCCATCGAATTAGACGGGGTTTGGCTTCTTTCTTCTTCAATAAATACTTTAGTTCTGCATGATCAGAAAAAATAACTACTTTAGTACCTTATAAATATTGCCTAAATTTTTCTGGAGTAAAAACAATGGATAAGAGTTCTTTTTCCGTCATGGAGTAGTTGCTTTGTGCACTATCCAATGTTCTTGAAGCATAATAAATCACATGTGGATTTTTCTCAATTCTTTGGCCAAGAACAACCCTTATGGCATGGTTACTTGCGTCGCACATGATCTCAAAGGGGTAGTCCCAATTGGGTGGCTGGATTATAGGTACAGAAACCAGCCTACTCTTCAGCTCATCAAAGGCATCTCGGCATGCTTAGTCAAATTCAAAGTCTACATCCTTTTGCAATAATTTGCACAATGGTTGGGTGATTTTGGAAAAGTATTTTATAAAGCTCCTGTAAAATCTTACATGTCCAAGAAAAGAACGAACTTTTCGCACACTTGCAGGGTAAGGTAGAGATTGAATAACATCAGTTTTAGCCTTGTCTACCTCTATTCCTTTTGAAGACACTATATGGCCAAAAATCAATCCTTGATCTACCATGAAATGGCATTTTTTATAATTAAGAACCAGATTAGACTCTAAATATCTCTTCAAAATCTTAATTAAATTAGATAGACATTCATGGAATGAGTTACCATAAACTGTGAAATCATTCATAAACACCTCTATTATTTTCTCAACATAATCTGAAAAGATGCTTACCATACAACGTTTGAAAGTCGTTGGAGCATTGCAAAGTCCAAATGGCATCCATCGGTAAGCAAATGTGCCAAAGGGACAGGTGAAGGTTGTCTTCTCCTGGTCCTCGGGCGCTACCGGTATTTGATAAAAACCTGTGTAACCATCAAGACAACAGTAGTAAGATTTTCCAGCGAGTCTTTCCAACATTTGATCAATGAAAGAAAGTGGAAAATGATCTTTTCTAGTAGAGGTATTCAACTTTCTGTAGTCTATACAAACCCTCCACCTATTCTGGACTCGGGTGGGCACCATCTTGCCATGTTCATTCTCCACAACTGTAACTATCTTCTTTTTGGGTACGACTTGGACTGGACTCACCCAATTGCTGTCCAAAATAGGGTATATAACTCCTGTATCCAGCATCTTTTGGATCTCCTTTTTCACTACTTCCATCATTGGTGGGTTTAAACGTCTTTGTGCTTGTCTACTGGGTTTGATATCGTCTTCCAAATGAATTTTGTGCATGTACGTGGAGAGACTTATGCCGGTGATGTCAGCAATAGTCCATCCAATGGCTTGTTTATGCTTTTTCAAGGCTTGAATCAGCAACTTTTCTTCCTTAGAAGTCAGCTTATTTGAAATAATTACTGGAAGTGTTTTCTCCTCACCCAAGTAGGCATACTTTAAGTGATTGGGTAATACTTTAAGCTCTAATGTCGGTGCCTACAAAACAGATGGTAAAAGTTTTTGGTTAGTGCTAGTTAAATTCAAAGGATTAGATGCATTTACCACTGGTTTCAAAGCCTCCAACTCCAATACTATTTTTTCGAGCTCTTCTTTAAGATGCAACTCCTCTCCCATTGCATCAAAGCTGTCCCTGTGAATACTTTCATTCAAAGCAACTTGCAACTTGTCAGTTCTATCCTTTTCAAACACTTTTTGAGTTAAAAGTTCAATAACATCAATTCCACAAATAGAAGACATCTCACATGGATATTTCATAGCATTATATACATTGAATTGAACTGTTTCACCATCAAATTCCATAGTGAGGGTACCTTTGTAAACATCAATTTTAGTCCAAGTTGTTTGAAGGAATGGTCTACCTAATAGAATATCAGATGATTCCCCTGAATTTCCATCATCTTCCATATCAATCACATAAAAATCAGCAGGAAAGATCAGACCATTAACCTGAACTAACACATCTTCTAACAATCCCTCAGGATAAATAATGGACCTATTTGCTAATTGAATGACTATTCCTGTTTCTTCTAAAGGTCCAGCATTTAAAGAGGAATAAATGGACTTGGGCATGACATTTGTAGACACACCTAAATCACACATGGCTTTTTTAATACTTAAATTACCAATTTTGCAGGAAATAGCAAACATACCTTTATCCTTGCATTTTTGAGGCATTTTTCTTTGAATAACAGCAGAAACATTTTCATTGACAGTAATTTTCTCATAACCAATCTGTTTCTTCTTGTTAGTACAAAGTTCTTTGAGAAATTTCGCATATCTTGGTATTTGTTTTATAGCATCAATCAAAGGAATGTTTACCCCAACCTTGCGAAAAGTTTCAAAGATGTCTTTATCTTCTTTCTCCTTCTTTGATTTGGCTAACCTGTCAGGAAATGGAGGCTGTATAACTAAAACAGGGGGCTATTTTGAATTTTTACCTGTGGGTTGTTCTGTTTGCTCTATTTCTGCCTCTTTTTTCACTTATTTTGCCTTCTTCTGATTATCCTCCTTGGACAAGGGTTGTTCCAGCTCTTTTCCACTTCTTTAAATAATTACACTAGCATTTTGCCTTGGGTTTTCTATGGTTTGTGAAGGCAAACGTCCTTGGGACTCTATTCTACTCAAAGACATTGCTATTTGGCTCATCTGTTTTTCCAAGTTCTGAAACCTAGAATCTGTCTTCTCTACATGCTGTTGCAAATCTTTTGTAGTATTTGCTAAAGAATGAACAACATCCTTAAGAGACATACCTTGCTTAGGAGCTGATTGAAAAGGTTGTGGTGGTGCTCTTGAATGGAAAGCTTGCTGTAAATTTTGCTGCCTGGCTCCATAACTGAAGTTGGGATAATCACGCCACCCTGGATTATATGTATTTGAATATGGATCATATTTTCTTTGGGGTTGTCTACCATATCCACCCATTGCATTAACTTGCTCTTGTGCCTCATCTTGAAGTGTGGGGCACATATCGGTAGTGTGTCCAGCATAAGCACAAATTTCACATACTTGAGCTTGAGGAGTCTTACCTGCAGCCATATTTTGCACAAGAAAAGTGAGATTTTTAATTGTTTCTTTAAGGGAAGAAGATTGTACCTCATTTACTCGTCTAGGAGGGTCCTGATAACGCCCAAACTGTTGGGAGGTTGCAACCATATTTTGGATCAACTCCCGTGCTTGAGTTGGAGTTTTATTATTGAGACTTCCACCACTTGTTGCATCAATCATTTTTCTTTCCATACTCAACATACCCTCGTAAAAGTACTGAATAAGGGACTGCTCAGTTATATCATGTTGAGGACAGCTTGCACACAATCTTTTGAACCTCTCCCAGTAGTCATGAAGTGACTCTATATCTTTTTATCGAATCCCACTAATTTTCCTGCGAATTATAGCAGCTCTAGATGCAGGAAAAAATTTATCTAAAAACATTCTTACCATATCAGTCCAAGTTGTGATAGTTCCAGACGGTAAATTCAGCAACCAGTCTTTTACTGAGTCTGCTGAGGAGAAAGGAAAAGCCCTTAATTTTACTTGCTCCTCGGTAACTCCATGTGGCTTCATTCCTGAGCAAACAACATGAAATTCCTTAAGATGCTTATGAGGATCTTCATTTTTCAAACCTCGAAAAGTGGACAGTAGGTGAATCAATCCAGATTTTAGCTCAAAAGTAGTGTCTACTGTTGGGTATGTAATGCACAACGGTTGCTGATTCAATGGTGGCGTGTGTAACTCTCTTAAGGTTCTTTTCGCCATCTTTTCCTCTTCTATTTCACTTGGATATTCAGTAAAATCAGCTACCTCTTCTTCTTTTTGCTGTTCGGAGGAAATTCCAGCAACTGCTTTACATATTCTTGTCTCCTTCCTCAATCTCCGGGCTATTTTTTCAATTTCAGAGTCGAACAACAATTCTCCCGAAATTTCAGATCTGGTCATTCACAAATTAAATCAAGTTAGACTAGTCCCCGGCAACGGTGCCAAAATTTGATGGGTGTCGAATCCACCAAAAATAAAAACCTAACTTATCCCAACAAATAAATTGCAAATAGGGCAAAAAAGAGTCGAATCCACAGAGACTAGCACTGAAATAATTTTAAACAACCAAATTTTTAATAATAAAATTAAATGGGGAAGTTTATAAATTGAAAGTGAAATAATAAAATGAAATAAATGAATCAGAGATTAATTGAGAGAAAATTCAATGGATGATAATTCCAGTTAAAGATATCCGCAACATAGGATTCATTCAACTGATCATCGATTAAGAAATGATTCTAATGAAATCAAATAATGGGCCAGTTATAGCTGTCGGCTTCGCGCTCCCGACATAATCTTTTCGTATTAATGAATTAATCAAGACTAATCAATTCCTAACCAATAAACAACCCTTAACAAGCGCAAGAATTTAATCTATTGACAGCGTTAAGAAATAGAAAGACTCAACTTAGACCAACCGATCTACAAGCGAGACCAATTTAGATCAAATCATGCATTTACTCAACATAACACCTTATCATAATAATTTACATACAATTGCAAGATAAAAGTTCAAAATCATGGTCTTCTATATACATGCCATTTCTTCTTTCAATTCTCATTCTTTGGCACCTGTCTCTGTGAGCAGTTATAAAACTACACACTACGAAAATCTAATTGCTTAGTGGTGGATACACTTACAAAGAATTTCAACTAACTTAAATTGCTTATTTACTTCAATTTAACCACTATTATTTTATTAAACTCTTATAATTTCATAATTTATTCATTTCATGTTCAATTACTCATTAAATGGTCTCAAAACTTTTCTTTCTTATTTAATTTCAATAATTTATTAGTCAGAGTAGAAATTTATAATTTTATCCCTACAATTGACTTTTTCTGTTATGTTGACCGACTTTGACTTTTGGTTGATTTTTTCATTTTTATTCATTTTAACTTTGGTTTCGACTCGGTAAATTTCTTCCGACACCAATTTAACTTTAATTTCGTAAATTATCATTTAGTGCCCGAAAATTTTTTCTTAAATGTAAAATTACCATTTGGTCCCTATACTCTTCCTTATTTACAAATTTTGCCCTTTTTATTCAAATGGACTATTTTTTATTCCTTTTAATTATGTTTTACCGGTAATTGACTATTTGTCCTTCATTGGATGTAAAATTACAATTTTACCCTTATTAAACATATATACTTCATTTTTCTTCTTATTTCATTTTTGTTCACATTTTCCATATCTCTAAAGCCAAAATTCTCCTTTTTACACAGTTTTATACAAAATTACCATTTTGCCCATAGTTATTGACAATATGAAAATTCATGAATCGGATAAACGGATAAGCAAATCTAGTCACCGGGAGTGTCCACACTGCTTGGGAGTATACGACTACTCCTCGGACTATCAATAATAAGCCGGCTAACAAAAGTAGAATAATCAATATTTTTCAGAGCAATAACAAAGTATAATAATACAGAGACGACAAAATACCGCGGGATAAGTACCCCTATGGCTAGCCATACTATCCTAAGATCCTGCGTTACCCACTGACACTAAGGGCATTGTACATCATTTCTTTTCCATATCTCATGTTACTATTTTTCAGTTATACATACAAATCTCATCAAGTAAACATTATCATAATTAAAATTTCACTTATTTGGGATTGGTAATGGCATATTTCGTACTCAAGTATATAATATAACAATAATATGATCAACTCAAACCCTTATACCTACATTAGCCATTTGGCCACATAAAATTTTTTCCATATTCATAGCTTTTTATCCTTCCTCTTTATATTATACACGTTCTTTTATTCATTTAAGCATCATCATATCAAAATTTCCACGGTTTCCACATAAATTCCCATACAACTTTAACTTTTATCATTATGTAATGATATACATAGTCACCTACACATATCAATCTTTATTTTTATCAAGTCCACTACCTTATTTAAACCTTATATTGCTTAATGTAACAAATTATTACAATTAATATTGAATTACATAACATTGTATTCAAGGAATATCATTCGGCCATCTAGGTTTCATAGCCTTCCACTTATTTTTTTTATTTCAAGTTTATATTGACTAATTCATCATAATATCAAATTATATCAAGTAAAATCATCATTTAGCACTTATTCATATAGTTACATAAAGGAAAATTCAAGGAACATTTATTGAAATAATTGAAATAAATTGTAAATTTTATCCACTAACCTTATTTGAGTCTCTTTAATGTCTATTCCACCTTATCTTTGCCTTTTCCTTCCTTAGAATATCCTTCCCCTTTTTGTTCTTCTTTTGGCCAAAATTTCAAGGAATAAAAATACTAGTTTAACTCATCAATTTAAAAAATATAAAATCACTACTAAGCTCACTTGACCCTACTCTACATGTTGATACAAAATCCCACTCAAATTCTAACTCAAACTCATAAAACCACTAAGGTGTGTCTTAGGGTTTTTACCTTATCCCTTATATTTCTTGGCCTTCCCTTGATGCAAGCTCTTCTCTATGTGGAAGAGCAGGAATTTCTGAGCATGGGGGTGTAATTTTAGCTAAAGATGTGGAGAGATGAGGCTTAGGAATAGTGGCGACGCTATGTGGAAAGGAAGGGGGGCAATTGCCCCCCTTATTTTTAAAATTTTTTTTTATTTTACATGTATATATATATTAAATAAATAATTTTTCTCATTTAAAATTTTATTTAATTTTCCCCCTTATTCTAAACTTATTTTTTAATTTTAAATATAATTTATATTTTTGCCCCCCTTATTTTTCAATCCTAGCTTCGCCACTGCTTAGGAAAAAGAAAAATGGAGGAGAGGGTAAGGAAGTGAGTGTCTCAGATTTTTGGATGAAAAAGGAAGAAGATGATTGATTTTTCCAAAGAATTCCCATGGTTTTTCTCCTTATATAGGTTACTAAAAATATGCAAAAGGAAAAGCCAAGATTTAATGTGTAACTATTTAATCTAATGGCCTCAAAATTGGTCACTTGTCAGTCATCTAGGGCCTTAGGCTTATCCTACCACCATGAGCTCATACATAAATAATCATTACACCAAAATATCATCTAATGTAAAATATTATGGTTAAATTTCCGGATTTGACCCTCCTAATGACCTAATTTTGGTTTTTTACTCTGAAATACGAATTTTTGATCTTGATATCGATTTATGCTCAAATGTTTTCCTGAGTGTCACTATATATTCAAGAAAATATGGTAAAAGTTTTATCTCATTACGAAATCGTTTCGATATACTTTTAGCTTCAACGGTTTGTGCGGCCAACCAGAAATTCAAATTTTCAAAATTGCCAGAATCGCTATTTTTTTAGTTCCCCGTGTGTCACTACTCTATGAATAGTATGTATGTGAAATTTGGAGTCAATTGGAGGTGTCTAAGGCCTCCAATTACTTAGTCAAATTCTTAGTCAAACCTACATATGCCGAACAGTGAAATTTTTATTCTTTTGCCATTTTGGAGGTCTATTTGACCTTATTTATCACTCAAGTTTTACCACTAAACTCAATTTAACATGTACTTTCATATTTGATATTAATCTCACTTTGCCCGCCGGGTCACCTATCCTCGGATTTTCCTTGTCCGTGTACGTTTAACGGTGCACTCTTTCAAATTTTCTATCTAAGTCGACTCTAATCACTCCGAAACTTATCATAAAATAATTAATCTTGCATAATAATAAGTTATGCATTACAAATGCAAATTTGACGGCGTTACATTACTATTCCATTTTAAATTGTTCTTTTTGTTCAGTTCCATTAGGGGTCTAGCTATCTTGCCATACCTTTAGTAAATTTCTAGTAATAACCGGTAAGACCAAGAAATCTTCGTACACCCTTAATAATTGTTGGTGTAAACTATTCAGACATTGCTTTAGTCTCACTGGAGTCCACCATCACCCCTTCCCCATTAATTATGTGTCCTAAATACTCCATAGAATGCTATCCAAAGCTACATAAATCAGGATATAAAAAAAAAGCAAACGCAAACGTGCATAACATAGGTCAAAAGATGTCATTCATAGCCAATTGAAAAGTAGTTGGGACATTCATCAAACCAAAGGGCATCACCAGATATTCATAGTGGCCATCATGAGTGCAAAACGCTATCTTTTTCACATCTGAGGGTCGCACCAGAATCTGATGGGAGCTAGAATTAAGATCCAATTTAGTAAAAAAATTTACCCCATGTAATTTATCAAACAATTCTTCAATCATAGGATTAGGTTACTTGTGGGGACATAAGCTTTATTCAAAGCCCTGTAATCAACATACATTCTTCAAATGTCATCCTTCATCTTGACAAGGATTTCAGGACTTAATTAGGAGCTTTGGCTTGGTTTAATGATTTCTTTGGCCAACATTTCATTCAGTTGCTTCTAGATTTCGATATTGGAGTGATGAGGATAACGGTATGGCCGCACACATGCAGGTCCCTGCCCCAGTTGAAGGGTGATCACATGCTCAATAGCCTTTTTTTTTTTCCTCAGTTGATTTTTTTTTCTTTGTTATTTCGGGTCATAGAATTTGTTATCCATCAAATGTTAATGGAAAAACTCATACTTTGATACATCTATTTTAACGATTTTACACATTAGATCGCTATACTTTTAAAATTACATATTGAATTATTGAACTTTTTTAGTAAAACACATTAAATAAAAAATATACGATATAAACGACAGTTTAATACAAACGTGGTTAAAGTTGCATATATTTTAACATAATACAATTATTTTGAACATGCGTTTGTACCTTCCTAATAAAAAAAAACCCAAAAATTTAGGAACACCTGATGACCCGTGAAAACGGTAACAACAGATGCAAAGTCTTCTTTCTTGTTGTATATCTTCGTTTTCTGCTGTAGAAATCGCATATGTTAGTTCTGATCTTGTTCTAGTCGAATCAGAACTGCATCAGGATATCTGTATAAGAATCAGATATGCATAAAAAAAATTAAGCACACAATACTTTAAGTATTATAATGTTAAGTCCTCATCAAAATTAAATGGTTGATTTGTGGCTTTTAAAGCCAACATAATAAAAGAAACATACTGAATGTTTATACATCAAAGCACTCAGTAATCCTCCTCTTCTTCATCCTCCTCTTCTTCGTCTTCCTCTTCTTCATTAAACTCATCCATCATATTGATTGTATTAACTAATAGTGAAGTCACATCGACTCCTAATTGTGCAGCTTCTATTCCAAGTCTCAAGTCATTATGACCTGAGAATAACAAAAATAATATTAAGATGGATTGACATATAAAAAGTCGACAAAATATATAAAGCATATGTATTAAACTTTTAAGTCCAAATAGCCAATTACTAGCGGGGATTAATGCCTCTGTATATTTTGGTAAAAAATATGCCCTCCATTTAATAAGACTTCTTTAACTCATGTAAACGCAAACTCTGAAGCAACAATTGGAAAACGCAATGATTCTTGCCGTCACAGAAAGAGCTGGAATGCTTACCATGATGCCCTCCTTGCCTTCTAGGGTTCGCATCCTGCTGTAAGAATTGCTGAAGAGATGAATTCATTGCTCGAAGCTTCTTCCTGATCCTGCGCTTCTCGCCAACCTTAAACCTACTGATATCATAATACCCGTCAACAAGGGCTTTTGCTCTCTCCAACTGCTGAACAAACCTGGTCAATATATCGGGAGATGGCCAGTTCACATGCCGGATGATTGGACGGACCAAATTAAGAGTAGATTCAAGGTCTTTTAATGTTTTCTTGAGCAAAAATGCTTTCTGTTTTGCTGTATCAATTGCTTGAAGCAAAGCACTAAATGCAGTTTCTAATGTTTCTAATGACATAGTACTAGCTAGGTATAGGAATATGTCGACAACTATGTTTATGAGTTTGCATAATGAAAGTAGAATGGTTCTATATATAGAGGAGGAAAGATACTCGGTGCATTCTAACCCTGGTCAAACAGAAAAATAGCCAAACTTTATACCGTTAGGCGATTTTAAATCAGATAGTCTTTTTTTTTTTTTACTTTACGGTTTTGAAAACAAAAACTAGTAAAGGAAACTGAGATAAATTAGAAAAGGATGATATAGTCTTTTTCTTATTATTTTGTAAAGCATTTTTCCAGTGAAACGCATCATATATACAAAACTAGTTATTTATGATTTATATATAATTTTTTTATGAGATTGTTAAAAGTGATAATTTCAGGTGATGATTCAATTTTTGGACATACCATAAGTCAACTAAACGTATTTGAATTGTTGAAATTAAAAATAAAAAAAATACTTTCTGATTTAATGGTTCATATTCACTAAAATACGATGTGTCAGCTGTACTAAATATGTATTCCAAAAATTTTATATGTTTTATTAGACTCAAAACAATAATACAAAAATGAAAACTTCATATGCCTGTGTGTGCAGAAACACCTGTGGAGGGCAAAAATTATTAGACTCAAAACAGATAACTTTTTTTTTTTTTAATTTCTTACGAAAAAGCCAATCTCGGCTGAGTCATAATTACTGCTAATTAAGATAGGCTTTTGAATTTTAAAGCAAGAAGTTGGAATTCCGATTGAGACGTGAGAGGAATGGGTCACCTTGGATTTGTTTTAAGATATTAATTGAAAAGCTTGATGTATTTCTTGTCTGTTCAGTGTAATTGTTGACTAATTAAGATAAGATTTTGAATTTTAAAGTAGTTGCACTACAAGAAAATTTAAAAATAGCAACGGAATTAATTTCGTTGCTAAATAGCAACGGAATTTTAATTGGTTTAACTTTCTAAATTTAGCAACGGAAATATATCTGGTTACTTCCGTTGTTAAAAGTGAAGAAAATTTTTAGCGTCAAAATTTAGCAACGGAATTACTTTACCGTCGCTAAATAAGGAGCTAACAGACGGCGAAAAATTTTTGGAATGAAAAATAGCAACGGAATTAAATTTCCGTTGCTATTTTAGCAACGAAAAATTATTCGGTTGCTAAATAATGTGTTAAAAATATTCGTTTCCAAAATAGCAACGAAAATTACGAAATTAGATTTTCGTTGCTATTTTTTTCAAAGAAAAATAGCAACGGAATTAGTTTCGGTTGCTATTTCCATTGCTAAATTATAGCAACCGATACAATTCCGTTGCTAATTTACATCTTCAATGAAAAATAACAACGGAATTAGATATTCGTTGCTAATTTTCATTTCAATTAAATAGCAACGGAAATGAAATTCCGTTGCTAATTTTCAATGAAAAATCCCAAATTTTCTAATTATTTACATAATTACCATTGTCTGTAAATACCCCATGTTGAAACCCTAAAACTTTCCCTACCATTTTCTTCTCCCTCACAGCTACACACACAGCCGCTCCTTTCTCTCTCTCTCTCTCTCTCTCTCTATCTATCTCTCTCACTTTCATCTTCTTCCACCATCCATCGCCACCGCCATCCACCCTGCCACCTCTATCTCTTCCTCAAAGCAAAAGAGCAAATCCTAACTGAACAGTGCTCTGTTTCATGATAATTATCGTTATTTTTGTGATGGTTTGCTAATTTTCTTCAGTTATTGAGAGTAATCGATTGAATTTGATTTTTAGCCCTATTTTTGAGAATCATCCTCAAACAGCTCCTTTGACGATCTTTTATAACGGAGCAGTCGCACTGTTTGATGTTCCTGAGGACAAGGTTAGTCGATTAGGATGAAGATAATTGTGTTAGATAATGACTGTATTTCAAGTTTTTTATTTCATTTTTTTAAACAAATTCGTGATCCATATAAACAGGTGGAGACCATTTTGAAACTTGCTGAGAATGGAATCTCCAAATTCGTTGAATCAACCAATCAACAAAAGCTGCTAGCGTCTATTGATGGAGGTTTGTATTACTTAGCTACCATTTTCCTCTATTGGTTAATGGTTTTATTTGTTTTTAAGCATTCTGATGTTCAAACGACAGATCTATCTATTCCTCGGAGAAAGTCATTACAGAGGTTTCTGGAGAAACGGAAAGAGAGGTAAACATCAGCTAATTTATTTTATTTTTCTTCGCCAAAAGAATGTTCATTCAATGGACCCAAAACTATTCTTTTGGTTTTCGACTTTTAGCTTCAATATATAAATTTTAATTTGAATAGTATTTTAGATAGAGTAAACCACCGGAAAATCCTATTATTTTTTAAATCTAGTAAATTGATCTCATCTATAATAACTATTTATTTTTAAAGATACTTGATTCTTATCTGATTTAGGATGATTTAACTTGCTGGTTCTTGCAAATAATAATAAATATCGTATTTTTAACCACCTAATATTTTTTATTTTCGGAAGAAACGGTTTGTATCATGGTCGATTGTTTAGTGGAAACTAATATTCTTTAATAACGAGTACCCCATGGGTTTAGTTAAACTTTAAAGCAATAATATTGTATTTCTGTTCACCGATGGCTAACTTCGACCATGTTATGCATTTTTTATTTTCTGAATAAAGAGCATATTATGTTATTATTTTAATGGGCAAGGAGGAATTTATTTCCTTTTCAATTTCTTTCTCCAAAATGCTTCTAAATCCATGTGAAAAGCACACCAAAACCGACCAGAATGGGTACACCACCCAACAACTACTTCAAAGTAAAGCAGCTGGAGCTGGGCCACGGTTAGGTGAATTCAAAAGGTCAATGAGAAGGAAATCTATTGGAGCATGTAACTGAATTAACTAAAACAACTTGCTGTTTTAGTTTTAGATAAGTGCCTTCTCATCGGATCTTGTTGCTTTGGTTAGGAAGGATCTTCAATAGAAGAAACCCATTATTGAGGTTGTGGTAGATAATATTCGGTTTGTGCTGTATTTCTTCCATATGTTCCAGCTGGAAATGAGTACAGGTTTACAGCAACCAATTGCTTGGATTGATGAATCAGGTAGCTGCTTTTTTCCAGAAATTTATGTTGATGATGAGGAGCTATGCTGCCAACATAACTATGCAAATGGTCAAGTGCCAAAGTCTAGGGAGTCGTATGGTTCTCATGAGATCAAGCTGCACCTTGAAATTGACATAAATGGAGCGGATCAACCCAAGTTTAAGGAGTAAGCTTAGTTCTTAGGTTAGTTATCTAAAGATCACACAAAAGTTTTCCATTTCAAAAATAAGAATTTATTCTTATTGTATTGAATTTTTTACTTCATAATGAGTATCTTGATCCTAGAACTGTTTCGGTTGTAGTTCTTTTTTTTAGCCTGGGTCTTGTTTTCGTTTTAGTTTTTTAGCAAGCCTTGTTTTGTGCTATGTTTCACTGGTTGGTTTCTTAGCTTTTTTGGCTCCCAGCTATCTTTCTAATAAAAATTGAGGCTATCAAAAAAAAATATTGACTGTTAAACATGGATGTGATGACCGATGCTTGGATTTCAGTCATAATGCGTAGCTACCGACTGCAGCTTTCTAATTAGTAATGCTTTTAAACAGCATTAATCATCATAATTGACCACTGGTGTGATGTGGCTTGTAATGGAGAAAGATTTAGTGCTATTCGTACATGCAACTAAAAGTCAACTAAAAAAAATAGCAAATTTTATTATAAGTTATTAAGTTAAAACAGTATCTTAGTGCTCCAACACACGCTTCCATCCTAGACTTTACCCTGTTAATACTATTATTAGATAAAAATAATATGTTCTTGTCTTAATTGAACTTTTATGCACACATTTTTGTTAACTCTGTTACCCTGTCTTTTATTAGCTACCATGTGAACTAGTGATGGTGTGAGGGCATCGTAATTAAGTTAATTACTAGTTTAAACAAAGTAAGAATATGGAGAATTGTTATGACCTTATATTTGGATACTTTTGGAATTTTCACTTATATATGTGTTTTTGATAGGTTAATTGGGGAGCTAAATTCTTGATTTAGGAACTTGAATAATTGCTGGAAGTAAAAGAAAGGGAAAAGGAAAGGTAGGAATTGAGGAGGGAAGTGCAAATGAGTTTGAGGCTTCAGAATTATTTAGTTCAAAAAGTCAAATATACAAATTTTCTTGGTTATAAAACTAGTATTGGAACCCACGCATCACGTGTGCATAAAACTAGTATTGGATTTTTGTATTTCCAACTAAATGTTTTTTCTTTTTAAAATAATTGAATATAGGCTCATTCCAGAGCAGAAGTTGTCTGAACTAGGAAAGAAGTTTGAGGTAGTTACAGTCATTTTCTAGAACGTACCGACATTGGACCACAGTTTATGGCCCTTGTATTTGCTCATTAACATAACATTTACTTGTAACATAGGAATGTGCTGCTAATGAAGAAAAGCAGTTGCTGGCAAAAGTTGCAGAACTGCTTGCAAATTCAAACGCAAGGAAGAAAAAACTGGTACGAGTTACATTCTTGTTTATGTTTCACTTATGTTGCATTTGGTTGCTCAGAAAAGAGTAGCACTATATAATTTACATTTTTATGGAAATAGTTCAACAATGAGCTAATATGCTGAAGCATATTTTCTAAATTCTGCGATCTTGAGCTATGGAATAAGTTTTATCATTATGTTGTTTTGCTTAGGGTAGAGGAGGACTATGTTTATACAAACTCAATCAACACCGAATTTAAAATATAATTCATAATATATATATATATATATATATATATATATATATATATATATATATATATATATATATATATATATATATATATATATATATATATATATATATTTGATTACTATATTTTATGATATCTGCACAGTATATGAGTCGTTCTTTTTTCTCAATTATTTTTCCAAATAGTAGTTGTGTTTTAAACTATGCAATGTCTATATAAATTTCATAAATTAAGAAAGGGATCCACACATATTTTTACTTATATTGTTTCCTCATTTTCTTTTTACCTGACATCGTACACCTAATTCCTGATTACCCTTTTTAATCTGGTTTGAACTTTTTTTGTTTTTTCCATCTTTTTCCTGGGAATAGTTTGCTCAATTTATACTTTCACTAAAGGAGGTATTTTTCTGCAGACCTATATATTAACTTTGAGTCTGAGATAAATCTGGAATTTTGCTAGTATCATATTGTTATTTGGCAGACTGAAGGGTAAATGGGGGGAGAGAGAGAGAGAGAGGGTAGGTAAAAGAGTAAGATGGAAATATTATTCAAAGAAGAATGTTATAAGTTTCTGATTCAACCACACACGTTGTCGATCTATTCTCCCAGATTTTATTGATGTAGCTAATCAGCAATCAACAATACTAACCATAACATTTTCACTCACTAATTACAACTTTAGCCAACTAAAACAGTAGCTTCTGCTAGTTGTGCAAGCTGTATGTGTGTATATTTCTGTTCAGCTAGCTGTTGTTATATCTTTGTTTAATTATTGGTTCTTGATTGGCCACCAAGTTTTTGTCTTCTATTTTTTTTGTTTATCAAGGGCTTGCCATCTTGTGTTTGAATTATATGATGTGAACCTGCCACGCCTACTCTGTATACCGAATATATATGTCAAGCATATTGATTAGTTTCTTATATTAATGAATAAATAGCGGTTTCTATTTTTTTAGCTTTTATGGATTTTTTTTCTTAGTTTATATTTGTTTGAATTGCTTTATATGAAACAGGACCTGTGAGATTTGTCATTCCATTGCTCGCAATGTTGTTGAAGTAAATGAGATTGAGACAGTAGAGCAATCGAATGAGGTTTATAGGTTCTCATACGTCCTTGTTTTACACTCAATACAAAATAGTGAGGTTTTCATAATAATAATAATAATAATAATAATAATAATAATAATAATAATAATAATAATAATTATTATTATTATTATTATTATTATTATTATTATGATGCTAAGCTCTTTCGCTATTGCTTGATGTACATGGAAGAATTTATTTATGGCATGAAACTCTGTGGTTTGCATGGTCCTATGAATTATTAAGTTAACCAGTTTGGTCTCGGCAACTTTATTTTTGTAAAGAATGATCCATGAAAGTCTTTTTAGTAATTTCAGAATTTCAAACTAATTCTTTTTAAAATATCATGATGTTGTTTTGGTACTGATGGCTGCTGGTAGACTTTTGTGTTGGATCAACTCTTATTGGCCGCTCAGTGTATATATATATATATACATGTATATATATATATGCCTATTATTGTACTGTGATTTTAGTCTTAATATATATTAATCAATTTGATTAATAATTATGCTCCTAATAATATGCTTCTATTTAAATTAAAGAATTAGGTGAATTATGTATTCTTCATTTGTTGTTCATTGATTACTGCTAAATGGTTATAGAGAAGCACTTGAAATTGTAATATTGATATTTTTGAAAGTTTACCTTTTAATTTTTAATTTAAATAGAAGCATAATATTTTTGTCTATGGTTGTTGGCTGAGATTGCTGTGATTGCTGCTGATATACTTGAAGCTAATATTTCATTACTTATTATTAATATTATTATTTTTTCATGTATATAATTGGTAAATATATATAGTCTATTTGATTTCTACATGGTTTTGCAATTGTCTTTTTCTTGTAATATATAGTCTTTAATTTTCTTCTTATTCTACTAATTTTACATTCTTCTAATAGAATCACATTGTTTACAAAGGCTGTATAGGTAAGGCCTTGAATCAATTTAATTTTTGCCAAAGAATTTAGTTTGCATTGTCATTGTGGATTGACCTAACAATTCTTGAGGACTAATCTGGTTAAGCACTACTAGTGCTTGGCTTCGAATGGGTGATAACTTGAAGTGTTAATTGTATTTAACCAAATACTTTGTTATCTTCAGTTTTAGTGCTGAATTTGGTTTCTAGATATTGCTCAAGGTCACTTTATAATGTTAACTAAATACAATAATATAGTTGTGAAGGTAAAGAAGAATTAATTTGTTGCTGGTCTGACAATTAATTTCATTGTATACACATTACTGTCTTTATAAGTAATAGTTATGCAAAAAGAAATATACGAAACATGCTTGCTAAGTGACCAGCAGAGCCGTGGCTAGGTTTGCTATGCAATTCATTGTCCTGAGCCACACATCATGCTCTTCAGGAGGCCTTTGAACTATCAACAGCAGCAGGAGAATCAAGCTCAACAAAACATGCTTGCTAAGTGATCACATTTACCCTCAGGTACGTTGAAAATGTTAAATACAAAACATACTATAGTTTATGCTCAGCGTAAAAGCTATGGATAATATGGGATTTTCTGGCTATTGTGATGTAATTCTTGTTGTTTAGAGAATTTGACATTAGGCTTTTGCTGCTAACTTTATTGACTGAAACAAAAAAAAGACTTTATTGGCTAAGATGTTAAGTAATAATTAATATAAAAGGCGATTAACTAAGAATTAAAATGATGGGCTGTGTTGCTGATCTCCAATTTGCATGTAAGCGTATAGTATTATATTTAGCAGCATTTCTCTTGTATAGTTTAGCTCTTAACAGTTTAGCTGTATAGTTGTACTATATCTAGTGATATTGGGATACATTTCTATCTTTGTAAGTGCTCTTGGATAAAGCATTAAATAGGATTATAGAATAAATAAATGTGGTGTTTGGGTTTGGAATATTTCTTTTGGATCTCATAATAGGGCAGCGGTAAATTAATTAAAAATCTATAATAAATTTTAGTGACGGAACAGCGACAAAAATCGCCATCGTGAATTTTTTTTATTGGTGAGTAAGAATAGCAACGAAATTGAAATTCCGTTGCTAAAAATAGCAACGAAATTGAATTACGGTTGCTAAAATAGCAACGAAAATTTATTTCTGTTGCTAATTTTGACAATATCACGGAGTCTTACTTTTGGTGGATTTTGCAACGAAATTTTAATTTCATTGCTAAATTTAGCAGCGGAAATCAATTCCGTTGCTAAAAATAGCAACTGTCAAATTAGCAACCGAATTTTCCGTTGCTAATTTTGATTAGCAACAGAAAATCAACAATTTTCATTGCTAATTTTCGTTGCTATTTGATTATTTTCTTGTAGTGTTGGAATTCCGATTGAAACATGACAGGAATGGGTTACGTGATGTGAGAAATATGCAGCCTTCAGTTTCATACTCATAAGCAGTGATAAAATAAACTTAATTTGGATGAGAGATATATATATTCTTTTTAACCTAAGAGTAAAACCTTCTTCAAATTTTAATACATTAGTGGTTTTACTATCTTTGAGAATTTTGTGCAACTTATTTAATAATAATAATAATAATAATAATAATAATAATAATAATAATAATAATAATTAAATTCTATTGAAGGACATCCTTTCAATTTCAAAACACATCATTATTAATGTAAGAGAAATAATATTTCGAAAATATATATAAGAAAATAGAATTATGAATATACACCTTTTCTATTAATAAAGATGCTAAGGTGGCATTGACATTTCCTTACCAGTATTGTTCCTTTCCATATTTTTGATGTTGTATTCCCTGCAGCTTTGGTGTGGTGAAGACTAATAAATGTGAATTATATATGGTTTTTAATGTGTTTTTAATTGTGTTATTTAGTTATTTTGGTTTTATTTAGGTTAAATTAGAGTTATTTTGTTAATATTTATATTTTTAAGGTTAATTCTATGTTTTGTATGATTTTCAGGGTAAAATTGATGAAAAAGGATTTAAAGTGTAAAAAGTGCGAAGTTTTGGGCCAAAAGCGTAAATTTGAAGAAATTGATCAAGAAAACGAGCTTCCAGTCCAGAGCATTGAGCCGTGGCCATGTGAAATTAGTGAAGAACATACACGTGACCACGTGGAAGAGTATTTAAGAGAGAACGTGGCCATGTGAAAAGAGAATGAAGGAATTTGAGTGAAAGGACGTGACCACGTGAAGGAGCAAGGAAGAGAAGGAAGCAAGGGACGTGGTCACGTGTGGAGGAGAAGAAAATGAAGCCGTGCCCACGTGTAGGAGAACCAGATTGGAGCCGTGGTCACGTGATTCAAGAATTCCTATTTGCGCAGTTTTTCTCAGTTTCTTGTTTAGACAAATTCTCCTGTTTTGAGCAGCCAGATTACTTCCAATTCAATTCTGAGAGTTTGGGAAGTAATTCACATCTACTTTGGCCTATAAATAGCCAGCTAAAACACAGAAGAAAAAAAAAATCAATCTTGAGTTTTTAGCTTTGTTTTTCTTAGTTTATTTTTACGTTTCTGTGTTTACAGTTTTTCTTCAAGCTTTTGTTTTTAGTTTTAATTATGTCTTGTGAGTAGTTTTCTTTAACTTTTGTTTTTACGGTTCTTAAGCATAGTCTTGTTTTTATTCAACTTTAAGTTAATTATTAACGTGACTAAACATCGGTTAACTAATTGAGTTAAGTTGATTAATGACTTGTATGTTCTTAGGTTAATTTAGTTGGATTAATGCATGTTATAATCTGAATAAGTTATGACTATGTGTTAATTTGAGTAAGTTGAGATTAAGAAAGGTGTAATCAAGAATAGTTGGAAGTTAAAACTCTTGAGAAAGGTTTTAATAGATATCTAGGGAATTAATTCAGACTTTTATGCTAAGTATTGAATTGTTCTGAATAAGGGAGTTTAATACTTAGAATGATAATCTTGAGAAAGTTATATGAGTTTGTTAAACTGAATTCTCCATAGTCACTTGTATGTTTTATTTTAATTAAGTCGTAACAATATTGGTTAAGGTAGATAGTCCTTTAGTGAAAGTTAATATTATCATTGATTTTTACCTCATTTAATTTACTTGTTTTCAATAGATCTTTTCTTGATTTTAATTTACGTTATTTGTTTTAGTTTTAGTTTGTATTCTTCAAACATTAAAAAATTTTGGGATTTCTTTTCTCTTTTTACCCACAAAAATTTGTTTTAGAATTGAATTAGCACACAAGCACAAGTTTCCCTTGGGTTCGATATTTTGGGTCTTAATCTTTATTTTCCTATATTACTAGCCGATCTAGTACACTTGCTAGACACCGGTCAAGTTTTTGGCGCCGTTGCCGGGGAACACATTGGCGTTTGTTTGTTTACTTTGATTTTAAAGTGATTTTTGTGTGTTTTCTTCTCTTTTTCATCTCTTTTCTTATTTTCTTTTTGGTTGATTAGTGGTTTATGGTGAGAGACAACCCCATCTTACCATTAGACCCTGAAATTGAGAGGACATTCCATAGGAACAGAAGAGGCAATATGAATGACCCAGAAATTGAACAACCTATGAATGATCCACCACCTAGGATAGAAGAGCAACACATACCCCACCAAGCTCCCGGAAATGGATATCGACCTAGAACTATAAGGGATTATGCTATCCCTAGGTGGAATGAAGAGCATAGAACTATTAGAATCCCTCACCACCAACCCTTTGAGATTAAACCTGCTACCATCACTATGGTACAAAAAAACTAATTTTCGGGTTCAGATATAGAGGATCCTGCACAACATTTGGATATGTTTTTAGAAGTGAGTGACACTGTGCAAATTCCTAATGTATCGACTGATGCAATTAGGTTGAAACTCTTTCCATTCACCCTAATAGGAAAAGCTAGGGATTGGCTACAAATGCTTCCAAATCAATCCATCCATTCTTGGCAACAAATGCAAGAAAAATTTCTTTGCAAATTTTTCCCACCCACTAAGACTGCACTCATTAGAAAACAAATTAGTGATTTTCAACAATATTATGAGGAGCCATTCCATGAAGCATGGGAAAGATTTAGGAGACTGTTGAAAAGTTGCCCTCATCATGAAGTTCCTGTTTTTCAATTAATGCACATCTTTTATGCAGGTGCCCATCCATCAATAAGATCTTTTCTAGATGCAGCCTCCAATGGAAGTTTCATGAATCAAATTCCCGAGGACGCATTCTTACTCCTTGATGAGATGGCCACTAATGATGCTCAATGGGCAAGCTCTAGAGCAACTCAAAAGAAACAGGGAGTTCATAATGTTGATGAAATTGCAATGTTAAAAGCTCAATTGGAATTAATGGAAAAAAGACATTTAAAAGAAATTAATGAGCTTAAATCTAAAAATGTCTCTATGTTGTCTAATGAAGTTAATTCTTATGTAGGTATTGCTGGACCTTAGGGAATGAAGAATGCTGAAAGTATGGTAGAAGAAGTGAATGCCTTGAATCCATATAGCAATACTTACAATGCGGGATGGAGAAGCCATCCAAATTTTTCATGGAGAGAAGGTAATCAAGGTTCTTCTTCTAACCCTAATCCTAGACTCCAATTTAACCATGGGAAAACTTCCAATAATCAACTTTCATATCAAAGTCAAGCTCCACCACATTACTCTAACCAATACCCATCTCAAGCATACCACCAACCACCTGGTTTTCAAAAACCTCAACCTCCCCCACCTCAAGAAAAGAAATCCAACATTGAGGAAATGATTGCAAATTTTATGGCATCCCAAAACTCAATTTTAGCTAGTCAAGATGCTAGATGAAAATCGCAGAATATTTGGATGAGAAATCAAGAGGCATCCATTAGGAACCTAGAAAACCAAATGGGGCAACTTGCTAGTTCTTTATCAAACCGTGCTCAAGGGAAATTTCCATCTAATGTAGACCAAAATCCAAAGAAGGAAGCCAAAGCAATCACCTTAAGGAGTGGGAAAGAATTAGAGGAGACTGAACTTGGTAAGAATTCTTCTAAAAAGGTGGAACCGACAACGGAGGTAAGTGTTTCTAATTCTGAAAATACTGAAAAAGTATCTCCAACAGTTGAGAAGGGTAAAGGTAAGGACAAACTTGTTTCCACTGTTCTTGATGAGTCTCAATTACCTTTTCCTGTTCTAGCTAGAAAAGAAAAACAAAATGAGCAATTGAGTCGATTTTTAGACATGTTTAAAAAGCTGCATATAAATTTACCATTTGCTGAAGCTTTATTACACATGCCTAAATATGCTAAATTTATGAAAGAATTGTGCACTAATAAGAAAAAGCTAGAAGGAATAGGAACAGTTCAATTATCCGGTAATTGTAGTGCTATATTAACCAACAAAATTCCTAAAAAATTGGAAAATCCAGGTAGTTTTACATTGCCTTGTGAACTAGGAGGAAATTTTGTTGGTAATGCTTTATGTGATTTGGGTGCTAGTATTAATCTAATGCCTTATTCAATTTGCAGGAAATTGAATCTAGGTGATTTGAAGGAAACCCGAATGACGCTTCAATTGGCGGATAGATCGGTGAAAAGGCCAAAGGGAATTATTGAAGACTTGTTGGTTAAAGTGGGGAATTTTTTATTTCCAGTAGATTTTGTGGTGATGGACATGGAAGAGAATAGAAAAGTGCCTTTAATTGTGGGGAGGCCATTCTTGAACACAGCAAGAGCTTTAATTGATGTCCATGGACAAACAGTTACTTTAAGATTTAATAAGGAGGAAATGATTTTTAATGTTAATAAAATTTTAAAACATCCCTCATATGATTTTGAAGAATCCATTTACTTTATTGATGAGGTTCAAGAATGTGCCAACACAAAGCAAGAGGAAATCATTCTCAAAGACGAGCTTCAAAGTTGCTTAATGCATCCAAAAAGAATGGAAGAGTTGGACACAAAGGAGAAAAAATTGATACAAATTTTGAAACAAGAGCACATTGAGGATAAGGAAAAGGAGGATGAACCATCCCCTCCTAAGGGAGACTCTGAACTTAAAACACTTCCATCTCATTTGAAATATGTGTTTTTAAGTGATAATGCTAATTCGGTCATTATTTCATATTTGTTGACAGATTTGGAAGAAGAAATGCTCATTGGAGTCCTCAAAAAGCATAAAGGAGCAATTGGTTGGGCAACATCCGACTTAAAAGGGATTAGCCCAAGCTATTGTACACATCGTATACCCATGGAGGACAACTTTAAACCGGTGGTGCAACCTCAAAGAAGGCTCAACCCAACTATGCAAGAGGTGGTGAAAAAGGAGGTATTGAAACTACTTGATGCAGGTATTATCTATCCTATCTCTGACAGTAATTGGATAAGTCATGTTCAATGTGTGCCTAAAAAGGGGGGAATGACTGTAGTGATGAATGAAAATAATGAATTAATTCCTACACGCACAGTTACAGGTTGGAGAGTATGCATTGATTATAGGAGATTGAATGATGCCACTCGAAAGGATCATTTTCCATTGCCCTTTATTGATCAAATGTTAGAGCGATTGGCAGGAAATAAATTTTATTATTTCTTAGATGGATATTCGGGGTACATGCAAATACGTATAGCCCCGGAAGATCAAGAAAAGACCACATTCATATGTCCATATGGAACATTTGCATATAGGAGAATGCCTTTTGGTCTTTGTAATGCACCTGCCACATTTCAACGATGCATGATGGCCATATTTCATGATTTCATTGATAAATTTATGGAAGTTTTTATGGATGATTTCACTCTTTATGGTCATGATTTTGCATCTTGTTTTCATAATCTAGCATTGGTTTTAAAGAGGTGTCAAGAAACTAACCTTGTGCTAAATTGGGAAAAATGTCATTTTATGGTTAGAGAAGGCATTGTTTTAGGGCATAAAATTTCTGAAAAAGGCATTGAGGTTGATAAAGCAAAAATTGATATGATAGAAAGACTACCTCCACCAACTAGCGTAAAAGGCATTAGGAGTTTTCTTGGTCATGCTGGGTTTTACCGTCGATTTATTAAGGATTTCTCTAAAATTGCCAAGCCACTCTCTAATTTATTGCTTAAAGATGCTGCATTTAACTTTGATACTGAGTGTTTGCAGGCTTTTAACCTATTGAAGCAAAAATTAGTTAGTGCACCGATTATTGCATCACCCGATTGGAGCTTACCGTTTGAAATCATGTGTGATGCAAGTGATTACGCCGTTGGAGCGATTTTAGGACAGCGAAAGGAGAAGATTTTCTACACCATTTATTATGCGAGCCACACACTCACTGAAGCCTAAGTAAATTACACTACTACGGAAAAGGAACTCTTGGCAATAGTCTTTTCATTTGAGAAATTCCGATCTTACCTTTTAGGATCTAAAATTACGGTTTGGTCGGATCACGCTGCATTGAGATACCTTTTTGCCAAGAAGGATTCCAAACCGACACTTATCCGATGGGTGTTACTACTTCAAGAGTTTGATGTTGAAATAAAAGATAAGAAAGGAGCAGAAAATTTTGTAGCTGACCATCTCTCTAGATTGGATCATGCTAGTATCGAAAAGGGAGAAATTTCTGACTTATTTCCTGATGAACATATTTGTGCTTGTTTTTTTTTTATGAAAATTCAGTTCCATGGTACGCTAATATAGCCAATTTTCTTGCAGGTGGCTATCTCCCTAAGGAATTTACTTGGCAACAGAAGAAAAAACTCATAGCGGATGCCAAGCATTACCTTTGGGATAATCCATACCTGGTCAAGATATGTCCGGATCAAGTATTGAGAAGGTGTGTACCGGAATCGGAACAAAGAGCTATCATGCACCAATGCCATGGGGGTGAAGTTGGAGGTCATCATGGACCAAATAGAACAGTTCAAAAGATACTCCAATCAGGTTTTTTCTGGCCTACTTTATTTGAGAATGTAAAATCTTTCATAGCCACTTGTGATAAATGTCAAAGAGTAGGAAACATATCCAAGAGAGATGAGATGCCTATGAACAATGTGCTAGAAGTAGAAATATTTGATGTTTGGGGCATTGATTTTATGGGTCCTTTTTCGAATTCATTTGGGTATGAGTATATCTTGGTGACAGTGGATTATGTAAGTAAATGGGTAGAGGCAATAGCTACTAGGACATGTGATGCAAAAATTGTGCTGGAATTCATTAGAAAGAATATCTTCACTAGATTCGGAGCACCTAGAGCTATTATAAGTGATGGGGGCAAACACTTTGTCAACCATCAATTTAAGACCTTACTCAAGAAATTTGGTGTCAAGCACAAAATCACAACCCCATACCACCCTCAAGCCAATGGTCAAGTGGAAGTATCTAATAGGGAGTTGAAATCAATTTTGGAGAAAACAGTAAATAACTCTAGAAAAGATTGGTTTCTTAGGTTAGATGAGGCTTTATGGGCTTATCGAACCGCATTTAAAACCCCTATAGGTATGTCCCCCTTTAGACGTGTTTTTGGGAAAGCATGTCACCTTCCCGTAGAATTAGAACATAAAGCATATTGGGCTACAAAATTTCTTAACTTTGATTTGAGTAATGCAGGTGAAAGAAGAAAATTTCAGCTCAATGAACTTGATGAAATTTGACAATGGTCGTATAGCAATGCTGCACTCTACAAAGAAAAGACAAAACGATGGCATGACAAGCATTTAAGGGTAAAAGATTTTGTCCCGGGAATGTTAGTATTGCTTTATAATAGTCGTCTTCGTTTGTTTCCAGGAAAGCTGAAATCGAAATGGCTTGGACCATATCAAGTGATAGCAAGTAATCATCTTGGTGTAGTGACAGTCAAGAACTTAAAAGATGGACGTGAATTTCAAGTCAATGGTCATCGTCTTAAACCATACCAAATTGGACAGCAAGAGGTTGCTGAAGCAACCATGGTCCTTCAAGATATTTAAAATCCGGTTTGAAAAGTCTAGCTGAAGACTTTAAAAATTTAGAACTTATATTCTCTCTCTTTGTTTTATAGTTGAGTTTTAATTAAGTGTTCATGATTGTTGCATTTTTTACATGTTTGTGTGTCTTGATTCATGAAAAGAATAAAGAGAACAATATTTTTAAAAGAAGATATGTTTTCAAAACTAAGAATTGGGAAAAAAATTACGTTGAAAGAAGAGCTGTGTTTCAAAAAAACGAAGAAAGGAGGCAGGAAATATACCTACACGTGACCACGTAAAGTTCTTCATTGAACCTCACGTGGCCACGGGTTGGATTGGGGAGACATTTCTTTGAAACACGTGACCACGTGGATTTTTTGTACAAAACCACACGTGGCCACGCCTTGTACAAGAGCAATCCCACACGTGACCACGTGTGGTTCTTCTTTGGAACTTCACGTGGCCACGCCCCAACTTGCTGCCTATATACACTTCACGATTTAATTTTTTGCTTCACTTCTCATTCTTTCTTCACTCTAACCCGTGTCCACGCATCATCAACTCTAATCATCACCCGTGCCTACGGATTTTCACTCTCTACCAACACTCATTATCTCCATTAGCTTCCTCTTTAAATTTATTTTCTCTTTCATCATTCATCATCGTGGTTTCCACCTTTGCATCCTAATTTTTAGGTTTTTGAACATCTCACACGCCATCTCCACTTTGTATTGCATTTTTGGTGTACTTTTCATTCTCAATGGCTCCTCGAAGGACTAAACACCCTAATGTCGCTAGTTCCTTTGGGGTATGAATTCCATCATATGTAGACCGGGTGAAGGTTAACAAATTTGATTATTTCAGCAAGTGCAACTATGTGCAGCCCGCCTACTTAAGTCATTTGTTCCTCAATATCCCAGCTGGAAATTTGTGAGATTATGAGATCGAACCGTTGCTTCAAAACATTGGCCGGGGGGAATTCATGAAAATGAAACCAAAGGTGTACCCAGAGATGGCTAGAGATCTTCTGTATTCCTTTGAATGTTATTTCAGAAGAGATGATTCGGATGGCACAGTTGGTTTTAAGCTAGGTAAGAAAGGATACTCTTTAACCTTCACTCAATTTTCTGAAATTTTAGGTTTTGTGCCAACTGCTCCCTGGAAATTGGAAAATGCTTCACCTGCGGAGAATTAGAAGAGAATTAAAGATCTTGAATTGAATGAGCCTTGGGTAGGAGGCCAATGCAAGCTACAACTTTGGCAGGTGCAGTTAATCATCCAGTTTATGGCAAGCCGCTTCCAGGAGATTTGCCTTGCATTGATAATAGAATGTTGAAAAGGATGAAGATTCTGATACCTAGGCCCCGAGGACATGGGCAACACGAGAGGAGTATTTGAGAGAAACCCATATTAGGATTGCGGAGCAAGAGGAGTAGCCAAATGAGCCAGAAGAGGAGCATGTTGCCCCAACTGTCCCTTCCCCTATTCATGAGCCCATAACACCGGAATGGGAAGCACCGTTTAATCAATTGAGTAGTCGGATGGATGCTCAACAAATAAGGCTCGATCAAATGCAAGCAAGGTTAGATATGCTTCGGGCTGAACTAAGGGAAGGCAATAGGAGAGTGGAGCACTTTATTCTATAGTTTTGGCAACGTTTTCCTCCACCACCACCTCCATTTCAGTAGATTTTTGGTTGCTGCGGACAGCAAAGTCTTGAGGAGGGGGTAGCCTCCTTTCAGGGGAGTTTTCTATCTTTCTTTTTCTTTTCTCTTTCATGAATCAAGTTTTTATGCTGTGTTTTGTGTTTTATTTTTCCATTATTTTGTTTTTGTTTATGTTTTGTTTGGTTGTTTAAGGTTGTAAAATTTATATAGTTTACTGTTTCACTTACTTTGCATGAGAACTTAGTTTGCCCTAGTTATCTTCAAAACTTGGAACAATTTGAACTTGGATTTAGAATATGCATGTTTTAAACCTTTACTTAGCAATAGAACATTAATGTTGTTTAATAAATCTTTAGGTAGGTTAATTTTCAACTTGATAAATATTTGTTAGTTTCTACTTCTTTTGAGCACTTAAGACCAATTTTTAAAATTTGAGAAAAACAATGTATTGAAATAGTTAAGTGATGAATTTTAGAACACTAGAACCTTCCTCATCACCCTTCAAAGCATAAAAGCAACTCAAAACAACTTGGAAAGTGATATAGGCAATGTTTTTCTTGTTGAACTATATTTTAACTTATTTTCCTACCCTATATGCATATTTATCCGTTGTTAGCCATTTTTGAGTCTAATGAGGTATGCTTAATGCGTGCCATATTTATTTTTCTTGTTACACTCATTTATTTTATCATATAGCCTAAAAAGCTTTTAGCTTTCCTTCTAGAATTGGCCACTCTAGGATATGATGGATTAATAGGAATTGGATATCTTGATAGGTGTAATAAGATGATTATGATCAAAGGACTATTATTGAAGCCAAAAGAAATAGTGAATTGTTACCTTGTTATTATCCATGTTATATTATTGTATTGCCAATATCAAAGCTAGAAAAGAAAAGGGAAATTGTGAAAAAAAAGAGGAAAAAATGAGATAAAGCTAGCATGTATGGCAAAATCTTAAGTGTGGGGTAGTTACAAGGAAAAGTGGTTATGACTTCTTGAAAAAGGGTATAAATTGTGAATGAAAGAGAGTTTTAATTATTATTTCTCTCTTATAAGAGCTTTGAATTGTGAAAAGTTGAGAAAGTTTGGCTAAGTTTTTGTTAATGGGATGAAAAGTTAGTTTATTTTATCTTAGAGTGGCTAATCTTATTGTTGATCTTTTATCCATTCTTTGATAACCCATACCCTTAGCCCCATTACAACCTTTGTAAGACTTATGTGATTTTAAGTTTGTTTTTGAGTTGCTTAGCGGAGATGACCTTCGGGTTCCGGTGCTAAAGGAGAGGTATATGGTGTTTCTAGAGTTTTAAGCACGAAACCATGTGTATACTTATGTGTACATTCATTCTAAACTTGACTATGAATTTACATTGGTGTTTTGGATTTGGAAAATACTTAAAATGATTTGGTCTTACACACACACAAGGAAACTATCTCATATTCTCTTGTTTGAAGATTGATTTATTTGGAGGTTATATTAAGTGCTTGTGTTAAAATGCTAAGTTTGGTTATGAAATTGCATATCTTGATACAAGTTTAAAAGTTTTGAAGGAGGGTTTGTTCTAATTTGCTTGAGGGCAAGCAAGGTTTAAGTGTGGGGTATTTGATAAATGTGAATTATATATGGTTTTTAATGTGTTTTTAATTGTGTTATTTAGTTATTTTGGTTTTATTTAGGTTAAATTAGAGTTATTTTGTTAATATTTATATTTTTAAGGTTAATTCTGTGTTTTGTATGATTTTCAGGGTAAAATTGATGAAAAATGATTTAAAGTGTAAAAAGTGCGAAGTTTTGGGCCAAAAGCGTAAATTTGAAGAAATTGATCAAGAAAACGAGCTTCCAGTCCAGAGCATTGAGCCGTGGCCATGTGAAATTAGTGAAGTACATACACGTGACCACGTGGAAGAGTATTTAAGAGAGAACGTGGCCATGTGAAAAGAGAATGAAGGAATTTGAGTGAAAGGACGTGACCACGTGAAGGAGCAAGGAAGAGAAGGAAGCAAGGGACGTGGTCACGTGTGGAGGAGAAGAAAATGAAGCCGTGCCCACCTGTAGGAGAACCAGATTGGAGCCATGGTCACGTGATTCAAGAATTCCTATTTACGTAGTTTTTCTCAGTTTCTTGTTTAGACAAATTCTCCTGTTTTGAGCAGCCAGATTACTTCCAATTCAATTCTGAGAGTTTGGGAAGTAATTCACATCTACTTTGGCCTATAAATAGCCAGCTAAAACACAGAAGAAAAAAAATCAATCTTGAGTTTTTAGCTTTGTTTTTCTTAGTTTATTTTTACGTTTCTGTGTTTACAGTTTTTCTTCAAGCTTTTGTTTTTAGTTTTAATTATGTCTTGTGAGTAGTTTTCTTTAACTTTTGCTAAAGGATATTTGAATCCTTAACTTGTATTGCTATGACTTAAGTTTGTGTTTCAATTTAAATACAAGTTTGATTATTTCTTGGTTCTTAAGCATAGTCTTGTTTTTATTCAACTTTAAGTTAATTATTAACGTGACTAAACATCGGTTAACTAATTGAGTTAAGTTGATTAATGACTTGTATGTTCTTAGGTTAATTTAGTTGGATTAATGCATGTTATAATCTGAATAAGTTATGACTATGTGTTAATTTGAGTAAGTTGAGATTAAGAAAGGTGTAATCAAGAATAGTTGGAAGTTAAAACTCTTGAGAAAGGTTTTAATAGATATCTAGGGGATTAATTCAGACTTTTATGCTAAGTATTGAATTGTTCTGAATAAGGGAGTTTAATACTTAGAATGATAATCTTGAGAAAGTTATCTGGGTTTGTTAAACTGAATTCTCCATAATCACTTGTATGTTTTATTTTAATTAAGTCGTAACAATATTGGTTAAGGTGGATAGTCCTTTAGTGAAAGTTGTTTTTATCATTGATTTTTACCTCATTTAATTTACTTGTTTTCAATAGATCTTTTCTTGATTTTAATTTACGCCATTTGTTTTAGTTTTAGTTTGTATTCTTCAAACATTAAAAAATTTTGGGATTTCTTTTCTCTTTTTACCCACAAAAATTTGTTTTAGAATTGAATTAGCACACAAGCACAAGTTTCCCTTGGGTTCGATATTTTGGGTCTTAATCTTTATTTTCCTATATTACTAGCCGATCTAGTATACTTGCTAGACACCGGTCAAAGACTCCACCACAAAATTTTTTCATTTGCCAGCATTCATCGACAATTACTTGTTCTAACAATGGGAAGTTGAAGGTGTAATTTCCTGAGCAAAAGCTGTTGAGTTCAGGTAAATTACTCCGCATGATCTCCATCATTTGCAACTATTTCTTTGATCATGTAACACTATTCAATGGTTAATTCCACGAGACACACCACAGATTTAGCTGTTGATGCTGTTACCAAGTTCTCCATTTCTCCATAGCAGTTTACGTGAAGAGTTGTGAGATTTTGGAAACAAATTGAGGATGGTGCTATGTTTTTCATCGACTCACATTCTTGAACTTGGAACTCTTCCATCCAGATATGCTTTAAATTATGGATGGATTCTAACACCAAGCATTTTGGGATAACAGCTGAGCTCATCCAACAAGAATAGCTCTTCTAAAGTGTTAAAGATAACAGAGTTTATAATAGAAAACAGAGGCAAGATAGAAATATGCAGCAACTTAACGATGAACTTGGATAATTTTATTGAGCTGAAAATCACTTAAATACATTGAAAACAAAACCGAAAATACTAAATAGAAGGAACAAATCCACGTTCAGGAATAAACTTCCTGAAAATATGACAACTACTAACATACCAGTTAGACTAGGACTCTTACAGCTAATTTATTGACCAAGTAAACAAACCACTAGACACGTAAGCAATAGCTTAAGAGATTTATGCATTATCTCTAACATACCCCTTTAATGCTAAACTCTACAACACCAATTAGATTCCTAAAATACTCGAACTTTGCCAAGGGAAGAGGCTTTGTGAGCATATCAGCTTGCTGTTCATCTGTGTTGCAATAAACAATCTCAATGCTCCCTTTTGCTACCAATTCTCTGATGAAGTGATGACGTGTTTCAATATGCCTTGTACGACTATGAGAAACAGGATTCTTTGTCATAGAAATAGTGGATTGATTGTCGCAATAAATTGTAGTCACATTCTGTTGTTGCTTCACATCCTTCAGAATTCACTGCAACCATACCGCTTGACATGCCGCTGAAGTTACAGCCATATATTCAGCTTCTAATGATGACAGAGCTGTAGATGTTTGCTTCCTTGAACTCGATGATATTGCACTTGACCCAAGACTGAAGATGTAACCTATGGTACTTCTACGATCATCAATCGAGCCTGCCCAATCGCTATTCGAGAAACCACACATGTGTAAATTATCACTGTTGTACCAAAGACCATAGGAACTTGTTCCCTTCAAGTAACATAGAATTCTTTTTGCTGCCCCATAGTGCACCTTACTTGGAGTTTGCATAAATCTTGACAGCAAACTCGTTGCTTGTAGAATGTTAGGTCGGGTGTTGGTGAGATAAAGCAAGCTACCAATTAAGCTACAATACACACTTACATCAGCCTTTTCTTCTCCATCTTTAATGCTAAACTTTTGGTTTGTCGCCATGGGAGTCTTCACAGGATTGCAATCTTGTAGTTTGAACTTCTTAAGGAGATCTTTCACATATTTTTGCTGACAAACAAAAAATCCAGCAGCATATTGTTGTATTTCCAACTCTAAAAAATAACTCATCAATCCCATATCAGTCATATTAAACTCACCAATCATAAGTTTTTTGAATTCAGCAATCAATCTAGCACTATTACTAGTATAGACTAAGTCATCTACATAAAGACAAACAATAAGTAACTCACCAGCCTCGTTTATCTTTACATACAAAGTCAGCTCACTTATACTTCTTTCAAATTCATTCTTAGTGAAATGCCCATCAATTCTTGAGTACCAGGCTCTTGGTGCTTGCTTGAGCCAATACAAAGCTTTTTTGAGACGATAAACTTTCTTTTCTTCACCTTTAACTTCATACCCTGTTGGTTGTTCAACAAACACTTCCTCATCCAAAACACCATTTAAAAAGGCTGATTTCACATCAAAGTGATACAAATTCCATTTGTAATGAGCAGCTATAGCAAAAATTGTTCTAATTGTATCAAATTTAGCTACCGATGAAAATGTTTCTTCGAAATCAATCCCTTCTTTTTGCATGTATCCACGAGCCACCAATCTTGCTTTATATTTCTGAATTGAGCCATCAGGTTTGAATTTGATTTTGTAGATCCATTTCAATCCAACCACCTTTTTGCCTTTAGGTAGCTCAACTAGCTCCCACATTTGATTTCTTTCCAAAGATTGCATTTCCGCATCCATCGCAGCGAGCCATTCCTTTGAAAATACTGCATCTTCAAAGCAGTTTGGCTCTTCAATTTGAGCAAGTTGACATCTTTCTGTTCTTTGATAAGTTTTCAGCAATGAACCCCATTTTCTTGGTAGTGTAGAGGATCCACTTGATGATGCACCACTCGAAAAATCAAAAGAATTCACTGGTGTTGCAGGTGAATCTGTAGGGCTGATGGGTCTGTTGAAGTCGAAGACCCTAAATTTTGATCACCACAAAATTCTTCAATACTTGCTTCCTCCATGTGAAAAAATTCTAGACACCCCTGTTTCTTATCCCAATTCCATGCATTTTTCTCATCAAACAAATCATCACGACTAATGATAAGCTTTTTAGCAATTAGATCATAAAAATGATAGCCCTTGGTATTAACACTATAACCCACAAAGATGCATTTAATACTATTATCATCAAGTTTACTTTGTTGCTGTGATGGAGTATAAACATAAGAAATGCATCCAAAAACTTTAAAATAAGTCACCTTAGGCTTCCATCCATTCCATGCTTCAAATGGTGTTTGATTGTGCAATGCCTTTGTAGGACTTCGATTTAAAATATAAGCTGCTGTGTGCACTACTTCAGCCCATAAGTACTTCAGAAGATTTTTTGCTTTAAGCATGCATTTTGCCATCTCAACAAGACTTATGTTCTTCCTTTTCGCCACTCTGTTTTGTTGGGGTGTGTAGCTTCTGTCAGTTGTCTCCAAATTCCATAATCTTCACAAAGTTTTTCAAATACATTGGACATAATTTCTCCACCACGATCTGTTCGCAAGGTCTTCAATTTATATCCGCTTAGTTTTTCAATAAGAAGTTGAAATTTCTTGAAGGTGGACAGCACATCTGATTTCCACTTAAGGAAATACACCCACGTCATCCTGCTATAATCATTAACAAACACAAGAAAATATATGTTATTATCCAGAGAGGGAGTTTGCATTGGGCCGCAAACATCAGCATGAACTAGCTCAAGAGGTTCTATTGCTCTCCTCATATGCCCTTTTGGAAAAAAGTCCCTATGCTATTTCCCAAGTGCACAGCTTTCACATACTTCATTTTCTTGTTGAATGAAGGGCAATCCATACACTAGATCTTGATCAGACATCAATTGCAAGCTTTTGAAATTCATGTGGCCATACCTGTGGTGCCACATCCAATTTTCATTGTCTATAGAAACAACAAAAGCTTGATTCTCATCACTTGAAGTGACGGGAAACATGTTATTCTTCGCCATGGCAACCTTGAGCAACAACTTCTCCTTACTTTTTTCAGTAAAAACAGAACATGATAAATCTTCAAAGAGTAATGAATAGCCTTCTCTCAAGAATTGCCCAACACTCAGTAAGTTTGAGTCCAAATTCGGAACATAAAGAACATTCTTGATGCAGCTAGTTCCACAAGAATTCAATTTCACCACTCTTTTTCCTTCTGCTTTACATATCGTTCCATTAGCGATCTTCACACTTGTTCTATCTGAACTGTCCAAGCTAACAAATGCTGTCGAATTTACCATCATATGGCTGCTACTACCACTATCCATATACCACACATCTGAAGAGCAAACATTAGTAGTATAGCAAGCAAGAAACAAACATTCAGACTCATCCTCATCATTTTCTTCAACAAAATTTGCTTGCTTTTCATTTCTTTCTTTCAAACTACAATACTTCTCAATATGACCAATTTTGTCACAATAATAACACCTGAACTTACGATTTTGAGTTTCACTTTGACCAGATCATCCACCTCTTCTAGTAACTCTGCCTCCTCTTTTTTCTCGAGATGAATAGCCTTCACGATTTGTGTTGCTATTGTTGCCCTCATGGTCATGCTCACTATTTGAAAATCGCATCTTAGTCTGGATTGCCTTCTCAAAAGAGCTTTCCTTATAGCTTTTGTACCGATCTTCATGAGATTGCAAAGAACCCAATAGTTCATCAATTGTCAAGACTCTTAAGTCTTTAGATTCTTCTATTGTTGATACAGCTGAATCATACTTTCGTGTCAAACTTCGTAGCAATTTCTCAACAACCTTTTGTTCGGTCATCTTCTCTCCATACTTCCTTATTTGATAGAATATAACTATAAGATTGTTGGAACTCTCATCTATGGTTTCTCCATCTTTCATTTGGAAGCTCTCAAACTTTCTACGAAGTGTTTGAAGCTGGACAGTAAGTACCTTTGTTGTGCCTTGATACCCATTCCTGAGAGCATCCCATGCTTCTTTTGCTTTTATTACAGTTGAAATTCGAGAGGAAAACACAGCATCATCTACTCCCTGTCGAATGAAAAAGAGAGCTTTAGCATTCTTTTTTTGCAAATCCTTCAAAGCATCAGCTGTAGCACCTTCTTCATCATAGCCTTTCTCTACCAACTCACATAAGTCTTGAGAGATGAAGAGAGTTTTCATCTTTGTGCTCCAAACATCATAGTTGTTGCCCTGAAAAATTGGTATTGCTGGTTGTGCAATATTCACTCCATTCGGTGTGTTAGTGTTTGCCATCACGAAGAAAAAACTTAGGCCTCAGTACTAGCTCTAATACCAGATGTTAAAGATAATAGAGTTTATAATAGAAAACGGAGGCAAGACAAAAATATGCAGCAACTTAATGATGAACTTGGATAATTTTTATTGAGTTGAAAATCTCTTAAATACACTGAAAAAAATTGAAAATACCAAAAAGAAGGAACAAATCCATGTTTAGGAACAAACTTCCTGAAAATATGACAACTACTTACAAACCAGTTAGACTAAGACTCTTACAGCTAATTTATTGACCAAGTAAACAACCACTAGACACGTAAGCAATAGCTTAAGATATTTTTGCATTATCTCTAACACAAAGAACTATAAGAGATGACAAGTTTTTCCAAATTGCAAAGTCTTTTAAGGAAAGCAGATAAGAAATCATGATCTCTATATTTTACAGCATACAATTCAATCTCTTTCAATATAGAACATTGCTTAATTGGAATCTGCATGGCCTTCAAGATTTGGCAATCTAATTTCAAAGTCTTCAAGTTGGGATTAGCCTGATTAAAATAAATAAATAAAAGAAAAAATGTCAGAATATAACTCTCAAAGCAATGGGGCCTCCTGACCCATTTAAAAGTCGAAGTGCATTCATAAAATTCTGAATATTATTTTCATACAACCTCTTCCTATTTTCACTACAGAAATTCCTTTCTAATTATTATTATTATTATTATTATTATTATTATTATTATTATTATTATTATTATTATTTCACATATCAAGCTATACTTACATTTGAGTTGACCAATCTGTATTTATAGTTCCATCTTCCTAAAATCTGTGCACCCACCTCCAAATTCTAATAACAATTTTATGTCAGCTCTTTCAAATTTGTAGTTTGGTTGAACGATTTGTATTAACTGATATTACCACTGATAGTTGATATTAGTAATTGTAGCTGATAAAAATAAATTATTAATGTTTGATAGCCATATATATATATATATATATATATATATATATATATATATATATATATATATATATATATATATATATATATGCACTTTAGTCATTATAATTATTATTAATATTTCAATATTTACAATTAGTATTTCTCTTTAAAAAAATAGTTATTCATGAAAAAAATAATAATTAGAAAGTTATTGTAGACTAAATAAATGTGAAATTCAATTAGCCATCTATTTAAAGAAGTTCTAAAATGGAACAACTGCTTATTAAAAAGAAAATCAACCATCTTTTAAATAACTAAACGTGAATAGCCAGAATATTATTTGCAAGTCAAAAATTAATTGGAAGAGAAAAAAAACATATAATTAAGGTTTAAAAAATTATTTGTTTAATCAATCGGGGTTTAAGTTTTTAATTTCTTAACTACCTTTATAGCTTTAATATATATATATATATATTATTGTGATAATTATCAATTATTTGGATGACTATCAAATTCATTATTCTCCCTATTCTAGTAAAAGTCTCCATCTTCTATTTTATGCCTATAAATACCCTATTGTGGTTATTCAGTATACACAATCAATAAGAAAAAAATTCTCTATTCTACTATATCTGTCTTTTCTTTAATTAGTTTATAACATGTTATCAGCACGATAGCTTCTATTGATTATTAAAAGTCGGTGGTTTACGACAACCCGGCTCAAATAAATCAAGAATTATAATTTATAAGATTTAACGGTAAATTATCTCAAAATAATTTTTTTTATGATTAGATTGGATTATTTGTTACATGATTTTTTGCACAAATTTGTTTTATTTTTATTTTATTTTGGCTAGCATTAATCTGAAATCACATCTATAGAGTAGAGTGGGCTAAATTTTATTGCTGATTACAGCAGTAAAATTGGGAATACAGAAAATAAAATTGTAATTTTAACTACCCTTGAAAATTGAAATTCCAATAAATTGATTTAACTATTCTTCAATTATTTATATGTTGAAAGGATGAATTACTGAAAGAGTTTTTCGTGTGCATAAATTAAGAAAAGATTTTTTTTTGTGCGATAAGAGTCCTTTTTTTCACCTAAGACAAATATAAAGTTGGTTTAAGTTTTTTTTTATATGTTACCTTTTCCCATGTTTTTGTCTTGTTTGTTTTTTTTTCGTGTGCTTTTAATTGCCACAGTTGGATGTCCTTAATTGAAAACAAATACTGTAAAGGGTTGGTCATAATATTATGCCTATAACAAATTAATAACATTTGCATAAAGCCATATATGTTTAAATTAAATTTGTGTGATTTAATTTTATTTTTTAATTTTTGACAATTTATTTATAGTCTAATTTTAAATTTCTCTTTTTAAGTGTAGTACATTTACAATGTCAAATCTTACGAAACTTGAGTTTATTGCCTTTGGTATTTCTGGAAGAAATTATTTGTTACGGGTACTTGATGCCGAAATTCATTTAAATGCTATGAATCTTGAAGATTCTATTAAAGAAGGAAATGAAGCATCCTTACAGGATCGTACAAAAGCAATGATATTTTTTCGGCATCATTTACATGAAGAATTAAAAACTGAATACCTCACTATTAAAGATCCACTAATTCTTTGAAATAATTTAAAGGAGAGGTATGAACATCAAAAAATAGTGATCCTCCCTAAAGCTCGATATGATTGGATACACTTACGTTTGCAAGATTTTAAAATTGTAAGTGAGTATAATTCAGTCCTATTTAAAATTAGCTCTCAATTGAAATTGTGTGGAGAGAAAGTTACTGATGAGGATATGTTAGAAAAAAAACATATTCAAATTTTCACGGCCCAAATGAGCTCCTGCAGTAGCAATATTGAGAGCATAGGTTTAAAAAATATTCTGAATTAATTTCTTGTTTGCTTGTGGCTGAGCAAAATAATGAGCTTTTATTAAAAAACCACTAATCTCGCCCAACTGGTTCATCTCCATTCATTGAAGTGAATACAACATTTTCTCCAGGTCGTGGAAGAGACCATGGTAGAAGAGGTCGTGGTCGGAAAAATGTTTTTGGTTCCAATCATCCACCACGTTCTGAAAACAAAGGTGTGAAAAATAAATGGATCAAAAGTGAAAAAAATTATGAAAAGAAGACACAAAATCATGACAATATTTGCTATAGATGTGGAACAAAAGGGCATTGGTCTCGCTTATGTCGCACTCCAAAATTTCTTGTTGATCTTTACAAGGCATTATTAAAGGCTAAAGGCAAAAATACTGAAGTGAATGTTTTCTGAACCAATTGATACTGCTTATGATAATAAACCTTTAAATGTTAATTTTGATGTCTCAGATTTTTTTGAGGATGACAAAATTGATCATTTGATTGGAGATGGAAATGTCCATTAAAATTAAATTGATTTTTGGAACAATTTTATGTTTATTTGATTAGGTTTCTTATTTTCAAGCTCAATGTTTTTTTTTATTTTTAATAAGAGTTCAAGTTTATTTAATTATACATGTCTTTTGTTTATCATTCTTAAAATATATTTTTTTATGTGTTAATAGATAATAAAAAATAGTCTTGATGTTATGGAGGCAGACATATGTTTAATGGATAGTGGTACAACTCACACCATTCTTCGTGATAAGAAATATTTTATACAATTAACATTAGTTGAAATTAATGTTAATACGATTTCTAGTTCTACAAATATAATTGAAGGCTTTAGAAGAGTCCAAATTATACTTCCAAATGGAACAAAATTATATATTGATGATGCGTTGTATTCAAGTAGATCCTGAAGAAATCTACTAAGTTTTAAAGATATACGTTGTAATGATATCATATCGAAATAACAAATGATGAAAATATCGAATATCTATATATTACATCCACAAAATTGAACCAAAAGTTCATATTAGAGAAACTTTCAAGTTTCTCAATAGGATTGTATTTCACAAAAATAAAAATGGTTGAATCAAATTATATACACCGGAAGTGCTCATTCCCTAAAATATTCATACTTTAGCATGATCGTCTTGGTCATCCCGGTTCAACCATGATGCGACGTATTATTGAGAATACAAATGGATATGGACTTAAAGATCAAAAGATACTTTTATCAAATGATTATTTTTGTAGTTTTTATGCTCAAGGTAAATTGATTGTGAGACCCTCACTATCTAAATTACCTTTAGAGTTTCCTATTTTTTTAGAAATGATACAAGGAGATATTTGTGGCCCAATTCATCCATCTTGTGGACCATTTCGATATTTTATGGTTTTGATTGATGCTTCAACTATATGGTCTCATGTATATTTACTATCATCTCGTAATGTTACTTTTGTTAAATTTCTAGCTCAAATTATAAAGCTTAGGTTAAGTTTTCTTGATCATCCCATTAAAATAGTTCGTTTAGATAATGTAGGTGAATTTACTTCAAAAGCATTTTATGATTTTTGTATGTCAATAGGAATTGATGTTCAACATTCTATTGCACATGTTCACACTCAAAATGGTTTAGCTGAATTTTTTATTAAACGTTTACAATTAATTGCTAGACCTATGCTCATGAAATCAAAACTTCCTACATCTACTTGGGGATATGCTATAACTCATGCTGCATCCTTAGTTCGTATTCGACCATCTACATATAATAAGTTTTCACCTTTACAACTTATTTTTGATCAACAACCTAATATATCTCATCTTAGAACTTTTGGTTGTGTTGTACATATCCCCATTGCTCCCCCTCAACGAACTAAAATGGGTCATCAACGTCGTTTAGGTATCTATATAGGTTTTGATTATCCTTCTATTATCATATACTTTGAACTTTTAACTGGTGACCTTTTTCGAGCAAGATTTTTAAATTATCAATTTGATGAATTATTTTGCCACCATTAGGGAAAGATAAAGAAAACGGGCTAAAAACTCAAGAAATTAGTTGGAACACACCAACTTTGTCCAAATTTGATACATGCACAAATCAATGTGAACTTAAAGTTCAAAAAATAATTCATTTGTAAAATGTAGCAAATCAACTGCCTGATATCTTTACAGACACCTAAAAGGTCTCCAAATCATATATTCCAGCTACAAATGCCCTTGTAAGATTAAATATCCTTGTAGGACATCTTGGGATGATAACAGCAAATGAATCTAGAAGCGTGGTAGACCTATTGCTGCAAAAGATATTGTTCCTCGAAAGGAAAGAGAAATAAAAAATCATCCAATTGATCCTCCTGAAGAGGCCAGAACCAACTCGAATACACAACTTCATATTTCTAGACAAACAACCCCAGAAGTTATTCCTGTACAGGTAAATAATGAGATCTCATTGAAAACTAGAAATATATTAAAAAGAGATGAAATTGTTATTGATAATAAACTACAAAAAGCTGCAAATTAGTGATGAAAAATTTCGTCGCTAATTACTTATTTTTCGTCGCTAATTTAAATTAGCGACGGCGCGACGAACAGTCTCTAAAAGGCCAGTCGTGAATATATTAGCGACGAAATTCAAAATCAGTCATTAAATTAGCAACAAAATATTTCGTCGCTAATTTATATTCATAATTAGTCGCTGAAATTATAATAATAATATTTAGCAACTACATTTTTCGTCGCTAATTATAAATTTACTGTAAAAGTTAGCGACAAAAATTTAGTTGCTAATATTGTCGCTAATTATTTCTTTAATTATATCTATTACACATTAGCAACAATTTCTGTCGCAAATCCGTTGCTAAATTATTGCATAATTAATTTTTTTGCTGTATTTTAAAATTTTAATCCTGTATAAATTATCGCTATTTATTTATTTTAATCCTGTGCATAACAATGATCTAACACATACAAACATATATTTATTTCAAATAAAAATATGTTCCAAAATACACATATATATAAAAAATTATTTGAAACATTACATAATAAGGCCCATTTTGTAAGAAAACAATAAACATACGAGAATCAAATCTTAATCCTTTGCTGTCAATCAACAAGTTACAGATGCAAATAATAACATAAGAATAACCAGTCCAGCCCAACCAAGACAATTATGGGTCAAATCATCTACAGAATTCACAGCTTTTCCTCCACAAGCTAAAACTAGGCGTTCCATATTTCTTCTCTTAGCTCTTCGAAGGGCAATTATCTACAAAATATATATAACCATCACAAACTAAATCAAACATCTGAGAACATACTTGTTTGCATCATTACTTGAATGCAATTAGTAAATAATGCAAATGGACACTTTATGACTTACCCCTGCATGGGTAAGAAGGTCAAGCGATGGGGGATCGATACCCTTTTGATTAATAACAACAAAATTGTTGTCATTACCAGAACAAACCTACATGTGAGAATACATGGTAGCATTTTCTTAACAGTGACTGCATATTTTAGACAAAATAACATTGGCAATGCCATCTGCTACAAGAATAAAATAGACAGAGTCAACATATATCAAATAAAAATGTCTAAAATAGAATTATGTACCATCTGAAAGGCAGCACGAAAGGCATGCAACTTAAAATTTTGAAGACCAATATCTTTATCAAGACTGCTCCATCTCTGTGCACTCTAAACAAAATAATAATCACCAAATAAATCCTCAGGTTATCAAATCAAACAACACATGCTTGGATATGAACATAGTACTTCATAAGAGGCATTACTACTTAATTAGCCACCTATAGCAGAGATTGTGCTAGCAAATGTTGCCTGCTCTAGGGACAAAAGAAAAAAAAGTGGTCTAATTATGATATCAAAATAAGTAGATGAGAGTTAGTTTTAATTTTCATAATTAGACTCAATGTATGTGAATTCCTCATGTAATTGACTATTTGTCAGTCACCCAAAGAAGTATATGAAGCAGGAAAAGTTTTCTAACCACTAAAAAATCTATTTGACTCTGCCTCCTGGTCATTGTACAGTGCTCTTCATGCTTTACATCTATCAAAAGCTACAAAAAAAGTCCTCATCCGTGGCTTACAGCAATCTAGTGAAATTTTGAAGAACTTAAGATTAAATTTACAGCATTAGATTGTAAGCTGCATACTCAGAGTTACATAGTTATAGTATCCAAGTGAGCAAAAGTTGTAGCCAGAGCTCATCAACAGGCACATATATAGCTTGGACAGAAGTGATAGAACCTTTCTTGGTGGTTGTAATACGCTCTTGCAGACCTCCAAGATCTGTAGCCAAAGTTGGTTGGTATCCGACAGCATATGGGATACGACCAAGCAAAGCAAACACCTTTAAGTTATTACAAGAATGCAAAACATCCAAATTTAAATAGAAACAATACTTGCTGCAACAAAGCTCTAAGTGACATGGTTTGTAAACAATGAGGCTACTCTAGCAAGAGAATAAACAACCTTATTAGCATTCCTACAAGTCCAGAATAAGGACAACATTTAAAATTTATTTGTCAGAGTTTCAGAGTCAAATAATTCGAAATTAATAATCCTAAGTTCAATAGAGATAGAAACTGAATTATTAAATGCTTGAAAAGCTCTAAACAGTCTATCTTTACTATCACTTGGTTAAAATTGCATTATTTAAGGCTTAGTATATATAAAACGACTTGAGGCCAATTGCAATGATAAGGAAAGGCTTGAGGCCAATTGTAATGACATGCATCAGGTGTTAGTAGCTACCGGGGAGTAATTTAATGATACATAAGATTTAATGAAAAAGTAACTTCAAAATTATGAATTGCATTATCAACATGTGTATATAAGTGCTGGAGGCCAATTACAAATGTTAGTAGCTACCGGGGAGTAATTTAATGATACATAAGATTTAATGAAAAAGTAACTTTCAAATTATGAATTGCATTATCAACATGTGTATATAAGTGCTAGAGGCCAATTGCAAGGTGTTAGTAGCTACCGGGGAGTAATTTAATGATACATAAGATTTAATGAAAAAGTAACTTCCAAATTATGATTTTACAGAGGCTATATGCAAAGTATTTGCAAAGCAGCAAATATATCTAACAATATATCCTAAAATAAGAATGTAGTATTTCCCACATACGTTTGCCCTCATTGCTCGGAGTGAACCATCAGAATCTATCACATTGTCGAGACATGCAAGAGCAATCTTGAGAAGGTCAAGTATAAAAATCTGGACATGAGGAGACAAATTTTGAAATGCATCTGCAGTGGCATCTGGCACTCATGGATCTAATGGTAGGAAAGGATGTTTAGCAATCTCCCTCAAAGCATGAAGATAATTACCCAATCTTGACAACTTATGAACAAATAAAATTGCCTCAAGTTGTCTCAACACAGTTTCTTGCTCTAAAACATGCTCTCTCTCTTGAATACTGGACAACATCATAACCAAGTGATCCAAGTCAGAAGAGCTAAGATATTTTATTATATATGAAAATCACTATGCCTCTATAAGTTGTTGAAGATATAGAGAAGAGCACATAATTATAATATCAAAGAAACATTGGCCTAATTATAAATGAATTGCTTCCAAAGTGGATAATCCTGAAAATCTTAATACCACATCAATAACGTAATATCCTAATAATTCAAACTTTATTAATTCCAAGATAATATTCCATAATGGAATAATACCTAAATATCTGTCAGAAGCTTACACTACCAAGAGTATTCATCAGTAATAAAATGTGCAACCTATGGAAAATAGTTCAAGACTTGAACAAACTAGTATAAGTATTTTTAAAGAAATTAGAGATCTAATCTATTTGGTCCATTTATAGAATAATCATCAAATAGGGTTTCAATTACAAAGTTTAGGGATTCCTTCTATTTGATTACAATTCCATCTTAAACAAAAATATAGTCAGACATAGTAAAGAACAATTTTGGATTCATTAATGTACAATCCTAGGTCCTCACACCAAATAAAAGTGGATGCCACATCCTTATATAATGAAATAAAGTAGGACAATTCTAAACAGCTAGCAAAAATGTAACAAATGACTTATTTTTAAATTCCACATACCAAAAAGCCTAAGAGAATAATGCCAATAGCAATTACATGCCTGTCTCAAAAATGCTTGGGTAACAAATAAATCATTAGGATTCAGGTTTCACCGACAGGAGAAATCTTGTATACATTATAACTGCCTAACAAGTTCAATTAAGTTTTTACTTTAAGTTTTTTTTTAAATAATCATTCTCATAAAACTAATACAGTAATCTTACTTCCATAGTAATAGGCAGGGGAGGGATAACCATTAGGAAGATAGCACACAGTTGGATCCATTATATAAGGCAAGAAAGGAGTCAGCGACCACTCAGATGGCTAGATCTGACCATTAGCAGAAACAGCCGAATCAACAGCCCCGCATTGGTATACAGAAGTCTGCACAGAATATATAAACAATGTTCAATTTATCCATTCCACTTCCACCTACAACATTTAACACTCATAATATAGTAGAAGTAAGTGGTTAATCATATGTTACCTTTTTGGTAGGCTCAGGAACTTCTAGGGATTTAGTTTGAGATTCAATGGATAAATTCTGGAGCAAATCTGCAGCTTCTGAATAAAGAGAAGTAAAGGAAAGCAATTTTTTTTGATTTTCGACATAAAAAAGGGATCCCATCCAATTATAATTTCTTTTATATTCTAAATTGTAAATTGCAGTTAATAATAAAAAAATCTCAAAGAACCCTCAGAATGAAATTGTAAATTCCAAAGTAGAGGCAAATTAACTAGTGCGGCAGTTTAAGAAGCTGTCAAAAGTAAGCATGAACTAATCAGATTATGGCCAAGATAAAATTGCACATGCAAATAAAAGGTCCTATAACCATAACCTTAAGAAAAAATGAAAATAAGAATAACTTCAAAGACCCAATACGCATGAACCCTATGCAGAAGGAACCAAAATCACCAGAGAAATTATATATTGCAATAAAGTAAACAAACATCATGAGATATTCGACAAAAAAAAGATATTTAACTAACATAATTATTTTTCTTGTTTCAATCTGTAACAGAGCTCACCGGAGCTTGACCGGAGCTTTGCCGACGTGAACCGACCACATCTAAAGGTAGCCGATGTTGGGAGGTGTCCAGCGACTGTAGTCACATGCCGAACAGCCTCCGTTCTCGGCCTAGATCTGCACCAAAAATCGCGGCTGCAATGATCGCCGATCTACTTAATTATGGTGAATGACGACCCGAAGAAGGTGACGCTGGACTCCCCTAATCGATAGGAACTCGATCGTGTAGGTAGTGATGTAATAGGCCATCACCGATCACCAAAAAAAGAACAAAGAGGGGTTCAAAGGGGAGATAAAACAGAGAGGAAGGAGGTGGTGTTGATGATGGGCTGATAATTAGAGAAAGGGACAGCGAGGAAGGGACGACGGCAAGAAGATCATCGGTGGTCAGCGTCGTTGGCCAGCTACCTTCTTCCCCTAATCCCGATCTCCTCTCTCTTTTTTTTTTCCTTCTTTTTTACATTTGTGACTATATTCCCTCCTTTTAGAAAATTATAGGACTCCTTGTAAATTAACATTATCATTTTTATGATTATTATTTTCTCTTCTCACACACACCTATTAATATTAACCTTTTTTTTGTTACTAAAGTGTATTTAATACTAATTATAAATTCAAAAGCCTATAATTTATATATATATTATTTATTTATTTTTCCCATCACCCGTATAAGTCTCCATTTTTTGGTTCAATTAACAACCTCGTTAAGTGAGGTCAGGGGTTCGATCCCCCTCACGTACGGAGCAACACATTGGCCAGCACACTACCCCTTAATTGGGCCGACACGGTGCGAACGAGGATTAGTCTGGATGTGGTACGGGCTTAAAGGTGCCTTCCACAGTTGGAGCCCATCCAGGATACCCCGTGCATTTCGCAAAAAAAAAAAAAAACAACCTCGTTATTTCGGGACGTTACACGGCAGGACTGTCGTGACCGGAGTTTTGGATGTGGAGGTTTAAAAATTAAATCCAATCCTCCTAAAACAAATATAGGGCAACCTAATTAAACCCTACCCCAAAATGACGTAGTTTTTGTGTGTGGAGGTTGAAAATTTCAATCTAGCCCTCAAATTTATTTATTATTATTATTTTTTTATTCACAATTAAACCCCAATTCAATTTACACCATTTCACTTCATTTCTATTAAATTTATTTATTTTTTCTCTATTTTATTTTTGAGTCTAGACTAAAGTTGGGTTTAATTGACTATTACTCGAGTAATTGGACTCAAGGTGTTACATATTTTATGTTAGAATTTATTATATGTAATATATTATATTTTATTCTTTCTCTTATTTGTTATTATATTTATTTTTTTCATACAACTAAGTATATATAAAAAAATAAAATTTTTTAATTGGTTAAACTCAATCTAAATTGGCTAATTTGTTGATAATTATATTTTTTTATAAGTAAAAAATACCCCTACTTTCATATGTACAATATTTTATTAAATGGAGGATAATTTCATAGATAAATTTATATAGAATTTTTATTTACATCAATAGATATAATATGTATGCATTATTATAATTATAAAATTATATACTTGTATATAATTAATTAATTAATTAATTAATTTTTAATTGTAGTTATATATAATTTACTTTTATTATAATTAATGTAATGTTCTAAAATTTAATTTGTCGATAAATATATCAACCTTCAAATTATATATATATATATATATATATATATATATATATATATATATATATATATATATATATATATATATATATATATCAACCTTCAAATTATACTTGCTCGTATAGAATCCTCAATAAATTGATCCTCGTGAACCGGTATCAAAAATATTGCTCACATATTAAAAAGTATTTGTCGGATGACTCAAATTTTGGGGTGTTACAGATCAAACTCTCCAATTTCATATTTTATTTCTTATTTCCATTAAGATAACTTATACTTTTTTAGTATTATGATAAGTTCATATTTATTTATTTTTTTAAAATAAATTAAAATTTAATGAACAACCAATTCTATTTATTTGGATGCTAATTTTTATTTGATTATAGATAATTATGTGATAACACATAATGAATACATAATTTATTAAGATATGTGAAGAAAAAAGTCAATTTCACTAGTTCTTATTTTTATCTTGCTATTGAAAATAGCTATTTTCAATTGAAACGGTGGAGAGAGGTGAGGGGAGAGAAAATATTATTTTTATATGTAGGGTAAATTTTTTAAATTACTAAAATACCCCAACCAAATTTCATCATTTTATCCTTATATTCAAGGATAATTTTGTAAATATATATAACTAAAATTTTTAATAATTTAAAATTTGCTCAAAATTTTAACAAAATAAAAATAAATTTTAAATTTTTCACAATCATTTTAAATGAAATAATAAATTTTATATTATTATTATATAAATATTTATATTTATTATTTTTCATAATATGACTATATAATAATTATAACAATTACTTTATTATTATTACTAAAAATGTAAATTTTTTAAATAAATAAGTTTATATTTAAGGATAATTGATAAAAAATCAATAGAATTCCTAATAATTTAATATTTGATTTAAATTTTATAAAATAAAAATAAATTACAAATTTTATTATTATTATTGTAAATGAAATAATAAATTTTATATTACTATTTTATAAATATTTATTTTTATTAATCTTGAACATGCAAATATATAATAATTAGTTTATTATTATTATTATTAAAAATGTAAATTTTTTAAATAAATAACTTTAGATTTTGGTATAATTGCTAAAAAATTATTATCAACTTATAAAATAATTTATAATTTTTAGTTACAAAATAAAATATTGATTTCATATGTTTTATATTAAAATTACTTGAAACTATACATAAATCATGTGAGTGAAATTATATATATATATATATATATATATATATATATATATATATATATATATATATATATATATATATATATATATATATATATATATATAACACGCACATGATTGTGCAATCACTATGTACTAGCTAACTTCCATCTACCATCGAACAAGCGTGGTCATCAATTCCATAGAAATCTAAGTATGAAGATTGTAACACCCTATATCCGGTCTGATAAACAAACCGGATACGGATGTCGCAACCCGGTCTTTGCTCTGAATATCACTAAATCAATATAATTTATGCTTAAATTATCACTTCTAAATTCTTTACTCTAAAATTTCTTAAAAATTTCGGCAGAACATCTCCTAAATAATTACAACCTCATGTAGAAAAAATACAAAAATAACACTTCTAAAATCAATCATTGAGTTCCACAACCTCAATCAAACTCCAACACAAATATTCCCATCCTCCTCAGTCAATACTTAAACTATTTTAATTGTCACTACATTACTATATCAATACACAAATATTTTGTTCTCAATAAAAGTTATACAAAATATCATTTCGTATCTGTAGTATCTGAACCTATAGCATAAAATTTAACCTCAACTAGACATTATAAAATTTCACTTAAATTATATCAATACTTATACCTGTGTACATGTAAAGATCAAAATACATAAGTAACATAAATGATTCACTTCGTGTCCTTGATCGTCAATAGTTCCAGTTGCAGCAACCTATGAAGGTTCCTTCATTGATGCCAAAAATATTGAACATTGGATCAACCTACGCGCGGAGAAAACCAAGCGCTGAGCAAAAAGCTTAGTGGTGACTACCAATTTTATCTCTCAAATGATATAACATGACAATACATTTATAAATCTCAAACATGCATATGCATAATCTCAAACACGCATAAGCCAATGCACAAAACATATAAAGGTTGTTAATTTTAGCTTTAAGAGCACACAAAACAACACACAATAATAAAAAATAAGATTTCACTTACAAAAATGTGTGTGTATATATATATATATATATATATATATATATATATATATATATATATATATATATATATATATATATATATATATATATATATATATATATATATATATATATATATATATATATATATATATATATATATATATACATGTTATCACATAAAATGTCTCAATTTAATCATACATTTCATTGTCAATGGACGATTTATTATACAACACTTAACCTTATCAGGTTTATAATCAATAAGGTATAATTTCATAATAATATTTAATATTCTAATCTCAATCTATGGGTTATTTTTTCATATGTTCTACCATGATTGGTATCAAAATATATGCATGTAAATTACATTTCAGCAAATGCTTATTTTAAATGTAATCATCATCAACCATATAATTCCACATTTCTGATTTGCAATGTACCCATATTACTGCCTTAGATAACACTTCATACTTTGTTCATATCAAATTATGATAAGTAAATAAACTAGTTTCTTTAATTTGCACATACACACATATATTTATATACTCATTTCTTATGTCATTAAACACTCGGGTAAACGTTCAATTTAAATGTCAGCTCATACTAATATATCAATACTTGACATAAAAGCCTTTAAGTATTTACCTGTGATTATGTATACCATATTTAAATATTTCTTACATTACATGTTATAAGGCATTACATAATTTATCATAACACTTATGTTATACTTATCATCTTCTAACATTAAAAAGTAGATAATCATATTTATGGTATCTAAATAGTTATAATTACTCTTTTGTTCTGGTTTCTATATAAAATTTACCATTTTTTTTGCCCCTAGTCATGGACAACCAAAAACTGGATAAACGGGACGTAAATACGGTGTATTGGAGGGATCCCATAACTAGGTGCGACACCAAAATCCCAGTACTGATACATATAATAAGTCGGCTATCCAATCTCATATATCATAGTCATTTCTGATGACAACTATCATATAAACTCATGGTATCCCGCGGAATAAATTTCTATGGCTAGCCATACTATCCAAAGAACTGGATTTCCCACTGACACTAAGGGCATCAAAATTTATCATATTTTCACCTCTTAATTATCTTGATCACTATGTATTACTCACTTTATGCTACAATTTGCTTCTATACGAGCTTGATATTTAATAATACTTCACATTATTGTTACGTTGTCATATACACTAATCGCATTATGTTAACATTGTCACAATTTAATTTCCAATCATTCAAGTTTACTAATTGTATATTTCCCATGTATACACATAATATTTCAAGGATATAATCAAAACATGCCATTTAAAGCCATGAACACCGTAATGTTCTATTTTGCCATTTTTTTTCTTTTCAATTGACTGATTATCCATTATAAATTTTGCATCAAATATCTTGCCTAAGTTTTGCATAGAGATTCACAACTGCATTTACACACTCATCATGACCTTTGAAGATATAATTAAATCTAGTTCATGCAATTATCATCAAGACAATTTTCATTTCTATAAACAGTATATAGCAAATATTTATCTTATTATAATTGCCATATCACAACAGATAACTTAGAATAGCAAAAGTATAACAAGCTAACAATAAGTGCATTCATATAATCAAAACATTTTTAGTCTACTATATTTCTCAATCTAAATTGAATGAATAACAAAAGCTAGTTAATTAGCCTAATAATTCATCGGAATGAAATTAAACTAATTTATTCCTTACAATTAGCCTCATGCTTAGCCAATCATCAAGCGCATATAATTGATTCTCTAATTCCATTTCTAATTAAGTTAACTAAGATTCGTTTATAACCTTTGTCTATTAGCTTAATAAAATATAAGCTTACTTAATTACCTTAAAACTAAAGCAAGTATCTAATCATCTACCAAAAATATTCATCAATGTTTCCTTGTGCTCCATTTAAATTATATAAGGTATTTCATAAATTTAACTATCTATATACATGTATCTCTAGTTCTATAATCTGATGAGCTTTTGAAATTTATTTAAAATATATTAATCCTTCTAGTTGTCCAGCATACATATATATATATATATATATATATATATATATATATATATCAACAAGAATAGAGAAAAACAAGAGTAGAGATTGTATAAAAAAAAGAAAAAAATAGCCCCCCACCCCCCGCATACCCTAGACCCCCCCCGCCCTTCTCCCCCCCCCCCCCCCCCCCCTCTCCACCCCGGCTCCCCCCTCCCCCCCCCCACCGCTCCCCCCCGTAAGGTTCTAATTTATCCATGAAATTAACTAAAATTTTTACCTAGATTTAAATTATTTCTCACTAGCGTTAAGATCGTTGTTTAATTAATTACTTTCCAACACACCAATACATATTAAATTACTCCATTAGACAAAAAACACAGCTCTAAGAATAGTACCACCAATTGAATATGAATTATTTCATTTAATATCTTAAAACAATTTCACGATTTCCTCTTTATAATTAATTAACTTAATTAATTCATGACAACCAAATACATAATATTATAGCTTTATATTTTGCACTCAACTACACTGGAAATAATTTAAAAGGCTCAATTTATATAAATTCCGTTTTCTCAAAATCATCCACAGTACTTCTTGGCACCGATTTCGAAGACCAGCATATAACAGCATATACATTCAAATATATTTAATTTATATGATAACAATTGTAACAAAATTCAGAATTAAGTTTTAAATAATTTAAAGGGAAATAAATTTGGTGGTCACATACCATAATGTCGATTTTCTGCATTTTTTTCTCATCATTGTCCATTTTTATACTCATCGGAGCTTCGCCTGACCCTCACCGAAGATCCATCGGTGATGTCTTGACACAGCCGCCCTGGAGGCTAAAACCTCGGGGTTCTGTTGCTGGTGGTCACAAGCCTAAAGGTGGTGAGGTTTGGTCGAAATTCGCCTTAGAACCGCCGGTTACTCCCTCATTGGATCTCCCTATTGCCGGCGAGGGAGGGGGAACGGAAGGTACCATCTTGATCGCCTTGCCCTCGGGAGCTTTTCGATGCTAGTCGGGACTCTATTTGCCGTCGTCGATCACCAGAATAAGGGAAGGCATATTCGATTTCAAGGGAGAAGAATGGAGGAGAGAGGTGGAGCTACGATCTCCCTAGCTGGTGGGTAGAGTGGCATCACGTTGGTGGTCGGCGATGAAGGATGGTGGCGGCATAAAGGTGGCTGGCGAGGACGCCGTTGACCGACGACATCACCCTCCTTCCTTCCCTGCCTCTCTTTCCCGATTTTTTTCTCTAATTTTGCTCTCTTTTTCTTAGATAAATTTATGGCCACACAATCTCTTGGTCCCGAAATTTCTAGGGACTAAATTTATGGCCACACAATCTCTTGGTCCCGAAATTTCTAGGGACAACAATATTTTATTTTATTTTATTATTATTATTATTAGTATAACTATTAGCTTACTAAATATATTGTAATTAAAATATACTTAATTCAAAAACTAAAACAAATATTCGTTAAATTTATACCCTTGTTTACCTAACTCGAAACATTATTTACAAATAAAAAATATTATCGATCAATTCAAACTCGGGGCGTTACAAAGATGTCCATCCAGATACAGAGATAATGAAAAAGTTGTGTACCACAAAATGTAGAGATGTATGCTTGCAACAAGTTTGGATCAATAGGCCAAACGATGGTCTTCACCAAGAAATCTAAAAGCATGTGGATCTAAATATAGATCATGTCTTGCTGCACAAGATACATTAGAAAACTTCAGTTGCAAACATGAGAAAGGGGATGGAAAAGTTCATCACATGGTAGAACTCAGCTCTCCAGACAATAAGCATATTATGTGTATAAACCACAGTCAACAACTTTAAGAAAGATTAAATTTTATAAAGCTATCCACTTTACAAGCAAGTCGTCATGACCTAAGGCTTGCCTTCTTAGTCCAATATGAAGAAAATGACCTAGATTTCAAGTTCATGAAATTTATTGAAAACTAGTATTGGCAATGAAGATAGTTGCTACCTAGTCACTTAACAAGTGTAACTCAATGAGATAAGTATATTTCACTGAAACTCAATGCTACTTCACACATAGTTATAACTTAGTAAACTATGAATCCAATATTAAGTCTATGAATGAACCTGTAATAAATTTATTTATTACAGAAACCTGTAATTTCTTAAAAATAAAATTAGATAAAAGACAGAATCAAATTAAAAAAAAGGTTATAGGATAGAAACATGCAATTGAAGTGGCAGCTATGGGGTAGAAACATGCAAAAAAAAAATTGCCAAGCCTAAAAGAATGTTAGCTATGACCTTGTTAATTTAAATCAAAATTCCTCCAACTTTCTCACTTTTGGGACATTGCAAAAAAAAAAAGAACTACAACATTCCGAACTTCAATTGTGAGAGTGAGACTATATGACGGGAAAAGAGACTTTCAAGAAAGACACGGATAGAATGCACTCAAGGAATGTAGGTCATGTCTTGGTGCACTAGATATATTACAAAAATTACATGGTAAAAACAAAGAAAATAAGGACAACATATAAAACCAGATATGCATATAGTTTAAATACATAATTTGAAAAAAAAAATTATCAAAACAATCTTATCTTAGATTTAGAGTTTAGAAACATCACTATCAAAACTATATGCATCTAACCAGAAACTTGAGCATTTCCCTTTATGACCGACCTTAACAAGTGGAAATAAATGCCAAGGTGAGATTTCCTAACATGCAGGATACTCACAAAAAAATAAAAAGAAAAAAGGTTATTGACAAAATATCCCAAAGAAACCTAAGCAAACACAAAGTTAAGGACTTCTAAGAAATCTATGCACATAGAGAGTTATGGCCCATTTATAGGCACAAAGCATGCCAAAAAGCAGTAATTTGATAATGAACTGATATATCATGAGTTTAAGCTTATTTCCATTTCAATTGTTCTTAGACTAAATGACTGAAATGTTGGCTCATACTATATCTCAATTTTAATGATAATCAAATCTTGTATAAACTTTGTAGAAATTCAATTTAATTTGTTTATGTTTCAACAAATCTCCACTAAGTGTGCAAGATTGATCTGGGGATACAAGCCAAATGCATGAAGAACTTCAAGTTTTCAATTCTGTAAAAACTTCAAGAAATTAGTTTATTAACTATGTACAATCTTTTGAGCAACTTCTTGTACATACTCATGTATCATAAATCTCTTTTGTTGCATAAAAAATGATTTACATGCATTAAAACATGTGTTAATTTGATTTTTTTATTGTAACAGAAAATAATGTCGAAATTAATTCCTTTTTGAAAAGCTATAAGAAAAATTTACTAGAAAATGTTTTAAAAAGTTTTTCAATTCTGGTTCACTAGAAAGGTTATATCTTATAGTCCGCTAGAAATGTTAACTCTTCTAATTCACCAGAAAGGTTAAGTATTCTAGTTCATTAGAGAAGTTTGTCAGAACAACCAATTCTAATTTTCTCTAAACGACAAAATAATGGCTGATTTTACTTTTAACTGTCTATTTTGTTTTTAACGGCTATTTTCTATTTTACAACAGTTGTAACGACTTTTTGGCTATAAATACAAGTTGTTTTTGAGTCTTAAAATGTTAGAAGAGTTGGAAAATCATATTATCTCTTGAGACACAAAGCTTTCATTTTTTTCAAGCACATTTCTACATTTTATACTTCATACATTATCATTCTCCTCAATTAAATTATAGTGTTTTATTGTAATTCTTTTGTGAGAAATTTTAGTAAAAGATTATGAGAAGGGTTGGCTAAAACCTTAGAAATCCTAGTAAGTTTTTGCATCTTTACTTGAGAAAAAGTTTGTGGGTTGAATATATTATAATTGTATATTGACTTTAAATCTTACCCATTAAAAGAGTTACTAGTGGAGAAAAAAATCTCAAGACGGTATATTGGAGAGTGGATGTAGGTAGCTAAGCCAAATCAGGATAAATCATTGTGTTAATCTGTTTTAAATCTCCCCTCCTCTATGTTGTTTCTAAATTAATTTTAATAGTTCTGGTTCATTAAGAAAAATTTTGATTCAAAAGAATTTTGTTAAAAACCATTTCTATTATTTAACTTAAGTTCTACAAGGTAAATTAGTTTTGAAAAAGCTTTTGAAAAATATTTTTTGTCACTCATTACATTTAGCACTTACACTTTGCATATTCTCCTGCTTTGCTTGGCTAGAAATTACCTCACTTCTGTTCATACATAATTTTTTTAAAACATTTAGTGACACCCAATTCACCCCCTCTTGTTTGTCATCGGGACCAACATGAAATGCTTTTGTCAGCCTAAGCTGCATCAACGAACGTTACCTTTACTAGAAATTACCTCACTTTTGTTCATACAGAACTTGTTTGGAAAATTTACCTCACTTCTGTTCATATTTGCTTTGGAGTTAGGGCCAAAACAAGCAAAATACTGAAACCAAGCAAAGACTAGCTTTATTAGGATGAAAAATATATTAATAATAATTACATTTCTCAATTGCATATTGATTTTCTATTGTCAAATATGCGTTATTAATTGATCTTGACGTATAATTTAATTTAAAATATCAAAAAAATCTCTCGAAAAGAAAACTACAAAAATTTCATTAAAATATTTTCTCAAGTTATTTCAAAAGTCATACCACAATAATTAATCTTACAAATATTGATAGTTTATAAAAATTTTCTATCAATTATTTAAAAGTATGCATGATTGGCGCTTAAATTACCTGCTAATTATAAACATATTGTCATATTATTATGACACAACATGGAAATGGAATGATAGAGCATGCAGCACCATATAATTTTTTTAAGATATTATAGGCCAGTGTATAAGCTAGACAAGTTTTCTCTTGTAAGTTTTTTTTTTTCACTCAGTGATCTCATATATTCAATTTTACTCTCTAACTTATATTATACTTGCTACTTTTATATATAACTTCCTAAAAATGAAAATTCTATTTTTGTTTTTAGCTCTTTGTAATTAATTAGTGTAAAGTTGACATAGAGTGTCAACTTTTAAGTTATCCCGTAAACAATTTTTAGTTTTTTACTTTAAAGTTGACATAATTTTACTTTTACTTTCTAGAGGCGCTGTATGAAAAGAAAATGGCAATATATAGTGGTCGTGCAAAGCTGTAGAAAAAAGAAATATTGGCATTGTTAATTGGATTACTATTAGCATATTTAAAAATTAAGCAATAAAGAATGGTCTTCTTTATGTGATTAAAACCTTAGCAATCTTCAGCGCAAGAGTGATTAACCAGACAGAAAACAGGTTCTTTGATTTGCAACTAAAAGAAAAAAAAAATGACTTCAAAAGTCACTTCATAACTCAAAACAAAGGAGACGGCCACCACCGAAAGTTACCAAGATTTTATTTTTCGAGAGAGGACGAAGACAGAGAACGAAATGAGGGAAAGATTAGGGATTAGTAACTGTTATATTTATTTTTATATTAATATTTATTATTTAACATCCACGATAACTATAATAGCTATTCGGGTTCGAATTTGTCAAGTAGGAAACTCCTTAAGAGTTATAGGGTGTAAGGCTCCTTTTAATGAGTTGCAACGTTCATACAACGATAGGTAAGGGCAGGAACCGAAGTAAGGGCAATAATTTAAAAATAAACAACACATAATGTGCAAAGAATTGGAATTGATAAATATTAAGTTCTGAACTGTACAAATTTTAAATAGCTAATTAATTGTACATTTGTGTCAAATTTGGAATGTAATTTGAATTCTTTTATTATAATGTTTCTAGTAATGGTGTTGAAATTTGCGTTATCTATCTTTATATCAAAGTGCAAAAGAATACTTTGATTATAGGAAATATTGAGTATATTTTAGATGAACATGCAGATGAGAATGTGATTGATTTTATAGAAGTGTATTTTCTTCTGTCTAAGAAGACTGTCCAGTTTTCTGTAACAATGAATAGTACGAGTGAGTTTGCTTTAGAAATTTGAAGATTCAGCTTGTTTATCGGATCAGGTGTATGGTGTTATAGAATGGCTATTGGAAATTGTTGAATCGGTATATTAGAGACATAATAGTCCAATGCTAGTTGAAATAATCAAACGGAGGTTGGGTTTCAAGTCACAAATCTACTTTTTGAAGCCCTGAACAGGCGTTGGTTTGTGAGCACAACTATGGGCACAAGAAGTGTTAGGTCCGCAATTGAAGTTTGAGCAGAAATGTGATTTTTGTTTCCTCCTTTTTAGGAAACAACTAATTTAGGGAATTAAGCTTGGAAATCATAATTTAAAAAGGAAAGGAAGATTGTAATTATCCTTTAAAATATTTTCCTTTTTTTTTATTTGGCTTTTCTATTTTATTTAGTACTCTTTTTAGGCTAAATGATTTTTTTATTCTTCAGAGAGGTTAACATTTTTTACAACAATCTTTTGGGGCTGTTCTCTACATTTCAAAACCTCTATTGAGGAACATATGTCGTTAGATTATTTTTTTAGTTAAAGGATAATTAAGATTTCAATTTTATTACTTGTGAAATTTAAATATTTTTATTTTTTCATTACTGTTTGTAGTATTTATATTTTCATACGATCTCATGACAATATTATTCTATTAATTGCTATAATGTTCCTAGTTTTGCAATTGTTAGGATAGTATATTGTCATTCGTGTTAATTAGATCAGTAATTATCTTTTTAATATAAATTAGTAGCACATATTTAATTCATTTTAAAGAACGTAATATAGTTTAAATAAAATCAAGTGTCTCGTTTTGTTGGTTAAAATTAATTTTTTTTATTTTTTAATGCAATTATTGGATTAAATTGTATGAAGAGTTTTTTTAACAGTTGTTTAGTGATTAGGGCTAATTATACAATGTCTCTTGCTTAATTTACAAATTATACAAGGAATGGTTGTTAAAAGTGCTTTCAACAATTAAAACTGTGGTTTACTCATAATACTTTGAATTTATCTTTGTGTTTATGATCAAGTAACACACTGAAATCGAGGTTATGCTTTTGAGTAGAATTGTTTATTTGATGATTTTATTTTATTTATTTATTTATTTATTTTGTTGTAGTTTATTTATTTTTACAATAACTCTCTTCCTCCCCTTTTTTTCATTTTATTTATTCAGTTGTTTGCTTTTAGAATAATTAATTTTTTTCGACTTGTTGTGGATTTGACTTTATTCATCACTATCATAAATTTAAGGAAAAATTCATACTTTTGTCCCTTTAACGATTTTACACATTGAATCTATATATTTTCAGAATTAAACATTAAACCCTTGAATCTTTCAAATAGAACACATAAAATGCAAAATACATGGTATAAATGATAGTATAATATGAACGCGGTTAAAATTACGTATATTTTAACTAAATACTGTTGGTTTTGCTATCCATTTAGATTTAATGTATTATAATTGATAAATTTAGAGATCCAATGTAACTTTGAAAGTATATAAATTCAATGTGTAAATATATAAAAGTTAAAGGATTAAATGTGTAATCTTAAAAATATAGGAACTCAACGTGTAAAAAAATTAAAATTTAACAATTAAATTATATGTTTTGCCATTTAAATTTAATTGTTTTAGTAGTTTCGACAGCTTGATATGGATCTCTCTAGTAGTAGCAAATTTGTTTGTTCTAGTTATGATATGGATCTTTCTGGGTGGTTAAATGTGTAAGATGGAGATATGCTTTGATGAAAAAATGTAAGTGTCAAATATATTGTAGAAGGGAGGTGAATAAAGTATGATAAATTTTTATATACCGAAACAAAAGTAAAACATATGCATATGAAGCAGATCTTCAAAAAAATTTTTTAAATCATTTTCAAATAGTTTACTCAAGATTTTTTTTCTCACACCATTTTTTTTTTCAATGTTTATTATTTATCTGGACAAAATTGCCTTTGAGTAAAAGCCAATTAACCTTTTGTAAAATTAATTTATAAAAATATGCAATGTGATCACACGGTATAACACTGATAGTGTATAATTGGTTTTATAAAGTAGCTATGAAATAAAGCATAAAAATAAAGAGAATAAAGTGATAGAGAAGATGTGATTTATGGAAATTCGGCTATTTGCTTACTTTTCTTTTTTAAGATAATCCATTTTAAAATTTTCTTTTTAGGTGATTATTTCACGATTAAAAATAGGACTGTTAAATTTTTGGATTGAACCAATCAATCCAATCGGATTAATCCGATCAAACTGGTAAAATACAGTTTAGATGGTTTAGAGGTAGGATTGGGTTATATTTTCACTTTTCTGAATAATAAAAGTCGAGTTAGGGAAAATATATCAGGATATTTGCCGGAACCGACCATTTTTTGCTTGCTTCTCTCCATCTCTCTCGTGTCCTAGGCTCTCTTTGCCCTAAGCTCATCTATGCAAAATCGATTATTTTCTGCCTTCTCACCATATCTCTCTCGTGCCCTAGGCTCTCTTTGACCTTATCTCATCTCATCTCATCGACCATTTTATTTGTTCTCTCCATCTCTCGCTCTTGCGACCTAGGTTTGTGAGATTTGATTAAATGAAGCTCAATTTCTATTTTCTTTTCGTTTAACTAACAGCAGAGCAACTTTCTCTTACATCACAAAGCTCAATTTCTCTTACTTTCTCTCTATAGGTCGATCAATTGTTGAAAGCAGAGGCTCTTTATTTTTTGATTTCAATACTCAGATCGTCGGCCGGGGATTCGTCCACTACTTCGGATTCAAGGTTAGTCCTTCCTTCTTCTCTTTATTTTTTGATTTCAATACTCAATAATTGTTGATGGATTCTATTCTAGTTTCTATTCTGGTTCACGGGTTTCTTTCTTCTGCTCTTGCTGTTTTATGAACTGTTGTGATCAGAACTTCTTCCATTAACTACTGTATTTTTTGTACTGCATTGAATATGTACTTTCCTTATCAGAGTAAATAAGGAATATTGTCTATCTTTAGACAAATGCTAGTGAAGAATCTAGGCGGAAATTTTTTTTTTAACTTATTCTCATCAACTTATAACATATAATTATTTATCTGAAGTACCAACCGTCGATGACCTGTAACTGTCCAATTTACTATGCACTTAATAAAATTTTGGCAATATAATAGCTATAAATTGTTCTAACCCCCTAAAAAGCAAACAATATCCACAGCCTCTCAGAGGCACAACAATCACATATATATGTCATATCAAGCATTTATATATCCAACCATCCATTTAGACTTATCACATATATTCCATTTCACCAACTAAGTCTTATATGCAATAATAGGTAATGACATATTACAGTCCAAAACATCAATTTCAAAGTTATTTACATCATACAGAACCATAAGTATTGCGTTCATATATATACATGCCATAAAAGTCCAAAACTCTACTTTAATCAGAAAAAGTCCTTCAGGGAATATTCTTGCTCCTACTCCTGCATACCTGCACGCAGTCACAACTATGCGCTGAGCATTGACATGCCCAGTGGTGACTAATAATCTAAATATTTCTATGCTTAGCTTAAAATAGTGCAATTATGTAACAATTCTCCATCTTAACTTGTCAAGCAAATTCAAATAACATTTTCCCTTGTTATTAACATTTTTAAATCACTAAAACACTTTTATTCTTTAAATGCTTATTTCTTATCAAATTGCACATTTAATTCAAACTTTTAATTTTTTTTTTCAGTTTAGTCCCTTTTTCTTGTTAACTTACAAATTTAACCTTTTATGCTTCTTTTTAACATCTAAATTATTAATTAAGGTACTTAACCTTAATTTTGTACTTCATTAAACATTTTTAAGCAAAATTTCATTTTAGTTCTTATTGACCATAAAACTTCATTTTAATACGTTTTAGCCATTAATTGACTGTCTTATCCTTAATTAAGCAATTCTCAATTAATTTACTTAACTTTTACTCTTTTGAAAAAAATTATAATTTTGCCCCTAAACTTTCTTTTTCTTACAAATTAGTCCTTTTTCACTTTTAATTAATATTTTTCACTTCTTTTTCACATTTTGTCATATTATTTTCATTTTGTCCCTAGTTTCGGACCCGACAGAAAACTCTAAACCGGATACACGGGACGTGGACCCCACAGGGCCACAACAGAGATAGCGAAATGACCCCCAGAGGGCCAATTCTCACAAAACAGAGAACAGAGACAGAGAAGCCATAGTGATCAAGGATCCAATACATAGCTTAGCAAGTCGCCATGACTTGCACCGCGGTACAGAGGTGTCCCTATGGCCAGCCAATTATATCCTGAGCTAATTTTTACTGCTTGGTTATTTCTAAGGGCATTTCTGTATATACTTTTACTTATACATATTACGCAATTTATTTCAAAAATACCTTAATTTTGCATATAAATTTTTTAAAATTTTTATATGCATACTTTTCATCTTTAATTCAATTGTTTCCTCATCTTATTGAATTATATCCTTATAATTCAATATTTTTCATTAAACATATTCAATATTATAATTTTCATTTATTCATAATAAGTCCATAAATTCCTTAAAAATTTATTTACACATTATTTCACATCCACTACTCAAATTTACCCAAATTATGCACTATATTTTTATAATTCATCAATTTCATTGCATACATACACCATTAACAAGCTTTAAAAATTTTCAATAAATTCCATAATTCATAGAAAAATTCATGCATGCTCAAAATGATAATTGTAATTAATTTAGGCTACTAATTAATATTTTCATGCAAAAATCACTATTTTTATCTTGGGGAAATTTTCGGCCACCAATTAAATTCAACCCTAAAAATTTTATTTCTTCATTCCAATCATTCACATAGCATTAAATAGGTTCTAATTTCATTTACCCCAACTTACAAATTTTAAGCAATATAACAATTTTTTTTCCTAACTACATAAAAGGAATTAATTCAAATAAATAGAAAATACTTAGATTTATTAGTCACATACCACAATAGCTTGATCAAAGGTGCCTAGCCTTCCTTTCCTTTGCCTTTATCCCTTAAATTTCTTTCTTCACCTTCCAAACCTAATACAACAGGCCATTAAACCTTAGTTTCCTTCATTCTATTGATCTCAAATGCCAAATCCAAGTTCATATTCATTATCTAGACCTCAAAATCTATGGAAAAACATCAAAGAAATAATTTAAACCTATAGATTTCTCAAACTAAATCTTACCCCTTTTTCTTTTTCCAATTGATTTCTAGCCTTTCCTTGCTCAAACTACTTGATTGAGGCAATTAGGGTAAACTAGAGAGGTGAAACCTTAATTGTTATGTTGGGAATTATGAGTAATTTGAAGTGAGGAAAGAAGAAATCAAAAAGAGAAGAAGAAGGGTATGTTTCGGCCACTTAAGGAGAGGAAGAGGAGACCAGCTGATTTTGGATATTTCTGTAAATTTTTCTCTATTTATACCTCTCATTTGGGCTTAATTATGGGCTTATCCCAAATATAAATTTAAGCCCATTTTAGAGCCAAACCAAAATCTCTATCTTTCTCACTTCAAATTTCTTCAAAAATGATTTCAATAATTTTATCACATCAAAAATAGCTAGTACGCAAAATTTTGACTCAATCAGAGTCTGTTATCGGTCCGATTCAAACTTATCGATCCAATTTAATAACTGCCAGGGTCACCAAAAAATTTCATTCTCATCACCAAAATATTCTATACAAAAATTCATGTAGGCATGCAAAATCTGGTAATTTTTGGAGTTCATTTACTATTTTTAATTATTTACGCAAACCAAGTTACCTTCCCTACCGGAAAAATTGACTCGCTACATTTTTCGTATTTTTGATGTTTGAAGGCCTATTTGACCTCAAATTCACTTCAAATATCAACCCCGAAACTCCCCATGACCAATATTTTTCGATGGTCCAATAAAATATTTTTGACTTTCGGGCTCGAAAAGTACTATTCACCATCGAAAAGTATTGTTCACGACTGACCCGGTGTTGAGGCCATTACACCCTTAGTTAAGACATCTGCCAATTGATTATTTGATGCTATATATGTAGTGCAAATCATGCCGCTGTCCAGCTTTTATTTAATAAAATGCCTATCTACTTCGATGTGCTTTGTGCGATCATGTTGCCCTAGATTGTGTGCAATGTTGATGGTAGACTTGTTGTCGCAATAGAGTTTCATAGGTCCTTCCCACTTGATTTTAAGGTCATCAAGTATTATTTTGAGTCATAACAATTCACAAACTCCAGGAGCCATAGCTCTAAACTCTACTTCAGCACTTGATCTTGCAACAACCAATTGCTTCTTACTCCTCCAAGTCACTAGGTTCCCACCAAGAAATGTACAATATCCTGATGTTGACCTACAATCTATAACAGAACCTACATAATCAGCATCAATATATGCCTCTATGAACAATTCTTCGTTTTTCTTGAACAAAATTCCTCTACCCAATGTCCCTTTGAGATAGGATAGAATTCTGTTAACAGCCTGCAAGTATTTCTCTATTGGACCATGCATAAATTGGCTTACTACACTTACGACAAATGCTATGTCCGGTCTTGTATGGGACAAGTATATCAGTTTTCCAACCAACCGCTGATATCTTCCCTTATCTACTGTGTTATTATTCTTTCCTTCACTCAATCTCAAGTTAGGCTCAATGGGTGTGCTTGCTGCCTTGCATCCAATATTGCATGTTTCTTTAAGCAAGTCTAAGACATAATTTTATTGGGAAATAAAGATGCCTTTACTTGAGTATGTCACCTCAATGCCTAAAAAATACTTCAGTCTTCCTAGTTCTTTAATTTCAAACTCCTTTGTTAAGCACTTTTAAAGTTTTTCTTTTTCAATTTGATCATTCCCGGTGAAGATGATGTCATCTACATATACAAGAAGAGCTGTAACTCCTCAATTTGAATGTTTTATGAACAATGTATGATCTCCTTGACTTTGTTTGTATTGCATTGCTAGCATTACTTTAGTAAATCTTCCGAACCAAGCCCTTGTCGATTGTTTTAATCCATATAAAGCTTTCTTTAACTTGCACACTTTCTTTTCAAAAAATATTTCATTGAAACCCCGGTGGAGGTTCCATGTACACCTCTTTTTCTAAATCCCCATTTAAGAACGCATTTTTAACATCAAATTGCTATAAGCACCAACCAAAGTTAGCAGCTAAAGACAAAAAGACACGCACAATATTCATTTTTGTTACGGGTGCAAAGGTCTCTTGGTAATGTATCCCATATGTCTGTAAACACCAACCAAAGTTAGAGATAGAGCTTTTTTAATATATATATATATATATATATATATATATATATATATATAGTATTTAATATGCTTCAAACCTTTTTCAAATCGTTTCTAACCATTTTCAAACTATTGTAACGAAGGTTTGGGTTGGTTTCTAACAACCAAACTATCTGTTTTATACATATTGGTTGGGTTGGATTTATTTCATTTTTAATCCAATCCATAAACAGCTCTAGTCAATAGTCAAAGTTGGCTGACATGCATGGCAGATTGATGTCGTGATTTGTGTATCACATACTTAGATGAGATTGCTGATGTGCTATGCTAATAGGGATTTTCGGTAGGATTCCTTCTGAAATCTGGTCAAAGTGACTTTTGACACATTTTTCTAGGTTCAGGTATTTTTCTGTTAAAAGATTTAGTTTTGTGACTTTTGATATAAGTAGAATAGTCCAATGATCGAGGGTGAGAAACTTGATTAAACAAAAAAAATTCGATTTGAACAGTAAAAAATTATTTTTTATCCAAAATGTCCATACAATGTCGGTTTTTGCTAGAAAAAATAAAATATAAATACAAATAAAAAATAATTACAATTCAGGAAATTTGATGAATTTTTTATGAATAAAAAAAAATATATAATCTATATTTTTTTAAATATTTGTTACAAATGTTAAATGACTTGAAAATAGGGGTGTGCAAAAATTGAACCGACCCAATCAATCCGAATCGAACTGATCAATGCGGGTGGGATTAATCGGGTTAATAGGGTCAGTTCGGTTTTTGGTATAAGGTATATTTCGGGTCGGGTGAAACCCGACTAACCCGAACCCGACCGAACAACCCAATTTTTTTAAATATATAAATAAAAAAAATTAATTTCTCTACAATATTAATTAATATATAATATATATTTAATGTAATTTTGAAATTGTTAGTTTGTTGTATTTTTAAAATATTTTTTATAGCATTTAATATTATTTATTTGTATTAATTTAGGATTTTAATTTAAATATGTAAATTAAAAAAAATAAAAATCGGGTTATTCGAGTCGGTGCCCGAAAAAAAGAGGGTTAATCGGGTAGGAGCCCGATATTTATATATGATCAGGTCAGGAGAGGAAAATATAAGAATTTCGAGTTAATCGGGTTCGGGTCGGGTTCACCCAAACCCGATCGATGCACACCCCTACTTGAAAATAATGTTTTATAATTAATACTTGATGATGAATTTGTTTTCATAAAGTATTTTTTATTTTTTTATATATGGATTTTTTATAATATCCATAAAATTTTAAGAATAATATTATTTAATAAAGAAAACTAATGTTTTGAAACTCAATTTGACTCGGCAGGTCGAACCGGTTGGATGGTGCCTCGATAAGGAAATAAGATTGGTCTAATATAAAACTCAAAAAATAAAAAAATTTGGATTGGATCAAAAAAATTCCGATTGAACTGAAACTCAGAGTGAACCGGATTGGATCGGATCAATACCAAAATTGTGCGTTTTGTGTCAAAATCCCTAAAACTAAAATCCATTTTTCTCCGTCTTTGCCTCCATTCCTTTCATGTAGACGGCATCTCTCCTCTTTTCATGCAGTATTATTTGCCTCCATTCCTTTCACGCAGATGGAAGATCACCGGTTGTAGTTTTCGATCGACAGACAATCGGAGCTAGATCCAAGTAAGTCTCACAAAGATCTATTTCAACTTCAATACAAGCAAAATAAAGGAATGATGCTAAAGCTGATTTTCTCTTGAGACTTTGTAAATGTTGTTCCTATTTTCGTTTTTGTTAGAAGGCTTATGTTGGTCTAACAATCTTATTAAACATGGCACTGTCCTATTTTCTCTTGAATCTGAATTGCTAGTATACTGTGATAATCTTGTTAACTTATTTTTTTACCGAAAATAGTAGCTTTCTTTTGATTTTTACAAACTATTATGGCTGAACTTTTGAATTAAAGGCATGATAAAAATCAGAATAGTTTGGATGAATGATTAGGATATACCCTTTCAACAAACAATGCTTTAATGGCTTTATTAAGGCTGCCTTCCCATTCCCATTTCCTTTTATCAAAGCTTGTGTAAACTTGGGTGAGTTGTGGTATGTTTAGGACTTGTTGAGCAAACATCTTCATGTTAGGGCAATCTTCGATCAACATGTCCTCCAAATGTGGGAAATCGAAAGCATAATTAGCTGTATAGAAACTTGTGAGATAAGTTTGGGTATACCCATTACTCTATTTGTATTTATCCTAATCAGTTTAGGATTATCGAATCTTGATCCAAAAAGGAATCAGTTTATATCATGGTTTTCTTGTCTTTTTTCTGGCATAATAGCTTGTGGTTAAATGCCTAACCGGTGATGCAAAGCAAAGATCCAGTGCTTATGTTTTATCAAAAGTTTTGCCCTACAAGAGATCATTATGTTTCCTCTTATCTATTATTTATCATATGTATTAGTATGCATGTTTTTTCTCAACAATTATATAGTAATATTTATATGTAATAACCGATTAACTTTTATATATATATATGTGTGTGTGTGTGTGTGTGTGTGTGTGTGTTATCATATATAATAACATTTAATTATTTTTTTAATATTTTAGAGTTTATATTTTAACATTTAATATTACCCAAAATTTTATTTGATTTAGAATCAAGCATGTATATTAATTTTCGATAAATATCAAATCTATTTTATAATATTGGCCATTCGAACATGAATTTTGGCTAGTAAATTATATTTGTTTTGTGATTTTTATTTTAAATTATTTTGCACATTTGAAATTGAATTGAACTTTGCCAATTTTTTTTAATTTTATGTTATAAATTTTAATGGTTAATTGCAAAAAATTGGTTAACCAATTCGAAAAATCGAAATCAATGGATTGGTTAATCGAATGTAATGGATTGATTAATGGTTAATGATTTTAAAAAACTAATATTAATGAATTGAATAATTTTTTTATCCATAAAATGGTTAACCGGTCAATTCTCATCCCTAATTATATGTTTTCCTATTTGGATAGTTTTCTATGGAATTGGTCCATAGATTCAGTCGGATAGTTGGGTTAGTTTTGGATCTAGAAGCATGCATGCATCCCCTTTATTTCATTACTCTTTCTAGCTATTTCTGATGAAAGATTTATGACAAGATTAATTAGGGTATAAAAGCATTTTCTTTTAAGATAGCGTTTGTTAAATCGATCTAGATAAAATTTTTTAAGATAAGTCTGAAATATATTTCGGATCAAAATATGAAATAGTCAAGATAAGACTGAAAAGTATTTCAAAATTTTTTTCAATTGTTTGTTAAAATTTTTGGCATGGATTAAAAATATATATTTTTAATTTTTTAGTTGTTTCTTATCTGCAAAAGTATATGAATGTGTATCTTGACTATATATCAAGATATGCATATCTTGATTTTTCAAGATATAGGCAGTTAAATTTTTTTGTGCGGACTATTTTTTTAACAAATGCTTGAAAAGATCAGAAAGATTGGAATAATTTTTTTCCATTTAAAGTTTTTCATAGTTAACAAATGCTACCTAAATAGTATCACAAAATTTTCTCTGATAAAGTTTTATTAATTGAAATTGATATGACACAAAATTGTCACAAAATTGCCCACATTAACTTAAATAGCTCACTCTTTTGCATGAGCTTGCATAATGTTTTACAAAAGAAAATCCAAATATTTTATTTTGGATTGGAGGATACTACCTCTCCTTTATGAGAGTCTCTCTTATTTTTCTAAGTTGAGCCACTACATTATTGCTATATATATATATATATATATATATATATATATATATATATATATATATATATATATATATATATACTATTCTAATATTTATCTAATATTAATATGGGCAACACTTGTGTAAATTATGAAAAAATTGTCAAGAGATTCTGCATACTGAGCTAAGCAAAGGATAAGTGAAAATAAAAAACTATTTTTCATTTATCATAAATGAACACATTTATTAATTTTTAAAATATAAAATTATTTTTCATTTTCAACAAGTAAATACATTTTTTAAATTTTTATAGAAAATAAATACTCTAATTTTCTTAAAAATAAAAAATAATATAAAATTTAATGCATCCTCAATTTTCAAGTTTTTTCAAATTTGGCCCACTAAGCCTGTTGTCTTCGCCATTGGATAGTTATGTCTTGAATCCATTATTACAAGTAAGGGTGTGCGAAAACCAATATGATCCGAGACATTCGGGTGGATGGGTGGAATTATTTGGATTAGTAGTGTTGGTTTGGATTGAAAGATTGAACAATATAAATTAGAAATTGGATGGAATTCTGCCTACAAGATGCTAGAAGTTGTGGAAAAGCTCGAGAAGGTTTTTGCTAGGCTAGTGGAGGAAGACCCTATTAGGTTTTTTATTTTGACAAATAGAATAACATAGATCTTCCGGTTAGAGAAGATTGGGATACTGCCAAAATGTTTGTCAAAATTTTGAGACTTTTTAATGTTTTGATTTCAAGATTTTTGAATTCATTGTATGCAAGATTAAATGCTTTTTTCCATGAGTTTATAGCATTAATAGATAGATTAAGTATATTGATGGAATGTGGAGAAAGTCTCTTGCATTCTATGGCTGTACAAACGAAGAAAAAATTAGAAAAACAAAATGATACAAATGTGAATTTTTTTATTATTTGTTGCAGTTGTTTTCGACCCCCTTATTAGGACTATTCAATTATTTGATTAAACCGATCAATCTGACTAAATCAAAACCGATCCATCCAAAAAAATATGGTATAAACGATTTTGAAATCGGGTTGGGTTGGAACCTCGACCATTTTCCAAATGATGGATGCCTAAAACCTTAATCTCAATCGCAGTATTCTCAATCGATGCTCTCTCCCTCTGTATCCTTCCTAATTTGTTTCAATTGGTTCGATTTCATAGCATTGTGTTCTCTTTTTTGTTTGTTTTGTTTCTCCATTTATTTATTTTACAGCTATTTTTTTTCTGTTATATACCATTTCATAGTTATCCTATTTTTTCTGCATTCTTCCTCTCCCAAATCTGGAAGTTGACAGGGATGCCATTTCTTTAGTTGGCTGGTCCTTCTTGGTTTTTTTGATAATTTGGTCTACTGTTCTTCTTAGGTTTGTTGTTTGGCAGTTAGATATTGTTCTATCATGGTTTTGCTGCTGCTATAGTTATTTCTGCTCCTAATTTCAACAATGGGACATAACATCTCAAGGCCTTTGGTGCTGCTCATGTGCTGTCATTGCAGCTGCCAATGCAAGTGTCAAAGTTGTAATGAGATTTATATCAACATGTGCAAGTAGAAATGCTTGTAGAACAACATGTGGTGGAGGAGGATGCCTAGAAGTGGCACTCGATTGAGATGCATTTTCTTGTGAGACAACTACATTATGGCCATCACTGTCTACAGGTCATGCTCTGGACCTCCTTGAGGTGCCAAGGGTCACGAATTAAGATTCCTAAAAGGCTACCCAATATTTGCTAATCTAACAATTCAATTTCCTCTACTACAACCTGTATTACCACGACCCCTATCGGGTCTACCTTGAGAAGACATCATCCTATAAATAAATATATATCTAAAATGTTAAAAATTGAAAGAGCAAGTACGAATACTCAATGAGAGGATAAAAGTATAACAAAAGGAAACATAGAAGGGAGTTATTACATGAATATGCATAAAATAGAAATCTAGCTGGGCAAATTTAACTCATTAAATTAAATCAATTTTATTAAATCATGCTTAATTCTATTGTAAATAACTTATTTTTATTATCAAACAGAAAAATCACATAATTCATAATATTATACTGAAAACAAATAACCATTATACTCTAAAATATGTGCCCCTTTCAAAGGGCGCAAACAAAAATGCAATGATGACTAAAACTAGCAGCCACTAAGGAGCAATTAGCATCCACTCATGTGAGAGATCCAACTCAACATGAGGGAGCAAAGGTCATAATGTGCACACACTCAAATCCCATTCTTGAAATAAATAAGTACCCGTTATATAATGTGTGATCTAATAGGTTCATGTACTGAGTGTATATATGATAATTTTTTGATTGGCTGATTTTTGGTCCAGGCTTCTGTTCTCTGTTTACCCTGGCCTTGTTGTTACTGGTGTTATTTCAATGTTTTGTATTAGAATTAGTTGGATGGTAAATTTAAATCTCAACTCTACCAAAAAAAGAAAAATCTAATGGAGCCTTGAATCTTTTCATTGTAGTTAACCCTTTTTTTAACTTCATAAAAAATTTAATATTGGGAAACTCGTGAGCACAAAAGAGGATTTCAACAATATGGATACAAGCATTTACAGGAACAAAGCATTTACAGGAACAAACTTTGATTTCTCATCATACTCTTGAACATTAAAATCTGTTAAGGGAATATCTAAAGCTCAACTCAATTACTTGGCTATGGCTTCTGATTTGGGAAAAGCATTTGGTTGGTGTTCTGGTTTATCTCCCTTGCATTTCCCTTTATGGATTGTCTTGTTCCTTGCTGCTTTCATGGGTCTCTTTTCCTATGCTCTTCAATGGCTTGTCATCTCTAACTTCATCTCTTTACCTTATTTTCTGGTTAGTTTTTCCTCTTCTCTATTCTCTTTTCAATTTTCTAGGAAAATATCTGAATTTTCTTAGGAAAGTTGGAAAATTTTGTTCTGCATGCACCATAACTAACATACTATCTCTAAATTATTAGTTTATTATTTGGAGGAAAATCCAGTTAATGCACCAACTGGTGGGTAACCTAATAATAATAGTCTTAGGGTTCTTGAAATTGCTTACAAAAGGAACATGTTGATTTAAGTTGAAAAAAATTTGTTTGTTTGGATTAATTGAATTATTTAATTGGTTGTGGTCTGTCTAGTGAAGAAAAGCTACCTAACCTACTCATGCCCTATTTTCCCTTCTAACAAGAGCTTTTGCGTATTTATATAACATGATTTGGGAACTTGATTAAGAAAAATTATCCTTAATCTTATTAATTTAAGTATCGAAAGCAGATATCACTTTCCTCATGAATATAATATGTACTAAGAATTACATATATCATATTACCTCTCTAATAAGAAGGGTAAGTCTTTTGATGGGGTCCATCTCGTTATTTCATCAAAGACTTGGTAAAAAAGAAGAAGTGGATAACAGTTATGAATTTAGGATTTTAAGTGAAAGTTCCTTTTTATTTCTTTCTTTATTTAATTGTATTTATGATTTTAGACTATATGGAAATATTTGTTTAATTTTATCTAAGTCTTTGTATAATGTTGTTTCGTCAATCTGCTTAAATAATCCATTTTGGTATGTTTAGAAAGTTTAAACCCGTAAAAGTTTACACTAAATTATTTTTTTTCTTCACCAATTTGCCTTTAATGTTTATTTTTTGTAACATAAAATTCACAATGGCATTTTGAATTTGAGATTTATTAATTAGTTGTAAACTTCATTTGCATTATTTTTCTTAATTAGTTGGACTGCATAATGAATCCACTTCTATTGTTTTAAGTGAAGTTATTTTTTAATTAATATTCTTTATCTTTTGAACTCCGAATTAAATATAACAAAAAATTAATTGATGGAAAACAGAGAGAACAGCAGCTGTTGTTTTTAGTTACTACAATTGATGGAAGGAGGCATCAAACTTGAGACTTTTAGTACCTTTGATTGATTGCTAGCCACAAAATAAAATCCTGGTGGTTACTGCTTTTAGTTTATGATTGCATTATTTTTTTTCCTTCTGCTTATTAAAGCCTCAAAACAAATTGCTGCTTCATTTAATGCTTTGATGTTCCCTATTTTTTGATTTAAGTTGTAAATTGTAATCTATTAAAATGGCAAATATAACCTTTAGTTAGATTTAGAAGAAGCATCGCTTAAAAATTCTTTCCTTTTTATAAATAGATAAATAATTGTGTGCACTTAAAATTTTTTAATTAATATTCGTCATGTTTAATACTTGTTTTATTAAAGATTTATCATGGATAAAGTAATCCAATCTCATTAATGGAGGATGAAAATTAAGATTTTGGAAGTAAAAGTATTTCTTGGCCTCCTCACCCCATCCCTAGACAAAAAAAAAGTAGTAGGTTGGGTTCTAAAAAAACTTTTTTATATAGGATCATTTTAGGTTGATAAGAGTATGGAGATAAAACTAGGGTAATTTGTGTATACTGTGAGAAATTATATGCTTCTAAATCTAAGATCCATGAAACTAGTACTCTATGGGTTTATTTAAACAACTAATGTAAGGAGTATCCTTATAGAGTAGTTAAGGCCTCATAAAAGGTTTCTAGTTCTAGTTCTAGTTCTGAGTGTAGGAGTGAAAGCCTTAGGGTGAAGGGATTCTATATGGAGGAACTAAGAAAGGGGCTTGCTATGTTTGTCATATTGGATGACGATCCTTTTAGAGCTGTTGAGAAGAAGGGGTTTAGAAATTATTCTTATGCTTTGGAATCTAGGTTCGTGGTTCCATCTCGCGTTATTGTAGCAAGAGATTGCTTGAAAGTTTATGAGGAGGAGAAATTAAAGGTACAAAGTGACTTAAAATCTCTACATTTGTCTTACAATGGATTGTTGGACATCTATTCAAAATCTAAATTATATGTGTTTAATAGTCCATTGGATAGATAAAGAATGGAACTTGCATAAGAAGGATTTCAAACTTTTGTCAAGTGCATAGCCATAAGAGGAAGACAATTGGAAATATGGTTGAGATTTGCTTGTTAGATTGGGGAATAGACAGGATTTTCATGCTAATAGTTGATAATGCAAGTTTCAATCATTGTGTTATTAAATATTTGAAGAGAGAGACTAAAGAGTGGAGAGGCACTATTTTAAAACATGGGTTCTTACATGTGAGATGTTGTATTCATATATTGAACCTTGTAGTGAAGGATGGTTTAGATGAATTTAATCAATCAATTGTCAAAATTAGAAATGCTATAAGTTCTGTGAGGTCTTCTCCTTTTAGGTCCCATACTTTTAAGATGTGTGCGGAAAAGTTATCAGCTCATCTTAAGTAAAACGACATTATGTTGCCTGTTAACAGCTCAAAGCCACGTCATTTTCTCTCTCCCTCATTCTCATCTTTCACCAGCATGCTTTAGGTTCCTTTATTCTTGATTTTTCATTAATTTCCAGCCTCTTCCACCTTTGTTTTCCCTTTCACAGCCTCTGATCCATCTATTAGAAGCCGCCAGTTGCCGGCTTCTTCTTCCTATCTGCTTCCTATTTCTTCGTCAGTTTTTCTGTTGACACCAGCCTTGGCTACGTTTCTTGCCTCTCATACAACCCTATCTCGCCATTCTCTAGAGTTTTGCTGCCCTCTTAAACCTTGAACAATAGCTAGGAGATGAGGTTTCAACTGCTGGAAATCTGAAACCAAGAGAAAAACAATATGAAAATCAGATTTTGTTAGGGATCTGAAAATTTGAGAATTAGGATTTAGGACTAAAAGTTGGGGGTAAGTTAAATTTCTTACCTTATTGATGGGTGTTGAAGTCACCAAAAATATTAAAACCAATCTTATCTTAGGCAAATAGATTGTAAATAAGGTAAAAAAATGTCGAATCCAGAGAGACTAGGACTGAATTAATTCTAAACAACCAGATTTTCAATAATTAAAAATAAATAGGAGGATTTTTGTAGACTAAAAATAAAAATCAGTAAACTAAAATTAATTAAATAAGAATGCAGAAAATTAATTAAGATGAAATCAATAGACAATAAATTTTAGTTAAAGATATTCGTAGTACATGATTCAATCAACTGATTTTCGACAAAAAAATAAATTTTAAATCAAATAATGTACCGGTTATAGTCGTCGGCTTCGCTTTTTCGACCTAATTTTTCTGTAATTAATGAATTAACCAAGTAAAGCCGTAATTAATTTTTAGCCAATAAATAACTCTTAATAAGTGAAAGAATTTAATCTATTGACAACATTAAGAATTAAAAAGATCAGAACCTAAGCCAACTGATCTACAAACGAGACCGATTTAGATCAAATCATGCATTACACAATATAACAACCCTTGTGAGGAAGCTACACTGATTGCTACTTATTATTAACTTCACTAAATAATTACGAATTTAGCAAATTAAATTATCAATATACTATTTAACTAAATGCACAACGAGCTTTTATTACTATTCAACAAATAATAATCGGAATATGGTTTTCCTAGCCTAAATCACAGTAAACAATATGAACATTGAATGAAATTAAAAATAGAAATTAAGTGCAATAATTTCACAGTAAAAAAAATTCTGACCTTGAATTAATTTTTAACTGAAAATAATAATTTTAGCCACGCATGGCCATAGAGAATTTACAAAATAAAAATTAAAAACTAAAAACTACTCCCTATTACAGTTATGTAGTTAAAGAAAAACATAAGAGGATGAAGATCATCAAGTTTGATTTTCTTACGTCTTAAATATTCCTCCAAAACAGAAAAAGAGAAAGTATCCTATTCAATCTTAGAAAATAAAATAAAAATTCTTAAAGTAATTTTAAATTCCTAAAAAGACCGCCTTTTATCTTCTAAATTAAGGTGTTAACATTCCTGATTATCAGCTGGAGTACATGTGGAAGTTAAGTTAAATTCGTATGAGAAACAGATTAAAATCGTAACTCCACTGTCAACTCCATTGGGCAAAGCTCTTGGGCAAGGCTTGAATCTTAACCTTGGCTTCTTGCCTTGGGCAAGGCTCCTGGGCACTGCAACATCTAGATTTTAATATCCATTTTCTCTTTGGATCCAAATTGCTCCAAAAATTTAATACTTCTCCGGTCAGTTCCATTCAACCTCAAAAGTATAATTTCTTCAAAATTTGCTCCTAAAGTCAGCAAAATAATTAAATAAATGAAAATTTCCTAAAATTGACTTAAAAGGACACAAAATGATAATTAAAAATTAAGTAAAAAGATACAGTTTTAGTGATTTAACACTTATGCCATTATATATCAACTTAATTTGAATTATTTTTGTGTTTTATTGGGTTATTGTTTGAATAGGTGTTTGTATTTGTAGAAAAAGAAGAAAGCTTGAGGAAGAAGAAGAAGGGAAAAGAAATCAAAGCTTGATTTTGATTTAAAAGGGTAATTTTGAAGGTTTATAGTTGATTTTTTTAACAATCAAGATTTGTGTACTGCCAAACTCAATTTTCCCAATTTTTGCTAATTACATGTGTATGTTAGGAATAAGGAAACTGTAATTTGCCTTGAATTTGATGATTTGATAATAGAATCACATGAATAGATTATATGTAGACTAAATTGCATAGTTAGTTATCCTATTGAATTGGTAAACTCATTTTCTTTTAAATTCAAGGCTTATTTATATATATGAATTTGAGAATTTGCTTGGATGGATGGTAAACTAATATGATAAGCATGATTTCAAAGATATAGTAAGATAAATGAGATGTTTATTGAATAAAAACTTATATGATGGATATGCTATGTTTGGTCCAGTTGTAGAAATTTGTGTAATTATCCTTGATTGGGCCATTATTTTTGTTAAAATGGTATGACAATATGTAATGATTAAGGGTAAAATGGAGTTTATGTTAGGTCCTTATTTCTAATTACCAATCACAAACACAAAGAACTCAAAGAGAAGAAATAATTTAGCCAAATGATGGCTAAAAATGTATTGTATAAAATCTGTAAGAAGGGAAATACAAGTTTAGGGAGGAATTCGAGAGCCTCACCTCTCTCCCAAACAGATATTCTTAGCTAAAACCAACATGCCCCCTTTTTTCCACACTATTCACCCCTTTATAAGAAACAGAAAACACGAATTACAATACTAACTACCAATAGCAAGAATTCCTTATTTATCCCTCCCAGTATTTTTGCCTCTGCCCCTCCCATAAGTCTTCACAATAAGGGGCCTAACATTACCTGCCGCCCAAAGATCAACCTTGTCCGCAAGGTTGAAGGCTAAAAATTGAGAAGAGATGGTGTCAAAGGGCTCCCAAGAGTCCTCAAAGGGAGGCAAGTCCTTCTAGCGAATGAGCACTTCCAGGTTGTTGGGACCAGCAGTAGGGGAAGGTCGAAGACCACACACCTCTTGTGGTTCAACTAGTAGCTCTATGTCTGAAGTGAGGGCAAGAGAAATGGTGGGCTGACACGGGTATGCACCAAAGGCTCTCTTAAGCCGTGACATATGGAAAACATTATGGATGTGAGTGGAAGGAGGGAGAGTGAGAGCATACGCAACCTTCCCAATGCATTTCTCAATGGGAAAAGGCCCATAAAATCAAGGGGCCAGCTTCTCATTGGGGCAGGAGGCAAGGAAGGACTGTCGGTAAGGCTGCAATTTAAGGTAAACCAAGTCCCCAACTTCAAATTCCACCTTCCAACACCTACTATCAGCATGGAAACTCATCTGTTGTTGGGCCCTCTATAACTGGTGCTTCAATTCAGTGAGGATGGCATCACGGTTGGTCAAATATTGATCAACTTCCTGGTTAGCAGCTGAGCCCCACTCATATCGGGCTAAGAGGGGAGGAGGTCGCCCGTACATTGCTTGGAATGGGGTGAGGCTAGTGGAGGAATGTGTGGCAGTATTATAGTGGTACTCAGCCCATACCAGCCAAGAGGACCATTAAGAGGGGGGTGCATGGTGAAATATCGCAAGTACGTCTCTAATACTTTGTTTACCACCTTTGTCTGCCTGTCGGTTTGGGGATGGTAAGCAATTTTTCATCTCAATTTAGACCCTTGGAGGCGGAAGAGTTCCCGTTAGAAATAACTCATGAAGATCTGATCCCGATCAAAGATTATACTCTTTGGAATACCATGAAGGTGGATGACTTCTTGCAGGAAAATGCGGGCGATAACAGGGGCTGTGAATGGGTGTTTTAAGGCAATGAAGTGGGCATATTTGGTGAGTCAGTCGACAAGCACCAAGATAGCATCACACCCCCGGGATTTTAGGAGTCCCTCAATAAAATCCATGGTTAGATCTTCCTATACCTTGTCAGGTGGGGGAAGGGGCTATAAGAATCCAGCAGGGGCCATAGCCTCATGCTTGCTGCGTTGACAAATGTCACAAGTAGCCATAAAATTTTGCACTTGCTTCTTCATACCCTTCAAATAAAACTCTGTGGCTAGACATTGATAAGTGCGCCGTATATTGGCATGCCCTCCTATAGGACTGCCATGGAATTCCTGGAGTAGCAAGGGGATGTAATGGGAATCAGATGATAAGGCTAGCCTCCGTTTATACCGAAGGAGGTTCCCCACAACCTGGAAGTGAGGATGGGCAGCTGTTTGGTGGCTAATTATCTGGAGAGTATTGGATAGGAAAGGGTTAGCAGCTTGCTGAGCTGGGATATCTTGAAAATCCAGTAGAATAGGGGTTGTGAGGGAGGCTAGGGTAGGTGTATGTGGGACTCAAGAAAGGGCATCAGCAGCTGAATTAGTGGATTCGAGTTTGTACTCAATCTCAAAGTTGTACCCCATCAATTTTCGGAGCCATTTGGCATAATCCCCCTCGACTATCCGTTGCTCCAGCAGGAATTTCAAAATTTTTTTATCAGTGCACACTATGAATCGGTGCCCCAACAAGTAAGGATGCCACTTCTTAATTTCTAGGACAATAGCCATCAACTCACGCTCATAAATGGATGATGCTTGTGTAGTAGGGATCAACTTCTGACTATAAAAAGCTAGTGGTTGACCCTATTACATGAGCATTGTGCCTAACCCAAAACCTAAGGCATCAGCTTCAATGGTGAATGGCAAGGAAAAATCAAGAAGAGCCAAAATTGAAAGAGTAGTCATGGCTGCCTTGAGCTACTAGAATGCCCTGTGGGCAGTAGCATCCCAGTGAAAAGCATCCTTGTGAAGTTATTGTGTGAGTGGCCAAGCAATCTTGCTGTAATTTTTGACAAACCGGCCTGTAATAGCCTGTGAACCCTAAAAAACCCCTAAGAGACCGTGGAGTAGTGGGAGTAGGCCAATCCACCATAGCCTAGATCTTTGTTGGGTCAGCTGCCACTCCAAAAGAGTCTATTATATGTCCCAGATATTCTACTCTTGATTGAAAGAAGACACACTTCTTTGAATTGGCAAAGAGTTTATGGAGGCATAAGGCAGCAAGGACTTGCCTCAAGTGCTCTTGGTGCTCTTCCATACTCTTGTTGTACACAAGTATATCATCAAAGAAAACTAAGACAAATTTGAGGAGGTAGGGTTGGAATACCTCATTCATCAGGGATTGGAATGTAGATGGGGCATTAGACAACCCGAACGGTATTACCTAGAATTCATAGTGTCCCTGGTGAGTCCTGAATGCTATCTTAGGAATGTCCTCTGGGTGGATACGGATTTGAAAATACCTAGTCTTAAGGTCAATTTTGGAGAAGATGACAACCCCATGTAGCTCATCCAAAAGCTCTTCAATTATTGAAATGGGAAACTTATCAGGGATAGTCTCCCGGTTCAATGTGTTGTAGTCGACACAAAACCTCCAACTTCCGTCTTTTTTCTTGACCAGTAAGACTGGACTGGAGAAAGGGTTGTGGCTTGGCTGAATTACTCCTGCAGCCAGCATCTCAGCCACTAGTTTTTCAATTTCTATTTTTTGGAAGTGGGGATATCTGTAGGGGTGGACCGAAATAGGTGCAGTGCCCGGCTTCAGGGTGATAGCATGGTCGTGTGACCTTTTCGGAGGGAGTCCCTTGGGAAGGTGAAAGACATCCTGGAATTTGGCTAACAAGGGTGCAGAAAGAGGATGGATAGCTTTTTCCTCGGGTACATGTAAATCTATGGAATTCGGCTCCAGCATTTTACCCTCTAGCAATATGCAGTGTCCTTCCTGCTTGACCATTTTTTCCCTTACATGTAAAAACACCAGTTATCTGCATAATTCAAGGTCCTCTATAAGTTGTACCCTTTGCTGTCCTACAATAAATTCCATAGTCATCTCTGCCCAATTCATAAAGGATGCCCCAATTGACAGTAGCCACTGGTAACACAGGATTACATCCGTATTACCCAACTGGAGAGGAAATAAGTCAACAATTACCTCTACTCCTGGAAGTTGCAGACATACTTGTCTGCACAGTCCCATTATATTAATTTGCCTCCCAGTGCCCAGAGTGACCCCGAATTGCTTGGTAGGGGTGACTGGCAAGTGTAGTTCAGAGACTAAACGAGAGAAAAGAAAGTTGTGGGATGCACCTGAATCAACTAAGACAACCACAGTGTGCCTCTTGATCGTCCCTCACAGTTTCAAGGTATGAGGGGCTGTTAGGCCAGCCAAAGAAGAGAGGGATATTTCCAAGTTGTCCAGGTCTCCCAAGTTAATTGCCTCTTTTGCCCCCATGTCTGTTATCTCACCCTCTTCAATGGAATCAGATTCGTCCACCCATAAAATCTACAACTCCTTGTTTGGACAGCGGTGACTCGGGCTGTACTTTCCATCACAGCGGAAACAAAGGCCCTTTCCTTGCTTGGCCCTCATTTTCGACTCTGTGAGCCGTCGAAATTTTTGTAGAGGTTGAGGAGTTGGGCTAGTTGCAGCCTCAAAATAAGAAGAAGAAGAAGAAGAAGATGATGATGATGATGATGATGAAGATGATGTTGGCGATAATGCCTCAGGCAACGTAAGGCTGGACTTAGAAGAAGAGTTGGGAATTAAATTTCTGGTGGCCAAAGGCATACCTGAAAAAGGCCGGGCTCAGTTGCTGGATCCATTGTGATTGGACAAGGCCCGCGATATAGCAGCTTCATTCTTGTCTTCAATCATTTGGGCCACCTTCATTATGCGGCCCAACCCCTGGGGCTCCCAAAGCCTCAACTCTGATTTAACCTCCTCTTACAGCCCATTGATGAAAGTATTTTCCATCACAGTATCAGAGAGATCAAGGAAAAGAGCAAACATCTCAAACTGCTTTCAATATTCGCCCACCGTTGACGTCTGTCAGAGGGAGAAAAGCTGCTCCATCAGATTTTCGATCCGGGTGCTGCGAAATTGTTCCAGCAAGAGTTTTTTGAATTCACCCCATCCATGGAAACTCCGACGGCTGCTTTCATAGTAGTACCATGCCAAAGCTTCCCCTTCAAGGCAAACCACAGCTGACTGGAGTTTGTCATTTGACGATAGACCATTGAGGTCGAAGTAACATTCAGCCCTTAAAATCCATCCGTCTGGATTCTCTCCATCAAACACAGGGAGTTCCAGCTTCCTTGGCATCCCCTCCGATTTGTGCCAAACAGAAAATGGGTTGGAGTTTTCCCCCATCTCCGCTATCTCCATCTGCTCTCGCTGGTGTTTGTCGTTGCTGCGATTAGGTGGATCCAATTGTGTGGTCTTGTGAATTGTCTCATATAGACTGGGGCTGGTCTGATTGAGTCATGTTGAGTTTGTGTAGAATGGACTTTACCCCGTCTTCTATTAGGGACAATCGCTCCATGGACTAGTTAACGGTGTCAACATCCAGGCGTTCCAGACGTTCAAGGCGAGCTAGTACCTACTGGAGATCGGCTTCTAAGGCTTCAACCCTATTCTCCATCTACTGAAATCGAGTTTTCATACTTCCTGGCTCTGATACCACTGTTAGGTCCCTGCAAGTAGATCACAACCATAACAAGAACGCAAGGCAAGAACATAAGGAAAATGGAATCAAAATAACCAAAATATGGTTAAGCAGTATTATTGAAATCAAAATGGATAACAGCAATAGAGAGGAATTCGAGGGCTCCTCTTCAACTATTAGGTCCCTATTTCTAATTATCAATCACGAACACAAAGAACTCAAAGAGAAGAAATGATTTACCAAAATGAGGGCTAAAAATGTATTGTATAAAATCTGTAAGAAAGGAAATATAAGTTTAGGGAGGAATTCGAGAGCCTCACCTCTCTCCCAAACAAATATTCTTAGCTAAAACCAACATACCCCTTTTTCCCACACTATTCACCCCTTTATAAGATACAGAAAACACAAATTAATATACTAACTACCAACAGCAAGAATTCCATATTTGTCCCTCCCAATATTTTTGCCTCTGCCCCTCACATAAGTCTTCATACTAGGAGGCCTAACAGTTTAATGGAGAATTTACTTTATAAAGGTTGGAGAAAAAGGTGAACTTCATGTTCATGCCATGATATTATAAAATGGTGTTATATGGCGTATTTTAAAATGATAAAAATTCTAGTTAGTAGTATTAGCTGCATTAAACCTTGAGTTAATTTAAGCTTGGTAAGAGATTTAAGAATTATTGGTGGAGATTTGTTTGCTTGTACTTTTTTGAAATTGTAAGTATTGGCCATTCTTCATATAGCTATAGCATAAGGTTAATATAATGATTCAATTAATTTTATCTTAAGTATGTGTGCACATGTCCATCTATGTAAAATATTGAGTATTATGTTGAGAAGTGGAACCATGACATGCTCAAACAATAGTATACATGTAATTATATGATTGTTGGTATTATGTAAAGGATTATGGGCCTAAATAGGGAAATATGGGTATCGATGATAATGTGAAATGTACAAGAGACAACTATGCAAGTGAAGGGTCTCATAGATGTTGCATCTTAGCATAGATGTCAGTGCGTGTGTGGATATACATATATATATACATAAATATACATATATTATGTGATTTAAAGCTTATGTTGCCCTTGGAACTCGTCTCTTGTAATGGAAGTAAAAGATAAAATTGGCTAGCCATAAGGATAATAGCTTGTAGTTGGATTCAGGTCAATGGCGACCCTTATTGTGGATTAATGAGAACTTACAAATACATATATTTGAGGCAGTGCTCGGTTGTGGCCTCTCACGATCTGGTGTAATGGTACGGTTCTAGTTAAATATTTTTATTATAGTAAGATTTATTTTTAGTAGTAGTATTTTAGTTATAATAGGATTTGGTTTCAATTATTGATTTATTTTTCATATTTTCCTAATTAGAAAAGGATTCTTATTTAGATATATAATCTCTATTTATAGAGACAAATTTAGTCAATAAACAACTTTTTAAGAGTTCCAAGGTGTGTGGCTCCCTTCAACGAGGCAAAGACCCTTATTCTGGTTCTGATTTCTGTGTCAATCGTCCGACGACTAGATCACAAACTCGAGGCCATAACAATTTGGTATTAGTGGCAAGCACAATGCGCGACGAAATACAAGCTCTATTATAAGAACTTTCCTTTACAGACTCAAAAAGTTATAAGCAATGGAACAGTGTTTGGGTGAGACCTACTCAAATACTCCAAGAACAACTATTTGGCTTGGGACTCAGTTTAAGCAGACTTTCACCCAACAGAAGCGAGGCAAGCAATGTTGCTGCTCCAACAAATGGGTGACCCACTGCTGCAAGCACCATGGGAGGTGTTACACATCCTGTTGCATAAGCTAGAACCCATCAATTTATAGTTTTAGGTATGCAAAGTTAAATTTCCAAACTTATGATGGAGTGGAGGACCTTTTAATTTGGCTAATTGTTATGAACAATTTTTTGAGAACCAAAAAATGATGGAAGCAAAAAAAGTGGGTCTGGCTGGTTTCCACCTTTTAGGAGAAGCGCATATGTGGTATTACCAATTGAAGAGGGGTAAGGGACCATTGACTTGGGTAGACTTTCTGAAATTCTATTTTCAACTATTTGAGCTACCTAAAAATAGTAATCCAATTGGAGAGCTAGTCACCCTTCGACAATCTGGGACAGTGGAGCTCTACCAAAGATAGTTTCAGGAAAAGCTGGCACACACGAATGAAATAGTACCATAACATTTACATGTAGGTTTATTCTTGCTGGGTTAGATGATTCCATTCTACTGGATGTCCAATTACTCAAGTCACCAAGTTTATCAGTTGCAATAAGTCTAGCATGGGCATTTGAACAAAAATAGCACATCCATAAGATTATCGATCTTTGAAAAGAGATGGGGCAAGGAATTAAGGCAGAGACTGAAGCATTTACCACACCAGCGCCTTTTATAAAAAAAATTAACCAAGGCAGAATTAGTTGTACGCAGAGCAAAGGATTATGTTACACTTGTGATGAATCTTATACAACCGCTAATGTAAAAAATTATTTTGGCTGGATATGGCAGATAATGAAGCTAGCCCTACGATTTTTTAGGAATTTGGTTAGGTTACAAGTTATTCATGGTCATTACGAGCTTGAGGAAAAGCTCTGTTTCTGAGGAGGGAGTAACATTACATTTCTAATGAAATATAAGTAAGATTTATTTTTAGTTGTCATATTTTAGTTATAATAGGATTTGGTTTCAATTAGTGATTTATTTGTCATAGGTTCCTAGTTAGAAAAGGATTCCTATTTGGATATAATCTCTATTTATAGAGAAAAATTTAGTCAATAAAACAAGTTGAAATTGCAGCAAGTTAAAGGCAGGCAACTCCTTAAGAGTTTCAGGATGTGTGGCTCCTTTTAACGAGTTGCAAAATTCATACAACAATAGGCAAGGATAGGAACCGAAATAAGGGTAAAGACCCATTATTTTGGTTTTGATTTCTGTGTCAACAGTCTGATGACTAAATCATAAACTTGGGTTTGTAACATGTAAAAAGAGCAGTGTCCAGTATTGATCTCTTTTTACATAAGATTGGAGTGCAATTGTCTTGGCTACTTCAATCGATTAGGCCTAAAGGGGTGTGGTTTTGCCTGAGTTTCTTTGGGCAATAATTTAAAAATAAACAACACATAATGTATAAAGAATTGAAATTGATAAATAATAGGTTTTGAACTGTACAGATTTTAAATGGATAATTAATTGTGTATTTGTGTCGAATTTGGAATGTAATTTGAATTCTTTTATTATGATGTTTTCAGTAATCGTGTTGAAATTTGCCTTATATATATTCATAACAAAGTGGCAAGAACACTTTAAGTATAGGAAATATTGAGTATGCTTTGGATGAATATGCAGATAAGAATGTGATTGATTTTATAGATGTATATTTTCTTCTGTCTAATAGGGAAGGCTTTGTCCATTTTTCTTGCAACAGTGAATGGTATGAGTTTGTTTTCTTTAGAAATTGAAAGAATTTTGTAGCCCTGATTTTGTTCTAAGATCTATAATCGGTGTAACATTCAATATTCGGCTCGTTTATCAGATCAGGTGTATAGTATTACATAACAACTATTGAAAATTGTTGAATTAGCATATCGGAGACATAATAGTCCAATGCTAGTTTGATTATTAGTTGACATAATCAAATGGAAGTTTGGTTTCAAGTCGCAAATTGGCTTTGTGAAGCATTGAGTAGGCGTTGGCTTGTGGGCACAGCTATGGGCACAATAAGTGTTAGGTCCGAAATTGGAGTTTGGGCAGAAATGTGATTTTTGCTTTCTTCTTTTTAAGAAACAACTAATTTTGGGAATTAAATTTGGAAATCAGAATTTAAATATGAAAGGAAGATTGTATTTATCTTTTAGAGTATTTTTCTTTTTTATTTAGCTTTTCTATTTTATTTAGTACTCTTTTTAGGCTAAATGAATTTTTAATTTTTTTAGAGGCTAACGTTTTTTATAACAATCTTTGGGGGCTTGTTCTCTACATTTCAAAACCTCTATTGATGAACGTGTACTTAGATTCATTTTTCCAGTTAAAGGATAATTAAGATTTTAGTTTTATTTCTTGTGAGATCTAAAGATTTTTATTGTTTCATTACTGTTTTTAGTATTTATTTATATTTTTTTATGGTCCCACGACAATATTATTCTATTAATTGTTGTAATGTGGCTAGTTTTGCAATTGTTAGGATAGTACATTGTCATTTGTGTTAATTAGATTTGCCATTGGCTATTTAATATAAAAATTAGTGGTAGGTTAAGATGATTAGATATTTAACCCGTGTTTAATTGATTTTAAAGAATATAATATAGTTTAAATGAAATTAAGTTTTGTTTCGTTGGTTAAAATCAAGTGTTTTTATTTTTTAATGCAATTATTAAATTAAATTATATGAAGCTTTATATATCTCTCTCTCTCTCTTTTACGGTTGTTTAGTGGTTAGGGCCAATCATAGTGTCTCTTGGTTAATTTACAAAATATGCAAGGAATGATGGTTAGAAGCGTTTTTAACAATTAAAATTGGTTTATTGCATTATATTTTAAAATTTTAAAATTTATCTTTTAATATATGATCAAGAAATGAACTGAAATCGATGTTATGCTTTTGAGTGGAATTGTTTAGTCGTTGATTTTATTTATTTATTTATTTTGTTATGGTTTATTTATTTTCATAATAATTTTGTCTCCCTCCTTCCTTTTTCATTTTTTGTATTAAGTTGTTTGCTTTTAGAATAATTAATTTTTTGCTAGTTTTTGTTTATTTGACCTTGTTCGTCACTATCATAAATTTATTTATTTTAGAAAGTAGATATTTATTTTTAGTGGTTTTGACACCCTGATATGGATCTCTGTAGTATTAGCAAATTGGTTTGTTCTAGCCATGATATGGATCTCTCTAGGTGGTTGAATGTGTGTTAGGTCCCTGTATGAATTCACAAACCACAGCAAATACAAGACAACAAGGAAATAGAAATGGAATAGCCAAAAGATGGCTGTTATGTATTGAATCTGTCAAGAGAGAAAAACATAGATATAGGGAGGAATTTGAGTCTCACCTCTCTTCACTAACCAAATACTCTAAAACAATTCCTATGCATCCTCACGCTTTCCACCCCCTATTTGTAACTGAAACCCAAAACCCAAAGCATAACTAACTGTCACAGCAATTGAATGTCCTATTTTCCCTCTATAATAGAAATGCCCCTTCCGTCCTTGTGTCTCATGTAAATCTTTGTAATAGAGGGCCTAACATTACTCGCGGCCCAAAGATCAACCTTGTTCGCAAGGTTGAATGCTAAAAATCGGGAGGCAATGGTATCAAACGGTTCCCAAGAGTCTTCAAAGGGAGAAGTTCCAGGTTTCAAGGTAATTACGTGGTCATGTTGTCTTGCTGGAGGAAGTCCCTGTGGTAAATGAAAAACATCTTAGAACTCCCACAGTAAAGGGGCAGATTGGTGATGGCCATCTTCTGCAGTATCTGCATCCAAGTCCATATGGTTTAGTTCAAGTCTATAGCCTTCCAACAGTATACAATTTCCTTCTCTTTTAACAGCCTTTTCCATCGCATGTAATGACACTTGAGTTCTGCATAAGTCGGGATCCTTTGTTAATGTCACTCTTTGCTTCCCTACTGTAAATTCCATGGACATCTCTGCCCAATTCATGTAGGATGCTCCTATTGACAGTAACCACTGGTAGCTAAGAATCAAATCCGTATTGCCTAATTGGAGGGAAAAAATCAGCGATGGCGTCTACCCCAAAAAGCTGGAGGCAGATTTGCCTACACAATCCCGTTGAGCTAATTTGCTTCCTAGTGACCAACGTGACTCCGAATTGCTTAGTGGTGGTGATTGGCAAACTGAGCTCAGAAACCAAGGAAGAAGAGATGAAGTTATGTGAAGCACCTGAATCGATGAGGACAACAACCTCCTTGTTCATTACAGTGCCTTAGATTTTCATGGTGTGAGGTGCTGCCAGGCTGACCAAAGAGGAAAGGGATAGTTTTAGGTTGTCTAATTCTCCCACATCAGTAGGATCCTCTGCCCCAATTTCCATTTGGTCCTCTACAGCAGCCGATTCATGTTCTTCCATCCACAAAATTTGTAGTTCTTTGTTTGGGCATCTATGACTTGGCCTGAATTTTCCATCACAATAAAAACAAAGGCCCTTCTCCCTTTTCAACCTCATCTCGGCCTCAGTGAGCCGTCGGAATTTTGGTGGAGGTTAAGGCATCGGAGTAGCAATGTTGACCGAGAAAGCAGTGGAGGTAGAAGATGTAGAGGAGGGCGCTAATGCCCTTGGAGATAACGAAGTAGATTTGGTGATGGGGTTGAGGCTAAGAGTTTTGGTAGTCAGGGGTGTACCTGAGAATGAGATCTACTGTTGAGGCTACTTGGGGCAAAATTGGCCCTGAGTTTGGCAGCTACATTTTTATCTTCTATCATTTAGGCCACTTTCATAATTTGGCACAATCCATTGGGCTCCTAGAGCCTTAATTCAAATGTAATGTTATCTTATAGCCCATTGATGAAGGTATTCTCCATGACGGCTTTGGAAAGGTCAGGGAAAATTGCAGATAACAGCTCAAATTGCCTTCTATACTCTCCCACCGTGGATGTCTATCGGAGGGACAACACCTGCTCCATCAGATTCCCAATCTGAGTGCTCCTGAAGCATTCCAGCATCAGTTTCTTAAACTCCTCCTAACCATGGAATGTCCGACAATTATTTTCGTAGTAATAGCAAGATAGAGCCTCCCCTTTTAAATAGATGACTGCTAACCGGAGCTTATCATCGAAATTAAGTCCATTTAGATCAAAGTATTTTTTTCGCCCGCAATATCCATCTGTTAGGATTTTATCCATCGAAAACAAGAAGTTCCAACTTATGCGATAAACCCTCAGATCTGGGCCAAGCAAGCACCAAGTTGGAATTTTTCCCGATCTCTACCTGCACCCCTTTCATTCCTTTACTCCCGCCGTCCCTATGGCTAGTGGAATCTAGCTGAGAAATCTCATTGGTCTACTCCTGTGTTAAGGGCGCGTTCTCTGTTCAGTCTAGGTTTAATTTGTGAAGGATGGATCAAACTCCTTTTATCAACGAGAGTTGTGCTATCTTATTTTCAATCAATGGTAGTTGCTCCATAGCACTGTTTAATTTTTCGACATCCAAACGTTCTAGGCAGTCTAATCGTGTCAGCACTTGTTGCAAATCTGCTTGTATAGTTTCAACTATTCCTTTTCTAGTGCTTCTACCTTGTTCTCCATCTTTTGATGCTTGGTTTCCATGTGAGGATCGGTGCTCTGATACCACTATTAGGTCCCTGTATGAATTCACAAACCACAACAAATACAAGACAACAAGGAAATAAAAATAGAATAGCCAAAAGATGGCTGTTATGTATTGAATCTGTCAAGAGAGAAAAACATAGACATAGGGAGGAATTCGAGAGCCTCACCTCTCTCCACTAACCAAATACTCTACAACAATTCCTATGCATCCTCATGCTTTCCACCCCCTATTTGTAACAGAAACCCAAAACCCAAAGCATAACTAACTCCCACAGCAAGTGAATTCCCTATTTACGCTCTATAATAGAAATGCCCCTTTCGCCCTTGCGTCTCATGTAAATCTTTGTAATAGGGGGCCTAACAATGTGAAAGATGTAGGTATGCTTTGAAACAAAATGTAAGTGTCAAATATACTTTAGAAAGGAAGTGAGTAAAACATGATAAATTGTTATATACCAAAACAAAAGTAGAACATAGACATGTGAAGTAGAGCATCAAAACAAATTTAAAATCATTTTGATATATTTTGCCCAACATTTTTTACTCATGCCTTTTATTTTCAATGTTTATTATTTGTCTGGACGAAATTGCCTTCAAGTAAAAACCAAATAACCATTTACAAATTAATTCAACAAAATATGCAATGTGATCATGCACATGGTAGAGCACTGGTAGTGTATAAGCAGTTCTATAGAGTATGTATAAAATAGAGCACAAAAATAAAGAGAGGGATAGAGATGATACAACAATTTATAGAGATTCGGCTATTTGCTTACTCCTCTCTGTAAGACAATGCATCTTGAGAATTTCTCTCTTAGTTGATTATTTCATGGCAAGGGTCAAAACCAGTTACAAATAGCCACCCATAAAAGATTTCAAACACTTAAACCCTTTTTTTTCAAAAAAAAAAAATCTAAACACTTTGTGTTTTTTTTCTTAAAGTAAAAGATCTAAGCATTTGTTAGTTTCATTTCTTAGTCCCTAGCCAGCTAATCCCAACTTTTCTCACATATATATAATAAACCTTGTTAGTATAATTACAAATGAAATTCTAATTAATTTGAAGAGATGTGATCATGTACGAAACACAATGAAATGAAAAAAAATAAATCGTTTAAAACTTAAGGAAAAGTGTTTTCAACTTTCTTATTTTTATCAATTAATTAAAAACCAATTTATAGACTTATAAAAATTCTAGCCATTAAATGTTCACACCTTTCAAAAAATTTTCTTCTTTATGAATGATCATTTTTTTTTCAAATCCCTTTGAAAAATCGATATTATTCGACCAAACATAAAGAAAGAATTTCCTTCAATTTTTTGAAAAACATCAGTTTACAAAACTTTAGTTAAGGAAATAATTCAATTTAACCAAGTCAAATAAAATCATTTTGTTTTAGTAAAACATTTGTAATGCAATGAATGTGATTTAAGTGTGTATATCTTCAGATATTTTAAAATGATTTCCAAATATATCTTGATATTCAACTCTTCAAAGATCCATTAGGTCTGATTTTGATTATGGGTACAACATGAATGCGATATTGCTTCTGATTGGAGCACGAATCTACAATGTTCGATTTTCCAGTAGAGCATGACTATTAGACTTGTAAAATCAACACCTGCAACATTAAATATAGTAGGCCGAAAACTTGCTTATTTGAAATGTTTTGTTGTCTCCATCAAAATCATCATGGTTTGGGAATGGACCTTTCGAGCCAACATATAAAATTTATTTTATGCATTTTCGGATAAGCTTATATCTGTTATAACAATGAAGTTTTAGATTATATGACATATAAATAAGCTTATATATGTCAATATCACTTCATTTATTAAAATTTGTGCACCATCAGCTTGTATCTCATGATTTATATTGCAATATTTTTCATAAGTATTTCTATATAATTAAATGACTTAACATTTGCATCAATCAACTATAAATCCGGCCAAGATACATAGTTATGAAATAGCTAGGAGCTTATATGAATTGCTTGATGGAGGCCTATGCTTAGTAGTTTCTTTTATAGTTATTTATACTTTCCACCATATATTAACTGATTCATGGATTAATTGCTTCCAGTTGTTTAATGTGAGTTCAGTTTATTTATTTTCTTAACACTTTCTCCTGCATTAGTATTCTTCTTTCTTCAAAGAAAATTGGCAATCCTTCTGTTGATGATGATGAAAACAATCAGATCAAACATGTTGAAGCTTCGAAAACCAGATTAAGAGCATAGTCTTACCTTGATTAACAACCATTGATTTTAGCAGAGTGATTGTATGAAGAGCTGAAACTGAATCCAAACCTGAAGTTGGTTCATCAATCAAAATGACAACAGGGTTATGAACTTAATCAATTCCAATCGAAACTCTCTTCCTTTCGCCTTTTGCCACCTGAAATTCCTCCAAACCTTGAATCTGCAACATGATCTAACCCAAGCTCCTTCATCAGGCAAACTAACTCTATTAGTGGCCTCTTTGTGCCCTCCTTGCAGCCTTAGAAGTGCACTATACATGAGTATTTCTTGGACTGTGAGCAATGGAAGTAGTGCATCAGCTTGAGTCACATATCTTGATAATCTTCTAAACTGTTTTGCATCCATTAGTCTATTATTCATTATAGCTTTATCAAATGCTTTTGTGATTAGAAATCTTTTCAGAAAGAATCTCCAACAATGTAGTTTTCCCAGAGCCACTAGGACCGGCAATGGCATTGAGCTTCGTGGCCTAGCTCCATAGCTTACTTGCTCACCCGAACCGGCCCGATTAACCCGACTGATTCGATGCATTCGGGTGGGGTTAATAGGATCAGTTTGGGTGTTAGGATTAGGAAAAGTTCGGATTGGGTGAAAACTCCTCTAAACCCTATCGGACCGACAATCCGAATCACAACCATATATGAAGCATCAGAAATCCCTAATTTCCCTCATTTATGCTACTTTTCTTTCGAATCCAAATCCCTAATCATCAATCTTCCCCACCATGTCGCCCACTCCACTTGTCCTCTACTCTCATCGTCGCCAATGAACTGCAGACCGGTCTCCCTCTCGTTGGTAAGTTCTTGTTCTTTTTTTCTTCTATTTTCTATAGAGGCGGTAGCAAATGGTTGCTGCTGATTCTGTTCATCAATGGCGGTAATGATTTCACTCTCTAATCTCCTATTCCTCTGACTTCAAATTCCTCCGATCGCTTGAGATTTTCTCCGCCGAACTACCGATCTCTCTCTCCATCTCTATTAGTACTTTACCTGATCACTCCACTCACTTTTTCTCCGTCTCCAGCTTTGTTTTCCTGTGCTTTTTGTTGTTTTTACTATTTTTCTTTTATTTTTATCCATTTTTTGTATTTTAGCTTTGTTTTTTTAGCTGCGAATATTAGGTGTTGACAAAAAATTCTTCAATTATATGTTTTATTATATTATTTTTTCAATGTGAATTTCTCTGTCATTTAGGTGAATAGTCTCTGAAGATTTTATTGTAAATTATCTTATGTATATGCTTTTTTATGGTTATGAGCAATAGAAATTTGAAGCCTCGAATTTTAATATTTTATTGAGTTATTGTTGTTTCCTGTATTATTCAATAGCCTGTGTTCCTTTAGTTATTGCGAATAATCGAATCGTGCTGTTTAATGGGTTTTAATTTATGTTGAGACTTATGATGGGTTATTGGATTGGATTAAATTGGAGTTTTTTGAATGAATTTGAGTTTAGTTTGGAATATGAGAAAGTGTTCTTGGCTTTCATTGGTTGATATTTTTTTGATTGGAACTTCTCTAGTATGTATTCCTGAAATTCAATTTTGACAGAATTGTTCTGAAGCATTTTTTTATTTTTTTCAATTTCTTAATCACAGCTGTGTCGAATTTACAGATAAGAAATGTTTTTTTTTTCTGAATTTCTATGGAACAATTCCTGATTAAATTACGTATAGATTTGAATTACTATTTTTCATTTTTTTTAGTGCACAATTGGTTTTGCAAGATGAAATCGTGTACTAAAGAATGGAAAATTAACTGATAAATGGAAAGTTGAATTAAGAAACCAATCACAGGATCTCTACAATTATAATTTTTATTTTCTTTTTTAAGTATTGCTGTGTTTACTTAGATTAAATGAATTTATATGCTTTGTTTGGTAATTGAAAGTGTTCTTGGCTTTCATTGGAAAATTTATAAGAGGGTGGAGGCTTGTTATTGGAATGGAGGCATAGTTCAATTTTAAGTGGGAATTGAATCCTTCCTCGTTTGGGCATTAATCATGAGGCTTATTGTTTGCGTTAATCGGGTCGAGGTCTGAAAAGTCGGGTTAGTAGGGTCGGGATCCGATAATAAAATAGGGTAAGGTCGGTTGAATATATATGAGAAATTTGGATTTCTGTTTAATCGGGTTCGGGCAACCAATGCATACCCCTGCTTCAAAATGAAATTAGGGTCACATTCAAGAACCCTTCCAAAACAAATCCAATGCTGCCCATCAAATTTGCTACACAATTAGCGTCAGCTGATATATATTAGCTTGCTATATGAGATGCGTGTCATGTTAACAGCCATATCAATGCCAATGAAGAGATAATATGTAAAAATTTGATGATTTTTTTTTATTTTTAAAATATTTTTACATGTGGCATATCCTAATTGACCGTGATGTGGTAGTTGCAATGCATAGCAAACTAATGTTGTAGCCTGTGTCCTACACTTGGATGAAATGGATAATGTGATATATGTTAACAAGAATTTCTAGTTGGATTTTTTTCTGAAATTCAGCCAAGTGACTTTTTTTATATATTTTTTTAAATTCAGGTATTTTTTTTTGTTAAAAAATTTAGTTTTGACTTTTTGATAGAAGTGAATAGTCTAATGACCCTGGATGAAAAACTTGATTGAACAAAAAAATCCGATTTGAACTGAAAAAAAATCAAATTTTATCCAAAATATCCGTTTATTTGTTTTTGGAAGAAAAAAATATAAATATAAATATAAAATAATTAAAATTTAGAGAATTTGATGAATATTTATGAATAAAATAAAAAATATATAATTTAGATTTTCTTGAATTTTTGTCATAAATATTGAATGACTTAAATATAATGTCTTATAATTAATATTTAATGATGAATTTATTTTTCTAAAATGTTTTTTTTATGTAGTGATATTTTCATAATATCTGCAAAATTTTAAAAATAATATTATTTAATAAAAAAAATCCAATTACATCCTGTCGAACCGATCAAGCTACAGTTCTTTTGCCTATCTGAATTTTATTCATGCCTGTTTTAGTAACATTGCATGCAATACTATATAGATGGCACAATTTAATAAATTTTTGAACCTAAACAAAAACAATTCATGTCAGTTTGTGTCATGCCGAAAGTTAACCGACTAATTGATTTATAAAACCAAAAACAATTGAAAAACAGAATCAACAAATTTAAATAATATAATGAGTATCAAAAACGAACAGATTGGCACATGAATAACAGAATCAACCGCAAGATGGCATCTCTGTAAACAATCAGATGGAACTTCACCCTCATTTCAGCTCTTTCCTTCTCATCTGCTTCTCATTCTTCATTCTGAAATAATTATTCTATTAGCTGAGATAATTTTAGATTTATATCAGGTATCCCTTTTATTTAGTTTATATTTCTCTAGAGTTAGATTAATTTTGGCATATGAAATTCTAGAGGCATGAGAAAAATCAGAAGAGTTTTGATGATTGATTAGTACGTACCCTTTCCACAAACATTGCTTCAATGGTGTTATTGAGGCTGCCTTCCCATTCCCAATCCCATCCATCAGAGCTTGTGAAAACTTTGGTAAGTTTTGGTGCTTTTAGGACTTGTTGAGCAAACATCTTCATGTTGGAACAACCTTCGATCCCCACATTTTTCAAATGTGGGAAATCGAAAGCATAATTGGCTGAACAGAAACTTGTGAGGCATGGGAGATTGACAAGTTCCAATGTTTCCAACCGGCTGAAACTAATATGATAATCTTCCTTTCCATCCGATTCAATGGCTATTATTTCTCGCATCATTTTGCATTCCCTTACATTCATTGTCCTGAGATGGACAAGACTCTTTGCTGTTGAGGCAGCTATCAGATTGATCAACCCATCACATTTTGACACTTCCAAATACGACAAATTTTTGAAAGACAATAAGGAAGGCACTACAATTTCCAATCTGCTGCACTCCCATACTTCTAATTCTTCTAGATTTTGGATGACCATTTTGGGGTCATCAACGTCCACTAATTGTTTGAGATTTGGCAAATTAAGTAGTTTTACTTTTCTCAACCGTGGTACAGACTCCTCACCTTTATTCACTTCTTGAATGATTATTTTTTCCACCAAAGAATCACTCAGACCAAGCTTCTCTATGTTTGGAAAACTCTTAGTCGAAGGAAAAGCTGTAGATTCACCTTCAAAGCCTATCAGCTCAAAAACCTTCAGTCTGTGTAGGAACTCAGGCTGATTGTTGCCTTCCAATTTGTCCTTGATCAACTCCCATTCTATGCTCATTTCTTCTAAGTGTGGGATTGCAATCTACCAAACCAAATAATTAAACTGATCATGAATTCAAATTCTAAAGTAAGCAAGCAAAAAAGGAATTTAAAATTGCATTCAACCTTTCAATTTTAATCACAATCAAATGCTATAGATCGATATACGGTATTTAAGGTGTCTTCTCATTTTCTAATTTAACAAAATAGAATGGAAGGTTTTTCTTAGTATTATAAAAGTAGCACAGTGGATGAATATTAACTATTAAAATGGAGAGTTCATATGTGTCAACATATATAGAAAATCCAGAGTTCAAATTTAATCATGTTTATTCTTATTGGCTGTAAATTTTAGGTATTTGAGAAAAAAAAAAAAGTAAGAAAACAAACCTGGTGAGCCATTCTATCATCTGTTGTTGGACTTTGTATGCTTGACAGTGAAGAAACAAATTCCTTCATGCTTGGACACTCTTTTATGTAAATATTTTTCAAGGAAGGACATTCCAAAATGCCTATTCTCGAATAGAAACTTGATAGTTTTGGCAAGCATTTTAGATGTACGGATTCCAGCGAAGGAAGTATCAACTTATTAGCTGCTTCTACTCTTTCCTCTGCTTCTTCTTCTTTTATGATTGCTTCCATCATTTCACAATTTTCCACTATTATTTTACAGAGTGCAACAAGGGATGATGCCATCGATGGTGTAAATGCATGTTTCAAGATGCTACAGTTTTGCACTTCCAGCAACCAAAGCTGCTTGAAATCCAAAATTCCAAAAGGATCTTTGTTCCACAATTGACTCAACATTGGCAGATTAATTAATTTCAATTCCTCTAATTTTGGGAGCAGACCAGCATGCCCATCTTCAACAAAGACCTCTTCCAAGTCAAATACAATTTGGATTGAGTCACAGTCTTTTACATTTATCGCCCTCAAGTTGTGCAAGAACTGCAGTTGGTTGGCTAATAGAACTTTTTGGGAAGTTGAATCTTTAATCACATCCCACTGTATTGCATTGTGAAGGACATCCTTTCAATTTCAAAACACATCATTATTAATGTAAGACAAATAATATTGTGGAAATATATATAAGGAAACAGAATTATGAATATACACCTTTTCTGTTAATAGAGATGCTAAGGTTGCATTGACATTTCCTTGCCAGTATTGTCCCTTTCCATATTCATTACATCGTATTCCCTGCAGCTTTGGTGTGGTGAAGTCTCCACCACAGAAAATTTTCATTTGCCAGCATCCATCGACAATTACTTGTTCTAACAATGGGAAGTTGAAGGTGTAATTTCCTGAGCAAAAGCTGTTGAGTGCAGGTAAATTACTCAGCTTCAAAATTTTCAGTTGATTGAAAATAATATGGTGCTCCGCATGATCTCCATCATTTGCAACTATTTCTTTCATCATGTCACAGTTATTTATTCTTAATTCCACGAGACACACCATAGATTTAGCTGCTGATGCTGTTACCAAGTTCTCCAAATCTCGACAGAAAGCTATTTGCAGAGTTGTCAGATTTTGGAAAGAAATTGAGGATGGTGAAATGCTCTTCAAACTAAAACATCTTTTAACTTGTAGAGTTTGAAGATTCGATGTGAAAGGAACTTGGGAGTCTTCCTTCCAGATATGCTTTAAATTACCGATGTATTCTAACACCAAGCATTTTGGGATAACAGCTGAGGCATCCAACGAGAATAGCTCTTCCAAAGAACTATAAGAGATGACAAGCTTTTCCAAATTGTAGAGTCTTTTAAGAAAAGCAGATAGGAAATCACGATCTCTATATATTACATCAGAAAATCCAATCTCTTTCAAATTGGAACATTGCTCAATTGAAATCTGCATGGCCTTCAAGATTTGGCAATCTAATTTCAAGGTCTTCAAGTTGGGATTAGCCTGATTAAAATAAATAAATAAATAAATAACAGAAAAAATGTCTGAATATATATGGGTCTCAAAACAATGGGGTCTCCTGACCCATTTAAGAGTCGAAGTGCATTCATAAAATTCTGAATATTATTTGCATACAACCTCTTCCTATTTTCATTACATAAATTCTTTTATTATTATTATTATTATTATTATTATTATTATTATTATTATTATTATTATTATTATTATTATTTCACATATCAAGCTATTTCAAAGCTTTATAACTTTATAACTTTAACATATATAAAAAAATTATTATTTTTTTTTATAAAATGTCATTTCCATAACATTTGGTGATGAAATAAAAAAAAAAATTGCCAAAATAGCTTAATTATTTCAAAAAAAAAAAATCATTTTTTAAAAACCATAAAGGATGTCCAAATTAGCTATATATATTATTTGGCGCATCACACATGTTATGTATGAGTAGTTATTTTATATCCATAAAGTAAAAGAAAATTCTACGGGAGATCATTTAATTTCTTTTTTGGTAAGGATTAAGGAAGTAAAAAAGAGAGTGCAATGGAATACCTTGTCGAATGAAAGAATTGGGACAATGTGATGCTCCTCTGTTTTTGCTCTGTAACGGTCTTTAAGAAGCTTATTTGCTTTGGTACAGTCGTATATTTCCAGATGTTCCAGCTTTGGGCAATCAAAAGCATGTCTTCCCTCATAGAAACTCCTGAGTCTGTACAGACGTTCAAGTCCAAGAATGGTCAAGTGAGGAAAATGAAAAGAATAAGGTTCTTCTTCACTTTTTCCCTTTCCAACTATATGTTTCAGTCCTCCACAGTAACCTATTTGAAGATTTTCCAATTTCTGCAAAAGACCACAAGCCATAGATGCTGGAAACACATATTCCAGAGCAGAACAGTTCGAAATGGTCAATGATTGAAGGTTGGAGAAGGAATGAGGTGGGAGTTGAGTGTGCCATATATTTTCCAAGCTATCCATCCATCTGATGTCCATTCTCTGCAGATTAGGAAAGGTAACCTGCCAAATGCCGAAGTTTAGTAAACTTAACTTACAAAATAAATAAACAATAATAATAAAAGAACTTTTCAATATTAAAACTTTTCTAAACTTAATTTCAATAAAGTGCAAAAGAATACTTCTAAATTCCAATTAATAGTTCTAATCATTTAAAAATTTACAAACTTATAGTTGCCTATAAATTTTTATTTATATTATTCAGAAAATTATTTTTAAAATTATCTTTAAATAAATAATTATTACAAAGAATTATCGTTTCTATAAATGACTTACATAAATATTAATTGAACATAGATTTTCATTCTCTATTCCTAAACATGAAAGGCCCAAAATCCATTAAATATTTTCATTTATATATATTTTTTATCTATTAAATTTATTTATTTATTTATAAAGCATATCAATTTCTGCATCTAGTTTAATTAAAGGATTGTAAAAGAATAGATACCAAAAATATAAAATATTATTTTTTAATATTTTTAATTTTAAATAAAGGGAACATTTTCATAATTTTCATCATCAATAATTAGCCTAAATTTTTTGGTATTAAGTTGATTTTTAATTTTCACATCCATCAGCACAGGCAAAAATTTTTTTTTTTTGAAAAATAATAAAACTAGACTTTGATATAAAATCAAATAGAATCAAAGACTATAGCACACTATTTTATAGTATTCTTAATTGATGTAAAAGAAAATATTAATAAAGCTATAAGTATAATTAATTTTATACCACAAAAATTGAAATAGTTTTATTTATACTATATTTCATACGTGCTCCTATTTCAAGTACACAAAATATTTTGCATTTACACTTTAATCTAATTATTAATTATAGTAATTTTTTTTAGTTTGTTTTGTTAATAAAGATATATATTTATTAAAAGTAATATACTCCGTGTAATGTACGTACAAACCTAACTAGTATATATAGAGAAAGAGGATAGAGTTGTTCTCTTAACATTTATACATAAATTATTATTTGAAATCTATTATTACCTTATTTACTATACATCAAATGAAAGAACAAATTATTTATATGATTATTAAGAAAAAAAATCTAATAAATTAAAGTTTTGAAAAAAATTCTATTTAAATTATATTTGGTTATTAATTGAAGGTATAAAAAATAATTAAAAGAATTATCAAAGAAAAAAATAAATTATAAAGATAAGTTGTTGTTTGAATGCAAAGAAAAAAGGTTAATTATCAGTGCAAATTTAAAAGAAAATTAATATATTAAAGAGAAGAGGAAGTAAACATATCACCATTTCATTAAAAAGAAATTGAATGTCTTCAGAAGTGTCGATGTTCACAACGTCTGTGTTTGAGACATTGCTGACAAAATTCTTCAATGCAGGGCAACTTCTTAACACCATTTCTCTGAGCGACTGAAATTGAATGGAGTACCCATTGCTGAATCTAATGAATTTTGGAAGATTGACCAGTTTGAAGAAATCCAGATTAGGGAAGACTATCTTATTCATTCTCTCCTCAAATTCTTCTGTGAGTATTATCTCTTCCACCATCTCACAATGATAAATCTGAAGTTGTTTCAGTTGCAAAAGACTTTTAACTGTTGATACTTTACATATATACTTCAAACTCTTGCATCCACTAACGTACAAACTCGTTAAATTGGGAAAAGACACCTGTTCATAAAATGATTCGTTATATATATTACAGTAAGACCATATACATCTTCAGTTCTACTTCGTACCATTTGAGTTCCCAAACACACCTTTTTTGGATAGTAAATGCTTCTCAGACATGGCAAGCCCCCTAGAGTCAATGAAAATAATTGAGGCAACTGGATCTCTTCATGATCGTAATTGGCATCATCGCTTCCTTCAGCAATAAGAGCTTCCATGTTAGAACAATTAAACACCTTCAATTCTCGAAGCTGCACCAAACACTTTGCAAAGGAAAATGAAAAGAGATTCGTCAATTTGTTGCATCTATTGATGTTTAGAATTCGCAGTTTGCTAAAAGACCCCATTGTAAGTTTCCCATTGCAAATCTTCTCCAGGCTGTTTAACTGACACAAAAACAATGTCTCCAATGTTGGAAAGGCATGGCAGAAAGCCCATTTTGTTGAGTCGATTACATGTTGAATGATACTATCATCTTGAATATGTAGATGCTTCAATTGTTGGCAGCCTTCCCCATCTAGATTATACAACCCATTCTCTATTCCTCCAACCTCCCCTATATACAGAGTTTCAGCTCCTTTCAATAACTCTTTAAGCCCAGGCTCCAAATGAATATTTGTCTTGAGCCTGAGCTTCAGTGCTTTTGAAGTTTCATTTTTCTCAGCCCAGTTCCAGCGATCACCTATGAATATTCTATATTGTTGAAACCCTTTAGAGAAGAGGCGGCTTGGTATCATCTTGGGGTCAATCACTTGCATTTCTAAAGTTGTCAACTGAGTCAATTCTTCTAACTCCATCAAGCTTGCATTCCCTTCCATATCCCACCTGACAAAACTATTGTGACCCATATAAAGTTCTTCTAAATTAGAGAGCTTTGACAAGATCTTTGAAGGAATAACTTTGAGTTTATTGCAGTTGCTTAAATCTAACAACTTGAGTTGACTCAATTGCTCCATTTCTCTAGGCAACTCAACTATATCAGATCCTCGGAAACTGAGGCATTCTAGTTCCTTTAGTTGTCCAATGTTGGCTGCATCATCCAATTGGCAGTTCTCCAAGCACAAGGTTCGAAGGTTTGTTAAAAAGCCAAGTGAGGAAGGGAGGGACACAAAGTGAATGCCGGTGAAGTCCACAACTTTGAGTTTTCTAATCCCTTCAAAGAAGGAATCACAAACTTGTAGACCATAATTTTCAGTAAATATAAAAAATAACTCTACCTTTGGACATTCCAAACCATCAGGAAGGTTATCAATGTCACAAAAAGGAAGAGAAACTTTGGTGCAATCTTTGCTCGGCCAATTCCTCGATTTCTCACCACTTCTACCAATAAAAGCATTTTTAACTTCACAAGCAATCTGAAGTGCCGTGTCACGAACCACGTCATGCATCTTAACACATCCTTCCATGTCACCGTCTAACAATAAAGAATTGTCTTTGAGCTTATCGATGTGCCTAAGTACTCTGTTTCTGACTTCTTCAATTGTACTTATGCCTTTGAACAAACCCAGCCCCATACAACATCTCACCATGTCACGGATCCAAACATTAGAATTCCCATAAAGAGAACAAAGCAAGAAAAATGACTGGACTTCCTCCTCAAGCAGATTATAGCTTGACTTAAAAATTCCGCGTACCGTTCCATATATTCCTTCACTGTTGAAATCAGACAACTGCTTGAGCATATCTTTCCATGCATATGACCCCTGATTTCGCAAATCACGAGCAACCTTGAGAATGAGCAGGGGCAATCCTGCACATTTTTGGGCCACTTGAGTTGCTATAACCCGCATTTCTGGATCTATAGCATTAGCGACCGTCAAATCAAACAACCTCCATGCCTCTTCTTCCTTTAGACAGTCAACCGAAAATTGTTGTTGTGCGCCCATCTCATTAGACAATACTTTCTTGTCTCTAGAGGTAACCAATAGTTTGCATCCCTTCTCATCTGAAGGAATTCCTACGGAGTTCAAGTCAAGTTTTGCCCAAATATCATCCAGAATGATGAGCACTTTTGAATTCTTCAACCTCACGTATAGTTGACTAGCTCTTGCAGGTCCTTCGTTGAAATCAAATTTTAGCTCTAAGAAATCAGCAATCTCTGCTTGAATTCTCCTGAGGTCTGGTGTTTGAGAGACAGCAACCATAATCACAGAATCAAACAACTTGTCATCTACAGCTTTCCTGTGGACCTCCTTTGCTAGTGTGGTTTTACCCACACCCCCCGTTCCATAGACCCCGATCATGTGAAGATTAGGATCTTTGAGCGCATCCATAACTTGGTTCAATATCAACACCCTTGATGGTAAGGCTTCGCGACTATACACAGACGGCTCAACTATCTGCTGTGGAGGTGGGCGAAAGGAAATCGAGTCCAATCCTTCTTCATTCTGAAGCTTATCAATGGCCAAAGCTTTCTTGTCTGCTTGCTTGCTCAGCTGATAGCGGCTCTTCAAATTGGGGCATAATCCGACGAAGCACTTCTCCATCTTGGCTTGTTCTTTGCCTTCAATAATTGCGTGGGCCTGTTGAGTCTCCGTCTCTGCGTTGCTCAGCCAGTTGGTAACATTCTCATATATGTGTTCCCCGTTTCTTTTAGCTAGATCAACGGATTGCTGCAACCTGACTTTTTTGTTGGTGAGCTGGTCAGTGTGGTCGTGGAGTTTGGCAACATATCTGTCGCAGGTGAAAGCATAGCCAATGTGGCGTTTAGTAGGTCTAACCACGTACTTAATGATGGGATCCTTAATACACTCGGACAAAATGGGAAGGATCTCCATTTGAAAAATTCAAAGATCAAAGATGGAGCGGGTCAAGATTGGTGTAGCACAGTCTATAAAGGAGAAAAAGGAAATTTAGATCACAGTTGGTGGTGAAGATGTTCTCCACTTGCAAAGGGTGATCATCAGAATAAGCTTTCTCCACCTAAACCCACAAAAGTAAAATAAATGGGATTTTATCAATCAATAAAGTTTTAATCCAAACAATTTATTAGCTAATTTGTAACAGACCTTACCATGGGAACAACGAATCATAATTCAAGACTGAATTTCACAGAGCATGCCAAGAACAACTGCAGAAGTTCAGTATCATTGTTGAGAATCTGTGTATAAAAGTGAAGATTTCAGTAGTATTTTATTAAGCGTAGGTATGTTTGCTTTAATTAATAGAAGTTGCATTAATTCACTAAAGTATTTTATTCTTGCGTATAACCTGTTTGATAAAAGTTCTGTGTAAGATTTCTAATTATTTGTTCGAACTGCCGGAAAGCAAAAAAAGGACAATTTATTAAAGTTATTTCTCAACTGCCTCCATTTCATTACATCCTTTTGCCAAGACAATTCGACGCACATCTTGACCGTTCATTTTCAAGATCGTAGGCCCCTTACTTATCTAATTTACACCGTTCACACTTTATTTATTAAAATATTAAAAATAAGGATAAGAAATGGTCGACGGAGAATTGCCAGAAAGGAAAAAAGGTAATTTATTAAAGTTATTCCTATTCTCCTCCCCTTTATTGTGCTGATTTTCTATTTTTATTTTTATGGATATTTTTATTTTCTATTAAACTTATACTGTGCTAGTTGACCGCATAATTTTTTTTAAGATAAACAGGCGGACATGAAATAATTAATAAACTTTTACCAAAGTTGAATTAAGATAATATAGCCTTCGAAATTCAGGACATCCTTCCAATATGCTTGCCTACCTTTCATTAATTATTAGTGAGTTTTATAGTTAGTGAGTACAAGTTTTATGCTTTGTTAGTTGCTGAATTAGCAGGATTTCAGTAGTATTTTATTAAGCATAAGTATGTTTGCTTTAATTGATGGAAGTATTTTACTCTTGCATATAACCTGTTTGATAAAAGTTCTGTGTAAGATTTCTCATTATTTGCTCAGCCTCTCTTTATTTTGCAGTCAATTAGAGAAGTTTTGTTGGATTGTTTGACAGGGCCATCGTTGTCTCTGCTTATGGTTGTTCCTGAATGTTCAATTTTCATCTTTTGCATTCTAAAAATGACAATAAATCTGTTCTTGTTCTTCCTGTTTTTCTTTGATGGGGGTTTACAGGGCTGTGTTACAGACGGTTAAAAAGAGAGACTTTTCAGAGATCAATTTGCAGGATAAAAATTGGTACATGACTATAACTATTACTAATACTAACAATTATTATTCTAACTTGAAGGTTTTGTAAAATTACATGTTAAAACTGGAATTCAAGCTAATTTAGTTTTCTTTAAAAAAGTTGTTTGAAAAAAAAAAACTAATTTAATATCATCAGTGCAGTATCAATATGCTGTCTGGTTGGAATCATGTCATTTGACTTGGAGTGTGTTTGGCATTGTTTTATTTTTGGAATAAAATTAAATTATTAATAAAATATTTTATTTTTATGTATTTTCATGAAAAAAATGCATTAAATTCATGGATCGGATTCAAATTCGTTCAACCTATTTGTACATTTATTCATTTATAACCTATATCTTTTAATTCATTTATGATCCTCTATTTATAATCCAATTCAAATATTTTCAATCCTTCTATTAGCCACCTCAGTATATCATATTCCTACCATATTATCTTCAGCGGAAACCTAGGCATTTTGCTAATATTATACTTCATCCGTTTTTTTTATCAGTCATTTTTGTTGTTTTCACTAGATTAAAAAATAATAAATAGATTTAAATTTAGTATTAAATTGCGTGATTAAAACTAAAATATTAAATTTTATTGGTTCTTACTTTATTGAAAAAGAAAAATAAATTGAAAAAGTAAATTAAATTACATTGAAAGTCTAAAAGTGACAGATAAATAAAATTTGGATTTTACTCAAAAGTGGCAGATAAAAAAAAACGAAGAAAGTATTTAGCATGAAAATGGCATTGATTACCGATCTGATTGGCCGAGTTTCTTTTGTCAATGCATTTATTTATGAAAATAATATAAGATTTTTTTCCTAATTAATTTATTGATAATTTAATACATATTATCTTTAATCAGTAATATATTGATAACCTTTTTCATAGGTTAATAAAATTAAGAGGTAAACCAACTGATCTTAATTTAGCTATTTGAATGGTCGAATTCGAATATTTGTAAATAACATTTTAAATTTAATTATTATTTTGTTTATAAAATTTAATTTATGAAAAATTCTGCCTTTAATTTATTTAATTATTATTTTGTTTATAAAATTTAATTTATGAAAAATTCTGCCTTTAATTTTCGATGTTATTTTAAATCGAATATTAAAAAATCCGTACATCAAAATTAAGAAGTGGAATAAAGAGATAATTAGAGGATTTTGTTTTTTTTTTTTAAATGTTTGGAATAGAAAGAATGGGATATCTTAGCGTGTCGGCAAAGCGGAAAATGTTCCGTTGATAATAAAGAAGAAAAGAGTGGTCATAGAAATCTTTTTATTTACGAAAAGAGTTAAGCATCCTTTCAATTTTACGAAAAGAGTAAAGCATCCTACAGCTGCTTTTCTTTTTTCTTTTTTCTTTTTTCTTTTTTCTTTTTTGTTTTTTAACTATTACCAAACTATGTTTACTTTTTGCAGGATTTAATAAAAAATTTATTAAAAAAAGCCAATAATTAAAAAAAAAAGTTAATAAAAAATGTTTAGCCGTGATAATATTATGAATTTTGCTAGTGCAAAGTAAATCAAATCTATGAAAAATATAATCAATATAATCTTATCAATATTATCAATAATATGTTTAGAAACAAGCTAAATTTGTTAGCGTTGTAATCCATCTTGTTTCTAAACATATTATTGATAATATAATGTTTTTACCTGTTAAATAACAAAGTTAACAAAATATTTTACTAACACTGTGTGATGCACTTTCACAATGCTTAAAGGTTAACACTTGAATTTAATCATATAAAAGTACAGATTTAGTGACATTAGCTAAAATTAGTGCTAGAATAAGCATCCCAAGTTAGTGCTAGAATAAGCATCCCATAGCCTCAAGTGAAAGAGCAGTAAAACCCAAGTTAGTTTTTGTTAGTTTTTAACATTTTCTCACTAGAAAAGTGATAAACAAGCCAGAGATTCATATAACATTGAATTAACATTATCAGCTTACAGATATAAATATTTTTCTATTTCTAGTTCTATACGAACCCATAAGCACTAGATTTTTTACTATTATTGATAAAGCGTGGAATGACTTTATCTGAGAAAGAGAACTGGCAGCTAGGTAATCCGATCGGATGATTGATCCTACAAGAAGGAGTGCTCGGTCGGACTAGGCGTTAGCACTTCGAAACTTAAGTTAGTAGCTTTCTAGAGAAATAATTTTTTAGAGAGATAGTCTCAGAAGTTTAATACCTGGAGCCATTACGATTTTGGCTATTTATGGGAGATAAAGGAGGGATATTTGAGTATCTTGGGGCGTGATAACTGATACTGGAAGAAGGTGAGCAGCGAAGTGACAGTGAGCAAGTGGGAGATATGAGTGCTAGCTCGTGTCAGTGGACTGATAGGACACGACATCCTATCAGTCCGATCGGACACATGGTTCTTCTGTCTTGTCTTCCAGCTCAAATTTTGTCCTTTTTGCTAATGGGCCTTGGGTCCTTCCAGTGCAATTGGACCGACTGATTGGGTCTTGGGAGATATTTTTTTCATAGTTATCACTTGTCCCCCCTCCAAAGGGTCTTATCGGGCAATTTAAATTTTTTGGCGGGATTTACGAATTTTCAGTAGGCGCAAATCTGAGAAGTCGCGTCCGTTCATTTCAGACAACTGTTATACATTTAATACCTGTACGCGTGCCGATGGCAGCGCTTCATTCTTCGTAACGTAATAATGGATTGGCAACACATGGCAGTCATCCGATGGAGAAGCACTTAGAGTATTCTAGAAGCTTTCAGCCTATAAATAGGTGACTTCAGTGCTAGTTTTCCTCAAATTTCAGTGATCCTTAACAAAACTCTACCAAATTTTCTTTGTGAACTTTTCCATTTGAAACCCTTAGCAATAATTTCTTGGGCTTCAATTTTTGAAGATTTTAGAATTTCTCCAGGGTTATCCCAGTAAGTAAACAATCTCTGCCTTTGATTTTTTTTACTTCATACATTCTTTACTTCTTCTCCTCCACCAAAAATAGCTTCAAGCAGTAGCCAGCCTATAGATAAGAGTTTTCTTGAGGAATACAAGAATCAAAGACCTCTCACTCACCCTTCACGATTGACAGAAGAGGAAGTGGCAAGAATTCTTTCGCAGTATTATTTTCCTATAGAAGTACCATCGATGGCCTGTTCAGATTCTATGGCAGTGATGAAAGGGCCTTTTGGCCATGAAAGAAACGAATTGTTCATCTGCCATTTATGGAGGTTGGAAGTAAGGATGAGGCTTCCCTTTGGTGCGTTGGAGTTGGCGATTCTCAGGGGTTATGGAATTGCCCCTAATCAATTGTATCCAAACGGATGAAGGATGATGGCCTACTTCAAGATCCTGTGCAAGATAAAAGCAGTGGCTCCAACTCTCGACCTCTTCACTTATTTCTTTTATATATCTGATCGGAGTGATGGGTCGGAGTACTACTTCACCAGCCAACAACATCGAAAGCTCTTCACGGTTCCATCTTCAATGAAGGGTTTCAGAGAGAGATACTTTTTAATGGGGATGGTTGGTGGGCTTAGAGTACCACTCAGTCGGTCGGAATGAGCCACCATCTTGAGAGATCAGGCTGTCGGTCAGTCTATTTATGAAGGTGACATCAAAAAGCTGATGGCCGTAGTGACAAGGAAGGGAGGACCCTACGACTCCAACTATCTCTTTAGTATGCTGTATGGGTCTTCCAGCTCTGAAACTGGCGAAAGTGCAGAACATGAGCATTATAGTGAAAGTGAGGGGGAGGATGCATATTTAACAATTCATGCATTGCATGTGCATTTATTATATTTATTTTGCATGAAGTACTTATCTTGTTTGATTTTATAATGTAGCTGTGGACGAAATGGAAAAAGGAGATGATGCAGCGAAGCTTTTCATCGATCGGGCTAAGGCCAAGAGGGAGGCTAAGCGCCTAGCAAAAGAGGAGAGGAGAACTAAGAAAAGAAAGATCTTGTCCTCCTTGGAAGTTCATACTTCCAAGGGTACAGCAAGTGTTCCTGTACCTTCTTCTACTCCCACTGTTGCTGTGACTTTAGCTTCTATCATCGCGGTTATTCCTGTCATTCATCCTCTACTAACAATTGCTGGACCGGGAGTGCCTCCTTTAATCGTAGCTGGACAACGCCTACTTAGGCGTCTGCAACTGATGGACGAATCAGATGATGAAGAGCCACAACCATCCCTACGCCTTCGATCATCCACCCAAAAAAGAGTGGTGCCGATAGATGAGGCGACATAAAAGAAGACTGAGGAGGCAACAAAAAAAGCTGTTGAAGTTATTGCTATCATTGATGCCCGGATCGCTGTAAAAACCAAAGAGATTGTCCCAAGTGAGCCTATCCGATGGCCTCCAAAAAGAGCTCCGAAAGGTCAAGCTCCTTCCTTGGATGACATCCTGAATGAGCAGTTCAGGAAGGATTGGACCGTGATCAGTAGGGGCGTATCGACCTTCGTCTACCAAGGCCTTGCTCAGAAGGGTGATTTTAAAGCGATGTTGGAGCTCAACCTGCTCTTTTGAGAGTTCGAATTATTTCAACAGCAAAGTCTGGAGGTAATACTTACATCCTTCTTTGTCTTTCTGTTTCTTCTTTCTTCTTTTTGTTGTTTTTTTACTGACTATTTCCTTCACTTCCTTTTTTAGTTAATAAAAAGAGACATTCATCTGCATGGTATGGTAGCCTTCGCCGATCGAAGTGGGAGGATGTCATTCAACAAAGGAAGAAAGCTGAAGCCGCTAGTGATATCGCTAAAAAGAAGGCAGTGCGACTGAGGTCAGAGGTGGATAAGCTAAAACGGGAGAGAGCCCGATTAGCCCAAGACTTCAAGTCTCGGCAGAACGAGGTGGACCACTTAAAAGAAGATGTGGCGTATCTTACTGTGGACAGTGCCCTATGCAAGCGATACGAGGAGGAGGTAGTCAGGCTGAGGGGTGAATGTTCAGAGCTTTCAATCGACTGCTTTAAAGCCAATGTGGATAAAAATAAGGTTCTATCAGAGCGGGACCTTCTTCGGACCGAGAGGAATTCCATGGAGACAGCCTTAGCGGAGAAGGAGATAGTGTGGAGTGAGAGGCTAGCGAAGAAGTTAGCTTCCTAGAGAGAGAAGATCCTTGACCAATTAGGTGAAGTCCAGGAAAGGCTGCTGACCCGATTTATTTATGCAGTCGGACAGTATTTTCCTGAAGCTGAGCTCGATTGGATGGAGGACCCAAGGATCCTTTCCGATCCTCCCTCCAGTGATGACGAGGAAAAAGCCTTCTAGACTGGAGTAATTGAGGGAACAGCAGATGAAACTCCTTCCCAGGTAGGCCATTTCGGAAATGCAACCTCCGAGCAGTATGAAAAATGTTCAAAAATTGAACGACAAAATAACAGCCCTCAGAAGGTTCATCTCCTCTTCAGCCAAGCGGTGCACCTCCTTCTTCAAGAAATTAAGGAAAAATGAATCTTTCAACTGAGGAGTCGACTGCCAGCAGGCCTTTGATGAATTAAAGAAATTCCTCACTAATCCACCACTACTCAGCCGACCGCTTTCAGGTGAAAATCTGTATCTATATTTGTCGACTTCTGGTGAAGCTGTTGCAGGTGTCCTAGTTAGGGAAGAAGAAACCTAGCAACTGTTCATTTATTATGTGAGCCAAGTGTTTAAGGGCCCAGAGTTGAGAAAAGATCCGGTTGAGCAACTTATCATTGCCTTCATGATGTGCATCAGAAAGCTAAGGCAGTATTTGCTATGGTTCCGGGAGTTTTTGCTCCTCTCGTCCAGCTTCTTAGGCCAATTCACCTTTCGATGATTTTTCTTGATCCACATCAATACTTGTGCTGGGTTGGTATTGAGTGGGGTAAAGGTTCAAGTCTGCTGGCCACTACCCCGATCAGACTTAAATCACTCGAACTCCTTTCTTTTTCCCAGATTTCTAGAAGTGGAGGCTCTTTCTAGGCTTCTTGCTATCCGCTCAAATGCAGGAGTCTGATTAAAGAAGCATCCATCTGGGTGCTGGAGTCTGTCCATAACGTTGGTCCTTTTGCCACGGCTGGATCTCAAGGCATCATCCAGCTGAATATGTTGCCTAGCTCTTTCCATTAGATCAAAAAAAGCTAGCTGGTGGCCTTGTTGTAATTGATTCAAATAACGGTCGATCACCGATGCCGTTGGCCAAAGTATTGGATGCCATCGCCACGCTTATATTCCTCACCTTCGATATTGTGGCTTGGAACCTGTCGATGTAATCTCGAAAAATTTCATCGTTCCTTTGATAGAGGTTGCACAAATCGCTCACAGATTTTGGCGCTCGTGTCTGTATAATAAACTGCGTGATAAACAGTTCCTTGAGTTGTCGGAAAGAGGTGATTGACTTTTGGAAGAGCTCGTGAAATAGGTTAAGGGCATCTCCTCCCAAGGTGGTGGGGAATATCCTGCAGGCAATCCTTTCGTCGTAGGTGTAAACCTACACTTTCGTTAGATATTCTGCAAGATAAGTGGCAGGGTCAGTTTTACCTATATACCTGTCCATCACCACATCTCTCCATCTGGAAGGCAGCTTAGACTCTGTGATTTCCCTACAAAAAGGGAAAGCTGTGTTGCTACAGGTGTTTCCTTCGAACATGCCTTTTCTGGGCCCTGTCAAGCCAAACTGCTTGAGTTTCTGCTTGAACCTTTTGTCCTTCTTGCTCATGGCTATTTAGGCAAACTCGTCTTTCCGCCCCTTTGTGCGGCTATGGTTTGGTGTGTACTTAAAGGATAAATCGTCGCCAATGGATGAGGTGGAAGATCTACTTCTTGAGTACTTTGATATTCCAGCTTTTGGGGATGTTCGACCCTTTAAGGGTTCTGAGCCTATATGTGCTGGAGCTTTGAACCTTGGAGACTTCATAGGGGCCCTCCCAATTTGGCATTAGCTTCCTAACTCCGGCATTTCCTGCACCTGTATCTGCCTTTTTAAGCACTAGATCATCCACGTTGAAGGTTTTCACCCTTACTTTCGTGTTGTGATATCTAGCGACTGTTTGTAGGCGGTGATTTTGGCGTAGGCGTCTTCTCTTCTTTCCTCAACCAAGTCCAAATCTTGGCATCTATCCAAGATGTTCATCCGATCGAAATAGAATATGGATCGATAGGATGAGAGGTCGATCTCTACGGGTATCATTGCCTCAAAGTCGTAGATAAGAGAGAATGGCATTTGATGAGTGCTAGCTCTTGGAGAGATCCTATAAGACCATAAGATGCTTTGCAGTTCTTTGGTCCAGTTGCCTTTTGCCTCGCCCAGTCGTTTCTTTAGGCCTTCCAAGAGTGTTCGATTGGAAACCTCGGTTATCCCATTATTTTATTGATGGGTGACTGAGGTGATCTTAAGGCTGATGTTGAGATTTTGGCAAAATTTTTTGAAGACCGAGCTATCAAACTGCTTGCCATTATCTGTAATAAAGACATTGGGTAAGCCATACCTTCAAATGATATCCTTCCATGCAAGATTTCTGACCCTTTCTGCTGTGATTATTGCTAGAGGCTCTGCCTCGATCCATTTGGAGAAGTGGTCGATGGCTACAAGAAGGAACTTCATTTGCCTTTTTCCTTGGGGAAAAGGTCCTAGGATGTCCAGGTCCCACTGATCGAATGGCTAAAAAATTTCGATCGATTGTTAGTCTGCTGCCGGTTGTCTGATGACTCTTTCATAGATCTGCCATTGCTGGACCTTCTTACTTTTTTTTGGGCATCTTTGAAGATACTTGGCACAATTCGAGAGGTTGATTACCCAGAATGGCTCGCCAATGTCGTGCTGGTAAAAAAGAAATCGGGAAAGTTACGAATGTGTGTAGATTTTACAGATCTCAACGAAGTATGTTCAAAAGACAGCTACCTCCCACCTAGCATAGATCAATTAGTGGACACCACTGCTGGCCATGCCATCTACTTCCTCCTCGATGCATACGCTGGATAGCACCAAATTATAATGTGGTTGTTGGGTCAGAAAAAAGACGAGCTTCATCACGGATGATGTCACCTTCTGCTACAAGGCCATACCGTTCGGACTGAAAAATGCAAGTGCCACATATCAACATTTGATGAATAGAATCTTCAAAGAGCATATCGGGCAGAATGTGAAAGTCTATATGAACGATATGATCGTCAAAAGAAAAAGCCTCGAAAAACATCCTATTGATCTGGCAAAGGTCCTCAATACGCTGAATAAGTTTTGGATAAAGCTCAATCCCAAGAAATGCATTTTCGGGGTGCCCTCGAGAAAATTCCTCGACTTTATGGTTTCCCAAAGAGGTATTGAAGCCAATCCTGACAAAATAAAGACCATTTTGAAAATGCAACCTTTGAGTAGTGTGAAAGATGTTCAAAAATTGAACGGTATAATAAAAGCCCTCGGAAGGTTCATCTCCTCTTCAGTCAAGCGGTGCACCCTCTTCTTTAAGAAATTAAGGAAGAATGAAGCTTTCAACTAAAGAGCCGACTGCCAGCAGGCCTTCAATGAATTAAAGAAGTTCCTCACTAACCCACCACTACTCAGCCGACCACTTCCAAGTGAAAATCTATATCTATACTTGTCGACTTCTGGTGAAGTTGTTGCAGGTGTCCTAGTTAGGGAAGAAAAAACCTAATAGCTACCCATTTATTATGTGAGCCAAGTGCTTAAGGGTCTAGAGTTGAGAAAAGGTCCGGTTGAGCAACTTATAATTGCCCTCATGATGTACACCATAAAGCTAAGGCAATATTTGTTATAGTTCTGGGAGTTTTTGCTCCTCTCATCTAGCTTCTTGTGCCAATTCACCTTTCGGTGCTTTTTCTTGATCCACATCAATACTTGTGCTGGGTTGATATTGAGCGGGATAAAGGTTCGAGCCTGCTGGCCACTATCCCGATCGGACTTAAATCGCTCGACCTCTTTTTTTCCCAGGTTTCTAGAAGTTGAGGCTTTTTCTAGGCTCCTTGCTATCCGCTCGGATGTAGGAGTCCGATTAAAGGAGCATCCATCCGGATGCTAGAGTCTGCCCATAATATTGGTCCTTCTGCCACGGCTGGACCTCAAGGTATTGTCCAGCTAAATGTGTTGCCTACCTCTTTCCATTATATTGGAAAAGCTGGCTAGTGGCCTTATTGTAATTGATTCAAATAACGGCCGATCAATGGTGCCGTTGGCCAAAGCGTTGGATGCCATCTCCACGTTTACGTTCATCACCTCCGATATTGTGGCTTAGAACCTATCGATGTAATCTCGAAGACTTTCATCGTTCCTTTGATAGATGTTACATAAATCGCTCATATATTTTGGTGCTCATGTCTGTACAATAAACCACATGATAAACAGTTTCTTGAGTTGTCAAAAGGAGGTGATTGACTCATGGGAAAGCTCGTGGAACTAGTTAAAGGTATCTCCTCCCAAGGTGGTAAGGAATATCCTGCAGGCAATCCTTTCGTCGTAGGTATAAACCTATACTTTCATTAGATATTCTACAAGATGAGTGGTAGGATCAGTTTTACCTATATACCTATCCATTACCATATCTCTCCATCTGGGAGGCAGCTCAGACTCTGTGATTTCCCTGCAAAATGGGGAAGCTGTGTTGCTGTAGGTGTTTCCTTCGAACATGCCTTTTTTGGGCCCTGTCAAGCCAAACTGCTTGAGTTTCTGCTTGAACCATTTGTCCTCCCTGCTCATGGTTGTTCAGACGAACTTGCCTCTCCGGCCCTTCGTATGGCTATGGTTTGGAATACACATGAAGGACAGATCATCCCCAGTAAATGAGGTGGAAGATTTGCTGGGGATGTATGGAGAGTCTCTACTCGAGGACATTGTCCCCTTCTCCTTGTCGTATCTGCCTGGGGTTTTGACTCTCGCTCTTCTACTATTATGAGCCCATGGCTCATTGATGGAAATCTCTTTGTTCCTTCTTCTATCGAAGTCTTCGACCATGAAATCCATTTCATGACCTCTTTCAGAAGTCTTGGGCATTTTGCCCTTTTTCAGTTTCTGGACTATGCTTTTAGTGAAGTCATTAAGAATAACATGCATATCCCTGATAGTAACAGGAGTATCCTTTGGCTGTTGCATGACTACGTCGTTGAAATATAGGAGGAGATTACCCTTAGTAGGTGATCTGGGAGATCTCTCTCTTCTCCCTGACGGCCTAGATCTGCCCTGGCTGTTGCGATCATACTGTCCAAAAAAATGCATGTTCATTGGATCTCGAACCTGTCATTTTCTCTCAATAAAAATACCAAATGATAAAGTGTAGAATGATTTTATCTGAGAAAGAGAACTGGTAGCTGGGTGATCTAGTCAGATGCTTGATCCCGCAAGAAGGAGTGCCTGGTCGGACCAGGCGTTAGCACTCCGAAACTTAAGTAAGTAGCTTTCTAGAGAGATAATTTTTTAAAGAGAGAATCTTAGAAGTTTAATACCTGGAGTCATTAAGCTTTTGGTTGTTTATAGAAGATAAATGAGGGGTACTTGAGTATCTTGGGGCGTGATAACTGACACTGGGAACAGGTGAGCGGCGATGTGATAGTGAGCAGGTAGGAGGTATGGGTACTAGCTTATGTCAATGGACTGATAAGACACAACGTCCCATCAGTCCGATCGGACACATGGCTCTTCTGTCTTGTCTTTCAGCTCACATTTTGTCCTTTTTGATAATGGGCCTTAGGCCCTTCCAATGCAATTGGACCTACTGATTGAGCCTTGGGAGATATTTTTTTCATAGTTATCAATTATATATATATATATATATATATATATATATATATATATATGCATAAAAACGATACGTGTATGGGCAATGTTCAGTGGTGGGGTTAGGTTCCAACTTTTAGTACGTATTGCAATATGACTCTTTTGTTAGTGAGTTGGTTAGTGTGGTGGTGGAGTTTGTGAACATTGATATTGCAGTTGAAAGCATAGCCAATGTGGCATTTAAGAGGTCTAACCACGTACTTAGTTAACAAAGATAAAATGAGTAATAAATTAATAATGCAATCGGCAAGCACAATTAATTAATGGAAAATTCAGTCCACCATCACAATTAATTATAATTTCTTACGAAAAAGCCAAACTAAGCTGTCATAATTACAGCAAATTAAGATAAGATTTGAATTTTAAAGTAGTTGGAATTCCGATTGAAACATGACAGGAATGGGTCACGTGATGTGAGAAATATGCAGCCTTCAGTTCCATACTTATAAACAATGATAAAATAAACTTAATTTAGGTGAGAAAGATATATATTCTTTTCAACCTAAAAGTAAAACCTTCTTCTAAGAGTAAATCTTTTCACCTTTTAGCATGTAAGTAAAGCATTTAAGTACTGAAGATGCAAAGTGGGGATTTTTTTGAATCTAGGGCATTTTCTCGAAAAATTTAGAAAAATAAGGCTACATTAAACAAAATTAGGATTTTAGGGTGTTGAAAACTAACTTGGAGGGTTGCCGGTATCTGACCTTATGGGTTCCACATGGTTGATTGGTTGGGTTGCCAAAAATCGACTCAAAATCTTGCCAATTTTCATTAGCTAGATGTCAAAAACCAGCAATGAATGGTGCCAATTTCTAACCAAGTGTCAAACCCTGCAAATTATTTACCATATTGTTTTTTCTTGAAACTGTTAAAAATGGCCATTTGCCAATGTAATTCAATCAGTACTCCTTCCAAACTCTAAGATTGAAAGATCGACTGAACTCTAGGATTGAAAGATTTGATTGATTTGAATCGTTCCTCCAATGCCTTTGTTTTCGTGGAACTTTCCACTTGGAGAATCAATGCTCTAATATTGTCGTTACGATTTAGGCGTGAACATAAATCCCAAGCTTTTTTAATTGTAGAAATTAGAGATTAGGTTAGGAAGAAGAAGGAGAAAACTAGCCTAAAAGAGAGAATGTAGAAATGGGATAGAGAAGAAGAACAAGAAGAAGAAATTATAATTAGAAAGTGAAGAAGAAGATTTAGATTAGAATATAGGGAGGAAATAAAGAGAATTTTGTATTATATATATATATATATATATATATATATATATATATATATATATATATATATATATATATATATATATATATATATATATATATATATATATATATATATATAAGCAAGCTTAGAATGATCAACACCAAGAGAAGACAACAAACCCTTCAACCATTTCAATTAACAAGCTATATATATATATATATATATATATATATATATATATATATATATATATATATATATATATATATATATAAGCAAGCTTAGAATGATCAACACCAAGAGAAGACAACAAACCCTTCAACCATTTCAATTAACAAGCTATTATAGTCATAGCCTTGTACTCTTCTTCAGATGAGGAACGAGATACTATATGTTGTTTCTTGGTTTTCTATAAAATAGGAGAATTGCCTAAGAAAACAAAATATCCTGTCAAAGATCTTTGAATCAAGGGACAACTAACCAAATAAGAGTCACAATAACATACAAATTCATATAACAATCTGCACTTAAAAACATCCCTTGTCCTGGATTTCCTTTCAAATAACGAACAACATACAAGGTTGCTCCCAATGTTCTTGCTCCAGTTGGTGCATAAATTGAGCAAGGGTATGAACACAATAAGATAATTCAGGTCGAGTAATAATCAAGTAAATAGGCCATTCCACCAACCACCTATACTTAGCTGGATCCTTCAAATCTACATGAGTTGCAAGTGCTAGTTTATGATTCTATTCAAGAAAAATCTTTGTTGGTTTAGCCCCCAACAAATCGGTTTCAAAGATGATGTCTAGCGCATATTTCAATTGGCATAAGAGAACATCATTAGGATTTTGTTCACCTCTATTTTGAACAAATATTTCAATTTTTTCAATTCTTTCGTTCTTTATCTCCTCAAGTTCAGACTCAACTTCAATAGGACAAATATCATCTAAAGGACAAGTATCATCTAAAGATTCCTTATTCCCCACATCAATTGAATGCTCCCCCTTTCCTGACATCCATAACTTCTTCTCTGCTAACCATAATCGTTCCTCTTCCTTACTACTAATCTCCCCCTGAAGAGGAACCATAGATACATCTCCAGAAAAATAAGATACCTGTTCATAGAACTGAACATCCATGGAAACATAATATTTAACTGTAGGAGGATGAAAACATTTGTATCCCTTTTGAGAATTAGAGTAACCAAGGAAAACACACTTAAGAGCACGCAGATCAAGTTTATCCCTATAAATAGAGTGCACATGAACATAACATACACAACCAAAAACCTTGGGGCAAATATTTAGAGCAGAAGGGATAGAGTGAAATTTTGACAACATTCTCAAAGGAGTTTGAAAATCAATGATACAAGCAGGCATCCGATTAATAAGAAAGACAGTAGTCATGACAGCCTCAGCCCAAAAACGTTTAGGAACATGCATAGTAAAGCTTAAAGCCCTAACAACCTCAAGGATGTGACGATTCTTACGTTCTGCTACACCGTTTTGATGAGGTGTATAAGCACAGGTGGTTTGGTGGAGGATGCCATGTTCTAGGAAGAAATTAGTGAGAGTGATTAACAAACTCACGACCATTGTCAGAATGAAAGACTTGAACATGAGTATGAAACTGTGTGACAATCATTTTATAAAATTGAGGAATAAAATGTATTTTCATCAAATAGACCCAACTCACTCTAGTACAGTCATCAATAAAAGACATAAAGTATTTGTCACCCAAAGCAAATGGAGTAGAAAAAGGACCCCACACATTAGTATAAACACATGAAAAAGGAATAGAACTTTTATTGAGACTATTTTTGAAAGAAACGCGATGGTTTTTTTTGCATAAATGCATTGTTCACACTTTAAACTAGAGGGAGTAACATTACGAAATAACTTAGGGAATAAATGTTCTAAATAAGTAAAAGATGGATGTCCTAAACAACAGTGCCATAAAAGAATCTTTTCTATATCAAACGTCTTTCTCTACTTGAAGGCCATGACTATGTTCAGATTTAAATTCCTTAACCCCTTCCAAGTAATAAAGGCTGCCTCTTTCCTTACCAATGCCAATCGTCATCTTCGTATGATTGTCCTGAAATACACAATAAGAATTAAACGTTACATAATTCAGACTTTTGGTAATCTTACTAATGGAAAGAAGATTATTAGAGAGGGCGGGTGCAAGTAAAACGGATGACATAGAGAGTGTAGGAGAGATTGAGACATTCCCAACCCCGGTAATGGGCATAGAATTCCCATTAGCAACCTGTATAGACTTAACAGTAGACGACATAAGAGGTAAGTATGGAAGAATTACTAGTCATATGGTCAGTAGCCCCTGAATCAATAACCCAAGTGTTAGAAGCAATATCAGCACATGTCAAACTAGACTTGTTTGATGTGACACTTGAGAAACATGAGAAGCAGAAGGTAGAGAAGTATTATCAATAGCTATCTGAGCAGATTTTTTGTTTTTCTTCTCAGCTTGCTTAAGTTTATACCACTCCGAATAACCATGCTTCTTCCAACAAACGTCTACTAAATGTCAGTTGCTGTTGCAATGGGTGCAGAAGCGAGAATTAGAGGTGGCAGAATCCACAGAGGCAGTCTAAGCGTTGCTCTTTTGGACAGCTAGAGCTGAGGTCTCAGAATGAGTTTCTAATCCCATTGTAATGGCCTCAACACAGGTCGGCCGTGAATAGTATTTTCCGGGCTCGAAAGGACACCCGAAAGTCGAAAATATTTTATTAGACCATTTGAAATGAATAGTCATGGTGAGCCTAGGGTTGAAATTTGAAGTGAATTTGAGGTCTAATGGGCCTCCAAAAGTCAAAAATACGAAAAAGATATCGAGTCAATTTTCTTGATAGGGAATGGGACTTGATTTTGTATAAATAATTAAAAATAGTAAACGACCTCCGAATATTGCCAGATTTTGCGTGCCTACATGAATTTTTATTTATAATATTTTGGTGATGAGAATGAAATTTTTCGGTGATACCGGCAGTTGTCGAATCGGATTAATAAGTTTAAATCGGACCGATAACGGATTTCGATTGAGCCGAAAATTTACGTACTACCTATTTTTGATGTTTTAAAAATGATGAAATCAAAATTGAAGTGATTTGAGGTCTGGAAGAGAGAGAAATTAAATTGGGCTTTAAAAAGGCCTAAATGGGCCTTAGTGTTTAAGTGGGCAAAGCCCACTAACTTAAGCCCAATTTTGGCCCATCAAGAGAGAGTATATAAGGCTAAAAATCTGGAGATTTTCTCCATAAATATCCAGCTCCTTCTCCCTCCATGGTGGCCGAACCACCTCTTCTCCATCTCTCTCTTTGATTTCTTCTTCTTCTACCCCAAATCTCTCTTAAACCTCAACACAAAAGATGAAGTTCTCTCTCTCTAGGTCATCCTAGTGGCCTTAAGCATGTGATTTGAGCAAGGAAAGACAAGAAATCAAGTGAAGAAAAGAAAAGAGGTAAGATGGAACTTGAAAATTTAAGTGATTTTAATTTATTTTTTGATGTGTTCTTATAGTTTTTGAGGTGTATAAGCTAATTATGAGCTTGGATTTTTCATTTGAGGACAAGAAATTAAGGTTAGGAAGGCTAAAGAATTTGGCCAAGGATGCATTTATAGATGGATGGAGTTTTGCTTGGTGTCAAGTGAAGAAAAGTGAGGCTTAAGGAAGATTAAGCTTGGAAAAAGGTAAGTGACTACAAAATCCTTTAGTTTCCCTATTAATATGAATTTTTTTTAATTATGTAATTAAGATAAAAATAGGTAAAATTATTAATTAATGAAATTATGTTAGGGTAAATGAAATTAAGCATGAGAGAAAATGAAATGAAGGCTTTAATGAAAGAAAGAAATTTTTTAAGGTGGAAAAATGTTGATGGTCGAATTACCTAGGTGAAGAAATGATGAGAAAAATGCATGAAATTAATGTATGTTAGCTTAATTTAATAATAGACATGATAATTGATGTCTATAAATTTTTAGAGAATATTTAAAATAAATTGGAAAATTTTTAAGATTATGTATAGTGTATGTATTGAATGAAAATTGTGATTTAGAGTGAATTAAGTGATTATTTTGATGAAAAATGGCAATGACTAATAAATAATGCATAAATAAATTTTAGTGAAATTTATTGAATTGATTTGGATTTTATTGGAATTTTTATGTGGATATGTACAATGAAAATAATTGAATTTTTAATGCATAATTGTATAAAAATGACAAAAATGATGAATTAATGTGAAATTAAATTAATGTCAATGACAAGAAATAAAAAGTCAATCGATGAACTTTTCGAAATAATTATTGGGTCGTGAAAATAATAAGAATAATGAATTATTAGTAAATAATTTATAAATAAATAGAAATGATGGAAATAAATTGATACGTAAATAAAAAAAAAGATAAAATGAATTTTAAATGAAAAAAGGGACTTAAATGAAAGAAAATAAACATTGTGAGGCAAAATGGTAATTTTGCCAAAGTGGGTGACTAATGAGTAAAAATAAGTATGAAATAGTAATAAGGGCAAAATGGTAATTTCGGAGACCTATCTGTGTCAAAAGATAAAGTTTCTATGGTATAAGGACTAAAATGTAATTTTACCCGAAATGGTAAAATAAAGAATAAAAAATGAATAATGAAAGAAATTATATAATAAAAATAAAAATTAATGATTATAATGGCAAAATCGTAATTATGTATTTGAAATGAACAGTCCGATAGAAAAAGTCAAATTATGCATGTTCGAGGCATAAGATAATAATTGATATTCATAGAGTTCCTAATTACATAAAAAGTAGAAAAATAAAGATGTGACTAATTTATCAAAATAAATTAGTCAACAAAAAGTATTAAGAGAATAAATGATTATAAAAATAATTCGCCAACGAAATAAAAGTCGGCATATCGAATAATTGAAAAATTAAACTGAAAAAGGAAAAATTATAAAAATGTCAAATCTAAAAGTATTGAAAATGATTCGTAAAGAATTATACAAGAAAAATAAAAAAAAAGTCAGAATTTGTATAAAAGATTGAAAAGTCCAAGTGAAAGAAAAGAAGAAAGTTATTGAAAAGTCAAAAGTACTAAAAGAGTGTATTTACTCTGAATATAATGTATAAAGAAATTAAAGATTTTTAAATATTCAAAAACGTTTACAAATGTGATTGGTTATGTTTGTCCTTAGCGATAGACATGTATTATTATTCTTATTTAATTCTTATTGAGGATATAAATGGCTAGCCATAGGGACATCTTATACCGCGGTGCAAGTCATGGCGACTTGCTATGTTGTGGACTGAATCTTTAATCACCATGGCATTCTCTGCTCTGTTATATGCTCTATGAGAAATGATTCCTTGGGGATCACTTCTCTCTCTGTTGTGGCCCTGTGGGGTCCACGTCATGCGTATTCTATCTGAGAATCATGTCGTATTGCACTAGGGGCACATTGAAATAAATAAATAGGTACTGTTTAATTGAATTAAATATAAAAAATTATAACGAAAAACGATTCGTTTGGAAGAAAATGCAGAGTTGAAATAAATCTGTAAAGATTTCTGAAAAGTGTAATTAAATAAGAAAAAAATAATAATGATAAGTCTGAAAAATAATATTAATGTCCATATTTAAAGTTAAAAAGTAATGGTATTAATATGAAGTGAAATTTAATGTTTAGGTAACGTTTTTCTGAAAGATAAGTTAAATGAAAAGTAAAACGATATAAAGGCATAGAATTATGCAATGAGGGAAAATAGAAGATATAAGTCCTAAACAGATAATTGAATGTGCATAAATGTATAAAAGAATGAAAGAAAATTATGACTACAAAGTACTCCAAAATAGCTATATCGCTTTGCGATTAAGCTTATAAGCCTTTTAACAGTAATGTATTTATTAGACTAAAGTTAACGTAAAGTAATAGAATAAATAGTAAAAAGTGAAATTAGAATACAGATTGAATAATTGACCAGTAAAACAAGTATTAAAACTATTTTTATTTTTGGCACTAGTAAAGACACGAATACCAATTAACATCACTAAATAAAATGATAATTAATTGCTATGGCTAGAAGATAAAGTGAAAGTACTAATAAAAAGTAAAAAGTTATAGTAAACATTAAGATAAAGGTAAAAGTAAATCTGATATCGATCTACCTAAGAAAAATACTGCACAGTAAAGTTGAAAGTTTAGAAACAAAAGAACAATGGTTATAAAAATGCGAATAAGTAACATGAATACTGATAACTGAAATATAAAAAAATGTTTAATAGAATAAGAGTAGCAGTAGCATAAATTACGAAATTATGCTTATTCGTGAAAAATTTTTGGATTAGTAGTCACCACTGGGCATATTTAATGCTCAACACGTAGTGTTTACTGCGTGCAGGTTCCGAAGTGTTGCGGGAGCACAGTTCATTGAAGGTCCAGATTGAAAGAGAAGATTTTTGTGTTAGTTGATGTAAGTTTTTGGCATGTATATACTTAGACGGTTAAGGTAAAAGCTTGAATGGTATTTTGAATATATGTTTATTTGTTTTGGATAGTATAAGATTTGATATGATGTTTTGTGTTTGTTTTAAATTGTTTATAAGACTGTTATTTAATTCTGAAATTATTGTAAAAGTATTTCAAGTGGTATGGATTGTTCAATGAAAAAAAAAAACTTACCGTCTTCAGCTAAGTCTCGTTTCAAAAAGGACTGTTTCGAAAAGGGTATTACACCCATGATGACTTGTCTTTGCACTTCGCGACAAACTAAAGAATAAGCTTCCTCCAGGCTGGGTAAAGGTGAAGTAGCCAAAACACGACTATAAACTTGATCCAAATTGTAGTTAAGACCTGCAAGAAACATATAGATTCGATCTTCAGCAATACACTGCCTCTGTTTCTCAATATCAGAGGCACATGTCATGTCATTGGGCCTTCGATAATCAAGTTCCATGAAAATTGGATTCAACTCATTGTAATATTCTGTAAGAAATCGACCAGCCTGACGCAATTGAAAGAATTTTTTCATCAGTTCATAGACTTGAGAAGAGTCTTAAACATCAAGATAACTCCTCTTAACTGCATCCCAAACTGCTTTAGATGTCCCACACTGCACAAAGTGTGACATCGGATTATCAGTCATGGAATTAATTAGCCAAGACTTGACAAAAGCATCTTCAGCTTCCCATTCGTCATAGCCTGGTTCATCCTCTGCAGGAGCAACCTTTCTTCCAGTAATATAACCCTTCTTCTTTCTGCCAGCAATATGCATCTTTAGAATCTTGGACCAAACACGATAATTAGTAGCATTTAATTTGATATGGATTGAAGAAGATGTCTCATGAATAGTCATAACAGGAAGGTTTTTTCCATCTAAATTTTTGCTATCCGAAACCTCATTGTCAGTTTTAGTTGACATTGATGTTGGCTAGGGTTTGAACAAAAAAAGGCAACGGAAGAAATTTTCTTTTGCTCTGATACCAAATTAACAATTGAGAGGCAAAAAAATATAATTTTTATTTATTCTTTATGTCTCAAGGTATTTATACAGAAGATATACATCTATTTAAGTACATAAAAACTATTTAAGGCAAGTCAACTATACAAGAATATTACATCTATAATCAACTATACAAGAATATTACAGCTGTAATTCCTAATCAACTGCACAGCTATATATGCCAAGCAACAACTATATATGCCAAGTAATTGCATTTCTCAATTGCATATTGCTTTTCAAATGTCAAATATGCGTTATTAATTGATCTTGGCGTATAATTTAATTTAAAATATATATAAAAAATCTCTCGAAAAGAAAACTACAAAAATTTCATTAAAATATTTTCTCAATTTATTTTAAAGGTCATACCACAATAATTAATCTTACAAATATTGATCATTTATAAAAATTTTCTATCAATTATTTAAATGTATGAATGATGGGGGCTTAAATTGCTGAAAGAAACGAACAACTTTCATTATACAAACTTAATTTGCAAACCTGCTTATTATAGACATATTGTCATATTATTATGACACAACATGGAAAGATAGAGAATGTAGCACCATATAATTTTTTTAAGATATTATAGGCCAGTGTGAAAGCTATACAAGTTTTCTCTTGTAAGTTTTTTTCACTTAGTTATCTCATATATTCAATTTTTCTCTCTAACTTATATTCTACTTGCTACTTTTATGTATAACTTCCTAAAAATGAAAATTCTATTTTATTTAGCTCTTTGTAATTGGTGTAAAGTTGACATAGAGTGTCAATTTTTAAGTCAATTTTAAGTTATCCCGTAAACACTTTTTACTTTCTAGAGACGCTATATGAAAAAAAAATGGCAATATACAAGTGTTCGTGTAATGCTGCAGAAACTAGAAAAAGAATTATTGGCATTGTTAATTGGATTACTATTAGCATATTTAAAAATTAAGCAATAAAGAATGGTCTTCCTTATGGGATTAAAACCTTAGCAATCTGCAGCGCAAGAGTGATCAACCAGACAGCAAACTAGAAGCCCAAGTGCCTTTCAGTAAACATTTTCAATGAAAGATACCTGAAAATGTTGGCATAGTGTGTATGGTCAATTATTCAGGAAAAAAAAGAAACAATCTAAATTCTCTCAACATTTGAGAACATAAAAACTGAGATTTCAAGATTTAACCAAAATTAACAAGAAACCTACAATAAGCCAATCTTAACAAATATTCTGAAATAACAAAACTTAACCCCATGCACTAACAAATAATTCAATGGATAATCCTAACAGTGAGCATTAGCAGAAAACACCAACAAAAAATAGAAGTCTAAGTCTCTATTATGCATTTTATCACCTCTGGTTGTCCAAGTTGAAAGCCCTCAATTTCTAGCCCCGCTACATAACCGACTGTCAAAAGAATGTCAGATCTGGCATTTTTAACTATTCCATCGTCATTTCTCATGACCTACATATTCATTTATGTAAAGGAAAATGAATATTTTGTTTCAGCATAGTTCATACGAATTATATGCATATTGTTACCTCTCTGAACTCAGCAGTAAGAGCATCTGTACCAAAAATTCCATCAGACCAAGTTAAGATAAGGGGAGTTTGAGAACCCATTTTTGTTGCTAAGAAGAGTTAATCAGACATTTCACTCTCTAACAGACCAAATTAACCAAAAAAAGTGAAAAGCAGAGGAAGGATCAATCATATGCATGTGATAGCTTTTGTCAAAGAAGAAGTCCCAACAAAACTACAATAAGATCTTTGAAGTGTAAAAGGGTTGTAGAATGCATTTGCAATAGCAAATTGCGGACAAATAGGCTCAGATAGGACTTTCTCAAGGACCTCTTCTACAGCACTATTTAAATTGAACAAAGAATATGACAAAATCAAGAATTTCAAGAGAGATATAGGGCAAAACTAGTGTTACCTCAATAGAGAGATTGATAGAGATAGCAGAGACAAACTCTGAATGTGAAAGAATTTGACGGCAATGTCGGTTCCATTGACTGCAAACACATGCAGCGCATGCAAAGGATGAGTATGGAAGGGGCTTCAGTATCTCCTCAGCAATATCTCCACTTAGATCATCTAAACTGGTGTTGGCATCGCTCAAGGTACTTTTCTCTTTCATGCTAAATTCAAAAGATGTTAGAAGTAAATTGCATAATAAATTTGAATAGGCAATTAACACCTACAATTATTAGACAAAGTTCAAATAGAGGAAAAATATTTATACACCTAGAATTATTAGGCAAAGTTCAAATACAGGAAAAATATTTATACACAGGCACATTTGATTAGAATTAGCAAAAATAAATAAAAAAGACGTATCCTATGGAACTCCACATTTTAGCTAACAATCAAACTAATATATTTGAGAAATCAAGCTCCCTCCCAGTTCAGATTTTCTTTGGCTGATAGTTTTGAACATGTAAGGAACATCAGCCACTAGTATTGATTACCGAGCTAAAGCCAAGAAGATCAGCTAGAAAACAAAGACTTCAAACAAATCAGTCTAAGAGAGCGGTTTTTGCCCATTTTTTTTCAATAAATAATATTGGGCAACCTCTAACTTTTCTTTCCTGCTGTCACCTGAATAGTATCCATGTACCAGAAGCATTATAAAAGTTACAACACATCTGTAGTCCAAACTCTTTGTTGAGCATTGCACCCAAGAGGCTAAATAGAGTCCAAACTTATTTCTGAGACATTTGGTGGAACTAAAAGGAGGAACAAGTTACTAGCCACAGCATTTGACAATCCTCCATTGGCAACTATTATTTATCCAACAAAATGCCATTCAAAATCTGATGGCCTAGCAAACAATTGCACCGCAAATCAAAGCAATATGAGGTTTAGCTCTATATGTTGTTATACAATGGAATGGACCAAACATAGCCATTACCAGGTAGCAAATAAGTGAGATAAATGCAAATTGTAAGCTACTGTCACAAATTGAAGAAAAATTGTACAGACCACAATGTTAGCAACAACAGTTAACGAACCGCAAAACACAACAACAACTAAAATCTGATTTCTCTAGTATTCAGGGTAATTAAATGCAGAAAACATCCAGAGATTAAGAGTAGTATATCAATACCAATCAACAATTCTAATATGAAAACATGTAAACTTGGTTTTTAACAATGTAATGTTTACACCTGAGAAAACACTGAACCGAAAGGGATTATCCATTTGTTAGTGACAAGGCAAAAACAATTTCATGAACAGCACTAAAAGAATAAAAATAGAAGTGGCAACTAATATTCCATCAGTGGAGAAGGACGATCATCTCCAATTTGACTACAATCAAGCACAAGAGTTGCAGCCTGTTTAAGACTGATCAAGGTTAGCATAAAAGTCACGTTCCCTCCTCGCACGTTGAATCCTCTAACAACAGAAAATTTAGCAAAATGAATTTCAGCCTCTTCCTTTGTTAGGGCTGATCAGTTAGAAACAGAAAAAGAAAAATCCTCTGGCACAAATCTAACAATAGGATAAAAATACTGATTTCAGAAAATAAAATCATATTAAGGTTCTGAATTCTAATAAAAGAAAAAAAAAACACCCTAATTCTATTTACTGAATTAAAATTATACCAAAATCCTAAGTCGAATAGCAATAGGGCTAAAGTGCTCCTGTCTGCCTTAAGCCTCAGCCTCTAGCTCAAGCTGATGCTTCGCTATAGCCATTCTCAATCTCTGACGTCTCTCCATTTGGTGCTCTGCAAACAGGGTGATCGGCTCCTCGAGCGACCGAAGCAAAGCTCGCACCGCTGTTTCGTCGGTCGGAATAGCAACAAAGCAAGCTCGGTGCCTAATCCTCGAAGTAAATTCATCCATGTTTGTTCAGATGCTATTGTAGCGAAATTTGAAGGGTAGAGATTTTCAGGTTGCCCTGTACGAAGTATGTGAACGTCTGCCTTCACTTTTTCCATTTCAACTTATATACATATTAATATTATATACAACATATGTCACATTCCAAATCGGAATATGAAATCGTTTTAATTTGAGAAAATTGCGCTCAATACCACTTTTTTTAACTAATTTTTAAAAATACAATCATTTTAAAAATATATATTTTAAGCCGTTAAAAATATACCAGCCGATATACCAAAATTTAAAATGCTAATTATGTTATAAAATTTGGTATACCGGCTGGTATACTCTGTATATCATCCGGTATATCAAATTTCATATTGCAAACATGATTTAATTTTTTTTTTTAAATTTGGTATACCAGCCGGTACACCTATTTTTTATTTTTATAAATATTAAGGAATTTAGTATACCAGTTGGTATACTTGTTTTTATTTTTATAAATGGGACTCAATAATATTTTGCCAATCAAATAGTAATATATACAATAATTAAAATGAATTACTATCTTTTTCGTTCAAGGATGAGGAACAAATAACCTTTTATTGTAGAAAATTGCAGCAGAACGTACCTGTTGTAGGTATATTGTAGAAAATCCTGAAATTTTTTCAATTGAAGAAAATAATTAAATTACATCTCAAATACAAGCACTTCACATATCCTCTAATGAAGTAAAAAGGCTGCAACAAAATTATGAATTGAATAAATATAGGGGAAAAATAAACATAAAGAAATAACAATTTGATGAAATGGAAAAAGAATAAAATCCCGCCTCCATATTTTGCTCACGATTTCTCCATTGCTTACTGCAAATCTACCATATGGTAAAACATCTAACATACTTAAGCCAGCATGCATGTTCTGAAGGTTTTAACGAACAATGAAACTATGGAAGCTTTAAATGATCATACCAATATTGGCATAAATGTTCAAGTCTTATCATAGAGCTGCTCTAGTACATAATAATAATTAACAGTTGAAACTACAACCACTGAGCTACATTAACCATATAATTAAAGATTTCTTTTGTTTCCTCAATACATCAACAGCCCCTTAACCCTCTAAATTTTTTGTGAACCATTTAGCAGTTTAATTTTCATACATAATAGGTACTTACATGCTAATAGTGGGTGTTTTGCAGGTGGAGAAGCTGGTGGCGAAGGAGAGAGAATTGCAAGAGAGGTTGATGGCTAAACACTCAATAGTAGTGGATTGCTACGAGAAGAAGCTCGAGGGACAAGAAACCGAGAATAGAGTTACTCCGCAGCAACAGAAAGTGGTAGCCTTGAGGCAGGAGGTTGAAGATCTGCTAGATTACATTGATGAGATATAAGTTAAAATGGGTAGAGCATCATATTTTTAGAGCCAGAATTTTTGTTGTAATCGTCTAAACTATTTAAGTGTAGCTTGCTGCAACACACCGTGGTTAAACTTCCATTTGATGTTAGATTTGGGTATAAGAAGCATGTCACTGGAATAGGGTTGAGGTCGCTGAACAAAGTAAGCTCAATGAACTGCTGCTGGACTTGTTTTCTTACGATTGATGCTTTTTAACAAAGAAATTATCATAAATAAAGGTGAAGCAAAATAATTAAATTTCTGAAAACTGATTTTAAGTGCATTCGTGTGCTGAAAAACTTGACAAAGTAGTAATTTTTAAATTATCTAAATTTATTCAGTGACAGAATTGGTAGAAAACTATTTTTAGATAGACCGTAGGCACATTTGATTTTAGTAAAATAAATATATTTTGGAATATAGGTGGAGAAAGACACTAAACCCAAGAAGAAGAAGAAGAAGAAGAAGAAGAAGAAGAAAAAGGAAGCGTGAAAAGAGAAAGAAGTTTAAGTTAAATTAAAAAAGTGGTATTTTTAAAAATAAAAATTTAAAAAAAAAGATATTTTTGAAAGAGAAAAAAAGAAGGGAGTATATTTAAGTTTAACATTTTTTTTTTGTAGTTTTGTAAAACTCCCTTTTAATTTCCATTCCAATTCCAATTAATAAAAACTATTTTTTCTTTTAAAACAAATCCAAATATTTACTATACATGCTTAACAGTGTGTTTAGGCGGTGATAGAGTGTGTTTCATTAATATATTATTGTCTATATAATTATATTATGTTTGGGAGAATAATAATGATTTCTATTAAGGTAAACTCATATATAGCCTCAACTTATCAACAAAAATTATTTGAACTCTCAATATAACTAGATAAGCACCTGAATATATAAATTATATAATAAATAAACACAAAATCTGACACCACAAAATGCATGAAGTATACAATTTGAGGAGAGCGTGAATACAAAAATTATTGTTCCCCGTTGATAATGGTAAAAAATTAGAGTTTAAAGCCCTAAAGTCCATCTTCATTCCCAAATCCTATTCCTCTCTTTGTAACTTCTTACTTCCCAAAATCTTCTTCTTCTGTGTTCTTCTCTTTCTTACATCTTTCTCTCATTTTCTATCCACTAAGCCCATAAAACCATCTCTCATCTTGCAGTGAATTTGAAGATGAATCACGACATTGGAAATGTTGCAAATGTGAGTAGATTGCCATTATGATAATTTAAGGGTCAAAAGCTAATCTTGAATGCAAATTCTTAGCCTATGAGGTTGGAAAGGTAAACTTTTACATTCTATATAATTCTAATGGTGATTTTTGCTTCAGTTATTGTTCAGGTGACAATTCGGAAAAAAAAATTGATCTTTTGATTTTTGGAATATTGAATTTGCGGAAGAGTGGTGGGGAAATTTCTTCACCTGCGTGAATGAAGAAATGTCTGAACAGGCAAAAAGAGTTATTTGGGGTTGTTAAATAGAGTTAAAAATTTTTGAAAAAGATTTCAAAAAAAAAAAATTTTTTGAAAAAGAAAAAGAAAGGGAAGAATTGAAGAGGAAAAAATGTGTTTTGGTTGGTTATTGTTGTAATTGCATTGGGAGTTTGGCACATTATGTTAATCGCAAAATTGGCTAGATTATAAATTATACTTTTTTTCATTGAGAATCATCATAGATTGTGGTTTAATTAGTTAGATGTTGATAGATAGTGATATTATGAATCTAACCCTGTATTTGTAGTTATGTTATTGAAGCATGTTCTAATGAAATGAATATGTTCCGTGGAAAATATTGGCATTTTTTTATACTTATAATAAATTACTCTTTCAAAAGAAGTAACAAATGTTAGTGAGTCATTTTTGCCAATATGGAAGCATTCTGCCAGTATCAATATTAACAAATATCTTTGAATCAATTCTACTAATATCAACAATAACAAAGTCAAGCAAACAAAATTGGCAGATCCTTTGAACTCGTAAAAGCATCCACAATATACACATAATTATACCAGAAAAACCTAAGAATTTTAATGTTTCAAAAATAAGTCATAATAATTGTCAAGTGTAATTGTTGAAAATTTCAATTTTTGTAAATAGTATTTTTCGGACAGTGAATAATATCGCTGAAGGGATATTGGGTGTGATTATACCAGTATTAATGTATTGGATCCTATAAGAATTCTGGAGTTAAACATGTTCGGGAGAGAGAAATTGTAGGATGGGTGACCTTTTGAAAAATTTCTAACTTGCATCATATGTATTGTACTATTAGAAAATATGATTAAACTAAGTTTAGTGATATAGTTTGAGGCGAAATTGAAATCAGATAAACCCTCAAAATAAACAGCAAGGAATTTTTCTAGACTGTAATAAGGTTAATAACAAGTTTGATCTAGTATGAAAATATTTCACAAATTTTTAAAAATTATTTTGATTGTATAAACCTATTAAAAATAACCTAAATGAATTTCTGGAAGTGAAAAATAATTTTTCTGACCACTTTGAACTTTCAAGTTTCAGATCGATAAAATTGATCTCCAGGTTCGTGGTTCAACCGGCCGGTCCGATCCGATTTTAATAACTATAATTATAATTAATACTTTAATTATAGTACATGTGGATCTTTGAATAATAATAGTTAATTATAATACATCTATTTATAAAAGTATAATACTTGTCCAAGAAGTATTTGGTATAGGAATCTTTTATTCAACTGGCGTTAGCAAAACATTCTTGGGAAATAGAAGCACCACATCTACATGTAAACTAAAACAGTATCCCAAGTCAAAGGACGCTGCAGAAATATCGACTAACCTTATTTATTTATTTATGAGTTGAAACCTCGGACTATATATCACCAATTAATTACAAAGGTGCGAATTAATTGGTCCGTGCACAAAGCTTCACTGCAGATAGTCCCTAGCCATTAACATGAGATGCGGCTTCTTATGCACAGCAATGCCTGGAGCACAACCATCCAGATCTATATCATCTGGGGTCATGCCAGGTGGCATTTCCCAGTCAAACCTGTATAGAAGGTTGCCTAGTGTAAGCTGCACATTAGCCATTCCCATGTAGTAGCCAGGACAAAATCTCCTTCCAGCTCCGAATGGTATTAACTCATAATCGAATCCTTTGACATCGATATTGCTGTCCAAGAATCTCTCTGGTCTGAATTCAAGTGGCTTATCCCAAGCTTCTGGGTCCCTTCCTACTGCCCAGTTGTTGACGTAAACCAGGGTCTTTGCTGGAATATCGTACCCTTCCAATTTACAGTCTTCGATGGCTTCTCTTGGCACAAGCATTGGCACTGATGGCTCCAATCTCATTGTCTCTTTCACCGCTCCTTTAAAATATGGCAATTTCTGTATATCTTCTTCGACCACGAATCCTCTCTTTCCTACCAAACTTCTGATTTCTTCTTGAGCTTTTCTCATTTTATCTCCATTCTTCATGAATAAGCACATCGCCCAAACCATAGCTGCGGCACTTGTTTCTGTTCCACCTACAAAAACGTTCTGCAGGACTAACCAAATTAACATATACATATATATATACACACACACAATTATAAAGTGAAATTAAGAGTGGATACACGTATACCATGAGAACTGCTTTGACGTGATCCATAGTCAATTGAACTTTGTTAGTTTGCTCTTTGTAAAGATCGAGTAAAACTTCAACCAAGTTCTCATAATCGGATGATTTGGGTCCCTTTCCTTGGAGCCGTTCGTTGATTATATCTTCGAATACGGAATCGTATTCAGAGAAAAGCTTGTTGAGGCGGGAGCTCATTCCACTCATCCTATCCAAAAGCTTACCAATGTAAGGAATATAATCAGAAAAGAAACAACCGCCAAACATGGCCTGAGTTTCATTGAGAATCCAAAGCATCCTATCTTCAATGCCAAAAGTCTTGCCTAGAGCAGCTGTCGATGATACATAATGAGTGGATTCCATAGTTGCTTTAGAAACATCGAAAGGCTTCCCATCAGCAATTGATTGTGAAACTTTCTTACACATCTCACGAACTGCATTCTCTCTTAGGGGACGGAAAGTGGCTGATCGGTTAGAGCTAAAAAGATGAATGACGCCAATTCTTCTCAACTCCCTCCAATACTCAGTGTAGGGTGAAAAAGCCAAATCTGAGCCATTGTAGGAAAGTGTGAAAATGCCAACCAAATTTGGTCTGGTACAGAAATTAAGGTCATAGGTTTTCAAAATGTCTTTAGCAAGTTTAGCAGAAGTAACGACAACGGTTGGTCTGGTTCCATATCTAACGGTCATGATAGGACCATATTTCTTGGAAAGTTGCCATATGTATTTATGGGGGATGTTCAAGAAAATTTGGGGTAGGCTTCCAATGATAGGAAGTCCCTTAGGACCAGGTGGCAGTTTGTATTTCTTACTGGGTTTCTTCTTCAAAAGAAGAAACAAGAGGATGATTGGGAGAGCAAGGAGGAATAGGATTATCGCCATTTTTGGAGGGATATTCGTGCTTATCAACCAACTCTAAGTCTGAATCACAATTGGAGCAAAGATATCTATTTATAGGGGCGCAAAGAAAGGGCTAATTTGCACAATTAATCCTCCGACATTGATATCTATAAAAATAAAATCACAAACTTTCAGCTATTCAAAGATTTCTTTTTTGTCCTTGCCGTCAATTCATTTACAGGCGGCAGCCTCTCTTCTCTTTTAATTTACTTTTTTATTAAATTTTTACGTGTGTATTTTTTATTTTTGTGTTTTTTTATTTTTTTCAAATTTTTGAGATCGGTTTAAATATAAAATTTTAATTTTATTCGTTGTTTTTATTCGTATTTGATTTTTTTGTGTGTTTTGGCTTCAATAAACTCAAATTTAAAATTTTTTGTTTTATGACCAGATAACCAATAATGTTAAAAGAGAAATTTAATTTTAAAAAGATAAGGGGGCCTCTGTAAACATCATATAAAATTTCATATTGAATTCATTTTAGTAATATTTATAATTATAATTGGGCATTATATTTTTTATATAAAAAAAACTATTGCCACGTCACACGTTTTAACTTGTAATTTTATCAACGAGGTTTTGCATCGTCTCTTCACAACATTGTGAAGTTTTAAACTTAAATTCTAGTTGGAATCTTACAAATTAAATTAATATAAGAATTTCTTATTTGTAGCCTAGAATGATTCTGGTAAAGAAATCCAATCCAAATAATTGGAGCAACGAATTATGTGGGTTTTATCCATTATCATATTACTATATAAAAAAATATGTATTTACTATAGGGGCTGGTTAATCAGTACACAACTTATTTTTCAAATTTAAACATTAATTTTTTAAAATTAAAGTCGAAATCTAGTACATTAACAATTAATTAACCACAAAATACGGAAAGTTAACAATTAAAAAATTAAATATATATAGTCACTACATACTTCTTAAAAAATTTGTATCTACAAAACTAAAATATAAATTTTATAAGTTTTAAAAATAAAAGTCATTAAAAATTAATATGAATATAATAAAAAATTACTTTAATGCTTTTAAAAATAATAAAAAATAATTCAATGTTAATTTATCGCTCATCAATATAAAAATAATAATATAATAATTATTATGCATATATAGTGAATAAATAACTGTAATAAAAAAGATAATTTTAATATTTATTTAGTAAAGATACGTTATAATATCATAAAGTTTTTAAAGTATAAAAATATTAAAAAATTAAATGTAAAAATTAAAATATGATATAAAACAGTTAGTTTCTAAGATAATTTTCAAATTATTTTTCACTTAATTAAAAATTGAATTTTTTTTCTTTTTGTTCACTCCGAATGAGATGACACGTGCCATGCATGCATGCATGCAGATGCAAGTGAGTGTCTTTAATTTGTATGGGGAAATAAGAATAATAAAAAAAAAAATTTGTAGGTCGCAGCTGCATGGTTCTATTTAAAAAACGTGAAGGTTCAGAGGAGGCGGCAGGTGTACCTAACCCAATGCAATTGCGGAATTGGATGGCGCACACACCAGCTTGGTGTTGTGGCTGTTGCATTCTGGAGAATGGACATGGCCTGTTGATGGAGCCATTGGCTACCTGATGACGGATCTTGTTAATTTATGTCTTGGTTTTAGATAATGGGGTCCATGTAAATCATAAGTTTTAATGATAAAAGGCTGAAATTTTGCAGCAATGGGGGACGAAAAGACCATGCCCCTTGTACTTAAATTATAGTACACCTGGATCTTTGAATAATAATACTTAATTATTAATGATATAAAAATTATATCACGTCATGTATTAAAAGTCATATATTCTAATATTTATAAATTATAAAAATTAAAATATTATATATATAAAATATCGTTAACCGTTGGTTTCTAAAACTAAAAATCATAAACTTAAAATTGAGTTGGTTTCAATTTTAAATAAGTTTTCAAGTTAATTAGAAGTTTATTGTTTATTGTTTTTTTTACTATCGAGTGAGATGGCATGTGCCATGCATTTGCATGCATGATTAGGATCTTTAAGTTGTAAGAGGAAAAAAGAATAATAAGAAAAATAAAAAATGTAGGTCACACCTACATGGTTCTATTTAAAAAACGTGGAGATCCTTAGGAGGAGGCAGATATACCTAACAAAACGTAATTGCGGAATTGGATGGCCCACACACCAGCTTGGTTTTTATGGCTGTAGCCTGTAGCGTCATACAAGTCAGGGCCACTTTCAGATTCCTGATAAGCATGGGACTCTAGAGCGTTGGATTTTGGAGCACAAACCCGGACAGGTGACGGAGCAGTTGGCTACCTGATGATAAATCTTTGTTATGTCATAGTTTTGGGTTAGTTTGATTTATATTTATTGAATATGTGATCAAATTACACAATAATTATAAAAAATAAATTTATAAAAAATTACTGAATTTTATAAATTTATACAATAAAATTATTTTTATCGAATTTTAATAAAAAAATCATCAAAAAATTCACGTATCAGCACAATATGATACGTGACATGCTAAAATAACAAGTTCAGATGATAAGACGTGAATTTTTTGACAACATGAATTCAATGATTTTTATTAAAAAAAAATTTTATAATTCTTGCGTAATTTAATTATAAATTCAGTAACGACGAGTGAATCTAATTAGAAAATATGGTTCACATAAAAAAAAGTTCATTAAAATATCTTGCCACCTGTTGTTGACTTTTTTGCCCCCGAGAAAACTCATATTTAAATTTCTGAATTATACATTTTTAATTGAATTTTTAAATTTTAAAAATCATTATTGAATTTTTTTTATAATAGTTTTTCTTTTTATTAACTTCTTTTTGAATTTTTGTATTTATAACAGGGACTCGGAACTTTTTTTCTTCAAAAGCTTATTTTTTTCAAATACGTCCAAATATTTATAAAATCAATCTAAAATATTGCAACCATTTAATGAAAAGACCTTGTCACATGTTGTTTTTTCTTCATCAATCGTCTCAGAAAATAAAATAAAAAATTTAACCCGCTTTCATTATCTATATTTATAATTAACTTGTTATCAAGAATGCCTTAATATGTTTTGTTATATGGATCTACTTTATTTTAATCTATCTATGAATATAGAATATGGTTGTGAGTAAAACTTATTTAAACTAAATAATCTTTTGCATTTGCATTTAAAAAAATTTATATTTATTTTAATAATAAAAATATTAATATAAAATATAATTTTTATAAGAAATCACTAAATAGTAATACAAATTTTGAAATAAGGTATAATTAATATAAAAATATATAAATTATAATTTGTTCACATCCTCCCCCCCCCCTTCTTTCTTTTTCTGGTAAAGTTGAAGCTTTTGGACGGTGGTCGACAGACTTTCTCCTTGGAAATAATTAATTATCTTATCTTTTATTAATTTGACATTTTATTAAATAATAAAATAAAAAAGCTATTCAAAATAATACAATATTTTAAAAAGAAAACAACAAAATATGCTGGAAACTATATGATTAGGATAAAGTTTTATACGGTGGTATCTTTCTATATTTTATGCTATTATCACATAATATATATATATATATATATATATATATATATATATTGCAGTATATTAGTGGATTAATTATGTTTTCTTTTATTTTCATTTAGGAAAAATACATTTTTGGATTATGTGAATTTTAATTTTTTTTACATTAAATTCCTATATTTTAAAAAATTAACATTAAATTTTTATATTTTTTAAATTATTTACATTATATTTAATTTAGATAAATTGACGAAATGTGAATCTCATATGTGAGTTTAAATTTAAAAATTATGAAATCCGCCAAAACATAAAAAAAATTAAAAAATATACAATAATTTCATTTATCATTCTTTTTCAGCCAATTTTAAGAAAATTTCACTTATTTATTGATTTTACTGACTATACGATCAAATTTTGAAAAAAAAATTATATTTTTAAGGCTGATTGGAACTGATATGAAAGAGCATTTCAATTTTTAGAGCAATTTTGGTGTTTTGGTGCAGAAAGCTGTTAATTGACAAAGTTTGGTAGCAGCCTTGACCAAGGCAAGAAGGCAAGGTTGAGGCTTAAGTCTTGCCCAAGGGAGGTTGACAGCACAAAGTTTCGTTTAAAGTTTGAATCTTGTCGAATTTGCCCTAGTTGTCACCTCTGCTCTAGTTGATAATTAGAAACATTAAAACTTTAATTTAGGAGACAAAAGATAGCGTTTTTTAGAACTTAAAATTACTTTAGGTATTTTTATTTCATTTTCTAAGTTTGAATAGGATTCTCTTTCTTTTCTTATTTTGGAGAAGTTTTACGAGGTAAGGAGAGCATATTTACTCTATCTTCTTCCTCTTGCATTTTCTATAACTCCAGGTCTGTAACAGGGCAATTTTCTTAACTTTCAATTTTTATTTAATTTGTGAATTCTCTATAGCCATATGTGGCTAATATTTTATTTTCAGTTAAAAATTAATTTAAGGTCAGAATTTCTTTTACTACGAGATTGTTTCACTTAATTTCTATTTTAATTTCATTTAATGTTTATTTTATTTACTATAATTTAGGAAAATCATATCACGGTTATTATTTTTTAGGTTTACAATAAGAGCTCTTTGTGCATTTAATTAAATAGTATATTACTAATTAAATTTGCTAAATTCGTAATTATTTAGTGAAGTAAATAATTAGTAATGATTAGTATAGCTTCTTGATAAGGGCTATTTTTTGATAAGCTGCTGGATTTATTGAAATTAAAAGTTAAAATAGCATTGCAAGGTAGCAAACTAAGACTTCCAGACCCAGAGCCTAAGTAAGCCACTACTAACTACAAAATAAAGAACTCAAATGACCCAAAACCAACAATCCAAAAAAGGGACACTCACAGTCCTCAGAAAAAATAGGGGATTTCAGCCAGAGTCTGCACATCAGATGGCAGCTAAGACAACAAAAAAAATTAAAATCAACCCGATTGTACCCCATGTGAATAGAAATAAGTGCAGCTGCCACGATACAGGTGCCAATCAAAATCTTCTGCATAAATATGAATGTCACATAAAACCCGATCTAGAACACCTATTCTGCAAATAATAAAGTACCAGCAGCATCAAAAACCTGTGGTTCAGCATCAACTTCAAGTCAACAGTAAAACCATATTAGAGCATTCCCTAAAATCCAAACAAGTGGAGCAGTAGCAGCTAATCATGAAGACAGGCAGCAAAAACAAAAACTAACGGAAGCTAACCTTAGCCAAGAGAACCAAAAGAATAGTTTTGCTGTATCACTAAAAATTCATAGTCTACAGACAACCATAAAAACATAGTCCCGAAAAGATCAAAGCAGCAGGGGAAACTCCATCCTTTTATGCAGTAGTCAATTTAACCAAGCAACCAGGTCCTCCTTATGATGAACACCTTGCTTTGCTAAGTTGCTAGCAAAAAAGTTGCTCTCTCCGTTTATAGATGAAGCAAATCTTATTAGATATGGCAACGAAATTATTGATTTCATCGAAAACTCTAGCTAGCTTCCATGGTCAGTCATTATATGTACTATACTACTATGTAACATCCCAGGAATTGCCGATCATGTGAATAGTACTTCTCGAGATGAATAGTATCACACGGGACCCACCGGACCCATAAAATTTTTTCTTCACAATTGGAAAGTATTATTCACAATGAATCTGGTGGTATAATTTGGATTGAAATTGAGGTCAAATAGGTCACCAAAACGGAACAATAAAATAAGTAACAGGATTGATATAATTGATTGAGAACTTTAACTGGTTTAAAAATATTATCTGGACTTCATAAAATTATTCCGATTGCACCAATTGACTAGAAAATATGTATATAAATTTTTGGAATAATAAAATGAATTTTTTGAAATTTTTGAAAATTTAGCTTTTGAACCGATTAAAATTTACATTCAGGGTTAGTTTGATATCGAAACGACCTCGGATTGATCCGAAATTTTAAGCATGGCCTAATTAACATTTTTAAAAATTTTTAATATAATTTTTATTAAAAATTGATAACTAAAAGTGTATTGACCAATTAAATGGTAATATGTGACATTGGATCCACTTAGGACTTAATTGTTTTTGTCCTAAAGTGGGTAACCAATTAAATGTGGCAATAAGAGATCCTTATCTCTTTGTTTTGGCCGGCCATTTCCCTTCTTCTTTACTGCCTTTGCCTCCTCTCTTCTTCTTCTTCATTTCCTTTGTTTCTTTAAGCTTAATTCCTAAGATTTTCCAACCATTATCTCAATTAAATTGTTTTATCTTGCTTTCCTTCACCTTTTGTTGCTATGGGTGGTGAAAAAAGATGAATATAGTCCAATTCTTCAAGTGGATAATTTGGTGAGTTGGAAAAAATTTAGTTTTATTTGATAATTAGAGTAATTAAGTGTTGATTATAGTATTGTGTGTATTATTTGAGCAAAATTTTGACTTAATCTATGGTAATTTTGGTCATAAATTTGCTGCCAATAGAAGAGCAAGGAGAGAGAAGCAAATCAACCAAAAATAAGGGAAAAGACAAAATTGTTGAGTGATTTGGTAAGTGAATAATTTTAAACCCTTTAATTTCATATTTAATTATGGATTAAATATAAAATTAAACTTAGAATTGAGAAATTAAAAGTCAAATTAATGAAATTGTGAATTAATTAGTGTTTTGGGTAAAATATACTAAAATTACTGTATTTGTGAATAGTAATCGTGTTTGTGAATAGTAACCGTATACGTGAATAGTAACTTTCTATGTAAATAGTAACCATATACATAAACAGTAACCGTATAAGTGAACAATACCTAGAAAAAAATCTTTGACATAATTGAAAAATAGATGGTTTTATGTTTATTGTGATTAAATTGAGTAGAAAATATAATTCATATGATTTTAATTGAAAAACTGTTATATTTGAAATACTGATACTATTTTTAATAATGTATACTAATTATTACCATTAATCGGTAATGATGCATTATTGTAAACTGTATTAAATTGTAATTGTATTTTGCCCTTAGTATTATGTGTGAAATCAGAAATTAGAATATACATGGCTAGCCATATGAATATTTTTATAACCGCGGTAGTAAGTCATGGCGACTTGCATAGTGGTAACCTTGATATGGTTTCACGTCTGTATTGGAGTGTTTGGGAAAAATCAAAAAGAAAAAGAAAGAAAAATAATATGTGTGTAATTGATACTACTGGAGTATTGAGACCTATAGGGTCCATAGTTCTGCTCATCCTAATTAGTGATACATTTTCATGCTATACTAGGGGGCAAGAGTACATAAATATTGTATTAATTAAAGCATAAAAAGATACTGTATGAGTAAAAATATAAAACTTGAAAAACGAGAATAAATTACTGTTTGGACAAAAACGTACTGAAAAATAAGGCTAAAAGCCTAAAAGAACTGATAAATAAAAAAATTATGACAAAAGTGCATATTTGAAACTTTAGGGACTAAAGTAAAAATTTATCCATATAGTGTAAAATTCGAATTTAAAGTGATAAAATTTGAAAATAAAACTTGAAAAGCTATAATTGAGAATGACTTTCTCAAGCAAGGGTAAATTAGTAATTTTGTTAATAAAATTAAAAATCTAGACTTTAATTGAAAGAAATAATGAAATTAACCGATGAAAAATAGATAATGAAATACAATTATGAAGAATATGTGAATGAATTGTAGTGAAATTCTGGGATTTTAATTTTATGTTCACCACTAAGTACTTTTGTACTTAGCGTGTGGTTTTATACTGTAAGCAGGAGACAGAGACTGAGTTTGTGCTGAAAGAAAATCGATGAAAGAAGAACCCAACATGTTATGGTTTTGTTTAGCATGTACATATGCATGTTGCCTAGTTTTTGGGACTGTATATAGTTTTTGACTTGTATATATATGTTATGTACTATAAATAAGTAGATGGGATAAGCACATGAATTGTACTGTATATATGTATGGTTATATGTTTTGGAAATGACTGTTGTTCTGTATTTGGATGATCTTGTGGAGTATATATATATATTGTAGAGGTTGGGTTGGATGTTTGTGAATATTTGGGGAGTGTTTTGTAACTGTTGCATGAAGGCATAATTTGAGTTTCAACCGTTATGCTGTCCGAATTTCTGTAGATTAATTAATATTTAGTGGTATCAGAGCTACTTTAGACGGTCCTAAGGTCGGAGAAATGATGAGTTAAGTTGATTGAGTGATTGGATTCTCTATGTATGTACATGCCATGAACTGAGATGTTTTGATTATAAGGTTATTTTATTAGAGAAACTGATGTTTATCTGTCCTTTGTATCTATTTTATAGTGTAAAGATGACCTCTAGATCTTAGATGGGTACTGAGATTGCACAGAAAAAAGGGTTAGTTGTTGCATAGCTTGAGCATGATATTTAGGTTAATAATCCTTTAAGGCATAGTGTGGTAGTTGATATAGTATACCGGGACTGCCCTATAAGTATTCAACAGTATACCTTTCCTGCCAATTTGATAGCCCTTCCTTTCAGATAATTTGATATTATTCTGGATATGGATTGGCTTTATGCTTACCGGGCTATAGTAGACTGTCGATTAAAGCAAATTACCTTGATGACCCGAGATGGAACAAAAATAATTGTAGATGGGGAACGATCAAATTTCTTATCAAATGTAATTTCAGCTACTGCAGCACATCGGTTGATAAGAAGAGGGTGTGCAACATATTTAGCTTATGTGATTGAAACTGGGAAGGAGGGACTGTGTATCAGTAACATTCCTACAGTTTGTGACTTCCCAGATATTTTTCCAGATTAATTGCCTAGTCTGTCACCAAATAGAGAGGTAGAATTCTCTATTGAGGTGATGCCTGGTACTGCACCTATCTCTATAGCTCCATACAGAATGGCACCTACTGACTTGAAAGAACTCAAAGTTCAGTTGCAGGAGTTATTAGAGAAAGGATTTATTAGGCCTAGTGTTTCGCCTTGGGGTGCACCAGTATTCTTTGTCAAGAAGAAGGATGGATCTCTACGGTTATGCATCGATTATAGGCAGTTGAATAAGGTTACTATCGAGAATAAATATCCACTGCCTCGCATTGATGACTTGTTTGACTAGTTGAAAGGTGCATGGATGTTCTCTACGATTGATTTGCGATCGGGATACTACCAATTGGGAGTTAGGGAGGCTGATGTGCAAAAGATAGCTTTTCGTACCAGATATGGACACTGTGAGTTCCTAATGATGCCGTTTGGATTGACAAATGCACCAGCGGCTTTTTTGGATCTCATGAACCGAATTTTTCACCCATACCTGGACCAGTTTGTGGTAGTCTTCATAGATGATATTTTGATGTATTTTAAGACTCCCGAAAAACATGACAAACATCTCAGGATAGTACTTTAAATTCTAAGGGATCGACAACTATATGCAAAGCTCAGTAAGTGTGAGTTTTGGCTTCAAAAAGTTATATTCTTGAGACATATAATGTCTACACAGGGAATATCAGTAGATCCCAAGAAAGTACAGGCGATATTAGAGTGAAAAATTCCTAAAAATGTGACAAAAGTTAAAAATTTTTTAGGTTTAGTTGGTTATTATAGAAGGTTTGTAAAGGGATTTTCTACCATTGTTACTCCTTTGACCCAATTACTTCAGAAGAATGTTAGTTTTGTATGGTCAGAGAAGTGTCAAGAGAATTTTGAGCAATTAAAGAAAATGTTGACAGAAGCATCTCTTTTGATCCAGCCGGTGTCAAGAAAAGATTTTGTAATTTACAGCGATGCTTCTAGAAATGGGTTAGGCTGTGTCTTGATGCAGGAGGGTAAAGTGATTGCTTATACTTCTAGGCAGCTGAAGACTCATGAGATGAATTATCCCACTCATGATTGGAATTAGCAGCAATTGTATTTGCATTGAAAATTTGAAGGCATTATCTTTTTGGTGAAAAATATTTTATCTTCATCGACCACAAGAGTTTGAAATACTTGTCGACATAGAAGGAACTTAACTTGAGACAGGGATGTTGGCTAGATTTGATTAAATATTATGATTGTTACATTGACTACCATCCGGGTAAAGCCAATGTGGTAGATGATGCACTCAAGAGAAAACATATGGCAGCTTTAAGAGTCGCTACAAGGAAATTGCAATTTAGCAATGGAACATTTTTTGTTGCTAATTCGGCAATTGCTATTTTTAGCAATAGAAAATTTATTTCGTTGCTAACTTCAATAATGCAAGATTCGGTGAATTGGTCAATTTTAGCAATGGAATATAAATTTTCGTTGCTAAATTTAGCAACGGATATTGATTTCCGTTGCTAAATTCACCCATAAGTAAAAAAATTTAACGACGGTCATGTCCGATGACTGAAATCAGTAGAGAAAGGAATAGCAATTCTCCACCGAATGATTAAGAACCTTCAAACCCTAAAAACATTGATAAAAGGACAAAAAAGTACAATGCAAAAAAATAAATAAATAAATTAGAGAAGGTAAGTAATTTTAAAAACCAAACAATAAGTGCATTACATCGCAATGCTAAACAGAAAACAACAACACATTATACAAAGAGATTTTAATTTCTTTATATTGTTCTATTGCCAACTGGTTTCTTCTGTAAAATTGAACTAAAGTAGTTCAAGATCCACAGACATGCACATTGCAATATCAAAATAGACAAAAACAATTGAAATCCTACCCAAAATTTTTAAGAAGCTGGATGATATAACCCTTTCACAAAGATATAGGGAACAATGAGGTAAGCAGGGTCCATACACCAGCTTGGTTTTTCCTCTGTATCCCTGTCCAATCCCAACTTGGAACTATCATTTGTTTTCCTATAAAGCCCATTATAAGAGGATATAAGCATAATCTAGTAGAAGTCTTGAGGTGCAGATAACAGAAGAAAAAAAAAAGAAGAACAACAAGAAGAAAAAGAAAGCATAAGTAAGAGATGAACATTTTATAGGAAGTCAACCAATCATACAAAACTGATGGGTAGAAAAATTGCATTTGAACATCAAATATCAGATAAGTATCCATTACAAGGTAAATGGTTCCTTCAAAGTTCAAGATAAATATTAACTAGGTCAATATGCAAAAAAGCTCATGAAATAGGGAGTTTGGTACACCGGTGACACTCATTTGAATCCAAATTATTTGATAGATCAGCCAATGATTATGCTTTTGGTGGTTGCAGAATACTTGTGCCCTCTGTACCTAAGTAGCTTCACTTGTCTATTGATGTGTAGTACAAATTTTTGGATTCTACTCAAATGTTATACTTGTTTTTTAGGAAAGAAGTACAAAGAAGAAAGACAAAAAAGAATGAACAAACAATTAAAATTATGCTTCTCTGAAATTCAAATCACATGAAAAAGTATGAATATTTACTGAATTAGTTGATAGCAAGATAACTACTAATGAAAAATTAGAAGCTATAAGAAGACAACAATGAGAACATGGATAAAATCAAAATGCCATAGATGCACGATCACGGCACATGCAAATAGCAAATAACATAAGATGATCCTTTGTATATAACAGCATATGGGTTCAAGAAACAAAAGAGAAATCTAAGCATATTGTTCAAGACTAGCTTAAGGCACATACAGAAAGCACAACATGATCCTGGAACATAATCCTAAAGCTTCAAGCAGCAGCAGCATCATATCATTAACTTGGAAATTAAAATCACCTTACTATTGAATCCTGCTTTTGCACTGGTTTCTATAAACATCACACCAAACTCTTTTGCCTTGTTATCTCCTTCCTCTATTGAAACTTGCCTGTTAAATCAACAGAGCAACACAATCAAATGAAATGAATTTTTTAGTTCAATTTAAAGAACACTCACAGGGGGATCCAAACAAGAAAAATCGTAGCATTGGAAATCAAATTAGTGCCAACATGATGTTTTTTGGGATACCGAGTAAGTTGTGAAATACGTGTAGTATTTATCATTGACCAAGGAATTGGGTTGAAATAAATAAATTTTGTAAAATTAGCAATGCCATGAATGTAAGATAGTGAACATGAGAATTCCACTGACTTAGATTATGAGAGATTAGTTTGTGAATTAGATGCCAGTTGTTTTTTCAAAAGATAAGAAAATCTAAAGTGGATTTTTTTAGAGCTTATATTGATTTCATTGATTTTAACATTAATTTGTAGACCCCGTGTGAATAGATGAGATTGTACATCTAGAGTGACCCAGTCGTCCATGCCATGTGATGGTGTATTGCCTTAAAATGGATGTGATGGTGTAATTGTTGTCCATTTCAAGGCAATACACCATCACATCCATTTCAAGGCAATACACCATCACATGGCATGGATGACTGGGTCACTCTAGATGTACAATCTCATCTTTAACGGTTTCTTCCTGTTGAAAACTTTAATTTTATAGAAACAATGAGCAAGATTTGTGAAATATTTTATATTGATTTGGACAGCCATTGTTATTTTATGGAAGAAATATTTTATATTTTATATTGATTATAGTAACTGTTGTCCATTTCAAGGCAATACACCATCACATCCATTTCAAGGCAATACACCATCACATGGCATGGACGACTGGGTCACTCTAGATGTACAATCTCATCTTTAACGGGGTCTACAAATTAATGTTAAAATCAATGAAATCAATGTAAGCTCTAAAAAAATCCACTTTAGATTTTCTTATCTTTTGAAAAAACAACTGGCATCTAATTCACAAACTAATCTCTCATAAAGTCATAATCTAAGTCAGTGGAATTCTCATGTTCACTATCTTACATTCATGGCATTGCTAATTTTACAAAATTTATTTATTTCAACCCAATTCCTTGGTCAATGATAAATACTAACATATATATATATATATACACACACACACACATTTCTTTTCTACTTGATTTGCTTCACCTCAAAAAGAGGCAGTATACGCATTTATTTAACAATTGTTTGATGATAAGATCCATAATGACCAGTAACACTATTCTATAATTACATAGTCAACCTCAAAAGGCCATTTCTAAATCAATCCAAATTCATGTGGTAGCACTGCTCTCAATCATTCATCCTAATTGAAGAATTTGCAATCATCATGGATAAAATCAAGTTACTGATAAGTTACCTTGGCAGCTCTCTTTCTTGCTCTAGACCAGCGTGAGAAAGCAGTTTCAGGTTTCTCAATGTCGAAGAATGATATAGAGCTTCGCTTAAGTTCTGCAAAATCTAACAGCTTCCACCTGCAAAATACTGATGTCTTCTATAAATATGAGGATATTCAATCCAAAGAGAACTTTGCATTTCCATCATATGAAGAGTAGCACGAATTAGTACCATCTCTGCTCAACAACAACCGCACAATCTACCAGCTGCTTCCTGGTTCTGAAACTTTTGTATACTTTCTGCAATTTCAGTGCAGCCTGGTGCCTTCCGTTGATTGGTTCAGCTAAGCTTATGCAATTTCTTACCTCAAATGAGCTATTACTTCTTATCAATTGGCGACCAATGTCTCCACTTTTGCAGCTAACGGGTCTAGAATACTCATCCATTTCCGAAGGAGGTGAGTTAAAGGAGACTGTGGCATCTGATTCTCTTCTTTTAGAACTTAAGGATAGAAACTTTCTAGCATGAAATGATCTCAAGATAGGTTCAGAGTCGCGACCATTAAAACTAACAGACTTTAAAGCACTCCTTACATTTTCACCATCGAAACTAATTGATTTCATTAAAACAGCATCCAAACGGCTCTTCAAATCATCAAAATCAGCATATGAGCATGGAAATGCTACCCCCATCTAATTGGAGAAAATGGCACGAGTGATATCTTTTTCCATAGGGGCTCTTGATATCTGTTTAACTCCACGACAGCCTTCATTCAGATTACAAATTAATGCAAGAAACTTGGTGAACATATAAATTGAGATTGAAGGTGGACAAAAGAAAACCAATTCTCAACATTCAATCAATTGAGATTCTCTTTACATCATTCTTCTTTATTTTGCCTTTAGTAGATAGCCATTCATAACATAGATTCTAAGGCTCCACATGTTTCTAGCAGCAATGACCCAAATAAGAAAATCAAACCAACATTGTTTCAACTAAAAAACATTGATAAATTTAAGCATCTAAAGGTAAGAAAATCATAAATTGCCACAAAATACAGCAGCAAAATGAATGAGCTATTCATGAGACCCATTTTCTGGCATCAATTTGCATATAAGGAAAAGCATAAACAAATTTCAACTTTACCTCGATAACTCATGATAAGAGACAAAAGCATTTTATAGATGTAGGCCATTTCTATCAAACTCATATGCTCATTAAACAAATAAATGGCAATGTCCAAAGGCACCTTTTTCACTTGGAATGGGAACTCTAAACAAATAAAATCAATTATACCAAAAAAAGAAGACCCAAAAGACTAAAATGAAGAATGTATAATAATAAGCTCACCTCAAATTTCTGCATTTTCGTCTACCGGAGGCTCATCGGAACTTCGCCGGAGCCTCATCGGAGCTGCACCAACACTGCCACCGCGAAGGCAGGATCATCAAGAACTCGTTGCCACCAGTCACGCGTCGCAAGGAGCTACGGTGTGGCCGGAATCTACCTCGGAGCAACTTGCCACACCATTTCCGATCTACCCCATACCGGCAAGTAGGAACGGACGAAGGACTCCGGGATAGGCACCTCGTCCTTGGGGACTCACCGGTATCAGCGGTGTCACCATCTGTTGCCACGGTTCACCGGAGAGAGGGGTGGAACCGAGATACTCGTTCGGTTGTGGCGAGAAAGGAAGAGCAAAACACCATGAACGGAGGATAGATTGGCCACGGCGACGACGAAAGAATAATGCTGGTGGCTTGCCGTTGATCGGAGATGAGCAGCGACACCCCCTGCTTCCGATCCCGATCTGCTTCTCTCCCCCCTTTTCTTTTCTTTCCCCGTTTTCCCTTCACTGATACTTCTTTCTCTTTTTCTTTAATTAAATTTGGTTTTTGTTTTTGGTGGCCACACTAATTACCCGAAATATCTAGAGACCTCTTTTTCTTTTTTTCTTTTTTTGTCCTAGATAATTATCTCTATTATTATTATTATTATTAGTTGAATATTCTAAAATTAATAAATTGTGACCCTATCATAAACAAAATTATGACCCTATCAGCTTCTAATTACTTATTTTTTAATTATATTATGACAAATTAATTTTTATTTTATATTTCTAACATACATGAAAAATACTTAAATGTTCCTTATTTACCAACGAAATTTAAATTCCGTTGCTATTTTAGCAACCAAAAATAAATTCGGTTGCTATTTTTTGTGCTAAAATTTAGCAATAAAAATTAGCAACGGAATCACTATTCTATTGCTAACTAAGGCGCTAATAGATGGCGGAAAAAAATTGAAACGAAAAATAGTAATGAAATATGATTTTCGTTGCTAATTTAGCAGCGAAATTTAATTTCCGTTGCTATTTTATTCCATTGCTATTTTAGCAATGAAATTCTATTTCGGTTGCTATTTAGCAACGAAAATATATTTCGGTTGTTATTTTAGCAACCAAAAATAAATTCCGTTGCTATTTTAGCAACCGAAAATTAATTCGAATTCTATTTTTCATTGAAAATGAAAATTAGCAATGAAATTCTATTTCAGTTGCTATTTAGCAGCGAAAATATATTTCGGTTGCTATTTTAGCAACCGAAAATAAATTTCATTGCTATTTAGCAACCGAATTATCTTTCGGTTCTAAAATAGCAACGGAAATTAAATTTGGTTGCTAAATTAGCAATGGAAATCATATTCCGTTGCTATTTTTCGTTCTAATTTTTTTTCGCCATTTATTGGCCCCTTAATTAGCAACGGAATAATGATTTCGTTGCTAATTTTCGTTGCTAAATTTTAGCACCAAAAATTTCCTCCACTTTTAGCAACGGAAGATAATAAAAAAAATTTCGTTGCTAAATCTACAAAGTTTAACCAATTTTAGCAACATATATTATTTTTCGTTGCTAAATAGCAACGAAATTGGTTTTTCGTTGCTAATTTAGCAACAGAATCATTTTTGTTGCTATTTATAGATTTTCTTGTAGTGAGTTATGAGTGTGAGATTGTCCCTGACGACTGATAGAGCACTTCTAGCTAAATTACAACTTAAGCCAAACTTGTTACAAAAAGTAAAAGCCATTCAGCTACATGATGAGAGGTTGACTAAGTCTATGATGGATATCAGTGAGATTAGGGATACCGAGTTCACTTTAGCTCCAGATGATAGCTTATATTTCAGGGAAAGACTGTGTGTACCTACTAATGAAGAATTAAAGAAAAATATTTTGACTGAGGCACACAGTAGCAGTTATGCAATGTATCTAGGTAGTATTAAAATGTATCAGAATTTGAAGAATCATTATTGGTGGCCTGGGATGAAGAGGAAGATTGCAGAGTTTGTGTCTAAGTGTTTGATTTGTCAACAAGTTAAGGCTGAGCATCAGGTTACTTCTGGATTACTTCAACCTATTTCTGTACCGAAATGGAAATGGGATAAGATTACCATAGATTTTGTATCAGGTTTGCCACTCACCGGACATTAGCATGATACTATTTGGGTGATAGTCGATAAACTGACTAAATATGCCCACTTTTTGCCTGTGAGATTAGACTTTTCTCTAGTGAGGTTAGCTAAAATTTATATTAATGAGATTGTTCAACGGCATGGTGTTCCTATCTCCATAATTTCAGATCGAGATCTCCGATTTACTACTAGATTCTGGAAGAGACTACAAACATCATTGGGCTCAAGATTACATTTTAGTACAACTTTTCACCCACAGACGGATGGACAGTCTGAAAGAGTTATACAAATGCTTGAGGATATGTTGAGATGCTGTGTTCTAGATTTTGGTGGCAAATGGGAAAATATCTTCCTTTAGCTGAATTTGCATACAACAATAGTTATCAATCTAGTATCAAAATGGTACCATATGAAGCACTGTATGGGAGGAGATGTAGGACTCCATTGTGCTGGACCGAGCTTAGTGAGAATAAATTAGTCGGACCTGATCTGATTAAAGAAATTGAAGATAAGGTCCAATTGATTAGAGATAATTTGAAGGCAGTAGCTGATAGACAGAAATCCTATGCTGACTTAAAGAGAAAAGATATTGAGTATCAAGTGGATGAGAAAGTATTCTTAAAAGTATCCCTTTGGAGGAAGATTGTGAGGTTTGGTAGGAAAGAAAAATTGAGTCCCAGATTTACAGGCCCTTATGAGATTTTAGAAAGAATAGGACTAGTGGCTTATAGATTGGATTTACTAGCAGAGCCACAAAAAGATCCATGATGTGTTCCCCATGTTTATGCTCAGGAGATATTGATCAGATCCATCGCACGTGATCATAACACGGGACATTCAGCTGAAATCAAATGATGAGGAACCGATGATAATTCTGGATAGGGAAGTAAAACAGTTGAGAAATAAGAAGATATCGTTGGTTAAAGTACTCTGGACTCGTCATAACGTCGAGAAAGTGACTTGGGAACCAAAGGAGACTATGCAATAGCAGTATCCGTAATTGTTTTCACCAGGTAAATTTCAAGGATGAAATTTTTTATTTAGTAGGAAAGAAATGTAACACCCCAGGAATCGTCGATCACGTGAATAGTACTTTTTGAGGTGAATAGTATTACCCGAGGCTTACCGGACCCATAAAATATTTCTTCACCATTGGAAAGTATTATTCATAATGAATCTAGTGGTATAATTTGGGCTGAAATTGAGGTCAAATAGATCACCAAAAGGGAAAAATAAAATAAGTAACGAGACCGATATAGTTGACTGAAAACTTTGACTGGCTTAAAAATATTCTCTGGACTTCATAATAGCTCCTTCATGCCTACTATAACTAGTTATTTCAGTTTTTTACTAGTGGCTTTAACTATAACCTCAGTTCTATTTATTGGTCTGAGCAAGATACGACTTATTTGAAATTAATTTAATGAACAATTTATAAAAACAAAATGAAATTTTTCTGCAATATTCCATCTATTCTCATTCTCTAGTTCTTTACCATGGTTATTTACAATTCTTGGTTATTGAGCTTTTATGAGCAATATGGATTAATATTTAAGGATAGATATTACCTCTCTTTTTTCCTTTTTCAAATAAATTGAAAAATAAATTGAAATGATTGAAGTTTTTCTATTTGGAATTGTCTTAGGTCTAATTCCTATTACTTTGGCTAGATTATTCATTACTGCATATTTAAAATATAGACGGGTGATCAATTTGACCTTTGATTAATATTAATTAACACCTTGTTTTTTGACCTCCTGCGGCATTTCGAATTGTTTATTGACACAAACAAAGTCAAGGAAAACCTCTGAAATTATTCCAATATTGGAACTTAGACATATAATAGTTCCGAATTGAATCTCTTTAGAAAGAAGATCTTTTGTCTCACGGTAGCCTGCTCCAGTCCCCTTATGAAACTTTCGTTATTGGGTTAGCCATACACTTTACATGTTTCTAGCGATTCACATGGCATCATCAAATAATACAAGTCTTAGATAAGAATCTACAACGCACTAGAACGCCCTTGTTGATGATCCTTTACTCCGGCAGCATCTAGGGTTCCTCTAACAATGTGATATCTCACACCGGGTAAATCCTTAACCCTTCCCCCTCTTATTAAGACTACAGAATGTTCTTGTAAGTTATGGCCAATACCAGGTATATAAGCAGTGATTTCAAATCCAAAGGTTAATCGTACTCTGGCAACTTGACGTAAGGCAAAGTTTGGTTTTTTGCGGGTACTAGCTAGTGGAAAATTTGACAGATAAGTCATCCTTACTGCCACTTTACAGAACCGTACATGAGATTTTCACCTCATACAGCTCCTCGTTCAATTCTTTCGAAGTCATTGGATCCTTTTCCTCATTATTCTGATTGCACCAATTGACTAAAAATTATGTATATGAATTTTTAGAATGATAAAATGAATTTTTTGAAAACTTTAAAAATTCAGCTTCCGGACTGACTAAAATTTACATTCGGGGTTAGTTTGATATCGAAACGATCTCGGATTGATCCGAAATTTTAAGCATGGCCTAATTAACATTTTTTAAAATTTTTGGTATAATTTTTATTAAAAATTGATAATTAAAAGTGTATTGACCAATTAAATGGTGACATGTGGCATTGGATCCACTTAGGACTTAATTATTTTTGTCCTAAAGTGGGTAACCAATTAAATGTGGCAATAAGAAATCCTTATCTCTTTGTTTTGGCCAATCATTTCCCTTCTTTTTTACTACCTTTGCCTTTCTCTCTTCTTCTCCTTCATTTCCTTTGTTTTTTTAAGCTTAATTACTAAGATTTCCCGATCATCATCTCAATTAAATTATTTTATCTTGCTTCCCTTCACCTTTTGTTGCTATGGGTGGTGAAAGAAGATGAATATAGTCCAATTCTTCAAGTGGATAATTTGGTGAGTTGGAAAAAATTTAGTTTTATTTGATAATTAGAGTAATTAAGTGTTGATTATAGTATTGTGTGTATTATTTGAGCAAAATTTTGACTTAATCTATGGTAATTTTAGTCATGAATTTGCTGCCAATAGAAGAGCAAGGAGAGAGAAACAAATTAACCAAAAATAAGGGAAAAAACAAAATTATTGAGTGATTTGGTAACTAAATAATTTTAAACTCTTTAATTTCATATTTAATTATGGATTAAATATAAAATTTAACTTAGAATTGAGAAATTGTAAGTCAAATTAATGAAATTGTGAATTAATTAGTGTTTTGGGTGAAATATACTAAAATTACCGTATTTGTGAATAGTAACCATATTTATGAATAGTAATCGTATTGTGAATAGTAACCATATTTTATGAATAGTGACCATATACGTGAATAGTAACTTTCAATTTAAATAGTAACCATATACATAAATAGTAACAGTATAAGTGAACAGTACCCAAGGAAAAATCTTTGACATAATTGACATAATTGAAAAATAGATAGTTTTATGTTTATTATGATTAAATTGAGTAGAAAATATAATTCATATGATTTTAATTGAAAAACTGGTATATTTGAAATACTGAGACTATTTTTAATAATGTATACTAATTATTACCATGAATCGGTAATGATGCATTATTTTAAACTGTATTAAATTGTAATTGTATTTTGTCCTTAGTATTAAGTGTGAAATCAGAAATTAGGATGTACATGGTTATCCATAGAGACATTTCTGTAACCGCGGTAGCAAGTCATGGCGACTTGCATAATGGTAACCTTGATATGGTTTCACGTCTGTATTGGAGTGTTTGGAAAAAATAAAAAAGAAAAAGAAAGAAAAATAATGTGTGTAATTAATACTACTGGAGTACTGGGACCTATAGGGTCCATAGTTTCGCTCATCCTAATTAATGATATATTTTCATGCTATACTAGGGGCAAGAGTACCAAAATATTGTATTGATTAAAGCATAAAAAGATATTGTATGAGTAAAAATATAAAACTTGAAAAACGAGAATAAATTACTGTTTGGACAAAAGCGTACTAAAAATAAGGGTAAAAGCCTAAAAGAACCGATAGACAAAGAAATTAGGACAAAAGTGCATATTTGAAACTTTAGGGACTAAAGTGAAAATTTATCCCTATAGTGTAAAATTCGAATTTAAAGTGATAAAATTTGAGAATAAAACTTGAAAAGCTATAATTGAGAACGACTTTCTCAAGCAAGGGTAAATTAGTAATTTTGTCAATACAAGTAAAATTCTAGACTTTAATTGAAAAAAATAATGAAATTAACCGATGAAAAACAGATAATGCAATACAATTATGAAGAATATGTGAATGAACTGTAATGAAATTTTGGGATTTTAAGTTTATATTCACCACTAAATACTTTTGTACTTAGCGTGTGGTTTTGTACTGCACGCAGGAGACAGAGACTGAGTTTGTGTTGAAAGGAAATCGATGAAAGAAGAACCCGACATGTTATGGTTTTGTTTAGCATGTACATATGGATGTTGCCTAGTTTTAGGGACTGTATATAGTTTTGAACTTGTATATATATGTTATGTACTGTAAATAAGTAGATAAGATAAGCACAGGAATTATACTGTATATATGTATGGCTATATGTTTTGGAAATGACTGTTGTTTTGTATTTGGATGATCTTGTAGAGTATATATATAGATTATGGAAGTTGGGTTGGATGTTTGTGAATATTTGGGGAGTGTTTTGTAACTGTTGCAGGAAGGCAGAATTTGAATTTCAGCCATTATACTGCCTGAATTTCTGTAGATTAATTAATAAGATATTTTAGAATGCGGGACCCACAACTTAATGGTTAAAATAATGAATGTTATAGATAGATAATTTAATAATAATATATGGACCACCGCAGTATAGTGTGACATCGGTATTCGGACCAATGTCCGGCTATCGGGTGTTACATACTATTCAGCCACTATACTACCATCAAAGAGTCCAGCTCGAAAAATACTTGCTTATCTTGTTTAATCAGAAAATTAATGTAAATCTGTAAGGCTTTGAGCACTACTAATATTTCTCCTTCATATGACTTGGTCGACCCGATGTTACAAGAGAACAGGCATAAAATCATACTAAAATGGTCTCTAAACACCCCACCAATTTCAGCAGGCCTCGGATTCCCTAAACTAAAGCCATTTGTGTTCCATTTCAAAGCTCTCTAAGCTGGAGGTAACTAGACCAAGCTAGATCATAGCTTGCATTTTGATCGCATCATTTTAATACTATCCCTTACTAAGGTGAGTTCCTGTCCTTGCAGAAAATACAAGTCCTTATAAACCTTAATCCAAAATGAGGAACAAACTAGACACAAGTGGAATAAGGAGGGGACTTCAATCCTTTTGGACCCCGAAAAAATGATAGCATTTCTTTCCAGCCAATTTGACCAAATGCCAACAAGCAAGATGATGAACTAGACTTTTTTACTGATGGGTCTGTTTGCAAAGAATTGCCAATGCTTAACGAAGCTTTTAAAATTATCTGGTAAGTAAAAATCAATACCCCACCAATGAAGAAAGTACCATAAGGAAGAGGAGAAGATACAAATGACCATGAGGTGATCAACACTCTCAGAATGCTCATTGCAAAGAGGGCAGAGGGCTTATTGGGAGGATAAGATTCCCTGATCAACTAAAAAGAATTTCGTGCTCACTCTATTCGGCACGTAAAGCCACATAAACAATTCCACTTTGGAAGGGGTAAGATTTTGCCATAGAATGAAGGAAAAATCAACCAAATTTTCTGGCATCAGAGGTGAAAGACCCAAATGTCTAGAGTAAGGTTTTAGCAATGTTAAGCCCATAAGATCTTGATCAAATGGATGATTATAATAATAACAATAGAAGTTTGAAATTGATTAGATTTTTTTATATTATTATTGTATATTTTTTATTCAATTGTCATCAATTAATTAATATTTATTTTAAGTGAATCATTTTAATACATACATATATATATATATATATATATTGTTTTGATTTTAAAAATTTAAGTATATATTTTTGTAACAATATATAATTTAATATTTTAGTTTACAAAAATTAACATCTTTAATAAATGAATGTGTTTTTTATTTCTAAATAGTAATTTTCCATTTATTAATAAATAAATAGGTTTTTCAAATTATTTTAAAAATAAATACTTAAATTTTTTAAAAATAAAACGAAAAAAAGAAATTGTAAGTAAAAACACCCTATGGTTTTTAAAACCATAAAAATACCATATTAGGTCTGTTTGGATAGTGGTAGTTAGTAATTTATGAATGTATAGTATAATATAATATATTATGATATAGTATGATTTTAACAATATGATATTTAAAAATATTGTATAATAGTATATAATTTTATAATATTTTTTATTTGATTCAATTGTATTGTATTACATAGTTTTATTATAAAAATAATTTAATTACCTTCTAATTTTAAAAAAATATAAATATTTCTATAATTATTAATATTTTAAGATATTTTTTATTTTTTATCAAAAAATAATATTAATATTTCTAAAATAATAAAGTAAATATTTATTTAATAAATATTAACTTAAAAATTTAATAAATAATATGAAGTGCAGTAATTGATATAATAATATTTATTAAAAAATAAAAAGAAGAAGAAAAAAATATGCTTGTGAAAAATAGAAATGCAGTAGAAAAATAATCAAATGGAGTAATGGATGATTTATTAGGCATGTGGATTGTTATAAAAATTAATTATAGTAAAAAGTAAAAATTATAAGATTAAAATAACAAAAATAAAATTAAAAATCATAAAAAATTATCAAATTAGTAAATTTTAAAATTACATGAATTTATAATTTAAAAATCGGGATATTTTTTTAATAATGTATTTTTAAAAAATAATTACAAAAATGAGGTGTGTCGAAAGGTATTTACAAAAATGGTTATTTTGGGTCAAAATCGCTGGTTAGTGTAACGGTTTCGTGCATAATTGGCAGGATCACAGAGAATTTCTACAACATCTGAAACTGCTGCAGACTATAGCAGTTTTAAATTGTGTAAAACCACTACAGTCTGCAGCGATTTCAAATACAACTGAAATTCCACACTTGGTCCATGCACTCCAATAAAATTATTAAAAAATACTAGAATATCTAATATTTTTCAATTTGACCCGAAAATTAAAGTTTTTAATATTATAGTTGTATTATATAAATTAAATTTTTATTTCTCTCTCATTCTTCCTTCTTTGTTTCCCCAATCAATTTTTCATTTTTTCATTCTTCCTTCTTAAATTTTGTAAATTTTTTGTTATTTATTAGCATTATTTAATATATTACATTGTTTAATATTAATTTTTAATATTAACAACATTATTTTTTATTTTTAATATTAAATATATATTGAATACTTGAATCACCAAAATTAATTTAATGGTAAAACTCTATTCAATTGCCTAATTTACAATTAATATTTTACATTAATCTTTGTATTTTAATTAATTAATTTTTTTCGAATAAATAAAGATATTTTTTTTTTCAAAAACCAAAAAGAAGTTTTAAAGATAGATAGTGGGACTAGACTTGTTGGGACCAAGATTGATATTAGTTTGCAAGATTTTCTTGATTTTAAATATATAAAGAAAGCTGAAGCACGGCTTGTTTTTTGGAAGGATATTGATGAACAAAATCCTCAATTTTCTCCACTCTTTTATGTTTAGGTTTGCCGATTCTTTTCTTTTTCTACCACTAATTTTAACGATGAAACTTTATATGTAACAATTATGCATGTCCAGCGAAAAAAAAAAAATACTTGTCTACAGCTGGACCATGATAAATAATTATAGACTATAACTTGAAATTATAATTGGTCATATCTATATTCACTTCAACTTAAACACATGATTACTTACATATTCAAATATTTTAAATATTGCTAAAGATGTAGTAATATCACCAACTAAGTTGTGGAAAAAATCGTTTTTAAAATAATTAGAACGTATTTAGAATTTTGTTTTTAATTAATATATACAGAATGATTTATTGTTTTGAAAAAGAAAACTAAAAAATAAAGAAAAGGTATTTAGAATATATTTAATATTATTTCAAAATAATTCGTGATTCATTTGAGAAAAAGAAAAAAATCATTAGCGATCAAGTAACGAAGGCAAGAATTTGGTTAATATAATTCGGGGTTAATTTTACTCATAGTTAATGAATTTATGATCAAATTACGCAAAAGTCATAATTTTTTTTTCATAAAAATACTGAATTTTATAAATTTTTACAATAAAGTCACTTTAACCGATTTTCTTACCGGAAAGTTCACGTGTCAACATTTGGACTTTTCACATCAGCATGCCACGTAGACTTTCAGACGATTTTTTGCCTGAATCCGGCCAAAGTGATTTTATTGTAAAAATTTATAAATTTCAGTATTTTTTATGAAATTTTTTTATAATTTTTTGGGTAATTTGTCACAAGTTCAACGATCATGGGTGAAATAAATCCTATAATCCGCTCTACATACACATTAGATGCATATTATATGTGAACCATTGGATAAAATATAAAATCATATTAAATTTTGATTATACAATACATAATGCGTAATTTAATATATGTATGCACCAAATTAATAGTCCTATTTTTTTCGGCTCCTAATATTTTATTTCAAATTCTATTAAGTTCAAATGAGAAGAAGAAAACGTAAATCATTTTTCGCGGATGAAATCCCTTACATTTTGTCCTTGTTTCTATTCTGCAACTTACAGATTATAAAAAATAAATGTGATTTTATTTTTAATATATTTTATCAGGAAAACTATTCATTTCAATAAACAACAATACTTATTTTTCGAAGTTAAAATGCAATCTAAAGTCAACTATGACTAAAGGAATCAATAAAAATAATATTTAGCCGATTAATTAAGAATATTAGACTTTAGATCAATATATTACTCATATATTGAACATGTAATATATTAACAATTCAATACTCATATATTAAATACGTAATATATTAAAAACTAAAAATTAAAAAAAGAATAAACAATATAATATATTAAATAATGCTAAAAAATAACAAAAAATTTAAAAAATTTAAGAAGGAAGAATGAAGAATGAAAAATGGATCGGGAAACAAAGAAGGAAGAATGAGGAGAAAAATGAAAAATTGATTTATATAATACAAATATAATATTAAAAAATTTAATTTTCAGATCAAATTGAAAAAGATTAGAAATTCAGGTGCTTTTTTATAATTTTAACGGAGTGCATGAATCAAGGATGAAATTTTTGCAGTATCTAAAATTATTATAGATTGTAACGATTTTATATAGCTTGAAATCATTACGGTCTGCAGCAGTTTCAAATGTTGTAGGAACTGTTTGCCATCTTACTAATTTTGACAAGAAATTATTACATTTACAAGCGGTTTTGACCCAAAAACATAATTTCTGACAATACTTTTCTGACACATCCAATCTTTTTAATTATTTTTTAAAAACATATATTTAAAAAACAATTTCCTTGAAAATCATAAAATATGATACTATAAAAGTAATCATGCTCCTTCGAGCAATACATGACCAAACACACACACACCTTTAATGGCGACAACACATGCCATACCTTCATAAGCCGCACCCGCCTACGAAACAAACGCAGTGTTAAATTTGAGAAACAAGTTCAGTTGTCTTCTCCTTCTTCGTTGGGTTGAAGGAAGAGGACATAAGCAATTGCATTAGAGTAGCATCTTGAATGAAATGGCCCTCAATTCCCTCAATCCTTAAATCTTCAGTACTTTCTGCGCAGTTCCATGGCAAATCAGGATCCTATGGGCCGAACTGTGCTGGAACCTTACTCTAGCATTGACCTATCAACCTACTCTCGCACATCAATTCGATCTCTTGCTGTCTCTTCGATTTCTGATTCTCAAATCTTGATCTTCATCGGCACCTTCTCAGGATCCCTCCTTTTATTCTCCATTAACTTTGACGATATCACCACTGCTACTATCAATCCCAAAGATCCTCAGTCCACTCTTGACTTCGATGTTCCGAAAAGAAAGGTTTCTTACTTGCGAAGCGTTTCGGTTGGGGATTCCCCTATTGAATCAGTACTCGTCCTTGCGGAAATTGGGAAGCTTCTATTGCTCTGTGATGGTGCCTTGTTTTCGGTAGATTCTCTTTTGTCTCAGTCCGTCAAGAAATTGAATTTTGTAAAGGGAGTTTGTGCTATTGCAAAGAGAATTATAAGCAGTGAATCGGAGAGCACTAATTTATTGGGGGTTTCTTCTAACAATTTGGAGTCTTCCAGCACAAGCCAGCGACTTCTGCAGAAATTGGGGGGCGGGAGTAAAGCTAATGTTGTGAAAATCAAAGAACCTGTGCAACAAATTGGAGGTAATGATGTTTTTGTTGTTGTCATTGGCAAACGATTGGTGTTAGTTGAGTTTGTTTTAGGGAATAATAGACTAGCTAAGACTGACAAAGACAATGATAATTCAAATGGGTCTTTTGTAATCTTGAAGGAAATTCAGTGTTTTGAAGGAGTTAAGACAATGGTTTGGCTAAATGATTCAATAATCGTCGGTACCAATAACGGATATAGTTTGTTTTCTTGTGTCACGGGGCAAAGTGGTGTGATATTTACATTACCAGATGTTTCTAGCCGGCCACGGCTTAAATTGTTATGGAAAGAGAAGAAGGTGCTAATGCTCGTAGACAATGTTGGAATTGTTGTAACTGAGCATGGACAGCCTGTTGGAGGGAGTTTGATTTTCAGTAGCCATCCAGATTCTGTTGGGGAACTATCTTCCTATTTAGTGCTTGTAAAGGATGGGAAGATGGAATTATATAATAACAAATCAGGTAATTGCATCCAGACTGTTACTTTTGGTGGGGAAGGTGTTGGACCATGTCTTGTCGCCAACGAGGAAGGTGGGAGTGGAAAACTTCTTGCTGTTGCAACAACAACCAAGGTATAGTAATGATTTCTCTTAAATTATGTTATTCAAGGTTTCGATGATATCTCTTAAATTATTTTAAGAACTTTTGTCCAGTTTTTGCAATATAAATAGGCGGAACTTTGACCAATTAACAATTTAATGTAATTTTATCCATCACTTGAATTTTATCAATAACGTTATTTGCGGTATGAATTTGTAGAACTGGGTACTCTGTTCTGGCACTTCCACCTTTTGTGAAATAATTGTTCAACACTAATTCGGAACCCTACAAATAGATAGAACTATACCATTTTAAAATGGCTTGGTATTTGTTTCACTTAAGTAGACCATTGGTTATAACAAGAAAAGCAATGCTGATATTAATGTTTCTCTACTTTGTCTTATATTGCAGCACTGTTATACTTGATGTGTGTGTTCTTTGATGCAGGCTCTATAAGTAAGAGCTTGTGATGGATACTTATATTTCATTTTGACTGCTTTTAGGTTATCTGCTACTGGAAAGTATCTTCTGAAGAGCAAATTAAAGATTTATTAAGGAAAAAAAAATTCAAGGAAGCCATCTCCTTAGTGGAGGAGCTCGAGTGTCAAGCTGAAATGACAGATGAAATGTTATCCTTCGTTCATGCCCAAGTGGGTTTTCTCTTGCTTTTTGACTTGCATTTTGAGGAAGCAGTGAATCACTTCTTGCAGTCAAAGACTATGCAGCCCTCTGAAGTATTTCCATTTATAATGCAAGATCCAAATCGCTGGTCTCTGTTGGTAAATATTTTTATAAACTTTTACTGGACTTGTGTTATTTTTGTGTACTAGTGGTTCACATTGTTCTTGGGGAAACGTTTCAAACAAATTCAACAGTCAAATAGGAGTTGTGGGCGAGTTAAAACTGGCTGATTCTCAGAAAGATTAGATTTCAGACCAAAATGTGCATTGCATTTATGCAAGTATACATTTTAGCTTGGCGTGCAAATATTTGGCTTGGCTGGTGGAATTGTATAATTCTTCTTAACTTGTGCAATTCTGTGCCCTAATGTTAAAAAGAATTTGATGTTTCAATAGTTTGTTATTTGAAGAAGCTTTTGGCTGTGTTTAAATGAGGCATGTGTAATAAATCTCAAACTTTTGGCTTATATCCTGGCTCCTTGGCTTCTTATATCTCTGTTTGCATGAATATTTGTGGAAAAATTATTGTTCATTGCACCATATGGACTCATAAAAAGATTGATAGTAATTCCTCACTGAATTAATGTGGTAACTGATTTTCCAAAATGGCTCTTGATTTGGTGTTTCTTTTGGATAGTTTATTATTAGATGTGTAACTTTGTACAGATTATTTAATAAATGTGTGCTTGACGAGGATGGCTAGCTATTTCCAATTTTTTTTTTTTTGTTTAAACAGGTCAATGAATATTAAGGAAAAAGTTTCATCTAGTGGCTAATACAACTGTTGAATTATGTAAATGTTTAGGACCTTAGATTGCCCATAATCTGTGTTATTGAACATCATAGGCCTGTTGAGCACTTTTTGCAAGTTCAGCTAATACATGGCAAAGTGCTACAGTCATGTGTTTTACTCTTCTTGTCAGGTTCCTAGGAACAGATATTGGGGTTTGCATCCTCCCCCTGCTCCAATTGAAGATGTTGTAGATGATGGATTGATAGCTATCCAGAGGGCTATTTTTCTCAGGAAAGCAGGTATTGAAACTGCAGTAGATGATGATTTTATATTGAATCCGCCTGCTCGATCTGATTTGCTTGAGTTAGCAATAAAAAATATTATCAGGTGCCTATTCTTTTCTGACTGGATCATTTCACATCTCACAGTTTATGCATTTTTTTTACCCTGTAAGCTGAGAGTGTTTATGCTTGCTTTTATTGCAGGTACCTGGAAGTTTCTCGTGAGCGAGAGTTGACTTTATCAGTGCTGGAGGGAGTTGACACACTTTTAATGTACCTTTATAGAGCTTTAAACCGGGTTGATGATATGGAAAGGATGGCATCTTCAGATAACAATTGCATTGTGGTATGTCCCACTTTCCTTTTGCTCGAGATAATAACTTCTTTTTACCATCAATGATTGACTTGAGAGATGAATGGTTTTTGTTATGTAAGTGAGGTGAAATTTTAACTCGTGGATTTCCAATAAGTTTGTGAAAGATTTTATCTAGATAAATGTGAAGTTGCCATTCACATATTGTGAGAATCAGAAGACATGGTCATCTATTGTTCTTGTATTTTACCTCCATTGCTTATCAGAATATTACTAAATTATATGTGCTCCCTCTATTAAAAGTGCCCGAGTTCAATATTTTGTCACTATAGTTTGGAAAGGGTAGTTGTCAGTGTTGAAACTATGGCTTGTTTGGGAATGTTAAACAATTCCCAGACATTTATCTAGTTTGGGTAAAAGGAGAAATCCCTTCCCTTGTTCTCTCCTTATTTCTTGCCCACCCCCTATTCTTTTTTTCAAACTGAGGGTAAACTCATTAACAGAAATGTTGATGTTGTGCAATAGGGGCTGTTCTTCTTTACTTTCTCTGTTCTATCTGCTATTTTATTTAGCCATTGCATGTCTTGTCAAAACAAAACTGTAATCCAGAGCAAATGCCTTTGGCATGTGATGTTTAGATTAAGTCATCTAAATTCTTCTTGAAGCAATTTCTAAAACTTGAAAGGGTGCCATTAATCACAGCTATAGTCGAGCTATCTGATTTCTTTTGGGCTGTAGAGTTATATGTCAATGTCTAGTTAGTTTATAGGACCAAGTCAATGGTAGACTGTGGAATCTTAGTATTCCAGTGCATTGCAAAACAGAGAGGCTGTTGTCAAGAGCTTGCTTGAAGGATGACCGTACAACTTCCATGGGCGGTGCAGGAGGAGTTGGAAACCCTATTAGACGAATCTGGGCATTTGCGGACGCTTGCCTTTTTATATGCAAGTAAAGGAATAAGCTCAAAGGCCCTTGCCATATGGCGCATTCTGGCGAGAAATTATTCTTCTGGTCTATGGGAAGAGCCTGTTGTGGAGACTGAATTGCAGGAAGGCACTACAAATTCTCTGTCTGGTAGAGAGGTTGCTGCGATTGAGGCGTCAAAAATTCTGGGGGAGTTGTCTGATCAGGATTTAGTCTTGCAGCATCTTGGATGGGTATGTATTATATAGTATTTGAACTTAATTTTTGTTTTTTTCAGAATTTGTTTCAGAAGCCAATGGCTAATTTTATTTTGGTGATTTTTCCTAGATTGCAGATGTGAACCCAGTACTTGCAATTGAAGTTTTGACTTCAATAAAAAGATCAAATCAGCTTTCCCCAGGTTGGCCTTGGACTAGAGGGAATTATTGTGATCCCAGATTTTGTTTTCTATTTATTTATATTTTTGAATTTTTTGAACTGTATGCCCCTCTGTTTGGTGCCTGTCCCATTTCAAGGATTTTAGTTATTCAATATCCTATGCTGTTTGTCTTTGTACAATTGCTGCCATACAGTCAGTTTAAAGTTTTGACAATTTGAATTTTAACTAATATATTTTTTATTTGTTAAATTATGCACCTTTTTTCTTGGGTATGCCAATTTCTTCATCATACTAATAAATGTTGCACATCTTATTACTTGTTTGCGAATTCTCTAATCTACTTAAAGTGTTTTTATATTTGAGTTTGATCTTTTGGTCCTAAGTTTTAGCCTGCAGGCACCTTTTCATTATATTTTTACATCTTTCGTGTTTTATGATCTATTTTATACATTGAACGGCGCCTATTTTATGGCTAGAAATGGAAGCTAATAAGCTTAATGCTCTTGTTCATATTTTCTGCTACCTCTGTTTCTATAGTTTTAATCCAAATTTTCTGTTATCTTCCATTGCAGATGAAGTGATTGCTGCCATTGATCCTAAAAAGGTTGAAATCCTACAAAGGTATTTCCACAAATGCATGATAAATTTTAACAGCTATATGATGGCTTGAATTTGTTGGTCATATGATGTTAAAGACTTTGACAATGTGTGTTTTAGAATTGAGTTATTCTCTAAAATGTATCTTGATGTTAGAAACAATGAGTTCCACACGAATTTGACAATTTATCATCATGTTTTAATGAATTTTGATAGCCGTTAATAACTGTTAGATTTCCTAGTTAGAATAGGACTATCTTTTAGCTTTCCTAGTTAGAATTTATCTTTCCTTATAAAAATAGTTTTAGGACTTCTTTTGTTTTTCATCTATAAATAGCTTGTACATTTTACTTTATTAAAGGAAGATAATAAATAAAATTTTTATTCTAAAAAATCTTTATGATATTAGAATCCGTCCTCTTTCTAGAGGTCGAGTTTTCTCCCTCCCAAAACTAGGTTATTGTACCTGTTTTAAGAAATTGTCTAGAGGCCAAGTAATACCACCTTCTCCTTGCCATTGCTGGAGCCGGTGCTTTTTTTTGGAGCTAGAGTTTCGTCTTTCTAGCACTAGATTTGATTGTTCCGGTACAGTAAATAGTTCTTGAACAGACGTTGAGTTTTGCTCTCTCTTTATTGTCACTTTTGTACAAAGAAAGCACATCAATAGATCGACCTGTCCCTGGAGTTTGGCTGCCGAATGCTGCCACAAGTGATCACACTCACCGGTAGAAGATTTTGCTCTATCGTTCACGCGCTGGCATGTGAAGGTCTTCCAGTCGCCATTTACGGTCCATCTTTCTTCCGACCACTGTGCCAGTCCCTTTTGACATTAACCAGCAGGTTTTAGGCCATTTTTGGATTTGGGCCCTCGTCCTTAAGGTTTTGCTCCCATATCAAATTGTGACTTTTTCTTTTGATTTATTGTCCTAGCACTTTTTTGCTACTATGACAGATACAAAAGCAGTAGAGAAAAGAAACCCACTTAATGATAATCTCTATTTTCAAATAAGTTATGTGAAACTTGATGGTAATGATAAATATCTAGCTTGATCAAGAGTTTGTTTATTGTTTATCAAAGATAGAAGTTATAGGGAATAAAAAACAACCAAATTCATTTGATTCCACCTCTAGCCATCATATTCAGAAAACTCACTTGTTATGACATGGCTCATCAACTTTATTCTACCTTAGCTTTGCAAATAATATTTATTTCTTGACATTGCAAAGAAAATATGGAATGCAACCAAAATCACCTACTCATGCATGAGGAATGATGTTCAGATCCTTGGAATACGGAACAAAGTCCATGGCACAAAGAAAGGTGAGATGGAAATTTCTAAGTACTATTTTGACCTGAGGGGCTTATGGTAGGAAGTGGATTATTATCAAGACTTTAGATTATAATGGAGATGCAGTTAAATTTTAGAAACTAGTTGAAAAGGAGCAAATCTATGATTTTCTGGCTAGATTAAACAATGGATTTAATCAAATAAAGGTTCAAGTACTTGGTAAAACCTTTTTTTCTCTCTTTTGAAGAAGCATATTCCTATGTTTAGCTAAAGGAAAGCATAAGTAATGCTATGCCCTGCACAACACCTCTTGAGAAATCTGGATTGATTGCAAAATGTTCTCAGGAGCAATTGAAGGGTACCAATTCTAATAAAAATCATCTACATTGTTATTATTGTTGGAATCTGCGCCATACAATAGAGACTTAGCTGGAAGTTACATGGTCAACCTACTAAAGGCAATGGAGGAGAACAAAGTCAACTCCGCAAGGGCTCCAACAAATTTGTTAGAGATAGTAGAGACATCCAATGAGATAAACTCTGCTGGAAATTTTCCTTTTGATGAACTTTAACATCTCTGGCATTTTTAGTCCAAACTTGACTTGTCCTTCAATGTCATCTAACTTTGTGAAGTTAGGAACTTCAAACAGGGAAGAGCTTTGGCATAGGTAGAATGCATGATGGCTTATAGCTGATGTGTTTACTAGAGAGCTTAGCAACAAGACTTATCACACCTTAATGCAAGTTGGGCATGTATGATATCTATGTACCAACTTGATGGGGAGTGTTGATAATTGTTGGATATCCTAGTTAGAATATGAATATCTTTTATCTTTTTTAGTTAGAATTTATCTTTTCTTGTTAGGATGGCATTAGGATTTTCTTTGTTTTTCCTTTATAGATAGTTTGTACATTCTTAGTATATCAATACAAGAGAACTAATAAAATTTTTATTCTAAAAAATCTTCAAATATCAGCTCCATAATTTGCCCCAAAAGAATGGCTGCATTAGAATTGAGTTATTGTCTAAAATAATCTATGTTTTCAACTTTTCAAATTTAAATTATGAATCATATTTTGCACCATTGTGTTTTTATGGCGGAATCTCATCGTACAAAGTTTTGTTTACGATTTTTCTGCTTGTCTCCATTTGTCCTTAGTTTCTTTTCCGATTTCAAAGGTATTGCATTATGTTTCTGTTTTGTACAGGTATCTTCAGTGGTTGATTGAAGATCAAGAGTCTACTGAAATCCGTTTCCACACATTATATGCTCTCTCACTTGCAAAGTCTGCAATTGAAACCTTTGAAATGGAAGGTATCTCTGACAATGGAGGGGTAAAGGAGGAAAATTTTTCAGATCTTGGTGCAAAATCTATCTTTCAAAGTCCTGTGCGAGAAAGGTTGCAGATATTCTTACTTTCATCAGACTTGTATGATCCAGAGGAGGTCCTTGACTTGATTGATGGAACAGAGTTATGGCTGGAAAAGGTGAACTGAAGCTTCTGTCAATTTGGTCTCTTGCTTTACTGTTCAATTACAGTGATGCATGTGTATTTTTAATATTAAGTTGTTTTTGGGGGCTCTGAATTGATTGATATTCGTGTTGTTTTCCTCTGTCTGATCTTAGGTAAACCTTGATGACACTGTTGCTTGTAGTTTGAAAAATGATTGGTCTTCTTTCTGGCATGCTGATTAAAGTTTTGGCTGTATTTGGCAGGCTATTCTCTACAGAAAACTTGGGCAAGAGACACTGGTTCTCCAAATTCTGGCTTTGTAAGCTTCCAGTCTCCTTAAGAATATCAATGGCAGCAACTTGCAGCCACCTTATTGAGATGTCACTTTAAGTTGCAAGTGTAGGAGAGGTTATTCAGCTGTCACATGTGTGAAATCTGAATGACAATCTTAGTCATATTATACTTGCTTCTAATGTCCAAATGTTATTGCATGAGAAGGATAGTTCTATTTTTCTCAATGTGCTGTGGAAATCCAATTTATTTCCTGTTAAGCGAATTTGTCCACCTTATGTCCCTAGGTTCATATTTCTGTTTGTGCCTGCACTTGCTTCAGCTCGTCACAAATTGACTGCCATTTTATACTTTTCTGTCTTTACTGTTGTTTGTTCCTTTTAAACTATGCAAAAGTAAAGTCATTAGCGGGTGATGGGGATAAAAATTGATGAATGGGAGCAGGAAAATTCTACTGGGAAACGCTGACTCCATTATTATTATTAGCGTTGTTGGTGATGGTGTAATTTTTTTGTTGTTGTGTTCAAGGGATGAATTCCCACTTCACCCCTGTTTTGTTGTTTTTTTTTTAAAGCCATCTTTTCTTTTTATTATAAAAATCAATTATTCTTACTGTCAAAACCCTCGCATTGCTAGAATAATTAACTGATGGGTTGATGATGCAATTTATTTTTATTAGAAAGGTATAGTTAAAGTATAATTATCACGTTTATAATTCTAATGTTAATCATGATTGCTTTGTGTATTACTATACAGGTTTAATTTTTTTTTTTTTAATTTTATTATTAAAGGAAGCCTAGGTTACTCATTTGTTTGGGACTATTGGTAACTACTTCGAAGAGTTGGTGTTATAGGGAAATAAAATAAGAGTGATGTTAGGAGTCTGGCAGCATATGAACACAACACTTATTTATGTTCAGAGTTAACAGTAAATTGGCATATTTAATATTGACATACGATGTTGTCCTCAGGAAGCTGGAGGACAGTGATGCTGCTGAACAATATTGTGCAGAGATTGGCCGACCAGATGCATATATGCAGTTTGTTTCTTTCCTTTTATCTCTGACTCTCACACTGTCATCCTTTTTTCTTGACTAATCATGCCAATATTCTTATCTTAATCTCTATGAAACTCTTTGTGATGTGGCTTCCAGGTTACTTGATATGTATTTAGATCCACAAAATGGTAAAGCGCCTATGTTTAAGGCTGCTGTTCGTCTTCTCCATAACCACGGAGAATCATTGGATCCCTTGCAAGTTTTGGAGGTACCAAACCCTCTCTCCCTCTCTCTTGTTGATACATGTCCTAGGTACCTGTTAGGATTTTTAGTCAAGGATTGAGTTACAGGGTGATGAACAGGAAAATCTTGATCAAATAACCTTGATTTTCCTTTCCCTTTGTTCGAACACTTTGATCAAAATTTTGAAAAAAGGAATAACTCATCTCATAAGGGAGACTGAAACCTTAAAATTATGTTGATAAAATTCTGCTGCTTATTATTGCTGTCATTTGCCTATAAATAGGCAGAGTTATTACAAAATTAGAAGTCCTAATTTGTAGGCTTCTTAAAAGGAAAATATAAACTTCCTAAAAAGAACACAATCCAGCAGTAGCAAAAAAGAAGAAATCAACATTTTAAAGAAACTAATCCAGCCCAAAAAATTAATGAGCCTGCGTGTGTAAGTTTGGCCCACGAAAGCATCCACAACATTATCCCCCTTCTGCTGAAAGAGCTTGTCCTCAAGCTCAGAGGAAGGATAGAGCTGCTGGAAAAGGAGCAGGTCCTCCCAAGGAGCATCTGAATCTGGAAAACCAGCCCAATGAACCAAAATTTCCTTGATGCCTCTATTGATCCTGCCACTAATTACTTCCTGAGGATAAGGGACAATTCTGCCATTGTCAATCGGAGGTAAAGCTGTAATAGGGGGCAGTTGAGGACCCTTAAATCCTTTTAGGAGAGATATGAAAGACATTATGAAGTCCACTGGAAGCATGTAACTCCAACTCATAAGCAACTTGTCCAATGCGGTGTAACACAAAAAATGGTCCATAAATTCGGGGAGAAAGCTTACTATGGATGTTCAACCGAACTGAATGCTGTCGATAAGGTTGTAAACGGAGTCAAACCCAATCAACAGCTTGAAACTCCAACTCTCGATGTCCCTTATCATAATATTCTTTCATTTGCTGCTGAGCTAACAGAAGACGGTCACGAATATCCTTCAAAAATTGATCCTATCCAATAAGGCAGTGTCAACTGCATCCACTCTAGTGGACCCAGCAGTGTAAGAAAGCGAGGAGGATCACAGCCACAAACCACCTTAAAGGGAGTTGTTTGAAGGGCGGAATGAAAAGATGTATTGTAGCAAAATTCAGCTCAAGGAACCAATGCAACCCATTTGCGAGGATGGTCCCCAACAAAAGAATGTAGATACATTTCCACCGTGCGATTTACTACCTCCATTTGACCATCGGTTTGTGGATGATAAGCGGAAGAGAAGTGCAACTTAGTTCCATTAAGACGGAATAGCTCTTTCCAAAAGGCACTAGTAAAGACGACATTCCAATCACAAGTAATACTTTCGGAATCCCATGCAAACGAACAATTTGTTCAAAAAAGACCTGTGCCACCCGAGAACCAGTATAAGGATGTGCTAATGGGATAAAATGAGCATACTTAGAAAAATGATCAACCACCACAAACAAAACAGACTTGCCCCAAGATTTGGGTAAACCATCAATAAAATCCATGGAGATATCAGCCCAATCTTGGATCGGCAATTGGAGGGGTTGTAACAACCGGGCTGGGCTGAGATGGTCAGATTTATTACACTGACAGGTAGGACAGGCAGCAACATACTTGGCAATATCAGCCTTCATGCCGTGCCAAAAAAAAAATCCCCACGAATCCTATGCAAAGTCTTCTGAACTCCCTCATGAAACCGGTCATGATAGGCTGCCATAATAGCTGAAATCCAAGAACCTGGTGGAATATAGATGCAGTTTTTAAACATCAGCAATCCATCACAAATTAGCCAATTTGTGCCCAACTCACCATTATGGAATTTAGCACTCAAATTCTGTAAATCTGGGGAGTTAAACAAATCAGCCCGAAGAGATTCCAACAAGGAACTACGAGGACAGCTAATAGAGAAGACAGTTGGATTATCGGAGGAGCGACAGGATTAAGCATCGGCCACCTTATTTAAAGATTCTACTCGATATTCGATCGAGAATAAATAACCCATCAATTTACTCAACAAATGCTGCTGCAGGGGTTTTGTCAATCTTTGTTCCAACAAGTACTTAAGGCTAAAATGATCTGTGCATATAAGAAAAGAACGGTCCCACAAATAAGGATGCTAATGTTGTACCTGCTTGGCCAAACCAATCAGTTCCCTCTCATAAGCAGCCAGCTTTCAGTGCTGCAATGCCAACTGTCGGCTAAAAAAGGCAATCGGATGACCATCTTGTTGTAAAACAGCCCAATACCATCACCTGAAGCGTCACATTTCAAAAAAAATTCCTTGTCAAAATCTGGTAGTTGTAAAACAGGAGCATTTGTCAAGGCCCGTTTGAGTTTCTCAAAAGCTTGCGAAGCTTCCGCCGTCCACCGACCATTGGAAAGAGTTCTTCTTTAACATGCTAGTCAAGGGGGCTGCCAATTGTCCATAATCTCTAACAAATTTGCGGTAGTATCCAGATAAACCCAAAAAGCCATGCAAAGAGGTGATGGACTGAGGTTGTGGCCAATCCATAATAGCTTGAACCTTATTAGTGTCAACTCCCATGCCATCCATGAAAATAACGTGGCCCAAATAAGCTACCGAGGTGGATCCAAAGCAGCATTTAGTGCGCTTCAAGTAGAGCTTATGTGCATGAAGTAATTCAAAGACCTTGTGTATGTGAACTAGATGGCTTTCCCAACTGCTACTGTAAATCAAAATATCGTCAAAGAAAACAAGTGCAAATTTATGCAGGAAGGCTTGGAATGCCTCATTCATCAAGGCTTGCAAGGTAGACGGTGAGTTAGTGAGACCAAATGGCATCACTAAAAATTCAAAGTGCCCTTGGTGAGTGCGGAAAGCTGTCTTTCCCACATCTTTAGGATGCATGCGGACTTGGTAATAACCTGATTTCAAGTCTAATTTGGTGAAATAAGGGCGCCATGGAATTCATCAAAGAGTTCATCTACCACTGGAATTGGGAATTTATCCTTCATTGTTTTACTATTTAACTCACGATATTCGTTACAAAGTCGCCAAGACCCATCTTGCTTTGGAACTATCAAGACCGGAGAAGAAAAGGGAGATTTGCTGGGATGGATAAACTCTTGCTGAAGCATCTCAGTGCATTGCTTTTCAATATCATCTTTTTGACAATGTGGGTAGTGTTAAGGGCGAACAACCACGGGGGCTGTTCCTGGAAGCAAGCAGACTCTATGATCACATTGCCTGATAGGTGGTAATCTTGTGGGTTCCTGGAATAAGTCCCCAAATTCGGTTAAGAGACATTCCAGTTTCTGCTCCTCCACCGTGGCTTCACCTAACATGTGCAAGCTTTTGCACTCATTTCTTTGCTGCCCCTGAAACAGAATAGGTTTTCCTTCCACCAAAAATGACATGGCAAGTGCAGTAAAATCCCATAAAATAGGACCCAATGTTTCTAACCATTTAACTCCTAACACAATGTCAAAACCATCTAAAGGAATGACAAAAAATTTAGCAGTAAAACTATGACCAACAAGGAAAAATGTTACCCTTGAGCAGACGCTCATGCTGTGCACCTTGTCAGACTTTGGTGTTTGGTAAGGGTTGAATTGGAAGAGCGAGGTGTCTAGTTGCTACTACACTGGTAAAATTATGGGTATTACTGGAATCCAGTAAGCTAAGCACAGTATGCCCGTTAATTATTGCTTGCATCTGCATTGTTCTAGTGTGTATTAAACCTGTGATAGCATGTAGGGAAATTTCTGGATCAGCCTCTTCTTTTTCAACATTAGTAACATCATCTGCGTGTTATGTATTCACGTAGAAAGAAGGGTATTTAAGTCATTTCATGGAGAGTTAGTTAATTCAGTTATTTTCAGTTTTTCAATTGTAATTTTATGTTTCAAGTTGGCGGCTGGATTTTGTTATCCAACTGTTTTTGGTGGCTGCGTTTTTTGAGGGGAGAAGAATTGCATGCTCTCTTATCCTCTAGTGCAGCTCATCATTGTCATTTTCTCTTTTTATTGTAACCGAATTCCCTAGGGGGACCACTAGACTAATCAATTGAGAACTTTCTATTTTCTCTCTCAACTCTTCCTCTCTATTCTTCTTCTTCTTCTTTCTCTATTCACTCAAACCCCCATTCCCGATTCAGATTTGAATTCTGGAATTAATTCAAGAATCAACTCAAGTTAGGAATTAATCCTAACAATTGGTATCAGAGCTTCCTTCGATCCACCTTTCCTTCCCTGCTATACCATGGGAAAGAAACCAAACATCCAGAAAACTACAACCTCCATTGAAGAGTTGGAGGACCAACTTAAATCCTTCAGTTCAAGAATTGAAGAACAGATGGAATCCAAGATGGGCAGCATGGAGACCCGGATGAATGACCTTCAGCTGGAGAGTCAGCAAAGGATGGCAGCATTAATGCAGGAGCAAAGCACTATGAAGCTTGAACTCAAGCAGGAGAACCAAAAATCTATAGCCTATTTGGCACAGCTTATCCAAGGACTACAGCTCCCCAATGCATCTAATAACCCAACTGTCACCCAATCCCAGCCAAGCAGCAGCAGTAATAGAGGTAAGGAACCTCAAACCCTCACTACTGATAGTCCTAGATCTGATAGGGGTATTCTTCCAACTCCGAATGAGCTTCATTTTAGGGAACCAAACAGTCCTGGAAAACCATACTTTAATAAGCTATTGCCTAAGTGTGAGTTGCAGTTTTTTGAAGGTGAGGGGAATAAATCATGGGTTAGCAAGTGTAGGAAATATTTCCAGATTTTTGAAGTGTCTCCTGAGAGACAAGTGGACCTTGCTAGTCTGTTCCTGCAAGGTAGGGCAGAATCCTGGTATTTAAATTGGAGTAAGGATGGGGAAAGTATAGGATGGGAAGATTCTTCTGAGGCCTTATGCAGGAGGTTTAGAGAAGTTAAGGAGGATGATGTGGTAGAAGAATTCCAGAGGTTGAGGCAAAATGCTTCGGTCGAAGCTTATGTAGACAGATTTGAGGAGTTGAAGCTTCGGATGGAAAAACTATACCCCCAACAACCTGAGTCCTACTTTATATCATGCTTCATTAGTGGTCTAAAGGATGAAATAAGAATTGTAGTTAAGATGTTTAAACCCCTTGAGCTGTACACTGCAATTGAGCAAGTCAAATTGCAAGAAAGTCACCTAGAAGCTAGCAAAACCAAAATTCCTTACAAACACCAAACCTCATTCAAGCCTTGGAACCCACAACCCAATGCCACCCAAACTTTTCCCAGACCCTCCTCCAACACTACACCTACCAACCCAAGACCTGAGGCCACCCAAAAACAGCCTCCCATTCCCCCAAGAAGATCTCCCGGAGCCTGTTTTCGATGTGGAGACAGATATTTTCCTGACCACCAATGTAGCCAAAGGAAGCTCATGGCAATCCAAACAATAGAAGATTCTGCTGGAGAAGATGAGGAAGAATGCAGGATGTTCTGGATTCCGAACTTCCAGAGGAGTCTACTGATGCTGAGAAAATTCAACTATCCCTCAATGCTGTGAATGGGGGACTAGGAGACAACACCCTCAAGCTCAAGGGACAGCTAGGTGGGAGGTCTATCATGATTTTAATCGATAGCGGAAGTACCCACAGTTTTGTGGATGGGAAGCTAGCCAAGGAGCTCAACCTCCAATTGGCAAAAGTTTCCCTAGCTTGTTACCGTGGCTGATGGGAGGAGAGTTACTATGCAGGAGAAGTGCAACCGGTGCAATTGGAGCATGCAGGGACACAAGTTTGCATTTGATCTACAACTCTTTGACTTGGGGGACTATGATCTCATACTAGGGCAGATTTGATGAAGTGCTACTCTCCTGTTACTTTTGATTATGCTGAAAATAAGCTCAGGGTTAGGAAGGAAGGGAAGGAACTGGAACTAAAAGGGCTTAGTAAAAAAACCACCCTCAAGCTTATTACTACCAAGGCTATCAATAAGCTAGTGCTTCACGAATGGAAGGGAGTTACATCAAAATTTTTCCTACTCACCCTATCCCCACCAGCCACCCCCAGCACTGAATGCCATACTGCCCACACACCACCAGAATTGCAACACTTGCTGCACTCATATGCTGATGTCTTTCAAATACCCAAAGGGCTGCCCCCTCCTAGAACTCATGACCACTCAATACCCCTTAAACCACACTTAGAACCTGTCAATATCAGGCCCTACCGATACTCCCATCACCAGAAAAATGAGATTGAAAAATTGGTGGAAGAGATGCTCACTAACTCAATCATCCAACCCAACAACAACCCTTATGCATTCCCAGTGCTCCTAGTAAAAAAAAAAAGATGGAAGCTGGAGATTTTGTGTGGATTATAGGGAGCTTAATAAGCTTACAGTTAAAGATAAGTTCCCTGTCCCTCTCATTGAAGACCTGCTAGATGAATTACATGGGGCAGTGTTTTTTACTAAGATCGATCTAAGGTCTGGCTTCTTCCAGATTAGAATGCGGTTGGAAGACACATTCAAGACTGCTTTTAGGACTCATTCAAGCCATTATGAGTTCCTCGTAATGCCCTTTGGGCTGACCAATGCCCCTGCTACCTTCCAATCCCTTATGAACACACTATTCCAACCCTAGCTAAGAAAGTTTGTACTGGTTTTCTTTGATGACATTCTGATTTACAGCCACACCTGGAAAGCCCACATCCAACATCTCAAAACAGTCCTGCAGATCCTTAGAGACAACCAGCTTTATGCCAAGGAGTCTAAATGTGCATTTGGGCAGAAAACTATCTCTTACTTGGGCCATCTCATTTCAGCCGAGGGGGTACAAACCGATTCTAGCAAAATTGAAGCCATGGTTTCTTGGCCTACCCCTAAGAACCTCAAGAGCTTGAGAGGTTTCCTAGGATTAACGGGTTATTACAGAAGGTTCATTGTTGGTTATGGTTTAGTCTGTAAATCACTTACTGACCTCCTTAAAAAGGACCAGTTCAAGTGGAATCCGGCAACTCAACAGGCCTTTGAGCAACTCAAAACCCTCATTAACCAAGCTCCTTTACTGGCATTACCAAATTTCCAGCAGCCATTCACTTTGAAATGCAATGCTAGCAGCACTGGTATAGGAGCTGTGCTTATGCAGGAAGGTCAACCTCTTTCTTATATCTCTAAACCACTAAGTCCTAAAAACTAGCAGCTATCAGCTTATGAGAGGGAGCTCTTAGCCATATTATTTGCTGTAACCAAGTGGAGGCACTACCTAGAGCAAGGGCACTTCATAATCAACACTGACCATGAGAGTATCAAGCATTTACTAGAGCAACGCCTACACAATTACATCCAAGTGAGGGGAATCAGCAAGATGCTGGGGTTAGACTATAGCATCCAGTATAAGAGAGGGATTGACAACATGGTGGCTGAAGCCTTGTCTCGCAAATTTGAAGGGGAATCTTCCCCAACCAGCCAACTGTTTTTCTCTACCACTTCTACCCTCACCCCCCATTGGGTACAAGAGGTCCTCAATTCCTACCAAGGAGACTCTAAGGTACAAGATCTCCTTATATCCCTATCTCTTTCCCCCAAACCACTCACTGCATGAGGGCATTATTAAGTACAAGGGCCGGCTGTACATAGGGGCAAATACCTCCCTTAGGCAGCAACTAATTTCTTTGTGCCATGACTCTCCAATTGGGGGCCATTCAGGGATTAAAGCCACTCTCCACAGATTACAACAAACCTTCTACTGGCCTCGAATGCAGCACCAGGTTATCACTTGGATTTCCTACTATGACACCTGTCAAAGGTGCAAACCAGAAATAGTAGCTTCCCTTGGACTTTTGCAACCCCTACCCACCCCTCCCAAATTTGGATAGACATTTCAATGGACTTCATTGACAAACTACCTAAATCTGAAGGCTTTGATTCCATCTTGGTAGTTATTGACAGATTCTCCAAAATGGCCCATTTCATCCCTCTTTCCGACCCCTTTACTGCATCCACGGTGGCTCAAGCTTTCATGGATCACATCTTTAAGTTACATGGCATGCCTCACTCTATAGTTTCTGACAGGGATAAAATTTTCACTGGCAATTTTTGGCAAGAACTTTTCAAGCTGCTGGGCACTCAACTCAAACTCACTACAACCTATCACCCTCAAAGTGATGGCCAGACCGAGAGGCTCAACCGGTGCCTAGAAACGATGCATGACATTCCACAAGCCTAAACAATGGGCTAAATGGCTTAGTCTGGCAGAATATTGGTATAACACCAGCCATCATCCTGCCCTTAACATCAGTCCCTTCCAAGCTGTCTATGGCTTTCCCCCACCCTTGCCAATCTTGCCACAACTTCCATCCTCAGTTGCTGCAATTGAGGAATTCCTTCAGTCAAGAGAGGCTATGAATAATTACCTCAAGGAGCAGCTGGCACGAGCTCAAAATCGAATGAAGCAGGCTGCTGACAGACACAGAACTCCTAGAGAATTTTCAATTGGGGATCAAGTTTATCTCAAGCTTCAACCCTACCGACAACTTTCTTTGGCTGTTAGAAAATCATTGAAGCTCTCTCCCAAGTACTATGGGCCATATCCTATACTAGAGAAGATTGGTCAAGCAGCCTACCGCCTTCAACTACCCCCTGACTGCAAAATTCATCCTGTTTTCCATGTTTCCCTACTGAAGAAACATGTTGGCAATCATATCCTTCTCTCTCCAAAGCTTCCCTACCTCATTGATGGTGAATTTCTTCTTCAGCCCGAGAAGGTTCTTAATACTAGAACTATTTTAGTGGGAGACACACATGTTCAACAGCTCTTGATCAAATGGCAGGATCTCCCATCTTTAGACTCCACTTGGGAAGCACTCACCTACATGCAACAACACTGCGTCCCCCAATTCTAACCAAAAAAGTCGTTTGGATTGGTGAGTTGCGGAGTAAAGCTCATCACAGTTGTAGCAAAACCCCTTGGATCTCCTCTCTGCCATTTCTGCTTTGGATAATCTTTTAATGAAAGAAGAAGATGAAGTATTGGCTGGAGAACTAGCTGTTGAAGAAAAGAGTGGGTCGGTGCTAGCGTTTTTTGTTTGAAAATTTTCAGAATTATCTGTCCCTGTTTTGGTCGGTTGCTAAACCCCTTTGCGACTCATGGTGAGCTTTTGAAGTTGCTGTTTTTGTTCATAGGCTCAGGCCAAACTCATGGCTGCAGATAAATCTGGTGGTTTAAGCAATTGAACATCAAACCTTATGGAATCATCCAACCCAGCAATGAATAATCCCGCATGAAGATTTTCTGGTACAATTTCATCTGCTCGTGCTAACTTCTCTTGAAATTGCCTTTGGTAGAGCTTTACAGTACCTGTTTGCCGAAGGGTGACCAGATCTCCAATTGGGTTGCTGCTTTCAGGTGGTCTAAATCTTTGGAAACAAAATTTCAAGAAATCTGCCCCAGTTATTGCTCCTTTAGCCCTCTTTAATTGGAAATACGACATCTGTGCTTCTCCCAAAAGATGAAACCTAGCTAAACCCACCTTTTCTGCTTCCATCGTTCTTTGATTCTCAAAAAATTGCTCACAACGGTAAGCCCAGATCAATGGATCTTCCATCCCATTGTATGTTGGAAAATCTAGCTTTGCGTACATGGGAACAATGGAATGGTGAGTGCTCGTTTGAGTGGTTGGATGTGCAGCTCCTCTTATGGTGTTAAGGGTGGATCGCCCATTTGCTGGAGCAGCAATGCTGCTCTCCTGACTCCCACTGGGTGTGTTTTTGTTGATGGTAAGGCCCAAGCCCGATATTTGTTCTTGAAGCATTAAAGCAATTTTACTCAATTTTTTCACCCAAACACTTTTCCATCGCTGATAATTTGGAGTCTGTTAAGGAGCGTTCTTCCAGTATTAAGGTGTGTGTGTCGTTGCCCATTGTGTTTGGCTCTAATACCAAATTGTTAGGATTCTTAGTCAAGGATCAAGTCATGGGCGATAAACAGGAAAATCTTGATCAAATAACCTTGATTTTCCTTTTCCTTTGTTCGAACACTTTGATTGACCCATTTTGAATAAAAGGAATAACTCAGCTTATAGGGGAGACTGAAACCTTAAAATTATTTTGATAAAATTCTTCTGCTTATTATTGCTGTCATTTGCCTATAAATAGGAGTTGTTACAAAATTAGAAGTCCCAATTTGTAGGTTTCTCAAAAGGAAAATATAAACTTCCTAAAAAGGACACAATCCAGCAGTAGCAAAAAAGAAGAAATCAACATTTTAAAGAAATTAATCCAGCCCAAAAAAATTAATGAGGCCTGCATGTGTAAGGTTGGCCCACGAAAGCATCCACAACAGTACCTGAATGAGCTCCCTTCCTGACTGCAACTGAAGAAAAAAGGAAAGCAATTGTTTCATAAATGCTAATTATTTGCATTTCTATATGATGAAATCATATATGAACATTGTATTTTATCGTCAATATAGACTTGTTATCAGTGGTTGCAATTTCACTTTGGACAATTTCCAGATCCAAGGGTGAGCCTGGCCAAACAGATCTAATTTGGTTTTTTGGTTCGGTTTCGGTTAGGAGATTAGGAAATGTTCAGTTAATCTGTTCGGTCCGGTTAAATACCGACTTATTAAAACTACAGTGTTTTACTTAGAAGCCTGATCTAAACAATTCCCAATATCCCGATTCTAAACCCTACTGCCTCACTCAAATCGCGATTTCTTTATGGCTTTCTGTCTCCACTCTCTGGTCATCCCTCTTTGTCCCTCATACCTGTGCTGTTCACCGCCTCTCTCTCCACACCATCCAATCATCGCCATCTTCTCAACCTGTCTGTCACCACTTTTCTTCCTTTTTTCCCCTCTCTTCAACTTCATAGCTTTAAACTTCTAATATTTATTCCATTAAGCTTTTCTTTTTTTTTTCCAAGATTCTACCTTTTCTTCAGGTTTGTTGTTGTTTGTGGATTATGTTTTCAGCTAGGTTTTTGCTCAAATTCTGCTTGTGTTTGACGTGTTTGAAACTTTAGCACAGTGTATTTTTTTTTTTAAATTTATGGGAAGTATAAGTGGTTTTCTTTTTGTATGTGGTTTTGCAATTCTTGTTCATTGTCTTTGATTACATTAGCATGTATCTGTAAATCAAATTTAATCCTTTATTTAGTATCTGTATGTGTTGGGTTTGTTTTTAATGCCAACTAAATATTAAATGATAAATTTTTAAATGGAATTTGTATTTTATGAAGTTAATTTAGGTTGTATTTCTTTTCTTTTGAAATTTCTATTGTTTTAATTTTTAGATTTCTTTTTGGTTTAAATTGGGCTTTAAATCGAGTCTATTTGATCAGGCACGAAGCCCAAACCGAACTAATCGATGTGAACCGAAATTTATTGTTTTGGTTTTGGTTCCATTTTTTTCTATAATTTCGGTTTTCAGTTTTTATAGTTCAGTTCAGTTTTGAACCGAACCAAGCTCACCTCTGTCCAGAACTGTGACCTTGCTTATTGTGTGTTCTTAGATAATACACTTGAGAACATTACACCAAATCAAATAATTCGGTGGCTTAATAGCAAGTGCCTTCAGTTGGAGTGCTCAAGCTAACATTCAAAAATTTCTCTGGTCAATTTAGTGGGCCCTGCCAGTTCTAATTCAAGGCGTTGCTTACCATTAACATCACATTAAGGACTTGACCGCTCCATTTCTGGCTGTTTAAGGGTTCAATAGATGTCACATTCTATATTTAATGGCTTGAATTTGAGTTAGAAAGTAGGTCATCTAAAATATCTTTTGCCTCTAAACATGTTCATGCTTGTTCACCTTTCATTGTGTGGCTTGTGTTGTTGTCTTGCAAGCATGTCTATGATCATTTCATGGAAAACCATGTGCATAGAATGATAGCTCAATATAACACTTTTACTACCTTCATCCCTGCGCTTATTCTATTTGTGGCTTCTTAAGAATCCTGCATACAGGTTTTGCTAGGTAGATAAAGATTGCAGTTGATATTTTTCCCCCTTGTGGTATAAATACTTAATTCTACAAATGAAAGGCATGTAGAAATAAATAAAATTAGATCTATGATATTACTTGCAAAACTTTGGAAAAAAAATCTTCAGAAGATCTTTTGTTTTAAACATCTCCTATTTTCCCCATTCTCATCCCTCTCTTGTTTCTCTGATGCTGGAACGTCCAATTTAAATTATGTTTCCAGCATTTTAGTTTCTTGTTTTCTAATTGTCCTTTGTTTAGGATCCCTAAGTAGCAAAATATTTTACTTAATTATTTATGAATAGTTCTCAGTTTTCTTTCTTTACTTAGGATTCTTGTTTAGTAAGGTTATTAATAATTTATAAATAGGACAGAAAATCTGTTTACAAATTGCATTGTTTTCCCAATTCACGGTTTTAATTCCAAGGGTTTCTATAAACTTAATTATTTTCTATTGATCCAACTACAATCACCCTATTATGGTTGAGATCCAATTACTTCCGGCCAATCTAGGATTTTAAGAGATCCTATGACTATTTTGTTTCTTTCCTGTTTAGATGCATCTTGAAGCAGTTTGTAAGGTTTTGCTTTCTGTCAAATGCATAAATCAGCATATTTCATCAAAAACATATTCATATGCAACTTTAAATTTGCTCATTTGCAAATCCTCTAAATTGACTTGACCTGACCCCAAACCTAATGTATGACCCAATCTACCCCCTTCCCAAGATCATTTGGGTTGATGGGTGGGGCTCAGCTGAGTCAAATTTCGATTACCACTTGATGTATGTCAAACGATATGGCTTAGAATGCTCCCTTGCTCATAGTAAATGATGCAGTTGACCATTACTGGGATTGGATCCTAGTTATTCCTCCTAAAGGTTGCAAATAACTTGGTATGGCTGTACCATATGCCCCTGCAGATATAAGTTCCATAATCAATTCTAGACTCCAAAGATGTATCCATCATTAGTAGTGCAACCACGCAGGAATATTTGATTCTGCTGGAAGAATGAAGTTATTTTTTTTCTTTATTTATTTCCTAGATTCTTCTGAAGCAAAAGGTTTATTTTGTAGACATTGTCCCCAGATATGCCCCTTCAGCTTGCCTCGGAAACAATTTTGCGGATGCTGAGGGCTCGGCTTCACCATCATCATCAAGGACAAGTGAGATGCTCACCTGAGAATATGAGTCTTATTCTTCTATCATTATTGTATTAGTTAATCTTTAGCTTTGTTCATTCCGCTATTTAAAAATGGGTATTCATGGCATGGACAGCACGGTTCCAAATTGCATTATTTTTTCCTATTAAATTTCTTTAGTACAATGTTAAACTTAAAGAATATTACCCTTGTATGCAAACACCACTGCATTTCTCCTACCCTGCAAGAAATTTAAAATTGCAGATTATTGTTTCTTTTGCACCCAACTGTGGTCTCTTGTTGATGAAGAGCTGTCTTGCTTTACTTATTGTCTCTAGAACCCATTTAGGGCCAAAGTTCTTTTTTTTATTCCACCTTGTGTTTTGATTTGCCTTCTGCATATTCTGCATCTTACTATCCAAATTGTAGTGCCTATATTGATCAAGGGGACCTACATTTCAGATAGTGCATAACCTGTCGCGTGCTATAGATGTTGATGCAAGACTAGCAAGATTGGAGGAAAGATCACGACATATGCAGATTAATGATGAGAGCCTTTGTGATTCTTGTCATGCACGCCTTGGGACTAAACTGTTTGCTATGTATCCAGATGATACAGTTGTCTGTTACAAGGTTGGTCATTAATTTCATTTTTCCTCTTGCTTTTGATTCTTATTATAATTTATAAGTGAAGTGAGGTGAGTTTTGACATTATTAATACTGTTTGATCTGCCTACGTTGAATTGCTAATGTGGTCTCTGTTTCCACTAAATAGATGAAGCCCAAGTCCTAATCCTAGTTCTAGTCTGACTTGGGAACAATGGCCTGTTTATTATTTTTCTTATTTCAGAAGGAAGCTCGAAAAGTAATTTATTCTGTCTGGGATATTTTTTTGTGATTATTTAGGATATTTTTACTTGGTAAGGTTTTTTCGCAGATATAGGATTTTTCTTTCTCTATACAAGGCTGTGAGATCTATGGCATATTTTGTTTTCGGTTGAATAATAGTATTTTGGCTGTGAGAACTTGGGTTCTACATAATTTGGTACCAGAGCTAACTTCCATTGTTGTAGCCACCTTTAATTGCTTGAAATAATTCAGAGATAGGGGGAAAAAATAAAAAGGAGAGCCTGCTGCAAGTGAGAGATGTCTGATTGGAAAACATACGAGTCTGCTAACAAACAAATAAAGGGTCTGTTGCTGCACTAGAAAAGGAGTCTGCAGCTGTTAAAAAGGAAAAAAAAATTGCTGTTATTGGAAGAAAAAATGTATTGTTGTTAAGAAAAACGACAGAAGCCTACTGCTACCAATAAAAAAAGGGCTTTGCTCCAGAGTGGTGAAGAGCAATGATTTTCTCAACCGCTTGGATTATTTGACTAGTGATAGACAATTAATCAAAAACTTCAGATGGTTAGCAATGACTTGGTGCTTTTTGATATTGTTTGATTCTGAAATTGGGGGTGTGAAGAACTCTCGTATGGTGATGCAAAATCTAGGCATTGATACCAACTCATGAGGATGATGTGAATGGTGCTTTCTAGTTCTATTACTAACCAAATTGTCAGATTGCACTGCCAACTATGATTCATGGCCTAGTGCCACCAACTGATAATGCTCAAACTCCATCTATGGTTCATAAACCTAGTTATGGGATCTGAATTGTTGTGACGGTTTACGTGATTAGGTAATCAGATATTGGAATACACAATGTATTGAATGGCGAGAGTATGGCTTTTGCCTGTTTGGAAGGACATGATCATAAGAATTCATTAGTTAACTGTTGCCAGTCATTGATTGGGCTTTTGTCATCCATGTAATGGAGAGATTTATTCCAGTTCATCTTATGGAGAAATGTATTCAAGTGCTCTCGACCCTGGAGATCGAACTTATACCCTTGAGTTCCACAAACTGGTTGGTTACTGTAATTTTGAGGATCTCCTGCATAACTTTGTGGGCTTAGGGTTCTACATCAATTACCAAAATTAAAGCATCCACGATCTGAAAAATTAGAGCAATTATACCCCACTGAGCAAAAATAAATTAGGTGGATGAATCCTTCAACTGATTTCTACTGTGTGAACCATAAATTTAGGTCAGGAATAAGGCATTGAGAACTAATGCAACAAAATTACCAATGAAGTTTCTGATTTTTATACTACTCTTAAGATTGCAGAATAATGCAAATGTCATAGAAAATAAAGTTTGATAGCATTTAAATCCTTTGTCATTGTTGCAGTGTTTCCGTCGACAAGGTGAGTCTACTTCTGTCAAAGGCCGCAATTTTAAGCGAGACGTGTTATTTAAACCAGGTTGGCTTGTAACCCGCTGAGTATGACTATGCATGTAAATTGGAAGTGAAGTTACGAGTTCTTGCTTTGCTGAATGATCCAAAAAGCCAGTCAGTATTTGGAATGACCTTATCTCTGTAAATATAAAATGTGAAGTATACGAGTCTTCATTTTGATCAAAGAAACAGGTGTAGACAAGGACCATCTGTAGGAAATTTTATTTTATTTTTGTAACATTCTATTATTCTAGTATTATCTTATGCTTAACAATGATTTTGTTTTTCTCGACATTTGATTTGACAAAGAGCTTCCAAGCCTCTGTTTCTTTTCTTTTTTCAATAATTTGTCATGGGGGTGCGAAATTGCTGTAAAAAGTAGAGAAAACTGGTGAAGAAAAGAAGAATGTAATGAATTGGTCAGAAAAATTCCAATTCGCTGCAATTTTTAATTAGATATTTTGTGTTATTTGGATCCTTCTTTATGTTTCTATTTTATTTTATTTTATCTGATTAGATTTTACTAACACTAAATTCAATAAAAATTATCTTCAAAAATTAACAACAATCAAGAAAATAATTATCTTGAGGAATTTTTTCATTAAATGACAGAATATTTGTCTAAATTTTTTTTCATTAAATGACAGAATATGTATAGCCCAATAAAAATACTATTCCTGGCATTATTCATCTTAGAAAAGTACTATTCATAGTAGAAAGTATACTATTCACAAATTACTCACAAATTTGAAAATTTTGAAGCATGATATTCACTTCAAGATTTAAGATGTTATAATTTGATGAAAATAAAATTGAAAGAACGTCACTCAGTTGTGGCGACCATGCAAAATGGTAGATAAATCATGAGCAGCAGGACAATGACAGATTAGGGCATGTAGTGAAGAAAGATCAAAAAAGAAAATATACAAATAATAGAAATAGTGAAATATAATATTCATATTAGTGAAATTAATATTCACTACGTACATGATAGGAGTGAAAATGGATCGATTAGTAAAAAAATTAGTAAGTTTATTAATATCGATTTTTCAAAATTATTAACCATTAATTAGTTCATTACATTTGATTAACTAGTTTATCGATTTCGATTTTTTCAGTTTGGTTAACTAATATTTTTCGGTTAATTATTAAAATTTATAACATTCAAATTTATATTAAAAAATAGGTAAAATTCAATTGAATTTCAAATGTGTAAAATAATTAAAAATAAAAATCACAAACAAACATAATATACTAGATAAAATTCATATTTAACAAATTAATAGCTAATACTATAAAATAAATTTGATATTTGTTGAAAATTAACTTATTTAATTTTAAGTCAAAAAATTATTGATAATATTAAATTTTAAAACATGGATCTTAAAATATAAAAAAATATAAGTACATGCTATTAAGTAAAATATTAATACCAATATATATATGATAAAAAATAATATATATAAAAGTTAATCGATTATTCTGCATAAATATTACTTTATTTAACTAAAGAGAATGGTATAATTTACAAATAGTTTAAAGTATTATATAAATTTTATAAAAAATATAAAAAATTAAAGTATAAAGATAAATATAATTTAAATGTAATTTAAAGTATTACTATATGCAAAATTTTAAAGAGAAATAAAAAAATTAAGACATATATATAAGAATCGGTTAACTGTGAATTAACAGTTAATCGGTATTCAAAATTCGAAAATATAAAAAATTAAAACTATAACCGAATCCATCAAATCGATTAATTAAAAAAATCGGTTCGATTTCAGATCGATTTTGCGGTTAATCAAAATTTTAATTCTTTTTGCTCACCTCTTGTACATGCCACTTGATTATTATTTTTAGTTTCAATTTTTTTTTTATTTCTTTTCCTTTTATATTTTGCAAATCAAAATTTAAAAAAATTAAATATTTTTATTTTATTTCAATTAAATCTAATTCTTATATAAAATTATGTTGAAATATTAATAAAATGATGCAATATATATATATACATATATATATATATATATATATATATAACATAAAATAAAATTTAATTGAAAAAATTGAATTATGATTTTGGGTCAGGTTTCAAATATTTTCAAGTTTCTTATTCAGATCGGGTTCATTCCTAAGTTTTATTGGACATTCGGTTTTTTTTTTGGATTCAAAAAGGACAAAAAATTATTAGATATATCATTGGGTGATTCCTGATAATTGTGAATTATACTGCATTTTTAGTGTATTTTAGGTGTTTAATTTAGTTAATTTAGTTGAATTTATGTTTAATTAGTTAAAATTTATGTTTTGAGGTTTAATGGAAAGTTTTGGTATTTTTTAGGATTAAATTGAAGAAAAAAATGACTAAATTAAAGAAAGAAAAAGTTTGGGGGCAAAACTATAATTTCAGGAAAAATTGTAAACTTGTATCCTAGAGTAAAGAAAGAAGCTCATCACTCGGCTGAGTGAGCAGTCCACTCTTTTGAGTGACAAAGTCACTCACCTAAAGAAGAAAAGCCACTCACCTAAGAAGCAAGATCACTCTCCTGAGTGATGGATTCACTCTTCCGAGTGTTTAATGTAAAAACACGACAAAGAATTCCAGTTTAAAATGAACTCTTCCCCAACTCTATTTAGGAAGCTACAAAGGGTAGAATTCCTATCTGAGGCCTATAAAAGAGGATCTAAACACCAGAACAAAGGGTGAAGCATCTCAACACAAATTTAGCTTAGTTTTACGTTAGTTTTCTTTCGGTGAAGTATTCTTTGTTTCTCTCTGTAGAGTTATCAAGGAAACTTCTTTTTTTTTTTTTTGTTCTCATCCTTTACTTTTCAACTTTGTTTTAGTTTTTAAAGATGAGTAGTGAGTAGTTTCTTTTACTTTTACTAAAGGATACTTGAATCCTTAACTCTTTATTATTATTACTTAGTTTGTGCTTAATTTAATATAAGCCTTGATTATGTCTTAGCTTTGAGCAAAGCCTTGTCTTTGGTTATATAAAATTTAATTAGTTATTAATTCATTTAACTATTGATTAATAATTGATTTTTGCTTAACCATTTGTTCTTGGGTTGGCTTACTTATGTTGATGCATGATTATATTCTAAACTAGATATAATTGTGTGTTAATTAAGGTAAGTTAAGATTAAGAAGAGTTAAAACTAAGAATAGGTGAAAGTTAAATTTGATTGAAAAAGAGTGTAATAGACATCTAGGGGGTTAAAATCAAATTTCTATGCTAAGTATTAAAAAATTTCTAGAAAGAAAAGTTTAATACTTAGAATGATATTATTGTTTTAAGGTGTATGGCTTTCTTCATTTGATTTTCTTCATAATCACTTGTGTTCTCTTTTTACTTGAGTCATTTCAATATAAAGTTAATTAAAATGGATAGTCATTTAGTGAAAATTATCTTTAATATTGATTTTATTTATCTTGGTTAATTGCTTTTATTTAAGTTTAGTTCAATTATTTCAGTTTTCAATTGCTTGCTTTAATTTTGGTTGTTTTTAATTACTTAAAATTCTGTTTTAGTTTAATTAAACCTTCACCATTGCAACTTTGGGATTTCTCTTCTTTCTCACACACAGTTTTCATTCTAAAAATATAAAACCTTTCATACTTACACAAGTTTTTCTTGGATTCGATATTGGTGAATCATAATTATATTTTTCTATATTACTAGTTGATCTAGTACACTTGCTAGACACCGATCAATTCCGAATGAGGATGACATAATTAACTTAGGGTATCTATAGATTTTATTGACCAATACTGATTATTTGGTCTCTATATTAAGTTAAAATTATATTCTTAAATTTGTGACAAATTTTTTTATTTTAATTTAAAATTAAATTGATATTTGCTTTTTGGTAAAATATACTGATCGAAAAATTAAATGCTAATTTAAACTTGATTTAATATTTTCTCGCAAATTATATTTTTATTTTATACTTAAATTTTTATTTCTTTTTAAAACTTACATAAAATAATAGTTTAAAATATATTTATATTATATTATTATTTTTATACTTTATTTTTTTATATTTTTCTATAAATTTTATATAATACTTTAAACTAAATTTATATTATTTTAATGTCTTTAATTATATAGGAATATTTCTTATTAGTAATCGATTAACTTTTATATATGTTATTTTTTTTATCATATATAAGGGATTAATTATATTTTAGAATTTATTTTTTAATATTTAATATTATCCAAAATTTTATTTGACTTAAAATCAAGCATGTTAATTTTCAACATATATCAAATCTATTTTATAATATTAACTATTAATTTATTGTGGTTAGTAAATTATGTTTATTTTAAATTGCTTTGCAAATTTGAAATTAAATTGAATTTTACCTAATTTTGTTTATAATTTTATGTTATAAATTTTAATGATTAATTAAAAAATATTGGTTAATCAAACCCAAAAAATTGAGATCAATAAACTGGTTAACCGAATGTAACGAACTGATTAATGTTTAATGATTTTAAAAGAAAGATATTAATGAACTGATTAATTTTTTACTCATGAACCGATTACCATTCCATGTTTACCTCAATTTTTTTTTATAATTTGATGAAGTTTTTTTAACCACTTTATTGCTAATTATATGGCTTAATGTCATATATGGTCACTTAATTTAACACTTTCATAAATAAAAATAAATTTGATTGGTTTTCGATGAAGATCCTTGCGGGAAAATTCAATTGGCATGCTAAGTCAACATTGTAAGCACACATGAATATGCACCAAAAGTTATATCAGCATCTGACATGATAAAATTCACTTTTGATATGTTCACTTGGCGCGCAGTTGTTGACACGTTAGATGCTGACGTGGCAATAATTGCAAGTCTATGTGTATTTACAGTGTTAACTTAGCATGTCAACTAGATTTTTCGGCATAAATATTTATCGAAAATCGGTTATAATTATTTTGATATATAAAATTGCTAAATTCAATGATTTTTATTGAAGCAAATTTTATTTTATTATTTTTGTGTAGTTTATGCATAAATTCAATAATTATGGATAAAATTAACTCCTAATTATTTATGTCGTCTTTCTAAAAAGTATTCTTGAACATTTCAACTGCACCATTAAACATAATAGCTTCTATTTAAGTATCCTAAATAAAAAACAACTATTTAAAATATAAAGAAATATGATAATTATTTATAAATAAATAATTCAAGAAATTAAATAAAACTACCTCATTGCTGAATAAGATTCCACAATTGCATGTCCAGTGACTCACATATTAATTTTCCACTCTTTGTCAAGTGCATGGTTGAAGCTTTTCAATTAAAGTAAATTTAGAATTTAACATTTTCAATAATCTATAATAAACCAAGACAAATATAAAATAATAAAATTATATATTACCAGTTAAAACATTATAAATATTGTATACGTTTACTCTTTAATATTTAGACAATTATGCAAAAACACAAAAAAATAAATAAATAAGAGATTACCAGCCAAAAAAATTTAAATTCAAACTCTTTTATTTAGGGGTGAGTATGGATCGATTCACTAGTCAATAGGCAAAAAAAAAAATTAACAAGTTCATTAATATCAATTTTTTAAAATCACTGACTATTAACTGGTCTGTTACGTTCGGTTAATCAGCCAATTGGTTTTGATTTTTTGGTTTGGTTAATCAATATTTTTCGGTTAACCATTAAAATTTATAACATAAAATTATAAAAAAAAAATTAGATAAAGTTTAATTTAGTTTCAAATGTGCGAAATAATTCAAAATAAAAATCACAAAATAAATATAATATAATTTAATAGCCAAAATTCATCTTGTATAAATTAATAGCTAATATTATAAATAGATTTGATATTTGTTGGAAATTATTATAATTGATTCTAAGTCAAATAAAATTTTGGATAATATTATAACATAGACTCTAAAATATAAGAAAATGTAATTAAATGCTATTAAGTAAAATATGAACACTAATATATGATAAAAAAACCAACATATATATCACTACAAGAAAAATTCACTTTACCGACGGAAATGCCCGACGGAATTGAGTGAATTTCGGTAGGGAAATAAAATTACCGACGGAATTTAGCGACGGAAAATGGCTAAGGAGATCCGGTTGTAGGCACATTTTCCGACGGAAATATTTTCCGTCGGTAAAATTACCGACGGAATTGCATTGACCGTCGGCAATTTACCGACGGAAATAATTATTCTGTAGGCAAATTTCCGACGGAATTATATTGTCCATCGGCAATTGTACCGACGGAAATAATTATTCCGTAGGCAATTTTAACGACGGTAAGTTATTTCCGTCGGTAAATTTGACTATTGCTAAAAATATTTACGACGGAATTAATCGTCACTATTCCGTCACTAAAAATATTATATATTTTTAAGAAAATATTCTGGTTAGCAGGTAATCGGAATTTATAAAGAAATTAAGCAAAACCAAATAAACCTATAATTAAAAAACATATAATTCCAGCCAAACAAAGTAAATTTTAATTTCTTTCACAGAGTTCATAAAACATGTAGAGCAAAATAAAAAAACCCATGAACCATAACAGAAACTAGAACAGAACTCATTAACAAGTACTGAGTATTTGAAATAAAAAAATAAAGAGAAGAACTAATGACTAACGTTGAATCAGATATTTCCCGCCAATTTGGCATTTTGCCTTTGGATTGATGATGACTAATGACTTCGCTAATTGCTTATTATTAGGTGGCTTACTGTTTTTTCTTATTCTCACAATCAATTTTGACTATAAATAAAAATATCTTACCATCAGTAATCTACGGCCGTAAATCTCATGCCACTGCTTAAGCTTGAATAGGAAAGCCACTTAAATTATTTAGATCAAATAATTAATTAACTATTATATACATGAGTTCTCAAATAAGTTATCTAAAATTCTAAACGTTGTCACATTATTTATTTTTAAAATTAAAGTATAGTTCATTTACATGAATATACTTTTTAAATTATATAGATATATGTGCATTCAATATACGTATAAAATATCAATTTATCGCAGATATGATATTATTGTCATCGTTAGCATTCTATGCTAAAAGAAAATATATGAATAAGTGGAACATGAAAATTTTAAATGATTGGAACTCACAGAGAAGATTTGGTTCATTATCATGTATGCACATATAACACATATACAATGCATTGTCATGACTTAAAAAACATGTTGGCCATGGAATTATCACAAACATATATATACATGATGCCATTACAATCGTAAAAAAAAAAAGTAAGAAAGAGCTACTTTTATTTTCCTTAGTTTTAAGTTTAACTATTTCCATCCTACTTCTATTTTTATTCATAGGAAAGCATGCATGTGAATATGATCTTAGAAACAGCAATTGGATATTTTGAATTCCTGTGCATAGTATTATATTAATATAAAAGAATGCAAATGGATGCATATAAAATTTTATTGAAACAAAAGGTAGGGCTCTATGGACGGCTGAAAATGAATTGAGCAGAAGGGCATAATCTTTGGATTATCAAATCCATATGTTAAGCAGATCTAGAATAGAGTTGAGAGATTAGTAAGCATTTTTGCTAAAACTTACATGTTGGAGATTAGTTGAGAAATTTGCAAAAATTTATTTTATTTTTTTTTAAAGAAGGAAAAACCATTAAACAATATACACTTTTAGGCTGTAAATTTAAAAGAAGTAATTAATTAGGTAGATATTCACGCAGAGATATGCTAATTACAAATACAACCAATAGGTTAATGTCAGACCTGTAATATATATATATAGCCATCTCAACACAATATTTTTACCACAAATTTTTATATTGTAAAGTAAAAAAAATGCATAAAAATATATTTAATCCACATATAAATGCTTTTAAACTGGAAAGTGGGGACCAGCAATATCAAGTAATGGACCTCTTGTAACATCAATTAATTAAATAAAGGAAAAACCAAAATTAATTTATGTTAGATTTTTGATTATTTTTATTTAATATTTAAAATTTGAAGAGTTTATATTTTAATTTGATTGAAATATTAAATTTTTTTATGAAATTTAAAATGATTAGAATTTTATATGTTTAGTTTTTATTTGTAATGATTAATTAATTGTATTTACGATTATTTGGTTATTAAAATATTAAATTTAGATATTAATTTTTAAAAATAAAAATTAATCCACTGAATTTAAAAAATAGAATACACAACCCCACTTTGTGTACATGTATATATATATATATATATATATGAGCGTGTGTGTGTTAGAGCTTAATTTCAAATCAAATGGTAGAGAAGAGAGTGAGATTAGTGATAGATATTTGATATTTCAAATCAAATGTGTGAAATTTTCGTAGGTATTTTACCTACGGAAACAAAATTTTGTAGGGAATTTACCTACGGAATCATATTTCCGTCGGGAATTTCCCGACGGAAATATGATTCCGTAGGGAAAATATCGATGGAAACATATTTTCGTAGGAAATTTATCGATGGAATCGTATTTCCGTCGGGAAATTCCCTAAGGAATTATTTTTTTCCGTCGTAAAATACATATTTTCACTCATTTTTCTTTACGGAAAACATTTTTCTGTCGGTAATTGCCTACGAAAAATTTTCCGTCGGTAATTTTCCATCAGTATTTGAGAATTTTCTTGTAGTGTAGAAAAGTTAATTATATATATATATATATATATATATATATATATATATATATATATATAAAGAGAATGACATATATAATATAAATTTAGTTTAAAGTATTGTATAAGTTTCATAGAAAAATATAAAAAAATTAATTTATAAAAATAAAAAATATAATTTAAATATATTTTAAAGTATTATTTTATGTAAATTTTAAAGAGAAATAGAAAAAAAACTTTTTAAGATATATATATATATATATATATATATATATATATATATATATATATATATATATATATATATATATATATATATATATATATATATATATATATATATGATTAACCAGTTAACCGTCGACTAATGGTTGATCGATACTTAAAAACCTAAACCATAACTAAAAAAGCTAAAATGTAAAAATTAAAAACTATAATCAGATCTATTGGATTGATTAATTATAAAAATCGAATCGGTTTCGGAAAGATTTTGCGATTAATCATATTTTCGACTTTTTTTCTCACCCCTACTTAATTATGATGGATTGTCTTTGGGAAAACTAGGGCCTTTAGGTATTATAAGGGTTCTCAGATATTTTAAGGGTTTCTTTTCTGTGCATTTTCTCATGCAAAGTGGGGAATATGAAATCAAAATAGGCGAGATTTTTGGCTATTGATAAATCTCTTCAACTGTGTGTATACTTTTTTGCAAAATACTATGAAAAATATCATTTTAGGCCATATAAATTTATAGATTTTAGGCCATAGAAATTTATAGGTATTTTTAATAGAATAGATAATTGTATCTCTGGTTAATGTAATGTTGTTTTCCAGCATTAGCTCATAAAATGTAACTCTGTTGTTGATTCTTTGGCAAAACAAGGATTCATAGAGCATTAGATTTAGTAGCTTGGTTGATCTAGTCTGTTGTACCTTGGGTTAAAGCCCAGTTACCCCTTCTTTTGATATAAATAATATTGTTTTGGCTTATGTGTATATATATCCTGGTTTTGACAAGGTTATTTTCTTCCTTAATTCCATTTCAAAGCTGTGTGTAAGGTAAATTTATTTCGTGAGAATATAATTGAGGAGATGTTCCTTTACTGGATTTATTTTTTTTCCTTCGCTGGATTTTTTTATCTTAGCTTCATCTTTCTCGATTGATTGTTTCCATAGAAATTTTTTTGCTTTCGCTTTGATAACCGTTTCTTCATATGGTGATCTGAAATGGCGGATCTTGGATATGTTAATCTAAGTTATTGCGAAATCTCAGAATTTCCCAGCTGTCTTCGCTATGTAACATCACTGCAGAAGTTAGAACTAAATGGAAATAATTTTGAGAGCATACCCAAATACATCAAACGGCATTCTAGCCTGAAATGGCTGAAACTCGGAGACTGCAACAGGCTAAAATACATGCTTCGGCGGCGCTATATTGCTGAAGCATTTGATCCGAGGGACAATGTACTGAGTTGAGTATGTGTTTTGTTTTCTATCATTATTTTATTATTTTTATTGTTGTTATCATGAAGATGTTTAATGGTCATGCATAATGGTTAGAATTATGTAAAGATGCATGTTGTATCAAAATAATAATGGATCTTCTTTGTCTTTGTTATAAACTTTCATGAAAATGGCGGCAAACAGTCATAATATCTTCTGGTACTTTGTTATTTAATTTCTTGTATTCTAGTTTTTAATTTCTCACAAACTTATTCCCAACTGTTAGGAAATTAATGGTCACTTTTATTGCATTGCTGTTATAATTATGACTATTCATATTCATATTTGCTAATTACAGTTTATTAGATTTCATAAAAACTAAATATAGTTGATTTTTGAATCCGAACTAAATACAGTTTATTAGCTTTCATACAAACTAAATACACTATATTAAATTTTTATAAAAATTAAAATACATTGTATTTACTTTGTACATAAATAAATACAGTATATTTTCTTTTGACAAAAATCAATACACTTTATTCTTTTCACAAAACACAATAAACTGTATTTTCTTTTTATGTACATCAAAATAAATAGTGTTTTCAATTTTTTATAAACTCTCATACAATGTGTTGAATTTCTATCAAAAGATAATACACTGTATTTTATTTTCACAAAATTCAATACAATGTATTATTTTTTGATAAAACCAATACAGTATATTAAACTTTATAAAAATAAAATACAATGTATTAATTTTTGAACCTGACTTAAATATAGTTTATTAGCTTTCATAAAAACTAAATACATTGTTTTAAATTTTATAAAAATTAAAATATTATGTATTTTCTTTTATACATAAATAAATGCAATATAGTTTCTTTTGACAAAAATTGATACACGATATTTTCTTTTTACAGAACACAATCAACTGTATTTTTAATTCATGTACATCAAAATAAATAGTTTTTCCAATTTTTTATAAACTCTCATACAATATTTTGGTTTTTCATCAAAAGATAATACACAGCATTTTTTTGAACCTAAATTAAACACAGTTTATTAGCTTTCATAACAACAATTGAAGAGTATCATTAAATGAGCTCTTACTCTTGTTAGATGTTAAAGCTTTGCCACTTTTACATGCCACTTCATTCAAATTATTCCACATTCTGGTGCCCACATAGAGCTCACAAAATTCTTTTCTAAATTGTATATATTTTAAAAATGTGCAAGCTTGCATTTTAAGCATTGAACAGGACGAGCAGCACAAGAATTAAAATGACAATCTCTCATTATTCACTGCTCTTAATATTGCCTCTATTCGTTGTTATCGGAGAAATAAACAAAGCATTCTCAATGCCGAGCAAATTGACTGCTCAGCTTTCACATTTATGCTGAAGTGTCAACAAGTGTATCAGGATGAGCTCCCCATTCAGTCCACAATCCATCATACACTGCAACATCTTGCTTTCCAAGTCGGTGAAGCCCCTATAACACTAGCATTTTTTCTCACAGACAAATTCCAATAGAACAAACTTTTGCATTACAACATAACAAGATTCATGTTTAGTAAATTTATATTTTTCTAGCCACTTGTTTGAACAATTTTAACAATTTGGAAACAAACAGTTCTATCCCTTCTTACTTAGAAGGAAAATAACACATACATCCATCAATATGCCATGTGTTTTTGTTTGAAAGGTTCTGGGCAATCTAAGGATTTCAAGAAAAAGAAGATATTTGTTGGTGGCATTCCATCTTCGATCACTGAAGGTAAGGATTCAAAGTTCTAATAGTGTTCTGAAGTAAAAGTTAAATGACTATCATATGATGTTCTCTTTGCAAAGCCCTGTTGTTACTTCTTGTGGGACTGGCGTAACTGTTTAGTATATTTATATTTTTCTAGCCACTTGTTTGAACAATTTTAACAATTTGGAAACAAACAGTTCTATCCCTTCTTACTTAGAAGGAAAATAACACATACATCCATCAATATGCCATGTGTTTTTGTTTGAAAGTGTGGCAGTGTGTGTGTGATACTAGATTCAGAAATAGTATGAACGGGATATTTACTAAAGCAAGCACTCAAACAGTTACGCCAGTCCCACAAGAAGTAACAACAGGGCTTTGCAAAGAGAACATCATATGATAGTCATTTAACTTTTACTTCAGAACACTATTAGAACTTTGAATCCTTACCTTCAGTAATCGAAGATGGAATGCCACCAACAAATATCTTCTTTTTCTTGAAGTCCTTAGATTGCCCAGAACCTTTCAAACAAAAACACTGCCACACTTTCAAACAAAAACACATGGCATATTGATGGATGTATGTGTTATTTTCCTTCTAAGTAAGAAGGGATAGAACTGTTTGTTTCCAAATTGTTAAAATTGTTCAAACAAGTGGCTAGAAAAATATAAATATACTAAACAGTTACGCCAGTCCCACAAGAAGTAACAACAGGTACTTTGCAAAGAGAACATCATATGATAGTCATTTAACTTTTACTTCAGAACACTATTAGAACTTTGAATCCTTACCTTCAGTGATCGAAGATGGAATGCCACCAACAAATATCTTCTTTTTCTTGAAATCCTTAGATTGCCCAGAACCTTTCAAACAAAAACACTGCCACACTTTCAAACAAAAACACATGGCATATTGATGGATGTATGTGTTATTTTCCTTCTAAGTAAGAAGGGATAGAACTGTTTGTTTCCAAATTGTTAAAATTGTTCAAACAAGTGGCTAGAAAAATATAAATATACTAAACAGTTACGCCAGTCCCACAAGAAGTAACAACAGGGCTTTGCAAAGAGAACATCATATGATAGTCATTTAACTTTTACTTCAGAACACTATTAGAACTTTGAATCCTTACCTTCAGTGATCGAAGATGGAATGCCACCAACAAATATCTTCTTTTTCTTGAAATCCTTAGATTGCCCAGAACCTTTCAAACAAAAACACTGCCACACTTTCAAACAAAAACACATGGCATATTGATGGATGTATGTGTTATTTTCCTTCTAAGTAAGAAGGGATAGAACTGTTTGTTTCCAAATTGTTAAAATTGTTCAAACAAGTGGCTAGAAAAATATAAATATACTAAACAGTTACGCCAGTCCCACAAGAAGTAACAACAGGGCTTTGCAAAGAGAACATCATATGATAGTCATTTAACTTTTACTTCAGAACACTATTAGAACTTTGAATCCTTACCTTCAGTGATCGAAGATGGAATGCCACCAACAAATATCTTCTTTTTCTTGAAATCCTTAGATTGCCCAGAACCTTTAGGAATAGTTCTTTTAATCTCTACCTATTCCATAGTCACTTGTTAAATCCGAGCACGATACAGTAGGAGTTATGAACAAATGTTAAGAAATATAAAAAGCCTCAGGAAAAAAGGAAACAATCATAAAGATGCAAAATCACAATTGCAACAAATCTGACTGATGAACGCTCACCAAAAAAAAAGATGAAGCAGTAATATAAAAGAAATTAAAAGCCACTGAATGATGAAGTTTACTAACTATCAGGCTACAATTCAAAAGAAGCTAAACTCAAACATACAAATATTAGACCACAATTGTGTCAGGGGAAACCCGACTGATAACGGTCACAAAATTTGAAAATGAATTGATGGTTCAAGCAAATGCAGAATTCGAAAAGATTAACGAAAAATAAAAAATAGAAAAAGCAATAAAAAGATTGAAATGAAAAATGGGAAATTGAAATCACCTAGTAGAAGAGAGGCAGATAGCGCTGGAGTCTGGTGGCGTGAGGTTGCCGCATCGTGTTCATTATCTTGCCGAGAGGGGGTGCTTAGGTGGTATGGCAACTCGGCGGCGCCGGACGATGGTCAGAAGTGTAATTTCCTCGAGTAAATATTCTCAACACCTTTGCAACCCTGGGCCACAAACTATCATGGGCCGAGCTCACAAAATCCAGAATCTTCCATTTCAGGTCCATTGATTAAAACCCCTTTATAAACCCTCCGCATCAGATAAAACCCTACAAAATCCTTTTATCCTCCTCACTCTTTCTTTCTCTCTCTCTCACTCATAGGGTTTCTCTAGGTGGAAAATGGCCACTCACCTTCTTGTTCGCTCTCTTCTCTGCAGGCCTACCAACAAAACCCTAATCTCTTCCCTCCTTTCTCGCTCCTTCTCTTCTCTCTCTACTCCCTCTCCTGCCTCTCGCTCTTTCTCCCTTCTCCGTGCTCTCCGCCCCCTCTCCGCCGCAGTCCATGTCGCTTCCTCGGCTCTCACCACTCGCTCTTTCTCAACAAGAACAAGCACTTCTTCGCTCAATGATCCCAGCCCTAATTGGTCTAATAGGCCTCCCAAAGAGACAATCTTGTTAGATGGGTGTGATTTTGAACACTGGCTTGTGGTTATGGAGAAACCCGAAGGTGATCCTACCAGGGATGAGATTATTGATAGCTACATCAAAACCCTTGCAATGGTTGTTGGCAGGTATGGTCTTTATTTCCCAGGCCTTTTAATTAGCTGTTACTGTTATTTTGTGGGTTTGGGTAATTAACTGCTCGTGTGGTCTGATTCAGTTGAAAAGTTTAGTGCTTTATGTTCTTGCAGGTATTATTTTGTTTCAATTGATCATTATAGTACTATGAATTACGTTGTGAAAGTATAGAACTTCTCTAGAAACATCATTTTATGGATATTGTTATCTTCCTGCTAATTGATGAGTTCTTTTTATTCAAAAAGTGTAACTGGTATAAAGAGTTGAAAGGTTCTTTGGAAAGTGCAGAATTGGGCAGTTCGCAGGTTGTCTTTCAAAGTGCTAAGCGGAACATTTTATAAGCTCTCTCTTTTAATTCACGCTATTTATTCTTTGTTCTGGTACAACTTTGGTGGAGGGAGGCATTGTTCTTGTCATGATTAGTTTTTCCTTTGTAAAACTATGTTAGTATAAATTTCATATTTTCATTGGTGCAAAACAGATGTGTTTTGGACGGTCATGGTAGCTTTAGTATTTCATTTAGCTATTACGTTTTGGTTTCTTCCAGTATCTGCACATGTGGAAGTTTGCTTGCTACATGCTGTTAATGTTGCTAAATTGGTATTTATGCACTTCAATGACAGTGAGGATGAAGCGAGGATGAAGATATACTCAGTTTCAACTAGACACTATTTTGCTTTCGGAGCTCTTGTGTCCGAAGAACTCTCTTACAAGATAAAAGGTATTTCTAGCTTCAAAGTGATTAGATATCATGCTACTCTTTGTTATGTCATACTGATGTTTGATAGGTCTATTATGTGTATTTTTCTAAGAATTGCCTCGGGTTCGTTGGGTTCTTCCTGATTCATACTTGGATGTCAAGAACAAAGATTATGGAGGTAAGGTCTTTGCTCTGTTTATTTATATTTGACATGTTGCTGGAACTGCGTATATGCATGGTTGCAGTAAAATATAGCAGTATCTTCAATCTAGGAATTGTAGATGGCAGTCGTTGTTATGTTTGATTTCCCCTTCTTGCTGGTTTCAAGAGCAATATGGTTGCTATGAATTTTATTTGCTACAAGCATGTTGTCATATCCTCAAGGCTGACCTGCTGTGATCTTCTAACTGCAATCGGGAATATGTTATGTTCTCTGATGTTCTAAAATTAAACATTTAGAAAAGCTAATTTATGCTGGGATGCTTTTGTGAGTTTTTTATTTTTTATTTTTTGTCTTGGATTCTGTTGTTCATGTTAACTCAATGATCCTTTCTTGATGGCTGATCTACTAAATTATTTCTGGTGCAATATCAGACTTCTTCTTCTTGACTCTAGATAAATCCACAAATTCTTAACCTGCATATGCCTTGATATGGACACGTGTTTGCCTTCTGTTCTGCATTTAGAAATATGGGTTTATGTCAATATTTGCTTTCTGTCCTGTCCCTTGCCATGCTTAGCCGTTAAACGTCACTCATTTTTCTCCCCACAGTTAATCTGATCCTTTATATTTCATTTTTAAGACAAGTTCACACAGTCACACACTTGTTTGCCTTTTGTTTTCTGTAAGCAATTAGCACTATGTTATACATCGTTTGAGCTTCATGGTTGTGTCTGTTACAGGAGAACCATTTATTGATGGGAAAGCTGTTCCATATGATCCAAAGTACCACGAAGAATGGGTCAGGAACAATGCTAGGGCAAACGAGCGAAATAGGCGGAATGACCGGCCCAGAAACTTTGACAGGTCAAGAAACTACGAGAGGAGGAGGGAAAACATGCAGAACAGAGATTTCCAGAATACGAGGCCTCCTCCAATGGCTAATCAGGGAATGCAGAACCCTCCTCTGAACATGAGTGGACCAGGTGGGCCCCCTCGTCCTCCCCCCAACAACTACATGGGCGGACCTCCCCCTCCCCCAAACAACTACATGGGTGGACCTCCACCGCCGCCACCACCAAATAACTACATGGGTGGGCCTCCACCGCTGCCACCAAACATGGGTGGGCCTCCACCGCTGCCACCAAACATGGGTGGGCCTCCACCGCCACCACCAAACAACTACATGGCTGGGTCTCCGCCGCCACCAAACATGGGTGGGCCTCCACCGCCACCACCAAACAACTACATGGCTGGGTCTCCACCGCCGCCACCAAACATGGGTGGGCCTCCACCACCGCCACCAAACAACTACATGGGTGGGCCTCCACCGCCGCCACCACCTGGCAACTATGACGGTCAACAACATAATGTGCCTCAAAGCAACATGGGAGGTCCAGCTCCCAACAATATGGGAGGGATGCCCCCAGGTCCAGGATGGTCAAATAACATGCAAGGAAGCTTCCAGAATGGGCCAAACACTGGAGGTATGACTCACCAAGGGGCTCCATCAAACTATCCGAATAACTACAATACAAACAGGGATGGTAGCGTGCCTGGTGGGAATCCCTGAGTCTTAATTTGATTTCTGGAAACAATAGACATGCTGTGTAGATATCGAGAGGAGTCCTTTTTTTTGTTGTCTTTGAAGGCTGCTCTTGTTCACTTGTCATCATTGTTGACATGGTGCTTTTATCGGTTATAATTGAATGTGGTTAATCTTACAATACTCTTTGTTGCGACCTGCCCAATTGAGTTGCTGGTGGTTAAATATAATAGTGAATTGGAGTAAATAGAAATCGATAGAGGAGAGTGTTTGCTAAAAGTTTGGACCATTAATCTCTTGTTTGCAGCATATTTTATACGCAAACGTGCGCGTACACTTGTATATCGGGATTTGCAGCGGTTCATTAATGTGTGATATGGAATTATATGTTGTTCGTGAAGATTGGCGAGCTGATGGTTATGGTTGCAGTTTCAGACTTTTAGGTGGTTATTTCGTGGTCGGAAAATAATGAAAATATTTCAATCTTTTTAGACTATTTAGCAGGGGTGAGTTAGTTAATCGGTTATTAATAATTTTATTAATTAATTTATTAATTTAGGTTAATTGTGATATTTATTTTAGTTTTTATTAATTTTTTGAATAGATTTATTCGTCAATTATTAAAAAATAAAAAAATATATTAATTTTAATTTATTTATTAAAAATATATATTATAATAATATTTTAAAAAAGTATATATTATACTATTTATAAATTAAGTGTAAAATTAAAATAAAATATATCAAAAATTTATAAATTGGTTAACCACCCGTTAATGGTTAAGTAAAAATAAAAATTGTAACTTTAAGGGTATGTTCGGGAACGTTTTATTTTTCATGTTTCCATTTTTTTTTTAAAAAATAAAATTTTATTCAGTTGAATCTCTGTGTTTTGGTTCCTATAAAACTCTACAAGAATTGTTTTCTTAAACTAAAACAAAAAATAACAATCCATAAAAGATGGATTTTAGATTTACTTTTTAGTTTGTCAAAAATAAAAGGACAGTATTTTTTCTGTGGAGCGTCGACCACCACTCAAGCCACCGCTGCCGACCACTTCTTGAGTGCCGCCGTCGTCCGTTGCTGCTTGCTGCTGTCGTCCACCGCTGCCTGTTGCCATTGTCCGCTTCGAATTTCTCACAGTTGAAGGTTAGCATCTACTTTCTTTGTGTTTTTCTTTGATTTTTTTTTTCAAATTGGTAGTATTTAATTATGTATAGGGGGTCCCTGTTTCTTGTGGGTTTTTCTGTTGTACATGCGTGGTTGGATTTTTTTTTGTGTGTGAGAGCTGGCATGAAACTAAGAAATGGCTAATTGAATTGATGGTATTAGTAGTGGAAAAGCATTGCTGGGTTTGCAACTAAAGGGTTGTGTTATGATGCAATATTGTCATGAACAATTGCTTTTACTTTACGATTAGGCCATAAAATCATCTCTTATCTATTGGCTGCTATCTGCTTTTTTTGACTTTTGGAAAGACTGATTGCTAAGGATCCGATATGCAATTTCCTAGTTTAAGCATTTTAAGCGTTTCCTTTTAATCATTCTCACCTATCAAGTTTGGACATCATGTCCTCAATGAAGTAAAATCAGGGGTATCTGTTGTTTTTGTATTTCTTTACTATCAAGAACAGATTAATAATATATAAGCATTTTCTAGCTTAATTATATGTAATTTTGTAGGTTGTGATTGGATTTTAACCTTTGTCGATCCATGCTTAATTACATCTGTGTAGATACTAGTCTGTTATTTCTGGTGCAGTTTTCTCACCATTCCTTTGATATAATAGGTTCTTTTATAAGTAGGATGTTTGATTAGACATGGTTGAAGTTTATCTTGTATTAGTTGGTGATTAGAAGATTTGGTGTTTTCTATGAGATGAGCTGACATTGTTTTGCTATTTTGTCACTAGATTGTCATTTTGATCATAGCATGTCACCCCTTTCTCGGAACAGTTCTTTTCGAACGAGACTTAGCTGAAATCGGTAAGTTTTTTTTTCCGAACAATTCGAAAACACTTAAAATACTTTCACAATAATTCCAGCATCAAGTAACAGTCTTATAAACAATTAAAACAAACACCAAACATCATAATAAAACTTATACTATCCATTCATTTAAGACAATTAAAAATACATTTCAAGCTTTTACCTTAATAGTTTAAATATATACATGCCAAAGGCTTACACCAACTAATATAAAAAATCTTCTCTCCTGATCTGGACCTTTAATGTACTGTGCTTCCGAACACTTCAGAACCTGTACGCAGTAAACATTACGTGCTGAGCATCAAACATGGCCAGTGGTGACTACTAATCCAAGAATTTCCAAAGAATAAACATAACTTTGTAATTTATGCTTTCATTAATATTATTTCATTAAGCATTTTCTTTTATCTCGGTTAACAATAATCATGTTATTAACTCGCATTATGGTAATTATTGTTCTTTTGTTTCTAAACCCTCAACTTTACTTTACAGTATTCTTTTTGGGTGGATCGATATCGAATTTACTTATACTTTTACGATACTCTTTACTATAATCTTTGCTTTATCATTACTTTTGTTGTATCTTTGAGCCATAGCGATTTAATTATTATTTCATTTAGTAATGTATATTGGTACTTGTATTTTTACTAGTATCCAAAATAAACTAGTTTTAATATTTGCTTTACTGGTCAATTTTCAATCTGTATTCTAACTTCATTTTTTACTATTTATTCTATTACTTTACTTTAACTTTAATCTAATAAATACATTACTGTTAAAAGGCTTATATGCTTTATCGCAAAGCGATATAGCTATTTTGGAGTACTTTGTAGTAAAAACTTTATTTCCTTCTTTTATACATTTACCTATATTCAATTATCTGTTAGGACTTATATCTTTTACTTTTTTCCCATTGTATAATTCTATGCCTTTATATCGTTTTACTTTTCATTTAACTTATTTTTCATAAAAGCGTTACCTATTAAATTTCACGTCATGTTAATATCATCACTTTTCTAACTTTAAACAGGAACATAAATATTATTTTCCAGACTTCTCATTATTTTTACAGTAGTAATTGGTATAAGAATTACCAATCAATTAAAATTATCTTTTTCACGTAAAACAAAATATATTTTAAATTCTTATAAAAGTTTAACTAAACATTGATTTAATATTTTATTCTTATGAAACTTTTTTTTTTCTTATTAATTACACTTTTCAGAAATCTTTACAAATTTATTTCAACTTTGCATTTTCTTTCAAACGAATCGTTTTTCGTTATAACTTTTTATATTCAATTCAATTAAACAGTACTTATTTATTCATTTCGATGTGCCCCTAGTGCAATATAACAGGTTTTTCATAAAGGATACTCGGGATTGGACCCGAAGGTCCCACATAACAGATAGAGAAATGATCTCGAAAGATTAAGTTTCATAGAGCAGAAACAAATACATTTTCACTTTCACTGAAGCTATAGAGATCAAAGATCCCGCTCATAGCTAAGCAAGTCGTCATGACTTGTAGCGCGATACAGATGTGTCCCTATGGCTAGCCAATTATATCCAAAACAAGAATCATAATACCTGTCTATCGCTAAGGGCAAACATAATCAATCACATTTGTAAACGTTTTTTTTTTGAACCTTTAAAACTCTTTAATTTCTTTCTTTTATTTGTTACTATACTTTATTATGATCAAATGCACTCTTCTGTGCCTTTGACTATTCAATAACTTTTTATCCTTTTATTCACTTTCTCTTTTCCAATCACTTTTGTGAATTATTCTTCGATAATTCACTCAGATATTTAAACTTTTCAATTTTTTTATACAGATTATAAATTATGAATTATAGCATTATAATTCACAATTTTCTTTTATTCTTTTCATATAATTCTTGCGAATCATTTCCAATACTTTTAGGCTTTACGTTTTTACAATTTTTCTTTTTCAGTCCAACTTTTCAATTATTAGGTATGCCGACTTTTATTTCATCGGCGAATTATTTTTATAATAATTTACTCTTTTAATACTTTTTGTTAACTAATTTATTTTGATAAATTAGTCACATCTTTATTTTTCTACTTTTTATGTAATTAGAAACTCTATTAGTATCAATTATTATCTTATGTCTCGAACATGCATAATTTGACTTTTTCTATCGGATTGTTCATTTCAAATACATAATCATGATTTTGCCATTTTAATCATTTATTTTCATTTTTATTATATACTTTCTCCTATTATTCATCTTTTATTCTTTATTTTACCAATTTCGGGTAAAATTATATTTTAATCCCCATATTATGGAAATTTTATTTTTTGACACGGTTAAGTCTCTGAAATTACCATTTTATCCTTGTTAAGTATTTCTTACTTATTTTTACGCGTTAATTACCTACTTTGGCAAAATTATCATTTTGCCCTAAAACTTTTATTTTCTTTCATTTAAGTCCCTTTGTTCATTTAAAACTCATTTTACCTTTTTTTTATTTACGTGTCAATTTATCTTCATCATTTCCATTTATTTATGAATTATTTACCAATAATTCATTATTTTTATTATTTTCACGATCCAATAATTATTTTGAAAAGTTCGTCGGTTGACTTTTTATTTTTTTTCATTGACGTTAATTTCATTTCACATTAATTCATCATTTTTGTCATTTTTATACAATTGTGCATTAAAAATTCAATTATTTTCATTGTACATATTCACATAAAAATTCCAATAAAATCCAAATCAATTCAATAAATTCCACTAAAATTTATTTATGCATTCTTTATTAGTCATTGCTATTTTTCATCAAAATAATCACTTAATTCACTCTAAATCATAATTTTCATTCAATATATACACTATACATAATCTTAAAAATTTTCAAATTAATTTCAAATGTTCTCTAAAAATTTATAGACATCAATTATCATGTCTATTGTTAATTTAAGCTAACATACATTAATTTCGTGCATTTTTCTCATTATTTTTTTTACTAGGTAATTCGGCCATCAACCTTTTTCCACCTTAAAAAATTTCTTTCTTTCATTAAATCCTTCATTTCATTTCCTCTCATACTTAATTTCATTTACCCTAACATAATTTCATTATTTAACAATTTTACATATTTTTATCTTAATTACATAATTAAGAAAAATTCATATTAATAGGGAAACTAAAGGATTTTGTAGTCACTTACCTTTTTCCAAGCTCAATCTTTCTTAAGCCTCACTTTTCTTCACTTGACACCAAAGAAATCCATCCTTCACCATGAAAACCAATGGGAGCCGAATTCTTCAACAAAGGAAACATTATGATATCAACCTTTTTAGCCCAATTTAACCATAAAAATGGACTCAAGGCACCTAAAACTACTTAGAGGTACCTTCAAATAAATTTAAGACCTTAAAAATACCTTACCTCCATTTGACCCCTAAAGCTTTTCCTTTTGAATTTCCTTACTTTAATCCTCCAAATCAAGGGTTTGAGGCTAGAATAAACATTTAGAGGGATAGGATTAGGGATAAGATGGTTGACTTCCAAGAAAAATTGAGTGATTAATGAAGAAATTTGAGAGAGTAAAAGGAGGAGGGTGTCTCGGCCAAAAGAGGAGCTAAAGAAGAAAGTGGAATTTGCTGGAATTCCGAAGATATTTCTGCCTTTTATACTTCTCCTAATGGGCCAAAATTGGGCCAATTCTAATGGGCCTAACTATTTTAATTTAAGGCCCAATTTCCATTTTTCAAAAGCCCAATCAGAAATCTCTCACTTTCTCACTCCAAATCACTTTAATTTTGATTCCATAATTCTTAAAACATCAAAAATAGGTAGTACGTAAATTTTCGGCTCAATCAGAATTCGTTATCGATCCGATTCAAATTTATCGGTCCGATTCGACAACTTTCGGTGTCACCGAAAAATTTCATTCTCATCACCAAAATATTTTACATAAAAATTCATGTAGGCATGCAAAATCTGGTAATATTCAGAGTTCGTTTACTATTTTTAATTATTTATGCAAAATCAAGTTCCATTCTCTACCAGAGAAATTAACTCGCTACTTTTTTCGTATTTTTGACTTTTGGAGGCCCATTTAACCTCAAATTTACTTCAAATTTCAACCTTAGGCTTACCATGACTATTCCTTTCAAATGATCCAATAAAATATTTTTGACTTTCGGGTATCATTTTGAGCCCAGAAAACACTATTCACTATCAAAAAATACTGTTCACGGCTGACCTGGTATTGAGGCCATTACAATTCTCCCCTATTAAAAGAAATTTCGTCCTCGAAATTTACTTAGAACACAAAGTAGAGGATGCCATACAGTTGTGTTACCAAGCTTCTTTCATATTCAATAATTCTAAAAGATATTTGCCAAGGGAACCCACTTACATTTAATGCTAACAAATCTTTATCAGTTTCTTTTTTTCCAAAACATATCATCCTAAATGTAAATCCCTTTCGTATCTTAAATCAGATCAAGGCTTGCTGACCTTATTTGCACTCCATTGAGTCTAGCAAGAAGGATTTAACATTCTCTTTCTAATATTATCTTAACAAAAGTCAGATCCTACTATAGATAACCATTTTGCACAGTCCCGTATACTTTACCATATTCCTTTTTTCAATATCTGAATTAGCCCCTCGGACTGATCATTAGTCAAGGGTGAATCACTAGGCCAATACTGAGATTATTATCAATCTTCCTCTTTGACCCTTAACAAATCCGATAACAGATTCTTTAATCACACTATTCCATTTCTAAATAAATATCATTATAAGTCAGAGCAATTCCCAAATAAGTCTAATGCTCCACTTTCCTTTATCGATACATTTAATATTTACTTACATCTGTCACATTACACTTTCAATCTAGTTTTCAAAATTAAGCTTTTAATCCTGACACACCTGATGATGTCAGGCATTACTATCTTAATGAACTTCAGTAAGAATCCTTCAATTTACTCACAATAACTGCTACATAAACATTCTCTTTCAGAATTATTGTCCTTACCTGCTATACAAAATCATTTTCACTTATTTTCCAGTTAAACACGCCCCATCTGGAGTCAAACTTAAACTGGCTCTCACCGCTAGGAAACCAAGAACATTATCATTAACCATTTATACTTATCCTTCCCATCGATTCATCAATAGGGTCGGTATGCTAACAAATTTAATTGATATGACCATTATCTTACAATGGCCACATCAAAATTAGAATACAATCTTATTTCTTATCTCATTCTTAGGTTGTCCCTATGCTCATCATATCTTCTGTCAGTTCCATCCTATTAAGTGGGGCCTAAATATACGGTATAATGCATATCAGATGCTGTCAAACAATATGAAATGTCATGCAATGAATGTATAATTTCATGTATGCAGATAGAATACTGTCAAGTATCCTCATATAATGCAGATATCATAGCCCATCCCAGAGCTATGAGAAATACAATCAAATCCCCACTCCTATAGGGAAAATCACTGACTGATATATAGAGCATCTTAAACAACCTTAACTTATAACAATTTACTCACTAGCATTCTTAAACCAAGGCAATCCTATCAAGATATCTCCTTATCCTGTGCAATTTATCTGTACCCAAAATACAATTCCTTTTTATTTCTATCACACTCTTTTATTTTGTGCTTCTTTTAGTTGTTTCTCATCCACATCAATACTTAAACTCTCACATTTTCACTTAATATCAGTCAACTTTTCTTTTCCCTGCTTTCACTCTCATGATATCTCAAGCAGCAATACTTTCATTCTCATTCACTACCATTTTTACCGTGCAGAATCAATCCTTTCACACTTAACAATCTCAGTCAAATGTCAACTCTTTCACTTTAATACAGATAGGGGAGCAAGTACCCTTCAGATTATTTAACACTTATCCACTTACAATTGGCATGTATATACAGACAAACCAATCACTTAGCCTTATCCCACTTCGATCTTAGAACCGCTTAAACATTTACTCTGATACCACAAAATGTCACACCCTTCTCGGAACAGTTCTTTCCGAACCAGACTTAGCTGAAACCGGTAAGTTTTTTTTCGAACAATTCAAAAACACTTAAAATACTTTCACAATAATTCCAAAATCAAGTAACAGTCTTATAAACAATTAAAACAAATACCAAACATCATAACAAAACTTATACTATCCATTCATTTAAGACAATTAAAAATACATTTCAAGCTTTTACCTTAATAGTCTAAATATATACATGCCAAAGGCTTACACCAACTAACATAAAAAATCTTCTCTCCTGATCTGGACCTTTAATGTACTGTGCTCCCGAATACTTCAGAACCTGCACGCAGTAAATACTACGTGCTGAGCATTAAACATGCCCAGTGGTGACTACTAATCCAAGAATAAACATAACTTTGTAATTTATGCTTCTATTAATATTATTTCATTAAGCATTTTCTTTTATCTCGATTAACAATAATCATGTTATTAACTTGCATTGTGGTAATTATTGTTCTTTTGTTTCTAAACCCTCAACTTTACTTTACAGTATTCTTTTTGGGTGGATCGATATCGAATTTACTTATTCTTTTACGATACTCTTTACTATAATCTTTGCTTTATCATTACTTTTGTTGTATCTTTGAGCCATAACGATTTAATTATTATTTCATTTAGTAATGTATATTGGTACTCGTATTTTTACTAGTATCCAAAATAAACTAGTTTTAATACTTGCTTTACTGGTCAATTTTCAATCTGTATTCTAACTTCACTTTTTACTATTTATTCTATTACTTTACTTTAACTTTAATCTAATAAATACATTACTGTTAAAAGGCTTATATGCTTTATCGCAAAGCGATATAGCTATTTTGGAGTACTTTGTAGGTAGAACTTTATTTCCTTCTTTTATACATTTTCCCATATTCAATTATCTGTTAGGACTTATATCTTTTACTTTTTCCTTATTGTATAATTATATGCCTTTATATCGTTTTACTTTTCATTTAACTTATTTTTCAGAAAAGCGTTACCTATTAAATTTCACGTCATGTTAATATCATCACTTTTCTAACTTTAAACAGAAATATAAATATTATTTTCCAGACTTGTCATTATTTTTACAGTAGTAATTGGTATAAGAATTACCAATCAATTAAAATTATCTTTTTCACGTAAAATAAAATATATTTTAAATTCTTATAAAAGTTTAACTAAACATTGATTTAATATTTTATTCTTATGAAGCTTTTCTTTTTCTTTTTCTTATTAATTACACTTTTCAGAAATCTTTACAGATTTATTTCAACTTTGCATTTTCTTTCAAACGAATCGTTTTTCGTTATAACTTTTTATATTCAATTTAATTAAACAATACTTATTTATTCATTTCGATGTGCCCCTAGTGCAATATAACAGGTTTTTCACAAAGGATACTCGGGACTGGACCTGAAGGTCCCACATAACAGATAGAGAAATGAACTCGAAAGATCAAGTCTTACAGAGCAGAAACAAATACATTTTCACTTTCACTGAAGCTATAGAGATCAAAGATCCCGCCCATAGCTAAGCAAGTCGTCATGACTTGCACCGCGATACAGAGGTGTACTTATGGCAAGCCAATTATATCCAAAACAAGAATCATAATACCTGTCTATCGCTAAGGGCAAACATAATCAATCACATGATATACACAGTGTGTACAACATGTACACACTATGTGTAGTAGATGTACACACTGTGTGTACAACTAGTACACACGATGTACACATGATATGCACACTGTGTACAGCATGTGCACACTATGTGTACTAGACGTACACACTGTGTACTAGATGTACACACTGTGTGTACATCTAATACACATTACGTTCATGCTGTATACACCCTGTGTATATGTTGTAGGCATTTTATACATCTAATACACAACTATTATATATCTAATACACATGATGTATACACTGTGTACTTGCTTTATATTGTGTGTTAACTGGTAGTATACTTAAAATAGGATTAGTTGTGTACTTAAGTGTATAAAATGAGCGTACTTGATGTATATTGAATTTTTTTTATTTAATTGCTTTCTGTATTTATTTTATCTACAACACTTAAATGTCATCTTTTACTACATAAGGAAGAAGGGGAAATATTCAGATCGTGTTTGTATGAACTTCACAACAACTGATAATTTCTTTGACCAATTTATACAAAAATTTTATAAAAAATTTCTGAAAAAAGGAAGTGACATGAGCTTAGTTGGGAAAGAGGAAACTATTATTGAATATATCTTAGGTGGTGGTTTGCATTGTGATCAACCATGGGTAGAAGTTGACGATATCTTTTTTCCTATAAATGTCATAAAAAAATTTCATTGGATATTGGGTAATCTGTGTATTCGAAAGAGATGCATCTATATTTATGATTTTTTGGGAACTTCTGCAAGTAAAGCATCCTCTGAGGACACCATTATGGCTTATAGTGTTGGGTTGCCATTATTCTTGGACTATATTGGTTTCTATCAATTAAGGAAGGATATCAAGCTTGACAAAAGCTCATACAAAGATGTGAATTTAGTTGACCCTTTTGATGTAATTTATGTAAAAGATTTGCCCAAACAACGCAATCTGTAAGTTTTACATGCAGGTTTTTTGAATTTTATTTTACTACTTGATTTTTAACTGCTAATAAATGATTATGCTTTATATTGTTGTAGTGATTGTGGGCTATTTGTTGCATCATTCATTGAGTACCTCATTGAAGGTAAAGCATGGCCAATCAAAGATTTTGACATGAAATTGCATCGACACAGCCTAGCTGTTTTATTATATCATCATAGACTGAAAAAACAACAGCAGAACATTGCAAGTGATGATGAAGCACCAACTAAAAGGAGCTCCAAAATATTTATAAGGAAAAAATGAATGAATGATGTTTTTATTGTATAAAAATAATCCGTTCTGTATATCATCATTGCTCAATTAATGTATGAAAAATATTGTTTTTATATTACTTCTGATTTCACTTTGAAAATAGGAATTAAATTAAATGAAATACTAGGTTACAAAAAAAAGCAACAGCTATTTTAATTTGATTTGGTGGAATATTCTTACAACTTATATTATATTTCATTGATCCAAAATAAGGTGGTGAAGTATGGCATTTTTATATTATATGCATGGAAAATTTGCAACTATGCGTAGAAAGATGCAACAGATAATTTATCTTTAGCAGTAGATGGATTTGATACTATTGTAAAAGCAAAGGAAGCATTAGAGGCATTATGTCCCAAGGTTGTTAGTCACACAGATATCATGTCCCAAGGTTGCTAAATTTGCAACTATGTATCTACATCAAAACCATCTGTCAAACTACTGACAAAACACATCCCAAATATTTGTATATAGAAACAGGGAATTAAGATTTATGACTCTCTATATATATATACTGAAGCAAATTATAAAGAACAAATTATAAAGAACACGTTTGCTGAACAGTAAAAACAGACCCAGTATCCAAATAAAAACTATGAGAATATAAAATTTCAATAATACTTTTCATGTCAATTTTTCATAATATTCATCCAAATCTTTCACTTTCAATTGTGTACAGATTTTTTATATTTGCTGAACAATTTGTATTTTTCTATGAAGAATGAAACAATAAAAAATAAAAAATAGCTCTATTGTCATTTTTTTAGGAATGCCTCTACACGTCTTTCGATTGTGCCTATGTTTTCCACATCTGTTGCACCTTATTTTGATGTTTGATTCCCATCCTGCTTTGATTCTTCTTTTCTTGGGTCTTCCTGATTTGTGTTTTCCTATTGGTGGTAGTACAAGCTCTTTTCTAACAGTATTTGGTGTGTTCTAATACATCTGACTAGGAATAGGATGCACAACTCCCTTATATGTTGCCAACATAGTCTCTTTCGTGTAGTAATTTGAGCAGCATTCATAACAATCCATATGCTTATCATTTATCACTACTAAGGCATGTGCACATGGTAATTCATCCATTTGGAACTTATTGCAAGTGCATGTTCTCTCTTTAAAATCTACATTGAAAGTTTTTTTCTTGCACCAACACGCTAAATATATCATTGTTTGATGGTATGACCTGCAAATACATATTTAATTAGGATGAAAACTATTAGTTCTACATGTTTGAAGCCCCCAATTTCTGGTCAACCTGATATCTACTAGCAAACAACAATAACCAACTAATCTAACAACGTGATAACCAACAACCTAATATCTAACAACAACCAGCAAATATCAAAACAAACAAGCACATTATTACATACATGATAAAATAAATATATATGACCATATGACAATAACAACAAAATAAAAATAAAATCATGTTGTTACCTTCATTCTCATAGATGAAATGTAGTTTTCCTTCAGCCGGTCTTCATACTTTTTAGTGAGTTTTGTAAATGTTGACATGGCTATATTCCTATTTGCATAAGTCCACTCTTGAACCAAATTGCGTAAATACTCAACTAAACCCATAATCGATATATTTCTGGCAGCTTTTATTTCAGAATTCAAAGACTCAGTAATGTTAGAAGTCATTGTCGAATACCTGTTATTAATAGAATAGACTCTCGACCATTTCTCATATCCAACCATCCACAAGTAATATGTTATCTTACTATCAACTTTTTTAATCTCCGCCATATAATAATCAAACTGCTCAATTGTATATAATTCAGCTACTTTAAACAATAAATTTTTAATCTTTTTCGAGTTTTTTTTGAACCTTGTTTTCACATTGTTTAGCAAGTGATACACACATATGCAATGAGGGACACCAGGATACACTTTTGTAGCCGTTGTATGAATACTTTCATGTCTATCAGATATTATACACATTTTATCTCTTGTTCCAAATGTCTGCCGAAATTTTCCAAAAAAAGATTCCCAATAACTATCATTCTCAGAATCAACAATGCAAAATACTAAAAGAAAAATTTTTCTAGCAGTATATTGGGTTGAAAAAATAATTAAAGTCCCTCCATATGTTGCCTTTCAAAATTTACCATCCATAACTATTTTTGGCAAGCAATATTCCCACCCAATAATTGATGCATCCACATCAATGAAAAAATATAAAAATGACATGTCATCTTGTGTTTCCAAATGTATTGCAGAACCAGGATTTGTATTTTTCAGCATATACAAATACTTTGGCAAAAATGAGTATGAATCAAAAGGTTTACCTCTAATGCTATTCATAGCTTTTTCCATTGACCTCCATGCTTTCATATATTTGATATTTACACCGTATTCATTCCTTATATCTCTTATTATATCAGCTGGTGTGTACACAGTCTTCACATCAATAAATTTTGATTTTATCAAAAAAGCAATAACATTTGATATTGCTTGCCTTTTACTGCTTAATCTTGACCTCAAATTGCAGGAATGGGTTGCTATGAACTTTCGAATTTTGAACAACTTAATATTTCCTTTCCTTGAAGCTCTTAATTGCCATAGGCATGCCTCATCCAAGCAATTAACATCATACCTTCTTTCATAAGACCTGTACACCTTAAATTGGAAATCATTTTTTACAGCATAAAAATTTAATGTTGTCTTCAATATATCCTTATCTTTAAACAACTTTCCAGCTTCAATTGTAGATAACATTGGATTTGACATAATTTGTTCATCCTTTTATACTTCTTCAACTTTGTTATTCAAACTCTCAACTGTTTGTTTACACACCAAACTCACATAATCAATCATATCTATAATATTATCATTTGAGTTAACAATTGCCTGATCTTGCTTCACAAACAAATTTGTTGTTTCAGTTTCAACTTCTATGATTCCAAGATCATCCGAGGTTGTTTTGTAGCTTTCACCTATTACAAAACAATAAATAGCTTTATTACACTCTAACTATAACACAAAATACACAAAAAATACATATTTTAATTGGATTATACAGTGTGTACTCACTGTATACCCTATGTCTACTAGGAGTATACTGTATATGTGCTAGGTGTATAGCATAAATTACCTATTTCGCACTTGTCCACCTCTGTAATGCACATTGGATATGATTTGAAACATGACTCTTTGGTTTTTAATTCCAAATAAAAAAGCATTAAGATATCATCCTTTATTATCAGTGGTGGATACCCATATTCAATAGAATATTTGATCTCCAATATCTTGTTTGTATTTCTGCCACTCAAATGATTGTTTATAATATACAACAATTCATCATAGTTGCAACCAGATGGAATCAATATTCCATGCACTTCAAAATCATGATATTAATTTTGTTCACTCCATTTTCCATTAAATTGAAACAGAATTGGAATGCTCCTTGTCATTGTAAACATCCTACAAAAACACAAATATAACCACATTTAAAATTTAATAAAATATTGCTTTTAACTGCATAACACTAAAATATAATATAACTACAACCAATTACATTTAAACTTAACTATTATTTCTCCCCATCATTAATTTCACACAGATGGAATTTATCATGACAACAGCATGTGAACAAAAAGGACTATCTGCACTAAATAAAAATCAAATTACATGGGGTTTAAGCCATTTTCATTTGGGAATTTGTCGATACATTGAAAAAATTGATTATCTTATCTCATCCCTTGTAAAAAGTGTCAATAAATCCCAATTTTGCTCATCTATTACCTGACAATTCACCAAATAATTCACCCTTTTGAAACTAGCATTTTGCCTTCTGAAAATATGAATAAAATAACCTACAATTATACCCTATAATACTATATCATCCGAAACCCAATCTCTATGGTGATTTTTCCATACCTCTATCAAATCTTTCTTGAATCTGAATTTCAGAGCCACATCATCTCTCCATGTAAACTGATAAATAATTTACAATCAAAATACACAGATTAAACAGAAAATCCAAGCATGAAGTCAGTGGTATCAGTTATGAGAAATGCCAAATTAACACACAAAGAAGTAATAACTTTCTTTTCAAAATAAAATCCAAACAAAAAAAGACCTACAAATAGAAATATCATGAAAAAAAACATGTGAAAAAAAGGAACCAAACTACACTAAACAAAAATTGCAAGGATGAAGAAACACACACCGCAAAATGTCACTTGAAGTTTTAGAGTGTTAGAATTGTATCTCTAAAATGGGTACCGAAAATCATTGAAACTTAACTCTAGATTAGCATTAACACAAGATCCAATTTACCTAAAATTCAAGGTTGTCATCAATAACACATACGTACTAGGTTAAGAATTCAAAAATCAAAAGAAATAAGTACACGATATATAACACAAAAGAAATTATACATACCCCATTGTAATTGGACAGTAAATTCCAATCATCAAAGAAAATCGTCGGAAAGATAGCACAAACTCGCCGGAGAATGAACAAAATCTCCGAAATCATCAGCAATGGAAAGAAATTCTGATCGGCGTAAGAGAAACAAAAACATAACTCGTCTGAGAATGAATGAAATTTCGGCGGAGGCGAAAATAAAACATGGTAGATAAAAAGGATAATAGAGTTTTTATATTGTGAAAAAAAAAAGGTTGTATTTATGAAACAAATAATTTAAAAAGTGTGATTTATGAAAACTAAGGGGAGGGGGTTGTATTTTTCGAAACAATGGAAAAAAAAGTTGGCAACTGGAGTAATTTCCTCAAAAAATAACACTAGGCTTTTGTCGAAAGATCAAATATTTCAAGAATATAATTGTTTGAGGATTGTCGAGTCCTTGACAGTTCCAGCTTAGGATTTTTATTGCTCCAGGCTGGCATGCTTAGTAAGGCCTACCGATAAAATTGGATCATGGGAATTACTCACCACTAGAGAGGCCTTACCTGAATCGATATTCAAAGGAATGGATAAGGCCTTGGTTGTTGAGTTTCTGGACCTTTTTTTGCCTTCTTCAAAGCCCATAGGAATATCTTCAAGGGGTTTTTACATAAATATACAGAACAAAAATAAAAATAACAAAAAATACAACACTTCTCTAATTTTTTTCATTAATACAATTTTTTAAATTTTCAATATCAATCATACAACTTACATTTTCAAAAAATACAACTTTTGACTTTCTTGTTAAATTCTCTACTTTTTACTTAATCTTACCCTATTCCCTATTTTATCTCTTTCTTCTCTCTTGAAAACCAAATTTCGAAATGAATCTCTCCTCTTTCTTCTCTCTTAATTTTCATATAATAAATAATCTAAGCCTTAGATGGAGAAATCGGTGCACATTAAATGCCTAATGGCAACTGATTGAGGTAGGAGCTCATAGCACAGATATTCGGCCTTCAATATAAACCCCAACCCTCAAAACTTGAAATTTCAGCAATCTTAAATTTTATGAGAGCCAAACAGAGGGCTAATGTGGTAGCAAGAATTTTCATGTAATGATGAAAATAGAAAGCGGCCCATGGAAGATGGACCTGATACTGAGAAACGATGCCGTAAAGGATTATAAAATTTAAGCTGGGAGTGTATGGAAACAATAAACTCCTCTTCGAGCTTTATCTTCCTTTGAAGTTACAATATCTTTGGTAGCTATAATGCTTTCTATTAATCTTCCAACATTGGCGTCATGATGATGGCAAGAGGTGATTTTATAAATTTGTAGATCATTGGTGAGTAAGATTATGAGAAAAATAGAAGAGGAGAACAGTTAAGAGAAAAACATTGATGAATGTTTAACCTTATTTCAATTATGTTATTCTATCTGCAATACAATACGATTTTTTAGTTGATTTTAAACCATAATGGGATTCAAGAATTTAAAAGTGGGCCAATCTAGCATTACTTGGCAATTGTAGCTGAATTATATTGAAAAAGGCATATAAAATGTTAGAAGAGACAATTAATTGGCGGGCATCTTACAAGCCTGAAGAAATCCATTGGGTATGTGAAATGCATTATTTTCTGAATATATTCTTTAAGGTTCTGTTCTATATAGTAGGCATGCAAAATATGCTAGGTTGGTAGGAATTGTCAAATTCTTAATTGTCTTTGATTCCCTTAGATCCATAAATTTTGTACTTGCTGTAAAGACAATTTCATTGTCCAGCATGAAAAAAACAAAACAGGTTAAGAGAAATGCTAGAGAAACTACAACATTGAGTCATGATTCTCAAGTACTCAAAAATAATAATAATAATAATAATAATAATAATAATAATAATAATAATAAAATGTAGTTATTTGTTTCTATTTCTTTACATTTTAAATGTATTATATTATGTAATGATAATATAAAATTAGTATAATGATTTACAATGTATGCTTGTATATTACGTATACACAGTGTGCATATGGTTTATTTAGTGTATATACTTGGTGTACACACAATGTGTACTTGGTGTATACAGTATGTGTATTTAATGTACACAACGTGTATTATATTATAAAATAATAATATAAATTAGTATAATACTCAATAATGCTTCTTTATTATAACTGTGAAATATATACATTTGTTATATATTATGTACTTTTCATATACAAAGTGTATACAATGTGTATTTGGTGTACACATGGCGTGTACACACTATATACAGTATGTGTATTTGACGTACACAATGTGTATTATAATATATAATGATAATATAAAATTAATATAATATTTAACAATGTTTTTTGTATTTTTTGTGTACTTTTTATATACACAGTTGCTGTACACATAATATGTACTTGGTGTACACATAATATGTACTTAGTATATATAGTGTGTGTATTTAATGTACACAATGTGTTATATTATAAAACAATAATATAAATTAGTATAATGCCCAATAATGCTCCTTTATTATAACTGTAAAACATATATATTTGTTGTATACTATGTATTTTTCATATACACAGTGTGTATTTGATATACATATTGTATACAATGTGTGTACTTGATGTACATAATGTGTATTATAATATATAATGATAATACAAAATTAATATAATATTTAACAATATTTTTGTATATTTTCGTATACTTTTGATATACAAAGTGTGTACTTAATGTATACATTATGTGTATATGATGTATACAGAGTGTGTACTTGATGTACATAGTGTGTACTTTATTGCTTTTGTTTTGATATTTTGTAGGGTTAACCAAGGAGCTCTAAGCTTGGATTCATGGTTCGATTCTAACTGATGTGATTACTGATTAGAAACAATAAAAATAGAATTGTTAACTTTTTAGCATTTGCTTTTTCTCCTTCATGATATAACTTATTTGTATTGAATGAAAGCTTATGACTTCATTATTGTTCATGAACATTTCTCTTTTTTGCTGAAAAATTTCATTTGGAGTTCCAATATCTATTTTAATCCACAAGGTTCTTTCTTTCCATGATTGAGTATTTTTTTTATAATATATTTTTGCATTGTTGACTAGTAAATTCTATATACTCAAGTTGACAACAAACTGCTTCTATGGAAGAGATTTCCTCAGCAACAAACTGCTTCTCTTCATCCTTGTAGTTGACAACAATCATGGGCTTACCACTAGGCCCAGCAATGACCTTGAATGGCCAAAGCTTGATGTCACTCTGTACAGAGGAATCCGAATGTCTCCTACCAATTAATCGCTTAGCATCGAAAACAGTGTTGCTCGAGTTCATGTCGACCTGATTCTTAGTCGCATCACTGATTAAATGCTCTGTATCAGTAAATGCCACATAAGACGGCGTCGTTCAATTTCCCTGATCATTAGCTATGATCTCTACTCTGTCATGTTGCCAAACGCCAACGCATCAGTAAGTCGTGCCGAGATTGATCTCGATCGCTGGACCTTGTCCTTTTTCGGCCATGGCAGCAGATTTCAACGGCTCAGATTATGAAACCACCACCACAAGAAATCTACAGATTTTTTTGGCCTAATTTTTAAGTAAAAGAATACATAATCAAGCCCAATAATTATTCGATCAAACATAAAAAAAAAAATCACTAAATTAGAACAATATATATATATAGAGAGAGAGTAATTAGGTTAAGAAGCTGAAAATGGAGACTAAGAAAAAACAACAAAACAAAATCAAGATTAAATGGTAAGTAGGGCAAGGAATCAAATGAATTAACAAATTTTGAAGCTATGCAGAACAGGGGGGAAAACCCGAATGCTAATCTACGTTTCCTGCGATCTGATTCTGGATCTCCGTTGGGATATTTTGTATCAGATTCGCTGAAAAAATAGAAGGTTGATATGCGATGAATAATGAAAAATATGGCGAGAAGGTTGAAAAGCAAACACGGACGAGTTGGGAGAGTTTTCGTTTTAATTAAAGAAAGTTGTATTTTTGAAAATAAAAATTTTAAAAATGGGATTTATGAAAAAATCTAAAAAATATTGTATTTGACGTAAAAAGTTTAAAAAAGATGACATATGAGGTAATTTTCTCTATCTTCAATAGCTTGGCCCAAACCCTCCTTGCCTACCTCTCTTTTATCAATAACCATCCTAGTAAATGTCCTATTAAAAGCGAGATATACCATGTCATGCTTCTTATCTCCCCCACTTCCTATATTTGTTTTGAATTTCAAAGAAGATTATTTGTCATAATTATTATCACTTCTCACCAAATCAGCCGCAAACCTAGGAATGGAAAACCCAACCTCATCTCGCAACCAAGAACTAACAATGGGATTACTCCGGTGAGGCAAAACCTTTATCGTATCATCCCATTGTAACGGGAGTTTCAAACCAGCCGATCTTGTTCTTAAGGTGCAACAACTATCGATATGGCCAAGTCGACCACAAAGGTAGCAGAAAACTGTTAATATTTCATACTTGAACTTCATAAAATGTTCTGCCCCATCCCTTTTAATAATTTTATTATGATGCATCAGAGGTTTATGGATATCAAGCCTAACACGAATCCGCATAAACTGGTCAATCCTTCCTCGAATAATCTTGGTATCATATTTAACAAAGTCACCAAGCAACAGTCCAAATCTGCTAGCCATAACATCCATCATAAAACCTGAAAGGTGAATCATGCACTTGAATCCGGAACTCACATCTATTCAACGGTTCTGTAACTGGGTTGTCTCCAACATTCAACCTATGAAAAATTAAGAGATGCTGATTAAAAATTCAAGGGGAACCAGCCAAGATACTTATCAATCACATTCATAAAAGAATCGAAATAAAAATTTGCCTTCCCCTATATGTGATATGCTGACACCTCCTAGCAGATGCCATAAGTCTGCCATGGTATTTCTCATTTGTTGAAATTAATAGTTGCTTCTGTAAGATACCGATCCATTATACAAAGGGAGAACTGATCTTTATTGTCTTCTTTCGTCTCTTTAAGAATCCATCATTCATCCTCATTTTCTTATATATTCAGTTGAGCCAAATTATCCTCCATAATAATCACTATTACAGAGAACTAGAGGTTAATGAAGAAAAATGTGTCACAAGGACAGATATAAATAAGCTACAGAGAGCACAAAATTAACATTTATACTATTAAACACCTAAATTTTAATAATCTATTAAACATTTATACTGAATTGTTGTAAAAAAAGCACAAATTTATACAACTTTTAGAAGATTGGAGCGCACAATACTCAATCGCGCTCATGCGACATTTGAATTATTGTGATGAAGACATGCAGTTTACATGCATAATGAGAGAGGTAGAAATTGAAAATGGAAAAAGCTGGTTTTTTTGTTGATTTTGGTATATTTTTTATTAATTTTAATGTTATGTAATAGTAGGGGCAGACATGAACCGGTTAAACGGTTCATTAACAATTTTATTAAAACAGTCCATTAATTTCGATTAACCGCTATATCGATTTAAGTTTTTAACTCAATTTTTCGAATCGGTTTATCGATTAACCATTAAAAAATTTTAATATATAAATTTAATAAATTATATAATTTTTAATAGTAAAAAATACTTTAGAAATGAAAAAAATACAAATTAAATATAATATATATTAAAAGAATAAAATAAAAATAAAATTTTCATAATTAATTATAAAAATTAATATATATTCAATATGAAACTAACAAAGTGCTAATTATGCATATATAATAATAATAATAATAATAATAATAATAATAATAATAATAAGATAATTTTAACGTTTATTTACTAAAAATGTGTATTTTAATAATATTTTAAAAAGTTGTATATCACAACATTTATAAATTACACAAATATTAAAAAATATAAGTGTAAAATTTAAAATATAATTTATAAAATGTATATAGATTGGTTTCGGATCGATTTGGTTAACCACTAATTTTTAAAGATAAAAATTATAAACCTAAATTTTCGGTTCGATTAACTTAAAAATCGATTCAGTTTCGGATCGATTTTTTAGCTAACCGAAATTTTAATTTTTTAGCTCACCCATATGTAATACTATATTAATGTGATTAAATGTTATGAGTTCCAACTTTTCAAAAGTATTGTGAATTTATATTTATTATCTATAAAACTGATAAATACAATATTTACTAATCATTGTTAAAGTATAGGTATCAAATTCAATTATTCTTTTAATAAGAATTCAGATATACATACGTACCAAAATTTTATTTATATTTATATTTATATAAAAGTAGTAACAAGGCAGGGTGGAAATTGTTTTTGGACTATAATGTCCATATATTTTTTATAATATTAATAAAAATAAACTTAACAAGAATTTAATAAAAAAAAACTAAATAAAATGGTCTATCACAATAAAAAAAAATTATCTAGGATGGAAAGATAAGTTTTAGCCATAAAATCTTTTTTTATATATAATATTATCTAAAGCAACCTAAATAATTGATCTAATTTTTCATATTGAATAGAAGACGATTAAAAAAAATAATTACCTACGATGTAAAGATAAGTTTTACCTGTATATAATATTCCTACACAAATGCATATCATTTCTTTTTCTAAAGAAATTTTGTATTTAATTAGCTTATGTGATTATAAAATAATAAGGATACAGTTCTGATTGAAAAGAAGAAATGAACATACATATTTTTTAACAGTTAAAGCATTATTATTTACTAAAGTAGTGTTTGTTAAATCGATTCAGATAAAAAGTTTTAAAATAAAGTTAAAATATTTTTCAGATCAAGATATGCAATAATCAAGATAAAATTGAAAAGCATTTCGAAAATTTTTTATAATTATTTGTTAAATTTTTTGGAATAAATTAAAAATATATTTTCTTTAATTTTTTAGTTATTTCTTATATGCCAAAATACATGAATTTATATCTTGATCTTTTAAGATATAGGTAGTTAAAAAACGTTCGAAAATATCGAAAAAAGTTAAAATAATTTTATTTTTTTTTTCTATTTCAACCTTTTCAAGATTAACAAACGTTATCTAATATGATAATCGAACAATAGATTTTCTTCTATTTGCACCTTTTAATGTTAACTTTGCTTTGTTAACTAAAATAAGAACTTTTTTTCTTTTTATTTTGTTAAAAAAATTATATTTTAGCCTTTTTTTTCTTTTTTCTAATAGTAGCTGATGATTTCAATTAGTTGGCGGGAATTACAAGAATCGGAAATCTTAGGGTGTATTTGGTAACATTTTTTATTTTTTGTTTTTAAAATTCATAAACTATTTTTTGTTTTTGTTATTTGTTTTTCAAAAACTGTAAAAAAAAACTATTTGTCTATTTGTTTTTTAAAAAATATTCTAATATCCATTAATACATATTATACATATATATAATCTAATTATTAATATTAAATAATAAATATTTAATAAAATTTAAAATCCATTACATTAAAAAAATTATTATATGGTGGTGGTGTTAGCTGCGACAGTGGCGACGGCAGTAGCAATATGGTGGTAACAGAGGTAGTAGTAGTGGCAACATTATGTCTGATGGGGATGGTAGTGGTGGTGGCGGCGACAGTAGTGGAGATGGAAGTGGTGGTGGCGATGGCAATAGCAGCGGGGGTGGTGATAGCGACGGTGTGGTAGTAGTGGTGGTGCTAGTAGCAGTGTGGTGACGGCAAAGATGGTAGCGACAGTGATGGTGTGGTGATAGTGGTAGTGTGGTGGCGATGGTTATGGCAAAAATGATAGCGGCAGTGGTGGTAGTGACGATATGCTGGTAGCGGTAGTGGCGTCGGCGGCGACAGTGGTGGTGACGGCAATGGTAGTGGTGATGATGTGGTAGTGGCGGTGGTAGCGATGATAATAATAAGAATGAAGTAATTAAATTATTGATAAAAATAAAAATATAAAAATTATATTTTAAAGATTTTTATTTTTTATTTTTGTTGTTAAAATTATTTTTTAAATTTTTGCAGAAATGCAAACAAAAATAAATTTATAGAACATATTTTTATTTTATTTTAAAAAAATTAAAAATTAAAAATAAAATCGTCCTAGAACGCACCCTGATATATATATATATATATATATATATATATATATATATATATATATATATATATATATTTTCAAAGAGTAAGTCAAACATCAAATTTACAGGCTCCACAAGACTCTCGCTTGGGGACATCACATGTATTCTCTCTGTTAACTTAACTAAGAAAATTTCTTTTACATATATATAAAAGAAAATTAATATGGATTAATAAATATTAAATAGAGCAAACATTATTTATTTGCAATATTAACTAAAATATGAACTACCTTAAATAAAGGAAAAAAAAACTAAAATATGAACTGTTTCAATTTCAAAAATGGGAAAACACTTATATATATATATATATATATATCTGATTGCAATAATTGAAAATCTTGCGTTTAGTAAGAAAATTATGCACATAATAAACGACAGCGTTTTGAAGACATCAACGGCCTAATTATAATAGGATTTGAAAAGGCATAAAAACCCTGAATTGTAAGGGAATTCCAGCAAAAACAACCATAAAACCCTTTTTTTATTTATTCTTATGATACTTATCCCGTTAAACCCTCCTTTATATGATTGCATAATATATCAAAAACCCCGCTAAGCTTAGCAGCGATGATCATAGCTTACAGCTCGTAATTTGGTATTCAATCCCTCTCTCTGTCTCTTTGAATTATAGCAATTGAAATTTTCAATAGGGGGTTTCGCAGTTTGTTTGAATCGTACGGCTGGTTTTGTTTTGTTGGTTCAATTTCTTTCTCTTTGACCATATTTCTCACTACTATCAAGGTTATGTTCTGATTTATTTAGTAATTTCCTGCTTACGTTATGCTTTTTTTTTTTCATATTGCAAAATAAGGAAAATTTTGAACATTTGAAGTAAGATCAAATTGTTTTGTTGGTGTTGAATTTTATGTTACCCAAAAGGAAAATTTTTTGGCCTAAAAATTAAGAAAGGGTGTTTTGCAGTCCCAAAGCTCTTAGTTTCGTCGGAATTGTGGCAGGGGAGTCATCACACACTGTGCTTGGTTTTTCCTGTGGCTTGAACCTGTGACTTTTCTGTTTTGCCAAGATTTGCCCTTTGAGTTGGGAGAATCACTGCTGAAAATTTGCTGAGTTTCCTTGTAATTCATGCATTGTTTTATGTGATTGCTAATGTGAATTTGGCATGGAGCTTTTGCCTAATGGATTTCATATATGTTCTGTGTCCAATGCAAGTTATTCGAATTTTGATTACCTTATCTCCACGTCTGCAGGTTAGGAGGATTGTCCCGAACTGGGAAATTGTATTTTGTGGTGTGCATGTCTTTCTGAAGCACTATATCCTTCTTCTTAGTGTATCGTGGTAATGGATATAAAATCTAAAGGTATAGCCTGGGTTGGCAACATATACCAGAGGTTTGAAACAATGTGCCATGAAGTGGATAACATTGTGAACCAGGTACTTTTTCATCTATTATCAATTTCTTTTTTATTAGTGAGAAAGGCCATATCTAATATCCTTGCATTGAATTATGGGTTATCCTGTCGGCAGCATTTCCTTACCTGTCCAGATCAACTAACATGTGTTGGCTATTTCGCTGATAATTAACTGCTTTCTTGTCCAGGATGCAGTTAAATATGTTGAGAATCAGGTGCAAACTGTGGGTGAGAGTATGAAAAAGTATTGCTCCGATTTTGTTCAAGTAGTCGATCCGGTTAGATGTGAAGCTCAGGCAGTGGCAATGAAAGGAAATGCTGCTGTTGGCACCTATATTAAATCAATTATTGGTACTGAAGATCTTGGACATACGGATCCAATGAGACAGTCATATTCGAAGCCAAGTGATCTTGATAAAAAGAATGGGTTTGATGGACTTAACCCTGTAAACCAATCAACTGTTCCAGCTTCCGTGGAATTTCATGAGGGTGTAGAATCTGACTTAGCAGGAAACATGGATAATGTTATAACAAATGAGGAATCTGATTTGATAACCGAAGAAAATGCGACAGATGAGAATTCCAACGCACCTGAGGCTTTAGACTTAACCAAGTATCTTATGAAAGAGTCATTCAGTGCATCACTATCTCATGAATTGATCGATTCTGACAATGAAAATGCATGTTTTTCTCTGGATGAGGGTGTTCCTTCAACTTCAGTAGTTGTCCAGGAGTTGGAAACATCCCCAGTGTTGGGAAACAATAGTTACAGCCCTTCAGATGACTCGGACTCTGTCTCTGATATCTCAAAAACTGTTGCGCCATCTGAAGGGACCCTGTCAGTTGCTTCATCCTGTAGTTCAATATTCACAAAGCTTCCCACACTGCCTGGGAATTCATATGGAATCCTTGAAATTATTGAATCTTCTGATAACCCTTTTAATTTGGCTGCTTGTGTTCAAGATAGTTCCATTTCTCACGTGTCTTCTATTTCTGCTCCAATTTTATCTAGTAACAAGAAGGAAACAAAGACAGGATTCACTTGCTCCGAATTAACAGATAGTTCCAATTCACTCGCGCCTTCCACATCTGCTCCAATTGTATCAAGTAACAAGGAAGACACAGAGACTGGATTCACTAGCTCCAACGGTCTACTATTGTTGGAATTAACAGAGAGTTCCAGTTCACTTCTGTCTTCCATATCTGCTTCAATTGCATCAATTGACAAGGAAGAAGCAAAGACAGGATTCACTTGCTCCAACAGTTTACTATCATTGGAATTAACAGATATTTCCAGTTCACTCGTGTCTTCTACATCTGCTCCAATTTTCTCCAGTAACAAGGAAGAAGCAGCGACAGGATTCAGTTGTTTCAACAGTTTACTGTCACGGGAATTAACAGGTAGTTCCAGTTCACTCATGTCTTCTACATCTGCTCCAATTGTATCAAGTGACAAGGAAGAAGCGGAGACAGGGTTCATATGCTTCAACAGTTTATTATCACTGGAATCAACAAATAGGTCCAATTCACTCCTGTCTTCTGCATCTACTCCAATTTTCTCCCGTAACAAGGAAGAAGCAGAGACAGGAATCAGTTGCTCCAACAGTGCCATGTCATTGGAATCGACAGGTTTGTTTCAGTAATTTAATTCTTTTGTTCAATATTTCTTTTTACGTTTTGTAGAAGAAGATGCTTGTGAAATTTAATACCTTGTTTAATTTTGCTGATCAAGTATTTGGTGCATGGGATGTGCTGTCTTCACACTTGCTTTTTTATTAGATGAACTATTGCATGCAAAAAAAAAAAAAAGACAGAGAGACGGAGAGACAGTATGAAAATAAAATCAGATAAACTTTTTTCTAATTCACCATAGAACATCTCTAGATACTCCATGAAATGTGGATCACATTTATGTTTGAAAATGGCACTTCTCTTGTACAATATATCAAGCAGTAGAGTTTTAGAATGCAGAGCTTGAGCAGAATATGTGCATATTTATCACTTTAAATTACCACAAAAAGGAGAACCCAATATTTGGTGTGAAAAGTATATTGTCTGCATTTTATCTAAAAAACTTAGTATATAAATGACTAGACATAGAAATCAACATATTACATTCAGTTTAGTGTCTAGATGTTAATGCATCACACACCCTAGAGTTCATGAAGCAGGTTATTAGATTTGTTTAGCCTTTTGTAAATGAGGGTATAATAGGTTTTTTTAGAGGTGGAACATTTTTTATTTGTGGATCTTGTGACTTGGACTTGCAAAGCTGCTTGTGTTTTGTGCTTTGGTGTCCAATTTTTGGATGGTGACTTAACTTTCAAGTTGAAGAGTACATAAATGAAACTTTTAGATATGTTGGAAGTGTTATTTGGTACTAATCCTAGAATGATCTGCAGGATGTTCCATTTGCTCTACATATATTATGGATGATATGGCAGATTCTGGAATGGATACTATTGATTTGTCTGACAAGTTGAAACTTGAGGAAAGCTGTGTCATTGTGGACAATAGTCTGCTTTACGAAATCTCCCGAAGAATCAACAGACAGAGATCGTACAAGGTTTCTTCTCTCCCCACCTCTTCCTCTCACCTGTATGTGTAGAATACATGGAGGGCTACATCTCCTGTTTGCTATAGGACACCAGAAAATGGCAGGAGCCACACTGTATTCCTCTGTGGAACTTCAAACGTAGAGCAGAAATTGCCACTTGGCTAGCTTGATATGGATGAGTTTATGACCAATTTCATTTTTGTAATTGTGACATCATTCTATTCCAGTGTGCTGCAAATGACCTAAGTAAGCTATTCATGAATTGTTTGGAGACTTTGGCTTCGTAAGGGCTTTTGGAAGTTCAGTTATTTACATTAGCAAATAATTCTCAATGCTTGTGAAAGAGCCGCATTTAAGAGTGTTGGACTTACTAGTTTTAGACCAGTGAGCTGTTCTTGGTTATAAGTTCATTGATAGGGTAGCTTATAGATTTGCATGCTTACTAAATGATATATAATTGCAATTTTCCTGTAGGATACGGCCTTGACTAAGATATTCAAAATGTAAATGCTTATTTTTAAACATTTTATGGTTGAGATACCAAAAAATAAAGCTTTGTTACAAGTTGTCTATTATTTTCTGTGATACAAGTGAACTAATTGTTCCATAAACTATACCACTTTTATAATCTTGTGTGGGCCATTGTGTACGATTTTTGAGTTATTTAGCCCTACTGATCTTCTTTTCGTTTTCTTATTAAGAAAAAAATCCAGGATGCCTTCACTTCGAAGAAGAGGTTGAGCAAGGAGTATGAGCAGCTTGCGATTTGGTTTGGGGACCTTGATACAGAGTCCAGTCAAGATGTGCCAATTAGCACCACTATAACCGTGGATCCTGATTTCCAAATACAACATTCACAGGATTCTGAATGGGAGCTTCTGTAAATATTTGAGAAATCCATGCTGATAACAGCCACAGGGCTAATTAGGAGCTTCTTGTTCAGGTAAGCAAGATCAAGCAAGACAATAAAACTCGTTGTCAATAAGTATTGTCAAGGATCCCCCTGTATATACATGAGCATACATGAATAACAAAGGAATGTTGGTCCCGAAAGACACTCAAGAGGGGGGGTGAATTGGGTGTCTTAAAATTTTATGGCCAAATTTCTAAACAAACAGAATTGTATGCAAGTGCAGATTTCTGATAGCTTTTCTAACAGATAATGTAAAAAATGCAAGATAACAATAATGATAGATTTTGCAAGTTCTTTTTAACCTTCAAATATATTTCTGAAAGAGTATATTAAATTTGTTAGCAGTGGCTCAGAAATTCGTTTTACAGAATTTTGAATAAAACAAATTTCCAGAATAAAAAACAGAATTGTAGAAGATAGAAAATAGAGCAGAAAAGTAAAGCACACAGAATTTATAGTGGTTCGGCCAACCCGCCTACCTCCACTCCTCAAGAATCACTCTTGAGCTTTTCTCTCCACTCTTAACTCTTTTAAGGGCAAGAGTTCAAGCCAATATACAATCCTATGTATATCTACCCACAATATTTTTCCCAAGTAAAATATTGAAACACTTACTAGAATTTCTCTTAGGTTCTAGCCAACCCAACTCACAATCTTTAACAATAGAAATTCCTCACTAATTAATTACAACAAAAGCTATAATCAATTGAGGATGATAAGTAAAGATGAAGTGCAAAGATGGAAAGTGAGATTTAAAAACAAATAGGCTTTCTCTTAAGAGTTAGAAAATCTTTCCAATATTTTCTCTAACATTCTAAATGTTCTCACAACTCATATTTATACCCAAAAACATGGTTTGAAGTGAGAAAATAGAAAACTAGTCGTTTATGAACGTTAGAAAACGGAACAGACAAATCTGTCCCTTACTAGCCGTTTTATTACCGTTATTTTGTCTTTTAGCGCAAGGCAGATTTTCGATCAGAAATTTGTTCAGATTTCTAATCCAATTTCTAATGTAAATTCTGACGGACCAATTTCTAAAGCATTTTCTGAAAGAAACCAGTTTTAACTAAAAACGAGATTTATGACTTAAAAACATTTTTATGCAATTTTAAAACTTAGGATATGTATGTATGAATGTCAATTTGATCCTCAAATTGATCTTACATTTTTATAACTTAATTTTCCTTAGACTAAAATATTCTTCAACTTTGATCTTCAAGAATCCATTCCACAATCTTCATTTTTGATAATTTCATCAGAATGATAAATAGAAATGCCTGCAAAACATAGCTTAGAACAGATTTCTTAATAGAGTTTATTTAAGGTTTGATTATCATCAAAATTAGATATGGCCTTGGGCCAACAATCTCCCCCTTTTTGATGATGACAAAACCTTAATAAATTCCACTTAGAAGTCTATATAGGTTAGTGTAAAAACTCCCCCTGAATATATGCATGGGCTATTTACAGAAAAAATAAAATCTGTAAAGTAAGTATAAATCCTTGTAAAACTTCAGATTTTATCAAAATATAAACATGCCAATGAATTCTGTAAAAATTTAACTTGATTTTTTACAAGAAATATTTTTAAAGAAATCATGCATCACAATGAATTAAATAGCATATCAGCATATTAAATTTCCAATAATTTTCCATCAACAAGAAATCATGCATATGTTTCTCTCCATTTTTAATTATCAAATTTTCTCCAAAAAATTTTATCTATTTTCTTCCATTTTTCTCCCCCTTTGTAATTATCGTTATTCATCAACGTTTCTCCATTATTCTCCCCCTTTTTGTCATCAATCAAAAAGGAAAGAGATAACATAATATGCACAGGAGATTTAAATAAACCCAAACAGATGTAAATTTTATCAAGAAAAAATTACGCCACAAAATAATTATCCAAAATATCCAAAATATACCAACAAAAATTCAAAGAGAAAAACCTATCAATCTTTGATTTTTGCTGCAACGTGATTAACCGAAGGAGATCGACGAGGATGATGCTTGGCAACCATTTTTTTTTTTTATCAACCCATTTGCAGTAACAATTTGGATTAAGAAGAAATAAAAGAAAAAATAAGAGAGGCTGAGTTCTTTGAAGAAATGACGATTTGGGTTTTAAAAGAACACAAAGTATTTAACCCAAGTAATAATTGAAAGAGAATGATGTGAAGAGGAGCTTGTGAACTATGAAAGGTGGGATTTTAAAAGGTAAAAATGAATGGCACGTTTTTCCCAAGAGAATAAATAATATTTGTATGAAGAAAACACAAATAACATAGTTCAAACGTAAGGGTGAAGTGTGAAAGAATTATTAAAAACTTTAACTAGAAACATGTTAAAGTTGAATTAACTTTTGCAAGAATCAAGAAATTATTATTTTAAATCCAAATAGATGACTTACGTGAGAAACAATTCACTTAAAAGAATCAAATAGGTGGTTTGCACTTTAACCAAGTTTAGTTCACGTTTTCCCACAATAGAAGAAATCAAATTTATATGAAAGAAGACACAAAGACTTAATTGTTTAAGAAGTTAAAACGTAAATTGTGAAATAAGAGATGTGGGATTTTAAAAGCAAAAAAATGAATGAGACGTTTTTCCCAATAGAAGAAATAATATATCACAAATTTTAAAGTTAAAAAAGCTAACTTGTTGGAATAATCAAAGATTACAATTTTCAAAGTCCAAAAGTTAACTTTTTAAAAGTAAGGCACAATTTTTAAAGACTAAAGTTAACCTTTTTTAAAGTAGCATATTTTTCAAAGACAATAACTCATTTTTACTTATTTTCTTTTAACCAAACCATACGTTTTGTATTTTGTAAAAATGGGGCTTTTGGTTTTCTTTTTAAATGACAAGAACACAAAAGACAAAAAGCTTACAAAGCTTTTTCAAAATAAAAGGAAGACAATAAATTCAATTCCCTTTTTTCCCCTTTTTTTTTAATTGTTATTATTATTATTATAAGAAAAACAAAGTGAAAAAATCACTTTCACTTTTATTGTAACGTGAAAAGGGTTTTTTTTTTTTTAACGTGAAAAAATTTTTCTTCCTTTTTTTTTTTTTTGAAAAGCAAACTTTAAAATTATTATTATTTATTTATTTATATATATAATTTTTTTTTAAAGGGAAAGAGAATAGTCTTCTTTTAGCCACTTAAAAGGTGAAAATCACAATTTTCAAAGACAAAGATAACATTTATAAAGTGAATCACGTTTTTGGCATAAAATTATGAATTTGTCTTTTGTGACTTTGCCTTTAAATCATTAGTTTGTTGAAAAGTCTTAGACTTGAGAATTGCAAAAGATGGCACACGATTTTTAGGTGGGAAAAAGCAATTTTTGAGTTTTAAATTCAAAGTTAAAATAATCAAAGAACTTGTTTGACCATTGAAAAATTATTAAACTTGGGAACTTGCAATTTTGCAATTACCCAACACGTGAACCACAAATAAAATGAAATGTCAAGGTTGTCCCTATACAATTTTAAAACAACACACATGAAGGCTAGGGGTAACAAAGACAATTTGCATAAATCTTAATTTTTTCTTCATATTTTCAACTTCTTCAACACGCAAATCCTTCTTCAAAAATAACTTCCAGCAGACCAAAGATAAATAAACACATCTCAAAAAATTAAAATTTGCTCTTTGAGATTTAAAGAATACGCACCTGTTTAGAGAGAAAAAATAATGCTCATACCCATTTCAAGTCTTCTTCTTTGTTGATAAGGTTTATCTTTCTTCTTCTTCATCTTCTTCTTTGTGGCCTTGAGCCAACAATTCAACGTTTTCTTGCTCTTCCAATTTTCTTTTAAACAGCTCACAAGATTCACGCATGAATCTTCCTGTCATCCTTTTTTTTTTTTTTGATATCAGATATTTGTGAAATCTCCAATTTTTCAGCAATTTTGTTGATTCACAACTTGTTGTTCTGACTGAATTTTTTGTTACGTTTTCTGTCGATTTTTTTTTTCGCTCCTTTTTCTGTTTGAATTTCGAGTTCATTTTTCAGTTGGCACACCTTGCATACATGATTTTTATCAATATTCATTTTTGGCATTCCCTTCACAAAATCTTTTTTTGACAAATTTTTTTTTAATGCATAAAAACTTGTATGTCGTAATTTTCTTGTAGAAATATTTAGATCTTTACCCTTATATAATATATTTTTCCATTTCAACATCTTCTATTTTTTTCTATTATCACAAAAACTGACAAAATTACTTTCAGATTTTCAGTTTAGAAAACTTAGCTTTGTCTTACGTCATATGCCTTGAGTAGCCACTATATATATATACCATCTTTCTGTTTTGGCACTCTTGAGGCAAATCTGCAAAGAAATCAAGTTTTTCTAGGTACCCAACTTTTCTTGGGTCCTTCATGGTTAGTTACAATATTTGCAGAATTTTTAACAACCCATTTATATTTGGTAGAATTAGCATTCTTCTTATAATAACAGAATTTCGAAATATGTCCTTTTCTACAACAATAAAAGCATGTAGCAGAAGTGCTAATTACCATTTTATCATATGAATATTTATTATATCTTTTATGGGTATATTTTCTGTTATAATTTTTTGAAGTACTTGCATGAGAATTATGAACAGATTTTACATTCAGATTTTCAACAGAATTCTCATTACACACACAAACATGTTTTTCTTTTACATTGCATTTTTCTTGCAAAGCAATAAATTTACCTTCCAAAATCGAATAATCATTTTTCATTTTAATTTCTGTTCCTTTTGCATTTTCTTGTTCTACAAGTAATTCATCATAATTTTTCTTTATCTCAATATAAGTCTTTTTAAGCATAAGATATTTATGATGTAAATCTTCAAAGCATTCAAGCATTTTTTCATATTCATTTCCATTTTCATTTGAATCAGAATTCGAATCAGAATTACTTACCTCGGAATTTTCTGAATCATTTTCAGGTGAACTTCTGCCATCAGAATCTGAACTGGAATTTTGGTCTTCACGATCAGAAATTGCCATCAGACCAACAACATCAGAATTTGCAGATTCTGGTTCACTTGTGCTTGAATCTTCAGTGTCGCTCCATGTAGCTTTCATAGCTTTCTTTCTAAACTTTTTCTTCTTTCTTTTTAGATTGGGACAATTAGGTTTGATGTGACCGGGTTTGTTGCATTCATAGCAAATTACATCACCAGAATTTGATGAATTTTCTGCTTTGTGATGAGAGAATTTCTGATGTTGCTTTCTGTACGATTTTTTCCCATTTCTGTACAGCTTTTTGAACTTCTTTGTAATCAAGGCCATCTCATCATCACCTGTAGAATAATCACTTCCAAATTCTGCTTTGAGAGCAACAGCTTTCAATTTTCTATCTTTTTCTTTTTCTGCATCTTGAGACTTAATGTAAAGTTCATGAGAAATAAGAGATCCGCAAACATTATCAAAATTTAAAGTGCTAAGATCCTTATCTAACAGAATTGATGCTTTTGCTTCCCATCTAGGTGTGAGACCTCTAACAAGCTTAGCAATTTTATTATGTTCATCAAGTTTTTTACCAAGGGCTTTAATTTCATTAGTTAATTTAACGTACCTATTGATTACCTCAGAAATTGACTCTTCTGACTTCATTTTGAATGCTTCATAATCTACCATAAGAACATGAAGTCTAGTGTCTTTAACTTGATTTGTTCCTTCATATGTTGCTTGAAGCTTATCCCAGATTTCTTTAGCTGTATCACATCCAGAAACTCTGTTGAATTCATTAGTGTGCAATGAACAGAAAAGTATACTCATTGCTTTAGAATTTAGCTGCACTTCTCTCTTTTCAGCTTCTGTAAATTCTTTTCTGGTCTTTAGAACAGTAGCAGTTTCTGATGCTCCTGCTTCATCAGAAATCTTTCGTGGATGCTCATATCCATCTTCAATAATATCCCAGCAATCCATATTTTGAGATTGAATAAAATGTCTCATGACAACCTTCCAGAAAGGATAGTTTTCACCACTAAACATAGGAGGACGATGGACAGAATGTCCCTCTTTAAATGGAGTAGAAATTTGAAAACTACTTGATTCGGCCATTTTTAGGATCACTCAAGGAGGTTAAACCTTAGGGAATAGAGAACCGCTCTGATACCAAATGTTGGTCCCGAAAGACACTCAAGAGGGGGGGTGAATTGGGTGTCTTAAAATTTTATGGCCAAATTTCTAAACAAACAGAATTGTATGCAAGTGCAGATTTCTGATAGCTTTTCTAACAGATAATGTAAAAAATGCAAGATAACAATAATGATAGATTTTGCAAGTTCTTTTTAACCTTCAAATATATTTCTGAAATAGTATATTAAATTTGTTAGCAGTGGCTCATAAATTCGTTTTACAGAATTTTGAATAAAACAAATTTCCAGAATAAAAAACAGAATTGTAGAAGATAGAAAATAGAGCAGAAAAGTAAAGCACACAGAATTTATAGTGGTTCGGCCAACCCGCCTACCTCCACTCCTCAAGAATCACTCTTGAGCTTTTCTCTCCACTCTTAACTCTTTTAAGGGCAAGAGTTCAAGCCAATATACAATCCTATGTATATCTACCCACAATATTTTTCCCAAGTAAAATATTGAAACACTTACTAGAATTTCTCTTAGGTTCTAGCCAACCCAACTCACAATCTTTAACAATAGAAATTCCTCACTAATTAATTACAACAAAAGCTATAATCAATTGAGGATGATAAGTAAAGATGAAGTGCAAAGATGGAAAGTGAGATTTAAAAACAAATAGGCTTTCGCTTAAGAGTTAGAAAATCTTTCCAATATTTTCTCTAACATTCTAAATGTTCTCACAACTCATATTTATACCCAAAAACATGGTTTGAAGTGAGAAAATAGAAAACTAGTCGTTTATGAACGTTAGAAAACGGAACAGACAAATTTGTCCCTTACTAGCCGTTTTATTACCGTTATTTTGTCTTTTAGCGCAAGGCAGATTTTCGATCAGAAATTTGTTCAGATTTCTAATCCAATTTCTAATGTAAATTCTGACGGACCAATTTCTAAAGCATTTTCTGAAAGAAACCAGTTTTAACTAAAAACGAGATTTATGACTTAAAAACATTTTTATGCAATTTTAAAACTTAGGATATGTATGTATGAATGTCAATTTGATCCTCAAATTGATCTTACATTTTTATAACTTAATTTTCCTTAGACTAAAATATTCTTCAACTTTGATCTTCAAGAATCCATTCCACAATCTTCATTTTTGATAATTTCATCAGAATGATAAATAGAAATGCCTGCAAAACATAGCTTAGAACATATTTCTTAATAGAGTTTATTTAAGGTTTGATTATCATCAAAATTAGATATGGCCTTGGGCCAACAGAAATGATCGATCGATTAATTTCTATGACATTCAACTTCAATGTGGAGGCTGTCTCCAGAAATTTTTCTTTTGTTTTTGCTAATGAAGTCAATTTTTCTTCATGATTAGCAGAAAATATTGTCCTAAAGACTGATTCTTGTTGTCCTCGAGTCACAAGAAATTTTGATGATTTTGTAACAAATAGGCATATAAAATCTCATTCCAAGTATCAGGAACACCTGGTAAGCACCAATGAATACAATCAGCAAAAGTTTTGGGATCTGATTTTTGTTCCTTTGTTAATAGCTTGCCTTTGCGTTCTCCATAAATTGTTGTGTGGGCATCTTTCCTATATTCTGATAATTGAGTTATGTTCAAAAATGTGACATTGATCTTTAACTGTTGCAAGACATCACCAACAATCTTCATGATCTGGAGATTGGAACCTGTTCCCCAGTATGATCCTTTAATTGGGTGTGATTCATTGAAGCAGTTCTCATCACTACCTCGTCTCCATTCCCAGCTCCTACCAATTACAAAGCTCAGTTAGCTATATACTATTGGAAGTTAGAACAAAATAAGAAGTTGAAGAATTAAATAGAAAAAAATGATTTTTTTGGGTTAATTAATAGTAATAAATTAGTCATTTAACTCACCACAAATGCGTTGGAGACATGCTCATGAAGAAAACCTTCTGTTTGCGAGGGTTGATATTTGACTCTAACCAATCTGCCCAAGTTTCTAATGCCAACTTATATGCAATTGTTACATTATATTCTTTAATTTCATGAGCTGATCCATATCTGAAACATGTAAAATATGTTGCCTTTCGTTAGTTTCATGTCCAAATGATGCTTCACCTAATTACATTAGAATGCAAGGACATATATATATATATATAATCCACTTGCTCCAATAATTCTTGATATGTATGAGCAAAAAAATTAACTAATCCATTAATATTGATTTTTTAAAATAATTAGCTATTAATTAGTCTATTACATTTGGCTAACCAGTTCATCGGTTTCGTTTTTTCAGTTTGGTTAATCATTATTTTTTTATTAACCAGTAAAATTTATACCATAAAATTATAAAAAAAAATTAGATAAAGTTCAATTCAATTTTAAATGTGCAAAATAATTTAAAATAATAATTAGAAAACAAACATAATTTAATAATCAAAATTCATGTTCAACAAATTAATAGCTAATATTATAAAATGGATTTAATATTTATTGAAAATTAACATTTTTAATTATAAGATAAATAAAATTTCGGATAATATTAAATATTAAAATATAAACTCTAAAATATAAGAAAATGCAATTAAATGATATTATATATGATAAAAAAAATATACATAAAAGTGAATCGGTTACTATATATAAATATTATTATACAATTAAAGAAAAATGACATAATATAAATTTAGTTTAAAATATTATATAAATTTTATAGAAAAATATATAAAATTAAGGTATAAAAATAAAAATATAATTTAAATATATTTTAAAATATTATTTTATGTAAGTTTTAGAGAAAAATAGAAGAAAATGAAAAATTATGAAAAATTTTTAAAATATAATATATATTATGTATGAACCAGTTAACCGTAGGCTAACAGTTAACTGATATCCTAAAATTAATATAAACCGCAACAAAAAAACTTAAAATGTAAAAATTAAAAATCATAACTAAATTCATCGGATCAATTAATTGAAAAAATTAATTTGATTTCAGACTGATTTTACGATTAACTATATTTTCGATTTTTTTGCTCACCCTTAATTTCTATGCAATATACAATATCTATGAGTTATCTTAATTAGAAAAAAACACATCTTGAAGTTCCTCAATTTTAATTTTTTTTATATTAGATATTTATACTATAAAAGGTTGACTTTGGATCTTTGTATTTTTTGAATTATTTTCATTAGATTTAATTTAGATATAATTGATAGAATCGATTCGATTTCGAACTGATTTTACGGTTAACTATATTTTTTAGTTTTTTCTACCCCTAATTTCTATGCAATATACAATATCTATGAGTTATCTTAATTAGAAAAAACACATCTTGAAGTTCCTCAATTTTAATGGTTTTTTATAGTAGATATTTATAGTACTATAAAAGATTGACTTTGGATCTTTGTATTTTTCGAATTATTTTCATTAGATTCAATTTAGATATAATTGATAGAATTCAAGATCACAGTTTGTTAATATTGAGTGAGATTAATTTAATAACTGTGGAACCCATCAAGGTAAAAAAAAAAATTTTTGAAAGAAAAAAAAACCAACTCAAACCTTTTGCATGTGTAAAATAATTATATATTTTTTTAATTTTTTTTATATTTTAATGGATTCCCCGTTAATTTTAAGTTGAACTCACAAAATTAACAAACTATATATTTTCGTTAATTCTATCTAAATATAATCTAATGCGAGTGGTATGAAAAGTATAAAAATCCAATATTAACCTTTTAAAGCATAAGGATCTAATATAGAAAAATGGTAAAATTCGGGAACCCAAAATGCAATTTTTGCTTGAACTTCAAAGTTCTAGCAATTGAGTAATTTCTATAATAGATAATAATATTGTACAAGAAAAAGAGAAAAAAATAAAGATTGTGAATTGGCCTGTTCCAAATTTGTCAAATTCCTTGTAATTAATCAGAATTAGAAAATGAACATAAATCATGTCTTCTAATATTCATATTTTGAAGAAAGATTGATACTTACGTAGCATTTATGAGAGGGTCATGCATCCACCATACATAGCTCTCAAACACCAAGATATCAACTTCTCGCCAGATGTTGCCATGTTTGGCGATTGAATCAAGCCTAACCAGCCTTTTTAACACTGTATGATTTGTTGCATGATCTGATATTGACTCCACTATGAATGGAGCCCAATAATACTCTATTGATGCATTATATTCCTAAATTAAAAAAAAAGAATTCCCCATTTAATCCTAATTAATTAATCAATTGTTTTATATATCTTAATTATATGCAATCATATGTACCTCAGCTTTGAAGATCTTCATTGGTGGAATTCTGCGAAATGATTTTTTGTCTTTGGGAATTACAGATTGAACCATACACACCATAGATTCAAATTGACCTCTTTGAACTGAGTCTCCTATGAACATTAGCCTTTTCCCCCTCAATATGTCTAGCAGCTTCAGTGGATCAAACCTGCCCAATCATTTTCATCATTTTTTTCTCTTTATTTAATAAATAAAAACCTTGAATACTAACAACATCAATAACTATATACATAGAAGTTTCAGCTTAATGATAACTGATTTAGTGATTGAATACATAAAATAAAAGATAAATTTCAATCTAAATAAAAAATAAAAAGAAGAATTATACCTTGGTAATTGGCATTGGTTAGGTTTCCACCTCCAGTTCTGGTAGAAAGAATCAGGTCTGCCATTTGTAAGGCATGTGGTCTGTTTAACCAAGTAAGGGCATGACTCTTCTTTATAAAGAGGATGTGAAATATTGTCCCATACCCATTGCCCTTCAAACACATTGCATCCTTCTTCAAATCTATCTTTACCCAAAACAAACACTGCCTTTTTATTCTTACCATCAAAATCTTGATTTCCATATACTCTAAGAATTATATTGCTTTGCTTCGACTTTATATTATCAATCACTAATCTTGCAATTCCTAGCACAAAAATGGATGCCAGAGCTACACAGAATAGGAATTGAATTCTGCGATCAGCCATCTTTTTTTCCATTCTTGAACATTGAAGCTCTATCTTCAGCTTCAATTCTATTGAGAATACTCCATGCAACCACCAACCGGTTGGTGGGTTACTTTTAAGGTAAAGTTTTAATATTTAATGTGGAATATAATTAATATGAACCAACTAATTGCTTATCATAATTTTACGATCTAAAGTTTTAATTTAGGGTGCAAATCATTTGGATATGATGATAATTACAATATAGTTAACTAGAATTAAGAATAATAAGTTGTAATTTAATGATGCTGGTATTGTTTTATCACTATTATATCTTGAGTTCGAAGTCCCTATGACATCCTTAAATAAAAAGAAAAAAATTGGAAATTGAGTCGTTGTCAGGTACTTTTCATGGATCTGTTTTAAGTTTGTGCTCAACTGTTTTTTTCTTTTAATTTTTGAAAAGTTCAACTTTTTTACACATTAAATTTTTTTAAAAAATAGAAAGCATAAATGACAGTATAACACGCACTCGGTTAAAATCGTATATATTTAACTAAACGTTACCATTTTTTACGTTCATTTTGGATTTAGTATGTTCTAGTAGATAAATTCAATATATAGTTTTGAAAATTTACAAATTTAATATGTAAAAAATATTAAAATTTAGAGATTTAATATATAATTTAAAAATTTAATGTATAAAAACGTTAAAGTTTAAGGATTAAAGTAAGAATTTTTCTTTTTTATTTTTTTTCTTGTTGATTGTACTTGCAGCATAAGAAAAGGTAGAACATCAACTTCCTTAATCTAGAGATCAGTTGTTGGTGGTCTCCTTACTTGCCATAATTATAAGTTCATTTTCTGGTCTCAATTCATTTCAAATACTTTTACAGTTGAAGCATTGTTTAACTGTTTTGAAGCATTGACAGAATAAAGTCCACAAAGGGGTAAAAGTTTATCAATATTTGCAAGAGGTAATGATATATATATATATATATATATATATATATATATATATATATATATTTTAAATCAGTGATTTTATCGTATTCAAACTCTGAATATATATACATATATAATATTTTAACTAGAGCTATACATATGGTATACAAGTGATGTACACCTGCAAACTAGAATTCAATTTCTTTTGAAAACAAGATATTAAATTTTATTTTATTTGTTTACATTCATTTTCCTTATGAAATTTTTACAGTCATTTTTTCTTTGCAGTAAAAAAGAATTATTATTAAGAATAAAATCCAGTGAACTCATTATGAATCCAAAATGTACTTAATTATAACAATCAACTAACATTGGAATAGTATTGACGCTGAACGTACATTACTACAAATTATCTGCATGTTGTACTACTGTTTTCGACGTTTAACTTATCTGCATGTTGACTCCAAAACTTATAATGCAATTCTTTCATTTTCTCTAGCTTTCTCAACAACCAAACAATAAAAAAGGAAAATAAAAAACTAATTAACCCGTAATGGGAAGGTGAAGAAGGAGGAGGATGCAGAGATGGGGAAGGGAGGCCCATTGACAATGGAGATAGAAAAACGAAGATAAAAGGGGTGAAAGTGTTAGAATTGATTAAGGGTTAATTACATTAATGGTTATCGAATTTTAGATTTATAACACAAAAATTATTAAATTTTTATTTTATTTCAATCAAAGTAAAAATAATTTAAAAATCAATTTTGTATATCCTTGGAATGACAACCAAGCATATCACGTATGATTGTCACGTCATTTTGGAACTAATCAACATTACAAGTAGATTCTAATTATTTATTTGATTTTTTTTGTATTGTGTATATGTCATTTTTTCATATTTACGTGATAGCATCGCACTATTTCGATTTGGTAGTCCAACTTATAAAAATAATTGGTTCTAAAATGGCGTGACAATCATATATTGCATGTTTAATTGTCACTTGAATAACATATAAAATTAAATTTTTTTAGATTATTTTTATTTTAATATAAACAAAATAAAAATTAGATGATTTTTATATTACAAATTATTTTATTATAATCATTTTATTATAAATCACAAAATTCGATGACAACGGACGTAATTAACCCATTGATTAAAATCTGTATTTTAATTAATTAATTTTTAATTAATTAATTATGTAGTGATTAAATTAATGACTTTCATTTTAATATGTTTACAATATTTTTATTTATTATTATTTAGTTAATGATGTTAATATAGTTAGTGCATTTATGGAACGTGTTTAGTTCATTATTGGAATTAGTAGATTGGTGGCCAAAAATTATAATATAATTGGAAGCTTATAACTAAGTATATATAATTATTTTTTATGTAAAAAAAATTATATTCTTCATCCTAAAAATTTTCTAATAGTGATATCAGAATTTTTTAGGGATGAGTATCGACCGGTTAACCTGTCCATTAACAATTTTTTTAAATTAGTCTATTATTATCGGTTAACCGTTATATCGATTTCGGTTTTTAACTCGGTTTTTCGGATTGATTTATCGGTTAACCATTAAAAAAAATTTAATATATAAATTTAATAAATTATACAATTTATAATATTATTTTTAATAGTTAAAAATATGTTAAAAATGAAAAAATACTAATTAAATACAATATCCATTAAAATAATCAAAATAAAAATAAAATTTTCATAATTAATTATAAAAATTAAAAATATTCAATATAAAACTAACAACAGAACGCTAGTTATGCACATAATTTTAATTTTTATTTACTAAAAATATATATTTTACAAAATTATATATCATAATATTTATAAATTATATAAAAATTAAAAAATATAAGTGTAAAATTTAAAATATAATTCATAATATATATATATTCGATTTCGGTTTCGGATCGGTTAACCATCAGTTTTTAAAGTAAAAATCATAAATCTAAAATTTTGGTTCGGTTAACCTAAAAATCAATTTGGTTTCCGATCGATTTTTCGGTCAACCATGCTCATCCCTAAAATTTTTATTGATCATGGGTATGTGAGAAAATTTGCACAGTAGAAAACAATTGATATATATATATATATATATATATATATATATATATATATATATATATATATATATATATATATATATATATATATATATATATATATATATATATATATATGAGAATTTGAGAGAGTTGTCCTTGTAAAATTTAATGGCAGAAAATTGATGAGAAGATATATCAATAACTGAAATTTAATAAGAAAGTACATTAATAATTAAAATTTAATGGAAATTGCATCAAGAATAGAAGAGAAATGATTTAAAAAATAAATTTAAATGAAATGTGCATTAGGGCTCTAACAAGACAATTAAATGTGTATGATCTTGTATCAAGGAGGTATGTTAGAGTTGATTGAAAATCACTATTTTAATTAATTGATTATATAGTAATTAAATAAGTGGATATATATATATATATATATATATATATATATATATATATAAAGGAAAAAAGGACAAATTTGAAATCTTCTTAATTTTATGTAGTATTTGTGTAGAAGCCCACTACATTAATTTAATACATTTTAAGTGGGTGTTGAGTGATCCTTAATAGGCAACCCATTAGTCTTGTTATTGGAATTTGACAAAGTTTTTTCTTGAATTTGTAAGAAATTAGCTTATTCTTTCCTAAGGTTCGGTGTGAGCAAAAAATAAATTGAAAATATAGATAATCGTAAAATTGATCCGAAATTAAATTAATTTTTTTATTAATCGATTCGATTGATTTGATTATAATTTTTAATTTTTACATGTCATATTTTTAGTTAAATTTTAGATATTTAGATATCGGTTAACTGTTAATTCACGGTTAACCAGTTCATATATAATATATATTTTATTTTTGTTTTATACTTTAAAATATTTTAATTATTTTCTATTTTTCTCTAAAATTTTCATAAAATAATATTTTAAAATAGATTTAAAACATAATTTTCATACCTTAATTTTTTATATTTTTCTATAAAATTTATATAATACTTTAAATTAAATTTATATTATGTCATTTTCTTTAATTATATAGTAATATTTATATGTAATATCCAATTAACTTTTATATATATTATTTTTTATCAAATATAATAACATTTAATTATTATTTCTTATATTTTAAAGTTTATCTTTTAACTTTTAATATTATCCAAAATTTTATTTGATTTAGAATTAAGCATGTTAATTTTCAACAAATATAAATCTATTTTATAATATTAGCTATTAATTTATTGAACATAAATTTTGGCTAGTAAATTATGTTTGCTTTGTAATTTTTATTTTAAATTATTTTTCACATTTAAAATTAAATTGAATTTTGTCTAATTTTTTTATAATTTTATGTTATAAATTTGAATGGTTAATCGAAAAATATTGATTAACCAAATTGAAATCGCATTACAAGAAAATAGCAAATTAGCAACGGAAATTTTGGTTGCTAATTTGGCAGTTGCTATTTTTAGCAACGAAAATTTCATTCCATTGCTAAATTCAACAATGCAAGATTCGGTGAATTGGTCAATTTTAGCAACGGAATATAAGTTATTCGTTGCTAAATTCACCCATAAGTAAAAAAATTAACAACAGTCCTATTCGTTGTGAATCCGTCACTAAAAATTGTAACAATTTTTTAATATCAAAAACCCATGATTGACAAGAAAGAAAGTTTAAGAGATTGCATGCATGGAAGAGCCATTAACTATCAAAATATATGATTACAAGATAATGTAATGTAAACTAAAAATTAGCGGTAAGATAAAATCAATGACATGACATGCAAGCATATTTCAAGATAAATAATCAAAAATAAATTATAATAAATAAATTAAATAAAAATATCAAGAATATTAACAATATGCCTTAAACATGTATTCAGTCACGAGCCTTGTATACACTGCTATAAGTTCCTTGTCCAATTTGTATATCAATGAAGAAGCATATATGTCATGGCTTGAAAATAACTAAGAACACAAAAAACCATGTAGTATTTATTCAACATATGGATTTGACTAATATACGTGGAGTATAAAATTATTTTCTCATCTTTTAAACATAAGAAAAGGTATTACTACAATAATAAGTTACTGCAAAGTCCGTGCAACAGTCTTTGGCAAGTCATCTGGTGCATTAAAAGTCTGACTATGACTGTTCAGGAAATGATACTGGTAGCACATTAACAGGCAAATTGACCTGTAGAATGAGACAATGATCAAAAGTACAGATAACTTCAGCCAAAACAACAAAACATTACAATTTCATGAAAATAAAAACCAATTGATCAATCCATGTGTGCATAAGGGAGCACAATGAAACACAACCATGCAAGTTACCTCATCTGAAATTCCCATAGGCCTAGTTCTTTAAGGCAACTATGCAAGGCCACCCCCAGAAACAACTGGATGAGTTACAGTGGAAGGATTAGACATCCAACCTGCTAGGGGTGGGACTAGTGCAGGTGTAATAATAAACTGAATAATTAAATAGCATCATAAGACAAAACAAATGTATTATAATATTACGGATTAATATATTAATTCCACGTCAAAAGAAAAAAAAATTACAAAGAAAGTTTTCTACAAGCCAACTTGGGTTGACATGCCATATTTGCAAATTCTTGATTTATAATTAGATATACTTTTATTTTTCCTATTTTTTTAAAAGCACATGACAAGAGAGTAATAATGTAATTATAATTAATGAGCATAAAAATTACTTATAAAATATCGGTAATCAATATTTGGGCTCTCAACTGCCAGTGTCTCATTCCCAGCAAGAAAAAACAAGAACCAAAAAAAAAACCATTAATAATATATTTAGAAACAATTAATTAGGTGTATATTTGACACGTAATACACGGCACTTAATAACCATAATGTAAAGTACAAAGAGTTAGTTGCTTTAAGCTGAACTTATATGAATAGGTTTATTAATAAAGAACAAAAATAAGAAAAAAATAAAAATATTACATGCCACTTACAGAAAAATTACAAAATTTAACTCCAATGTACTAGTTAATGTCAAAACTCAGCTTTATACATCAGCCTTTCCCCATAAATTTTTACCTCGATAACTTAAGGTAATTACTAACTACAGCAACTTATGTTGAATATTTTGCATTTCTACATTCAGCAGAAGACATGTGCTATTGAAATTTATAAACAAAATGCCAACCAAGAAAACGAGTTTTCAAATATACAATATTGTAATAACAAATATAACTAGGCAACTTTAGTAAATTAACAATTAGCAGCCACAAACCTCATCTATAATAGCTTGTTTCCTCTTCGAAGCTCTACTGACACTATCAATTGAACTGCCTTCAATGACTGCAAAAAAAAAAAACCATGTCATGGTAAAAAAAATAGAAGGCCAATCAGCATTTTGACATGGCATTTGCCATTTTGAAAGTAGCAAAAAGTTCAAAATTTAAAGTATAAACTATTGGACTAGGTCATATTCTCAAAGTTTTAGTATAGCAATTTTATGCCATTCTTAGAAAGTAAATGGATGTCTGCAAAAATGTAGATAACTTACAAATAGATTCCTCCTCCTTTGATGATGGAAATACAATCTTCACTCCCATCTCCTCCTCAATTTTTTGTTGTGTAGATCCTCTGAGGCAGGTAACTCAGGAGTATAAGAGAACCTAAATAGAATTTATGTTTGAGAATTTCATATGCTGAAATTTGAAACCATACCCTTTTCCTTTGACAAACCGAATTAGAGAAGCACCTACCTGAAAACCAAGTAGAGAAACTGAGCCCAAATGCTTGAAAAATATTATTGAAAAAAACAAAAGAAGAAGAAGAATGATAGCAAAAGTAGATATGTGAAAAAATATTAATTAGTTATTGAATTGTTAGATAACTAAAACAACAAGTTGTTTTAGTTATCTGTTTAAGGGCTAACTAAAACAGCAAACTAAAGCAGCAAAACAGCAAGCTGTTTTAGTTATCTAACAATTCAATAACTAATTAATAACTAATTTAGTTACATCTAATCTCCAATACGGTAATTGAATATAGCAAATTATATTATAGTCATATTTTGCTGGAAAAGAATTAGTAAATAACATCGTTTCTATTAAATTTGTTATATTATAGGGTAGGTGAAGGGTTGTTGGACGATAGCACACTTCATAGCTCGGGTGAAGAGTGCCTTATAAATAGGGGGACAACCATTAGTGTCAAGAAGAAACTGAGCAATCAAAGAAGACTACCCATATTGGAAGCATCAATTTAGCTATCAGGGATTCTCACTTGGCTTCCTTGAGAGAAAGGCTCCAATATGTATGAGATTAGAGCCCTAAGTACATCCTTGAGAGCCAACGCCAAGTTTAATGGCAAGCAACATATTGTGCTTTATAAGGTGGACTTTGAAGCAGGTTAAATTTGCCTTTAACTAATTTTGAGCTTGCTTTCCTAAATCATAATGATCTAACAATCGGATAGGTTCATCCAAATGCATGGCAAACTCTATCTGCTTTATAGATATGGACAACCAAGCATAACATTAATCTTACACTTTAACTCGTTCGAGTTACACATGTAGTTAGGCTACGACCACCATTACGTGCAAGCCCGAGTTGAATATGGCACCTTTCATGGGATTGATTTATTAATAAGAACAATAATAATTATGGCTGATCGAGTAGAAGTAAGCTACTTTGGTTCAATAGAAAGAGCTCACCACTAAAAAGAGAAACATAAAATTGTAGATTGATCCATTTACCCTCGACAAAGCTCGAAAGAAGAAAAAGGGTAATTTCAATTTATTTGTAATCATATTCAATTCTAATATGCTTTTCATCGTTTGGTTTTTTTACAGCTATAAAAAGAGGCAACAACTCAAGCATCGCTAAAAAGATAAGGTAGAAGAAGCAAAAGATTAGGGGAGAGGGAAGTTCGACTCCCCCTGCCTATCCCAGTGAAAGTCAAGTTCCACTTGTTACCACTCCAATTATCAAGGTGGAAGATACCTCGCTTGTAGAGGCAAACAGGCTTACTGCGAAAATAAGAAGTTTGGGGGTAACTACTTCGACTCTATTACCCCTGGACTTTTTATTTTGCACCGTATGTCATGTGTATCGAACGAGATACTAATAGAGGCAAGGGAAGGCATACAACTCCTTTAACAATGAGTTGGCCACTTTCGTACACCATATGTCATGCGCATCGAACAAGGTGGTGCCCCTCCTCAAGCTGTTTGCTAACCAACTAACTACCATGTATTAAAGGAATCAAGTGGAGGTAAACACCTACTGAACTATTTGATTTAATGATTGGCATTACATAATAAATTAACATATTACAAAATAGAGATCTATGATGTGGCTTAAGGAAAAGGATCGAGGATGTATACACTCCACTGAATAAAAGGCCAAGGAATCTGGATGGCTATTTGCTGGATTGAGTTTTATGTTAGTGGTTATGCTTTAGGCCAAACTTTTGAACTTTTATGTAATATCATATTTTATTTTATAAAATGGGTTTTCTTCACAATAATATATTATTGGCATATTACATTATAATTATATTTGTGAATAACAATCTAATTATATTTTAACTATCCCTACTCATTTATCATTAAAGGAATAATGATAAATTAAGACTAGAATGGGTTTGATTGATAATCATGAGATAATTATATATGGTAATATAAATCAAATTTATAGATATTTGTTAGAAAACAAGGTACTGGATAGACCCGTTATAAGAACACTACATGGGTTAGTGTCATAAGTGATCTAATTATAGTTATGTTATCGAATCCTTAGACTTGAAATTATCACAACTTCCTACATAAGGAATATTATGTTTTGACATAATCATACATGATCTTTAATCGGATAATCATAAAGGTTATTATTGGACTTGATGAGAGTCATATAAAGAATAGTGAATAATCAAGATAGAATTTATCTCTCTTATGAGAGATATTTATTGGGCCTCTTGATAAGTAGGACTGAGAAATGCATGACCATGCTCAATTGAATTGATAGAGCAATCAATTTCATTTGATATTATCAGTCTACTTGGTGATTGAGAAACTATATGTTTGAATAATATAAACTTGATATGGACCAAAACTTATCTTCAAATAAGATATCGTATGACCAAAGGATTATAGTATGTTCTATTGATTAGGTTAAAATCGAATTATCGATATTTATATTATTTGGATAGTCATAATATCTTGCTAAAGCCTGCTTATGATTTGTGGGTCTATGATGGAATTGTATACACTACCAATATAATATAAACCTATTGGACCGCACATGTAAAATGTGATGAACGTACTAGGGTTTATTTGAATTTTTGAATTTTAAATATTTGAGATATTAAAAATTCAAAATATTTTCAGTAAATTCTTTACTTTTATTTTTACTTTAGGGTTAGTGTTAATATATGTGTGTGTGTCTTAATACACAACCCTTAAAAAAGGAAAAAGGAGGTAGCCATTCTTAAAAACAATCATTTTACCACTTTGAGAAAAATGAACAAAATAATCAAAATCGTATCCACCATAGAAAGGGAGCTAGCACCCCTGACAGCTTCGATTATCACGTTCGAATGTGGATATTGGTAGAGGGTGGTCATTCATTGGAGCAACATCTGAAATTTAATATTTTTGCATTTTAACAGGTTGGTAATCAACTCTTCTTTTGAATCAATGTGATTGCTTGGATCCTATTTGGGTTTAGATTTTGTTTCTGTTGTGTGTTTCTTTTTTCTTTCTAAACCTAATATTCTGATGTATAATGTTGTTGAACCATTGAAACTTATCAAATTTCTAAACAAATTCCTTTGCATTGCTTCAGTTTTTGCCAATAATAGCCCTACAACAGAGCTTTTCGATTTATTGCTTGTGCACCTTCATGTGCGCCATATATTCCTTTATATATTTCTTAGAAAACATAATTTTCTTCTTCTGTGTTAAGGAAAAATGTTTAAGGGTGGGAGAAAGACTACCAATAAACATTATCATCCAAAATGGCATATACAGACTGTATTGTTGGACTATCTTTCAGGCTCGTGTTTGGTCATTAGAAAGAGTGTATATGCTTAAGTATTGATAAATTGGTAGATGTCAGCCATTCATTGGTTCCTGCAATTGGATTGTATAGGTGTCATAGGTCGACTGAGAGATAGTAGCGCAATCTGCAGTTTAGATTGTGCTTTTAAGAGAGGCTTGCTTGGTTAAATCATCTACACCTTATTCTCAGCATGAGGTATCTGCTCAATTATCCATGTCCCCTTTGCTTTCTCTAATCGAGATAATAAAGTGGCCACACATGTTTTGTACCAAATCATTATGTGTTTATTAGCTTTGAACTTACCAAGCAATTAGTTAACAACATCAATTGGTTAACAACAAGTTGGAAGTAAAAAAATGACCAAAAAGTCCAGTCTTACCTCGAGAGCAAGCTGTGAGCTAAAACAGAGAACTTCATACTCGGCAACATTATTGGATGCAGAAAATAATATTTGAGCCATTCCTGGAATGAAGATATTTTCCAAACCGGTTAATACTATTCCAACGTCGGCTCCTTTAAAAAGATTGCACCATTAATATACAAATTTTAAGAACAAATGATTGGTTTTGATGGAATAGTGTGAAGTTTGGCCACAAAGTCAACAAAGATTTAAGCTCTCACGGTAGAGTGAGGTTTATAATGGAAATCAAATTTCCCAAGGCGAGCAACTCATTCGATAAGTCTTCCTAATGCCTTGAGCCTCTGCAATACCTTCCTATGACAAGTATTTGTCCACACTATCATAGTATGGGCTTAGAAATAAGGTCGAAGCTTGATTATTAAGGTTACCAAGGCAAAAACAAATTGTTCCAGTATAAGGTATCGTCGCTTAAAACCTCGTAGGACTTTTTAGTATAATAAATGGGGAATTTTTTTGTATTCTCTTTCAGAATCAAAATCAGGCCAATAACACCTTTAGAAACAGTCAAATACATGTACAATATTTTGCCCACTTGAGGTTAGCTAAGTAATTGTGGCAAACTGAGGAATTGTTTTAATGCCTTAAAAGCTTGTTGAAATTCTGAGGCCATTCGAAGTTCTTTAGATTTTTAAGTACCTTGTAAATAAAAGACAATGTTTAATCGAACAAGAAATGAATTTGATTAGGGTTGTTACCTTGCCATTAAGCTTTTGCACCTCCTTATTGGACGTTAGTGGTTCAATATCCAAAATAACATAGATTTTTGCTGGGTTGACTTCTATTCCCCTTTCAGAGATCATGGACAACAAAAATTTATCGGACTGCAAGCCAAAGGCACACTTTTCTGGATTAAGCTTGAAACCAAACTTTCTTTGGGTGGATAAGGTTTTTTTGAGTCAAGTGGGTAAATTTTTTAAAGTCTCACTCTTTATTATCATGTCATCTACATAAATTTTCATGTTTCGTTCGAGTTGGTTGGACAAGAGCTTATTTATTGGTCTTTGATAAGTGGTTCCAATATTTTTTTAGGCCAAAAGACATAATATGATAACAGTAAGTAACTTAATGAATAATAAATGTGGTCTTTTTTTCATCAGACAGATTCATTAGGATCTAATGATAGCCCATCAAAGCATCTAGAAAAGCATACTTCTCAAATTTTGATTTTTTTTTTTATTAATCTCTAATTCTAATGCTAGTTATAAAATAAAATAAAATATTCTAACCAAGTGACAAAGAAAAAGAGTAAAAAGTCTAAAATTGTCTTAAAAGAATTGCGGACTTACAATCAATAGCTGGCATGTGCTGACTTGATGAAGCAAATGGAATTTTATTTTATTTTATTTTTTTACAATTTTTATCTGATTTTATTCTAAGGTTATTAAAGGAGAAAGTATTGTTAGATTCGATGTTGGTATACCTTATCATTAAACTTCACCATTTATGAAATTTTTTTTATCTAATTTTGGTCCATAAATTTCTCATAATGTATTAGCATGTAAAATTAATGACTATTTACCCATTACTTTCTCAATTTCTTTATTTTATAATGTATTTTCTTATTGATTTTGTTTATGAACTTGTTTATGATCTAATTTAAGTAAATATTTTAATTGAACTTTGGATCTTAAATTATTAAAATTTAATAGCCACTTTAAATTTTTTAATTAATATTAACATTTTAATTTGATTAATGAATAAATTTTGATCTTAGAGGAACACTTAAGAAAAAGGAGGGTTCACCGTATTTTTTGCATAGCATCTAATGGAATTTTTCAAAAGTGAAGGTGCGCACACCCTCACCACGATGTATCTCCTTCGCTGATTTGCAAAAGAATGACGACTTAGATCTTGTTAGTCTTCCATTGTATCAAGGTAGAAGTGTCGGAGAATATGTTTGATTTCTTTCGCATCTTGAAGGATTTTGAAAGATTTCATTGCGAAAGGTGAATCAAAGAGTAAAGAAGAGAAATGGATGTCAAGAGCGGATTGGGATTAAATAAATTTCCTAAATTGCATGAGATGAACGACGATTCCTGAAGGTAAACTAGAGTAAGCCTTTGTTTGAATGATGGTAGATAAAAGTAAATAAGAATAATTAAATTATTATGTTTATTTTATAAAAAATACAGAATAACTGAGAATAGAATAAAATAAGTGAGAATAATTGATTACTTTATATATTCAAAAATAGTTAATCCTAATTTGAAAGAATATGAAAGTAAATCTTAATTATATATATATATATATATATATATATATATATATATATATATATATATATATATATATATATATATGGTTTTTAAATTATAAATAAATTACTTTCAATTACTCTATCATTGTTTACTTTCATTTACTCTATTTTCATTTACTTCCATCAACCATCTTACAAATAAAGACTAAAAGTTTTGCACAGAAGAATGAACTTAGTATCTATTAGTCTTTTTATTTTGTTTTGTTTACCTATTGTATCCTAAAATTAATTATAAGCACCACTAGGAATGTGCATCGATCCGAACCCGACCCAAACCTGACACCTAAAATTGTTATATTTTCCTTACCCGATCAGACCCTATATAAATATAGAGCCCCTACCCGATTAATCCCTTTTTTTGGATCCTAATTTGAATAACCCGAATTTTATTTTTTTAATTTACATATTTAAATTAAAATTCTAAATTAATACAAATAAATAATATTAAATATCATAAAAAATATTTTAAAAATATAACAAACTAACAATTTCAAAATTATATTAAATATATATTATATATTAATTAATATTGTAGAGAAATTAATATTTTTATTTATATATTTAAAAAATTGGGTTGTTAGGTCGGGTTAGTTGGGTTTTGACCTGGCCTACCTCTAATATCAAAAATCAATCCGATTCTATTAATTCGATTAATTCCATCCAAATTGATCAATTTGGTTCGAGTTGGTCGGGTCGGACCATTTTTGCATACCCCTAAGCACCACAACAAGTGTGCAGAAATATCCATCTGGTCTGAAGCTGAGCTGGCATAAATCTTAAACCTCACCTAGGCCTACCCTTTCCCCTCAACTGGTCTGAATCAATTTTCGCACCTAGATAAATAAACTATCCATTCTTTCAAAATCCTACTCTACGAGCAAGACTATAATGGTTATGAGCGAAGTTTGTGGCCTCCGGAGTTGCTGCCTCCGCTTCCTTCGCCCCTTTCCACTGCCACTAAATACCCGCCGCCGATTCGCCACCTCCACTACATGCTCTGTTTCTACCTCTGACAAGAAAGAGAAGGTTATTGTCATTTCTGGCCCCACCGGCGCCGGCAAGAGTCGCCTTGCTTTGGAGCTTGCCAAGCGGCTTAACGGCGAAATCATCAGCGCCGACTCCGTCCAGGTCATTCATTCTCGTCATTTTTCCTGTTATGGAGATTCCAGCAATTCTTAGTTCTTGTTTTTCTTTTTGAAAAACAATGGGTTGATTCGATTTTTTTTTTGTTTTTTGAAATGTTAATTTGGACGTTTGATTGCTGAGAAATATGTGGTGTAATAAGAGAAATTCGAGGTCTCTAGTCTTCACAGTTTTGTTATGGAGGATACTAAATGTTGAAAGGAAATTACTTTTTTGTTGGAACATGGGCGAGGAATATCATTGTTTGTGCCTAATCCACAAAATGTATGCTCATAAGGGCTAGTAGAATCTCTTCCAGGTTGATTTGATTTGGTATGGCTTGAATTGCAGGTATACCGCGGGCTCAATATTGGATCTGCAAAGCCTTCCCCAAGTGAAAGAAAGGTTTCTTCTTGAGAGTTATTTTCATGTTGTCTGTGTGGCTTCTAATGTTGAATGTCACTTTTCGATGGATTAAAAGAAAATCATGATAAATAAAAGCAATGTGCATTTCATTACAATCTCAAATTTTATCACTTATCCATACATAATGATTTTTACATTGACTGGACTGCGTTAAAATACAAGAATGTCATGAATTTATATTTTGTTTAAACGAATATGAATGCTTTAGGTGCTTGCATTTCTGATCCACCCATTGCTTAATGGATGTGACGAGGTTACATTTAGGTGCTGCTTCAAGAGAGAAAAACAGTCATTCATAATCTCATAATTTAGTACAATTCTGGGGCATTTTTTGAGAACTCAACTATTGTTAATTGATGCTTTAAGCATTAAAAAATAGATTTTTGCAGCAGAAAAAAGGGAAAAATATCCATTCATAAGATACTGGCAGTGTACAGATTTTTTGTGAGTAAAATTTTTTTATCAATCCATCCCAAGTTTAGAAGAAAAGAAAAAAGCACTCAGCATCATAAATTTTATCATGGTGCAATGTTTTCATATATACGCCCTTGTTAGGACTGATCCTAACAATTAGTTAATGAAGAATTCTGGGTAAGAAACTTAGAATAATGAACAAAAGGATTAAGGAAAGAAAAGAAGAAGAAGAAGAAGAGAGTGGAGAGAATTAGAATAAGACTGAAGAGAGATTTGGGAGAGAAAAGAGATAGGAATAATCTAAATTGTATTGCAATGATTAGTGGTCCCAAAGAATGTTGCAATGCTATAAAGGAAAAAGTGGGACAGCTGTGCTAAAAGACAAGAAAGCATGCAATTTTGCTATCAAAGAATTTGTCTCCTACTAAAGGCTAATAACTAACTTCGTTTTACCAACAATAATGGAATTTAACTAACTGCATTCAATTGACAGTTTTATCCCTCTTATGATACTTAACAAACCCTTCCCATTCCTCAAAGTTAAGAAGGTTGGAAACTGATACTGAATGTAGTGGGCATCCTCCCAAATAGAGTCAATAGATGGTAAGCCTTGCCATTTGATTAGAAGTTGTTTGATGTGAGTGTCTCTAGCTAGAGTATTTTTGGAATTCAGGATTTCTCAAGAGTGATGAAGAATTCACCATCAATAAGTGGAGGAAAAGAGGGTAAAGGTGTGATGTGATCTCCAATTTTCTTCTTAAGGAGGGAAACTTGAAAGACTGAATGTATTTTGCAGGTAGGAGGTAGATTTAATTTATAAGAAACATGGCCAATCTTAGCAACCACTGAAATGGAACCATAATATTTAGGTGTTAACTTTAGAGACTTTCTAATAGCCAGAGTAAGTTGCCTATGGGGTTGAATTTTTAGGTACACTGATGGAGAAGCTGCTATTCAAATTGGGCCGGACTCACTTGGGCCTAGGAAGCTGCAAATTTGTGCTCATAAGAAGAAGAGAGTGCACTTGGGAGTCAAGAAGGCAAAAATACAGCAAGGACAGTGGGGGGAATTTGGTTGAAATAATTCGGTTAGGGCAGAGTGCGTGCACCTAGTGTCCAGCTTGGCACCCAGGGAGAAAAACGATTTTAGCATTTCTTTTGTTTTGGTTATATAAGCTAGGAAGAGAGGGGGAGAGGGGATCTTTTGAATATCAATTGTATTTTGCTGCTGTTGAGCAAGGCTCCTTTTGGAGAGGGAAGTTAGCTTCCTGGGATTATAATGCTGTTTTACAATCATTTATCAATGAAATTCAACCTTCTTTTCATCCATTTCCCTATTTGATTGCTGTTTTACTTGTTTTATTTGGTTTTCTTAATTTTGTTCCTTATCAATTGGCGCCGTCTGTGGGAAACCTATCCCTCACATACAAAATTAATCGAAGATGAATCATCCAATCCAAACAAGCTTAATTGAAATTCGAGATTCAATAGCAGCCTGTCAGAGGACCATTGATTCACTTCATAAATTCGCTACAGATTACTTTAGGCGTATGAATGCCCAGCCCAAGAAATTTGTGGAAGAAGAAGATCAGCAATCTAACAACAAAACCGAGCTGAGCGACGAAACAAACAAGTCCCAAACACAAACTGAAAAACAGATCGATGAAGGCACGATGGTGGAAGAACCAGAGGAAGAAGATAAGGAGGAAGAGATGTTGTTGATGACTCAGACTATGGATTTCCAGGTTGCTGCTGAGTCGGAAACACCACGTTCTCGTGAAGAACTCATCTCAAACAATGAATCTCCGGTCAGAACGTTTTACTATTCCAATGCCAGGTTCCAGGAAAAAATCGAAAAACAAGCCAAAGCAAAAGAAACAGAAGATCAATACTGCAACATTGAACCCGACTCTGACCATGAGACACCTAGAAGAGTTTTCATCCAATCCAATACCAGATCCAGCCAACCAAGTTTCACCCAACTAGATCCTTGTGTTCGAACTAACCTTTTTGGGGTGGGTTCGATGTCCTTACCCAAGTTTCGGGTGTCGAAAATCATAGAAGAAAAGCCTCAAAGTTGGGACGCAAAGGTGGCGCTATACTTCAGCGTGCATTCGACGCCGAAAAAGATGAAACACGCCATTGCTCCGATGCGTGTCACGGGAGCTGCTCTTTCATGGATTTCGTAGACACTCCAAGACAACCCTCATATGGCTTGGGAGCAGTTCAAGCGTCGGTTGAATCGTCGAGAGAGAGGAGGTGGCGTTTGGAGCAGATCTGAGCTATCTCAGGCTTCCCGATCAGATCGAACGTTTATTCTCAGGGATACGGGTCAACCCAAACCGCAATTTAGAGTTGTGGGCTCTGGCCCAATGACCCAAGTTGAAGGCCCACACAAGCTTGGCAGCTTGTTCTTGCCCACCGCAATGTTTCCTCCCACCAGATCGCAGCAACCATCAGATCACATCTCAGAGAACCAGCTTTTCGTGGATACAGGGCAACAGACAAGGGGGTCTCTTCGCCATTCACTCGGTGCTGTTTCTAAAATCATTCATCTTCCATGTGCTGAGGGGATTTTGGAGGTAGCAATCAAGAAGATTCATGACAATTCGAGCTCATTTGTTCTCGAAATGGGGACGGAAGAGATGCCAGCTACCATGCGTTGGAGCTCTCAGGTCATGTCCAATAGGCCAATTGGTCGGATTATGTTCTTGCGGGGGGATTTAGTTGTTCCATATACATTTGCTGGAGTTTTAAGTGGTAACATATCTTATGGCCTTCTTAATACTCCTTCAGTTACTGTTGAGTTGAAAACCGCAGACTCTTATGTAAGTACAATGAGGACTGCTAGAATTTGTGTTGAAATTAAGGATCGAGGGGCAAGCATAATGGAGCAATCTAAAGCATTAGCAAAAAGCGATCATGGACACATCCATACTCAAGAAGGCTTACTTAATGCGGTTGTACAACTAGTTAAGGCACCTGTTGCTATCCTTGAGAAGTTTAAAGAGTCCTTAGAGCTTCCAGAAGATCTTCTAACAATTGTTATGCAGAAGCACCAAAAGTGTTTGGCCATTGCAGAGGCTGCTGGGGGTGTTGATCTGTCGTTTGGGAACAAGATTGGAGTTCAATATAGTCTTTGGGGAGGTTTTGTGTTCAACTTAGGAACTAAAAAACATAGGGATCAATCCTTTGATGGTATTGACAAATTGGACTATCCAGGATGTTTTGCTATGACAGAGCTACACCATGGTTCAAATGTTCAAAGCCTCCAAACCATTGCAAAATTCGACCTAATTACAGATGAATTTGTAATTGACACCCCTCATGATGGAGCCATTAAGTGGTGGATTGGCAATTCTGCGTTGCATGGTGTCCAAGCCCTCATTGTTCCAATAAGAGATATGAAGACCCACCGATTTGGAGATGTTTCTCGGGATGAGAAGTACACTAACAGCCTGCCGACCATAAATAAACGATTGGCTGCCACGCTAGGGGAACTTGTTGGTGGAAGAGTTGGGCTTGCATATGCTTCAGTTGTTGTACTCAAGGTTGCTGGAACAATTGCCATCCGATCTTCTTTGCTGCGCCAGCAGATTGGCCCTCCCAATCAGCCTGAAGTCAGTATTCTTGACTACCAGTTGTTTGGAAGTAAAGTTGCTGAGGGTTATAGCAATGGAGAGATTTTCCTTTGGAACATTCCTGCTACTCCAATGATAAGAACTGAAAGAGCAGACAAGGGCATTTAAAATGTTCCTACAAATAAACTCAATTTGGGATATAAGTTGGACAAAATCCCTATGGCATCACTAAAGTGGCTTCATGCTGATGACAAGGTAAGTCGGCTCTATATTGTGGGTGCATCTAACTTTGCATCTAACAACTTGTTACAGGTAATCTTGTTGAATGAACCTACTAAAACTTGCACAATCAAGTTGGGGTTTCACTTCTGGAGTGGTGAGGCCATTGCATTTGCCTTTCCTTCTCCAGTCTCTGTCCTAAGTCTTGAGGACAAGACTTTATTTAAAGAGGGTGGCATTGATGGAGAAGCTACTATTCAAATTGGGCCGGACTCACTTGGGCCTAGGAAGCTGCAGATTTGTGCTCATAAGAAGAAGAGAGTGCACTTGGGAGTCAAGAAGGCAAAAATACAGCAAGGACAGTGGGGGAATTTGGTTGAAATAATTCGGTTAGGGCAGAGTGCGTGCACCTAGTGTCCAGCTTGGCACCCAGGGAGAAAAACGATTTCAGCATTTCTTTTGTTTTGGTTATATAAGCTAGGAAGAGAGGGGGAGAGGGGATCTTTTGAATATCAATTGTATTTTGCTGCTGTTGAGCAAGGCTCCTTTTGGAGAGGGAAGTTAGCTTCCTGGGATTATAATGCTGTTTTACAATCATTTATCAATGAAATTCAACCTTCTTTTCATCCATTTCCCTATTTGATTGTTGTTTTACTTGTTTTATTTGGTTTTCTTGATTTTGTTCCTTATCATACACCAGGGTAGGTTGCCTATAGGTTTGAATTTTTAGGTACACCATATCTCCCTCCAACTTGAAACTCCCTTTTCGAGTTCTTTTTATCTGCATGTTGCTTCATTTTGTTCTTAGAAGTAGCCAATTGCTCCTTGAGAAAGGAGTTTATAGTTTCTGTGCTTTGCATATATTCTTTTATTGTTGCTACTGAAGCAGGAAGAGAAGGAAGAACAAGTAGAGGAAGTGCTTGGCTATACACATCTTGTTAGGGACTCATTGGCTCATTTTAGTGGTTGAATGCAAGTTTGTGTTGTACCAATACTCAGCTAGGTTGAGCCATTTGGTTGGTTTGTGGAAGGTCATATATCTCAAGTAACCTTCTAGGCTCTTGCTAAGCCCCCTTGTCTAGCCATCAGATTGTGGATGATAAGCTATAATGAATTGTAGCTTAGTGCCTAATCGCTTCATGAGCTCTTGCCAAAAGCCCCCAGTAAAGATCCTATCTCAGTTAGAAAAGTGGACGAGCTAAAGGAATGAAATGGCCCACCTTAGAAAACCGATCAACAACTGGGGTAGTGTCATAATCTCCTAACCTTGGTAGATTTTCAATGAAATCCAGTTAAATATCAACCCAAGCAGTAGTAGGAATAGGCAAAGGATGGAGTAAGCTCGTGGCTAGTGTTGATTCAACCTTGCATCTCTGACAAGTGTCACATTTAGTGACCTAATCAATAACCTTTTTATAAATGGTAGGCTAGTAGAAGGATTTTTGAAGTTTGTGTAAAGTACCTCTTATGCTAGAATGGGCCCCAAAATGAGAGGCATGGCAAACAACGATCAATGGTGCGTTTACTTATAAAAAATAATTTTCTATTTTTTAAGAAATTTGAATTATTTATTTTCTATAAAAAATTTAGAAAATATTTTTATTTATCAACAAATGAAAAATTGGAGTGTTTATTTTCTGTATATATATATATATTAAGATTTTTCAGAAAATTTAAAAAATATATTTTATTAATTTTTTAATCTCTTCTTTATTTTAGAAAACTGAAAAATTTATTTTTTGTTCTTTATTTTATAAAATTGACCAAAATAAACATGATATTTATTTTATGTGGAAAACTTTTTTGAAAAATTAGAGCAGTTTTCTTCAAGTAAATAGGAATCAATTGTTGCTTGAGGGTGGTGTTGGAACCAATGTATAATTTCCCTTTATATCTTACTAACCTGACATGCAAGTTGTGGTTTGGAAGGCTAAAAGAGGAGATTGCCAGCTACAGGTGTAGGTGTTAGAATAGAGAGTTTACACCAATAGCTCAAAATAAGAAAATGAATCAAATGCAGATTTGGAAGATGGAATGGATTGATTTTATTAATAAAAAGGACAGATACAATCCCCTAGGAAGATAAACTTCCCTATCCAAGAATGGAGCCCTGCTAAGAAGCAAAAATTACAATCTCATTACAAAAATACCCCCTCAAAAGCAAAACCGTTTATCCCTGGTATCTAGCTAGGCCTAGGCCTAACTAACTCTACCAACAAGAATTCCAGCTCAATAACAGAATTATTGGTTTCCCTCTTTGCCCTTGCCCTGATGTTTCTTCCTGCAGGTGTAGACCTGCAGCTTTTTAGGCCCAAAAGAGTTCTGGTCCAGCTCCACGTCTTCCACCTCAATTTCTCCATCAGTAGGAGCATAGTGCTTCCCCAATTCAATTATGAATAATGATTGAAATAGCTAAGAGAGTAGGAGGTGTTCTCTCATACTTCCTTAAGAGGGCATCGACAACCTTATTATCAATTCCCTTCTTGTAATGAATGGCATAGTCAATGCCTAGGCGCTTGGTAATGCCTTTCATTTGGATGTAATTAGGTAGTCTTTGTTCTTGAAGATGATTAATGCTCTCATGTCAGACCTGATGGTGATAGGTCCTTGCTTAAGGTAGTGCCTTCATTTAGTGACTGCAAAAGGAATTGCCAAGAGCTTTCTCTCATAAGCAGAGAGTTGCTGAGTTTTAGGACTAGTGGGTATAGAGAGGAAAGTAATAGGTCTATCTTGTTGTTATAGTACAACACCTATTCCTAAGTTACTTGCATCACATTCCAATGTGAATGGTTGGCGGAAGTTAGGTAGAGCCATAATAAGAGCTTGTGTCATCAACCCCCGAAATTGATCAAAAGTTGTTTGAGCTGTGGGTCCTCAAATGAAGTTGTCTTTTTTAATACATTGGTGAGAGGTTGGTTGACAACTCCATACCCCTGGATAAACTTCCTATACCCAGTGAGGCATAAGAACCCTCTAAGCCCTTTTAAGTTTTGAGGAGGCCAAGTGATCATGGTGTCAATCTTGCTTGGGTCGGTGGCAATCCTTGAACCAGAGAGAATGTGACCCAAATAGGAGACTTGCTTCTGCCCCATTTTACACTTAGATTCCTTGGCCTAAAGTTGGTGGTCCCTGAGAAAATCAAAAGCAAGTTGAAGGTGGAGCAAGTGTTATTCTTCAGCAGGACTATAGATAAGGATATCATTAAAGAATACTAGGACAAACCTCTTGAGATGTGGTTTAAAGATACTGTTCATGAGGGACCAGAATGTGGCAGGAGCATTGGTGAGCCCAAAGGGTACAACCAGAATTTCATAGTGCCCTGAGTGTGTTTTGAATTCTGTTTTGGGAATATCAGCTCTCCCATCCTGATTTGATAGTAACCAGACCTTATATCTAGCTTAGTGAAGATAGTGTCCCCATGCAATTCGTCCATTAAACCCTCCACCAAGGGAATGGGAAACTTATCTTTAACTGTGACCTTGTTGAGCTCCCTATAGTCTATGCAAAATCTCCAGGTACCGTCCTTTTTGTTGACCAGAAGCAAATGGGCTAGAGCTGGGTTGGATGATGGAATTGGTTAACATCTTCTCAACAAGCTTATCCATTTCATTCTTCTGATTATGGGAATATCTGTAAGGTTTGATATTAAAAAGTTGGGTTTGAGGTTCAAGTGAGATTGAGTGATCATGGGTTCTTTTGGGTGGTAGTGTTCTTGGTATGCTGAAAAGATCTTGGTAATGTGAGGGGAGTTGTTGAATAGCTGGGGAAGTAGCTGAGGGAGGAGGGGCTGTGACTGCTGGAACAGATAGTGAGCAATGATGAAAAATATTTTGGAAGTGAAGCCTTGCCATGCGTAAGCTTGTTAATTGACTTGGTAGAAATCATTTTCAATGAGGCTTGCTCATGAAGCCTTTTAGTTCCAATGGCTTCCCATCCTTTTGGACTGTTAGGGTAGGCCTGGCAAAGGCAAATGTTACTGGATTGTAGCCTTTTATCCAATCCACTCCTAGGATAGTGTCGTAATCCCCATGCTCAAATACCTTGAAATTGAATTCAAACTGACACCCTTGCATTTGCCAAGTGCAATGGTTGCATTTCTCCTGAACTGATATTCTCCTTCGATTAGCTTCCATGACAGTAACAGGAGAGACCTTGGTAACTGACAGCTTGAGGTCCTTGACTAGTTTGGAGTCTATAAAGCTGTGGGTGCTCCCTTTGTCCATCAACAGCATAATGGCTATACCTTTCAACTGTCTTCTTAGCTTAACGGTGTTATCACTCAATCCCCCATCCACAACATGCAAGGAGAGTTGGACTTGTTCTAAGGGACCAACATCATCAAGTTCTGGTGGTTCCTCTACATACTGCCAATTATCCTCATCTACTCCCACTTCCTCAAAAGTTTGTAGGGCTAAGATCTTCTTCTCACTACACCGATGCCCTAGGTAGTATTTGTCCCTACATTTGTAACGACTTCCTGGAGGTCTTCTGTTATTAGGGTTAGAATATTTATTACTTTGGGATGCACCATTGGAGGTGGAGTTACTGCCTTGAGGACTTATGTTGGGGGTGGGATTGGTGGTTCTTGGGCTATATTGAGTGTTTGGGAGAGTTGGGTTGTTCTAGGTTCTATTGTTAGTGAATGACTTGGGGTATGGCTTGGGTTTAATGGCCTCCAGATGCTTCTCTTGGCGCTTGGCCTTAGCTCCTGTTGTATAGAGATCATTGGGATTAAATATCCTAACACTTCTGATTTCTTCTTTTAATACTCTAATGAAACAACTGATATAGAAGGAATCAGTATGATGGGGAAATGTTTTCTCCATTTTTAACTTAAGCTCTCCAAATCTATCCTGGTAAGCCTCCACTGTTGAGGTTTGCTTAAGCTTCTTTAGTTCTTCAGTAACATCAAGTTCTTCCCCATCTCTAAACTTGGAATGAAGAGCATCAGAAAACTCCTCCCAAGTAATCCCTTCCTTGTTCCTTCCCAATTCAGATACCAAGCATTAGCCTTACCAAGCGAGAACAGGCTAGCAAGGTCTACTTGTCTATCAGGCTGAACTTCACAAATCTCAAAGTACTTTCTGCTATTACTAACCCAAGATCATCACCCCCCTCAAATGTAGGCAAATCACATTTTGGGAGTAGCTTATTGAAACATGTTCTACCCATTCCCACTGATTCTCATCCTTCTCTATCTACTGGCGTGGGTAACAGCCCCCTCCCCAAGTTAGATGAATCTGGAAACAAGGTTTTGAGTTTCTTTTACCTCTAGCACTAGCACTAGCTGGTGAAGATTGGCTGATAGGAGGGGTAGTGGTGGTTTGGGTTGGTTGGTTTCCTTGGATGAGCTGAGCCAAGAAGGCTATAGATCTCTGGCTTTCCAGTTTGAGCTCCTCATAGTGAATCTGAGACTTCTTCTGATCTGCTCTTAGGTGGATCTGCTCTTGGTGCATCTCCCGTAGTTTGGTATCAGGAGACCCAAACTTAGCTTCCAATTGATTTAGGTAGGATCCTCCTTGTTCCTCCAACTTGGAGCTCAGTGAATGCAACTGTTCTTCCATTTCTTCCATGGGAGCTGAAGCTTCTTCAGTCAGTCCTCCCTTGGTCTTTTTAGCTGTGGTGTTCTTGCTCATTGTGTATCATGGAACTGTCACTGCTCTGACACCAGTTGTTCGGACTAATTCTAACAATTAGTCAATGAAGAATTCTGGGTAGGAAACCCAGAATAATAAACAGAAGGATTAAGGAAAGAACAGAAAAAGAAGACAATAGAGAGAATTAGAATAAGACAGAAGACAGATTTGGGAGAGAAAAGAGAGAGATGGATAATCTGAATTGTATTGCAATGATTAGTGGTCCCAAAGGACGTTACAGTGATATAAAGGAAAAAGTAGGACATTGTGCTAAATGACAAGAAAGCATGCAATCTTACCATCACAGAATCTGTCTCCTACTTAAGGCTAGAAACTAACTTCTTTTTACTAACAATAACATACTTTAACTAACTGCATTCAATTGACAATTTTACCCGTCCTGTGATACTACCAGCCCTCCTTTAGGATAAGCCAAATTCAATGAGGCACATGTTTTATCAGCTAGGTGTAGCAGTTCGTCTGAGCACACACTTTACCTGTTTACCTGCCAATGAATATGCAGTATAAGCACACACTTTACCTGCTTACCTGCCTATGAATATGCTGTATATTTTTCTTATGCTGTCACATCAATCATTATCTAGAGCTTGATTACAAAATATGCATTGTATTCATTTTTATCATTAAACAATTTGTTGCAGGAAGTTCCACACCATCTGGTCGATATATTAGACCCATCTGAAGGTAAGTTTCTTGCAGTACCAGCTTATGTCAATAAGGGTCTTAAAACATTATTGTTAATGGTAAATTGTTTGATGCTATTTGTTTTCTTTTTTCTTTTTTTTTTTTATAGTACAGTACTTACTAATAGTTTTCCTTCAGATTATTCAGTTGGAAAATTTTTTGAGGATGCAAGGCAAGCCACAATAGATATTATGGACAATGGTCATGTTCCCATAGTAACTGGTGGGACTGGACTGTATTTACGATGGTATGTTTCTGCCAATTTTTAGGAAGATTTTCCAATGCTTTTGGTGTAGCAAACCTGTCATCACAATGTTTAAATGTCTTGACATCACCCTGGGATAACAATTGTCATCATCTCAGTATTTAAGTAGCCATCATCCCAGAATAATAACTTGTTGGCATCATCACAGATAAGAACATGAATTTATCATTTGTTTTATTTTTCTTTTTTATCTTCAGTCATTTTGATGTTCATATTCAATATTCATAACTAGCTGAATGAATTGGAAAGCTAGTTAAATGGAATTGAAAATGGTGATTTAGGTCTTTTCTTTTATGGTCATTTCAGAATCATACAAGTCCTGCAATACTGTTAGAAACACTATATTGTGAATATTAAAGCTGATTTTGGGTTGTGCTTTTTCCTGGGAATACACCTGTATGCCATAGATCATTTTGTAAGCATCCTGAAAGGACTTTGTTCTTGTCTTCTCTAGCTGCTGCAACTTGCTCCTTTTTTTTTCTTTTTTTTCTGAGACGAGTTGCCTTTCTTATTCCCTAACTGCCCCTAAGGGTGCAGTTTATTCTCTTTGAGGGTGCTTATGACTAGACAGAACATTGCTAAATTGGGTTTTGATTTGAATTCACATGTTTCGGTACACTAGTGTTTGTAAATATGGGTTATGAATGTAAACATGCATAAACATGTGTATTCTTTCTTTTCTGTAATAAACAATTTGAAAATTTGTATCTCATATGCATTGCTGCTTACAAGTATAACAAAGAGCACATATATTGCCATGTTTAATTAAAATGGCTTTTCTGAGTTTAAAGGTCTGAAATTTGACTGCTTTATCCAACACTTTATGCACTACTGAAATCCTGGTGTCATGTTATGTGTGCTTTTGCATGGAATGATTATCAAGGCATTGCATAAGACATTTAGTTTTAATATATTTCGGGAATAACATATAGAACTAGGAAAAAAGGTATTTGTGTGGAAAATGTTCAGTCATCTGTTTTATGTCACCATTAGGTTTGTATATGGGAAGCCAGATGTCCCAAAAGCCTCACCAGAGGTTGCATCTGAAGCATACTCTGAGCTTGCAGAATTGGAGCAGAATGGGGACTGGGATGCAGCTGTACAATTAGTGGTCAAAGCAGGAAATCCAAGAGCCCAGTCTTTGGCTGCAAATGATTGGTATAGGTTACGACGCAGCCTTGAGATAATCAAGGTTAATATGTAATATTCTCCAGCTATACTATTGAACACTAGAATCGCCCTTCCCATTTCAGATAGCACACTATAAATATATCACATTAATCCATTTGACATGCATTCTTCTAATATTTATTCTTTCATTGGAATTCCCATACTGGAGTAGCTTCTCAATAATGGCTTGGGGTTTGTCAAGTTAATCCTCAGCTTCTTCTTCTTCTTCTTTTAAAACATTGAGTTAATGCTCAGCTTAGTTCTAATATTAAAACATTGAGTTAAGGCTCAGCTTAATTCACATATTAATTCAAGTATATCCATGTATATAAAAACCATTCATTTATGTTTTTTTGCCTTGGCAGGCTAGTGGATCTCCTCCATCTGCTTTTCAAGTTCCATATGATTCTTTCAAGGAACAATTTGGCACAAGTTTAACAGAGAGGTCTTTCAATGGGAATCCACCCGGTGATGTAGATGAGGAAGTTAAACCAAAGGATTTGGACTATGATTTCATTTGTTTTTTCCTCTCAAGCCCCAGACTCGATCTCTATAGATCAATTGATTACCGATGTGAAGACATGCTTTCAGGTAAATTCTATCACGAGGCACAATTGTAATATAATTCTTCTCATGAGACTTCTTAAATTTTCTGAATTACATATTGCACTTTGTTTTGACAAAGGAATCTTCATTTTACTTTTAAGCTTCTGTCTATGCATGATATAATCTAATGGAAGGCTACACTGTTTGGGAATATTTATGTTTGTATCATTTGAATTATTTTATAATAAAGGTAAGCATTTCTGCCATGGTAAGCAACATATATGTAGCAAGACTTGTATTGGAAATTTTCCAAACTATTTGTTTTGACAGGGGAATAATCTTCATTTAACTTATTGCTTCTGCATATACATGATACAATCTCATGGAAAGCTGTTTGGGAATATTTATGTTTTATATCATTGGGATTGTTTTAGAACAAAGGTGCATGACATATTATATGTAGCAAGATTTGTATTCAGATAATGAAGTTGTTTAGGAACTATCTTTGCTTAGGCTTGCATCGCACTTCCTGGAGGCACCAGCGCAGTCAACTGTAATGGCTATGCATTCTCTTGGATAACTAACTGATATTTTTGAGTGGGAAGTAACATGTCATGTACTTCTTGTCTATACATATCTGCATCTATTTGATTGTTTGTGGGAGAAAACTTTTACATATTCTGTCGGTTTGGATAGATACTGCTTTTTTTTTTTTAAATCTCCAACATGGTTGAATTTCAGTTCTTTTAATTGTTTTAGCCATTGCTGCAGGGAAAAAATTTTGAATAGCAGGAAATGTTATTATGCTTCTCTAATGGTATCTAATGTGGTTCATTGTTTACCATAAGATGTTGGATTTGGCATTTTCAACATCTTGTTACATAATTTAGATTGTTTCTTTTACTTTTTAGTCTGTCTATAGGTTAATTTGTTATGATTCTGCTACTAAGCGTTGTTCTCTTTTATTTATTTATTTATTTTATTTTTATTTTTTTTACCTGTAGGAACTGATGGGATTTTAGCTGAGGCCAAATGGCTTCTTGACATGGGTCTCCTTCCAAATTCAAATTCTGCAACTCGTGCAATTGGATATAGACAAGTATATTATTGACTTATTCATTTATGTTAATTATCTTTCTGCTGTACAAATTCATATTATTATACGGAGCATGGATGGTGAATTTATCCTCTCAAAGTTTCTTATGGGTAATTTTGCAATAATACATGGTTTTCTACGTCTGTTCTCTTTACATGGATGGCTTTCTTTCATTTTTCAAAAACTATGATTGTAGCTGGTGGAGTTTGGATTTGTTTGTTGCATATGCGTGTGCATAGAAACAGATCTACATGCACAAATGTACATACATACATAACTAATTTGCAGAACTCATAGTTGATAGTGCCCTTTTATCATTTAAGTTGTTTTATCGGTGCACAATATCATTATAATCGTTTTGGGTTGAAATAATGCTTTTCTCTCTCTCTCTCTCTGTTTTTTTTGGCATTTTGCACATGAACTATATGTATCCTGAATTTTACTCTTTCAGATTAAGCCTTCTTATTGTTATTTTGTTGAGGTAGTCCATGAATTCATAATTTCAGGAGCCAAATATGTGCTTTTCCCTTTTGATGCATGGTTCTAGTTACACTTGCTAATAAAATTCATAATTTCAGGCCATGGAGTACCTTTTACAGTGTAGGCAACAAGGAGGTAGGAGTTCTGCTGGAGAGTTTTATGCTTTTCTATCTGAATTTCAGAAAGCATCTAGGTAAACATTTATCTCCACAACTGTTGATATAAAGTCATTCTTGCAGCACACTGTCACTGGCAGAACTCATTTTACTATACTAGAATACTATGTGTCCTCTAATTAGAGAATTGCAAATATGGATTGTGCTCTCAGAAAGATTTAAAACAAAAGTACTGTAATAACTTCTCGTGTAAGATATTAAGAAAATAGAAGTAATATTATATTCTTTCTTTTATATATTACATGGAATAGATAGTGATTTTTACTCCCTTTCATGGACTGCACTTCACCATCTTGAAAGTTTATTTAATTAGGAGACTTATAATATGGGCCCCTGCAGTACCAGAGGGGAAGGAGCCCATAACACTTGCTCTAATTCCCCCTTTTTTTTAAAAAAAAAAAACGGAAGTCCTTAAGAATCGGAAGTTTCATAAGTGATAATATTAAAGGTAATGCATTTTTGTAATTGCATCCTATACTTTAAATTTTATCCATTGGTTCATAAGTTATTGATTTGTGTCAATTTCATCCGAGGTAAGTGGTATCTGCCACATGCTGGCATGTTACGGATTTCATTTTAACCCTAAGAGCACTAAATGGTAGTTTTGCTAATTCTTTCATCTCTTACCACTCGCTTTGAGGCCATAGAAGAATCATGCAAGAAGGCTACACTTTGGAGCCTCTTAGGGTTCAAATGGAGCTCACATCGTCTTCTTCAACATATACCCAGCCCCTCCCTCCTTGTGCAAAGGAGGATAAAGTGCAGAACTTCAACAGTTTGTGTGTATTCCCTTTGGATTCATGATGCTATTATATGAAAAAATTCTTCCTCCTCTTTTTGCGCAGAAACTTTGCAAAAAGGCAAATGACATGGTTCCGAAACGAGCATATCTATCATTGGCTCAATGCTTCTAAGCCCCTGGTATGTTACATTCAATATTATTTTTTTTATAATGCTAACTAAAATCCTGTTGGTTCGCTATTGTTGTGAGCTTGATATTGGTTTCTTCCACATGCTTAGGAATGCACCTGGACATCATATCTTTGTATTTTAAGATGGCCTAAAATATCCATAAGCACGTCAACTATATTGAAATTGTCTTTTGGCCTTGAACGCTTATGGGCCCAATATAAAGAAATTATTTGATGATTGTTTAAACATTATGGGAAATACAAGTTGAGCTTGTGAAGTGTTCAATAATTAAGTTTGATGTGTAATTGGTCCAAAAAAAAAGGGTTGGGTTGCCAACAGATCATTGAAGTGCATATTTTGATTTGTCCATTTCTAGGTGGAATCTTGGACTTCAGTATTCATGTTACTCTCTAGTTATGTAGTGGATCTCCCTATTTGTATATGCATAAGAAACAACTAGAGGAAGGGAACTGTTGCTTTCCCAGAAACAAAAAGTCATTTCCCGCAAATCATATCTGTTTATTTGTTATGTTTCTGTTTATTGGAGCTCCCTGATTCTGGCACCAAATGGATTATATGGTACTTAAGTTACAATTAGTCGAGTGGTTAAAAAATAAAATAAAATAAAATATGCAACAAATAGTTGAGTATCTAGCAGTGTAATAAATGGCACCATCTGCTATTTTGCTGCAAATGCAAGTGTGCAACAGTTAAAACAGCATTTGGCCTTCTTATATAAGGGAATCTCTGTAATTGTGACCTCTGCAGCTCATCCACTTTTGTAAAGCTGAAAACTACATCTGGTGCGATGACCGTAGAGGGCAACAACTTAAATTATACTTGTCAGTGTGGATGAAAATTATCATAATCCAACAGTTCTGTTTTATTAGTTCTTGATGTTGAAAAGCCTTTTAAAGTGACTGGAATTTGCCCTGGTCACGCCTGATATTGACTAGTTCACATCATTTTTGATGGAGAGTGCTAAGCAGAAGAGAAAGTAAGAATGCATAAAGGGTATGAGTGGGCACATAATTTGCTATTTGTTCACTGCCTGGCCACTCCAAATTCTGAATTTGGTCAAATCCGGAATATATGGTTGAATAATAAACTTGGATATAAGAAAACAATAAGGTGGAAAAGCATCTTATCCATCAGAATACACATTTTTATCATACTTTTTCAGTACCATGAAATTGATGTATCTTGGTCAAGGATCTCACTACAAAATATTTTAAAGTGGTATGGAAATGTATATTGATAGATTTGTATAGCTCTTTCTTCGTGAAAATTGGTTCAATTGGGTGCAACATTTTTCTTCCGCTAATTTCTGTAAATGTACTCTGTTCAGGATAAGTTGCTTAACTTCATTTATGATGCATATCATGACCAAAGTGGGTATTTGGTTGTTCCTGAATCACTTAGAATGAAGAAGGATTTATCTAATCATCGAGAAGTTCTTCAACTTAAGGCTTACCGCACTGAAAATAGGTATTGAATTAATTATATGATGAAGAATGCATGAAATATCATTTGTTATTGGTAGCTAACGAACATGTTTGTTTGTGAAGGCATTTTCTCAGCCGTAATGACTGTTCTGATATTCTTGACTGGATAAGGAGTCAGGGAGAATTAATGAATAGTGCTGTTTGAGTTGACTCCATTTTTGGCCAGTTGATAATTCAAAATACTTAAAAGAGTAAAGTCACCTAAATTCTCTGCGATGGTGAGAATCGGGCTTCCAGATGGTATGTTCGAATTCTCCGTCCAAATTTTGTTGCCCTTTGCTTGCAGATGGTGTGTAAATGTCAGTTCTTCATCCAATTTTATTTTGTATTATTGATGATTTCCTGCAAGGATTAAATGTCAATTCTTCATCCAATTTTAGCTAATGAGCATTCACATCTGCAATAGCGAGCCATGTTGATATGTTTGTTTAGAATGAAGATATAAGAATTTCATGTGTTTCACGTTACATTGAACTGCAAAAACATTTTAATGTATAATTGTAAACAAAATTCAAAGCAATAGAAAGCAGGAGGAGATTCATGGAGCGACTTTTGGAGAAAGCTAAGATGAACGTTGTTGGTTCCAATCGCATGCATAATGTAATAAATAAAATATAGAGAAGAGATAAATAACGATTGACTATAGTTCAGCTAAGTATGCCTATGTTTCGTGGGTAAGATAGAATAGAATAATTTTAAAGTCAATTTCACATGTGAAAATTGAATTTATGCTTAATCATTTAAAAAGTAATTGATTTATTTTTGATAATTTAAATGTTACTAAATTTATCATCTTTTTACAAAAAAAATTATTTTGATCGATTTTTTATGATAATTTTTATCGAAATATTGACGTTACACATTACGTTATATGTCTGGATATACATGACATGATACTTTAGTAGCCATGTTATCGAAAGAAGTCATATTATACGACATATCAGCACGTCACATCATATATCTAGATACACATGGCATCTTTCGGTGATGTTTCTGTCGTATCATGTATGTTCAAGCATATAGCGTGACGTTTCACATCAGTATTTCGGCAAAAATTATCATCGAAAATCGATCAAGATAGTTTTTCTGCAAAAAGATGATAAATTTAGTGACATTTAAATTACGAAAAATAAGTCAGTTATTTTTGGACAATTACACGTAAATTCAGTGATCATGAATGGAATTGACCCAATAATTTCATGATGCCAAGAGAATTTGATGATTATTTTATAACTTTTTCATCAAAATCTTTAACCTACTACGTATTTATAGACTTAAGAATATCTCAATTATACTAGAATTAGCATATTTTTATGCCTTATGAAGATTTTTAGAAAATGAGATTTTCTTGTTATTTCATTTGTGTGTAAACAATGTATAGGAATTTTATACATTAAACCTACAATTAATTGGGAAATATACAGCTAGCGAGCAATCAATAAGAAGTCAATACGAAATTATAGAATTATCTAATTAAGGAAATAAATTATAACAGTTAAGAAATCAAGACATAATTATAGAATTATCTAATTGAGGAAAGAAATATAACAGCTAATTCTCCCCTCAAGTTGGTGGAAAAATATTAGACATGCTTAACTTGTTCAAAACATCCCCCATAACCCCTTTTTTTATGAAGTGTAAACTTCCTTTTTTTTTTTTTCTGATGAAGTGTATCAATTTTAATGTATTTCGTTAGCCTTGATGTTACAATACGATGATAGTAAGAATTAGCAAATAATTTGTAAATATATGAGCTGGATAAAATATTTTAATATTTTAATATTTTTTTATCTATTTTAATTGGAAATTAAATCTTAAACTTTATATTATAAAATACATAAAATTAAATGGTAAATAACATTTCATAATTTTAAACATTATATTATAAAATACATGCAAAATGACGTTTAGTAATTAAAAATAATATATAAATAAAAGCCGTAATTTATCACCACTATGAAATTGCCGGATATGTTCCACTAAATTCGTCTAAAGTTTTTGATGCTTTTGTCTGTCACGAAGTTGTATATTGTTTTGGATAATATCAATCATGTGTAGGTAAGTTTTCCTCGCCGAGTTTGAGCTGTGATAAGCAGTTTGGCGCACTGTCATAAGGTGATATTTGACTGATCTTCGTAAAATGTGTCTCTCTCATCTTCAACGATCATATTATGCAATATGATGCAAACTCTCATAACTTTTGCAATATCCTCTCTGTATCAAAATCGCATAGGGCCCGCCACCTACAATTGCAAAGCGAGCCTGTAACACTCCAAATGCTGGCTCAATATCTTTATGTTGGTCTTCTTGATATTTTGCAAATAGCTTCCTCTTATCTACTTGCAGTCAAGAGACTATTTTCATGAATATTGCCTATCCAAGATAGAAGTCTTCTGAAGAATAATACCCTTTATTATAAGTATTGTTATTAACAATGTAATTAACCAGTGGATCGCGACCTTCTAGAATTTCATCAAACACAGGTGAACGGTCCAATACATGATGTCATTATTCGAACTGGTCACTCCAAAAAATGCATTTCATATCTACAGGTTAGATGAATCAATAGCTTTAAGTATTAAAGTTGTAAATCCCCTTATAACCCTTCATGTACCTTCCTTTCCATGCTTTCCAGCAATTTTTCCACTGCTAATGCATGCAGTCAATTTTGCCTATCATACCAGGAAAGCTATATGCCTCCCCCATCTTTAGCAGTCATTAAACATCATTGGAATTTGGCTTTCTCAAGTACTCACTCTTACATACCAAAATCACCCCTAAGATGAACTTCTTTAAGCATTCAATTGTGGCAGAACTCCCTACTAGCATATAATCATCAATGGCATCAGCTGAGATTCCATATGCCAATATACGTAAGGCAGTCATGCATTTTTGCAATGGCAAAATGCCTTTTTCTTCCTGTTGTGTTAACCCTCTGTTGGAAATACAGATCATAATTTGAAAGAGCTTCAACAATGCAAAGGAAGAGATGCCTTCTCATTTGAAACCTTCAACAAATTTGCTCAAGAGTGCATACTGAATCTGATGCGAACTAGTCCTTTACCAGACGTTCACGGCCCGCTTCACGATCCTTGTCTATTGTCCTACAAGGTCTGGAAAAAGAGTTTTTCTCATAATACTGCATTGCGAGTTCAAGCATTTGCTCCTTAAAATCATCCATGAAAAGCTCTTCAATCAAGTCATTAGGGACCAAAGACGTATTATTGGATTGAGCAGGGTTGCTAGCCATATTAAGGATGTTTTTAACTTGGTCAAAAAATTGTTTGTAGAAAAGGTAATGAATGCACAAAAGATTCAAGAATTTAAATAGAGATTTTTTTTTTTTAATGACTAGATTTTTAAATTTTATAATTAATAGGAATTGATTAATAATATGAAAAAGGTCATTACAAGAATTTATTAATAGCACCAAAAATGTTATTGTATAATTGATTAATAACACCAAAAGGTCATTACAGTAGGAATTTACCAATTGTACTTGACATACATTTTTTCTAGCATCATTTAATGAAGTTTTCCTTTCATATCTTTCACCAAAAAGGTGTCTGCAGTAATGAGTTGCATCTCAAACTCTTTCCTTTATTTGTAACTCCCTTTCCATGACACCTAGAATTTTCAATTCTTCCATAACTAATAGTTTCCTAATTGTAGAAGATTTTATATCGTCAAATTATTCTTCAATCTGTCCAACATTGAAGGCTTTTGATTTCCCTTTACCTTTCTATTCACTGCTTTTGTGCCTTTTGGATGAACCGAAGACTCAATAGCAACAACATCGCCTACTAGAATTTTGAGATTTGACGATGATGAGTATGCTCCAGATTCACTTATCTTTGTTTGCTTGGAACCTTCCCTACCATTGAAGGAGTTTGCCATTTGGTTCCCTTCTCAGTTCGCTGCAGTGCTTCTTAAAATTCCATTTTTTGTATTTAGTAAATAATAATTTATGCACCAAGTCCATTATCTCACCCATGTTTGATCAACTCATTATTCTGCAACATGCTTAGCATCTACCAAAGCCATGAGCCGCCTAGTTGATCCGACCCCACCATTTTTTATCGCATTGGACCTCTTGTGATGAAACTGGTGTTGTTTTCTTCACAGTGCTGATGGATCTGGTTCCAGAAAACATCAGCCTTTTGGTCGATATTGACGTAGGATCCTTCGCCATATTCGACCATGCACTTATAGGGAGTTCATCCTCTTCCCATCACCATTAAACAATAATTTATCACACATGTTCAACTTCAACCTCATCATTGTTAGGTTGATTGCATTTAAACTATTTTGCTAGAAAACTGTGTTAATGGTGAAATCTAAGTCGGACCTATAGATGTTTGGCGAAGTTGATTAGATGACCGATCAACACTGGGTGATGCCAATCTTGAACACCCGAGACGGGTTTCAAATTGTGAACATGATGTACCAATTCTCATTGACGAGTTAAAAATATTGGAGTATGGAAATTGATATGTTTGTTGATTTTGTGGATATGGAAAATAAGAAACATGGGTGCGTTCGAGTTGTAGATTTTTAGTTTTTTATTTTTTTAAATTCAAAAATTGTTTTCAGTTTTTATTATTTATTTTTTAAAAAACTATTTTGTATATTTAAAAATTATCTTATAACTTTTTAATTATTCATGTATATTATGATAATGATTTTGATGGTGATAGTGACGGAGGCGGTGGTAGCAAAAATGACGGTGTGTTGGCGGCAATGGCGGTGGGGGTGATGGCTACGATAGTGATGGCAGCGGCAGCGGTAGCGGTGGCTTGATGGTGGTTGGTGGCGATCTTGGGGTAGCGGTGGCAGTATGATCGTGTCAGTGGTGGTCTTGTGGTGGCGGCAGTCGTGGTAGTATGGTGGTAGTAGTGACGGCGGTATTTTGGTGGTGGTGGTAGCAACAACGATGATGGTGGTGGCAGCGGTATAAAGACAGTGGTTGTAGCAGTGGCGGCAACAGTAACGTTGGTGACAACGGCGATATCTGTGACGGTATTGTGATAGTGATAATGGTGGTGATAATGAGTATAAAGTAATTAAATCATTAACAAAATCACATTTTAAAAATTTTTAATTTTTGTTTTTGATGTGAAAATTATTTTTTAAAATTTTTGCAAAAGCCAAAAAAGAAATAAATATTCCGAACATATTTTGATTTTTATGTTTAAAAAACAAACCCAAAATCAAAAACAAAATTCTCCCCTAATGCATCCTAAAATTTTGTGGTTGTGAAAATAAGGAACTTGATAATTGGGATTTAGAATTTGACTATTTGAAGGTTGGTAATTTTGATAATTTAAATTTTGAGGGAGGTTGGAATTTTGTGAGTAATAAAGAAAAAATTGGGATTAAATTGATTTGGATCCATTTTTTTTAGGAAAAGATTGATGCTTTTGTAATTATTTTTTTAGAACGTAAGGGAAAGTAAATTTTGTGTGTAAATAATTTTGGAGGAGTTGATTATTTATGGTCGGAAATATTGAGCTTTAAAAAAATAAAAAAAGTAACGGACATAATTTTGCATGTTGCAACAGTAACAATTGTAAATGGGATAAATGAATATTTGGTAGAAATTTGTATTTTTAATTATTTAGGAAAGTTTAAATGGCAAATTGCTTCAACATATAAATTGGCTTCAAATGGGATAAATAAATTGCCTCAAACAGCAGTAAAAAAAGTATATATTTTTTTAAATTCTCTATTACATGACAGCTTATTATTGGAAAACACTTAAACGGGACTAGTATTACTTAAGTGATATTTGGTAGGTATGAGCATGAACCAGTTAATTGGTTCATGAGCAAAAAAATTAACTAGTTCATTAATATCAATTTTTCAAAATTACTAACCATTAACCAGTCCATTACATTCAGTTAATCAGTCTATCAATTTTGGTTTGGTTAACCAATATTTTTCTCGGTTAACTATTAAAATTTATAATATAAAATTATATAAAAAAATTAGATAAAGTTTAATTCAATTTTCAATGTGTAAAGTAATTTAATATAAAAATTATGAAATAAATATAATTTGCTAGCCAAAATTCATGTTTTATAAATTAATAGCTAATATTATAAAATAGATTTGATAATTATTGAAAATTACTATGTTTGATTTTAAGTCAAATAAATTTTTGGATAATAATGTAATTAAATATTATTAAGTAAAATATGAATACCAATACATGATAATATATATATATATATATATATATATATATATATATATATATATATATATATATATATATATATATATATATATATATATATATATATATATATATATATAAGTTAATTGTATACTATATATAAATATTTCTATATAATTAAAAAATGATATAATATAAATTTAGTTTAAAATATTATAAAAATTTTATAGGAAAATATAAAAAATTAAGGTGTAAAAATAAAAAATATAATTTAAATATATTTTAAAGTATTATTTTATTTAAATTTTAGAGAGAAATAGAAATAAATTGAAGATATATATATATATGAATCGGTCAACCTTGTACTAACGGTTAACCGGTATTTAAAAACCTAAATCGTAATCATTAATAAAAAATGTAAAAATTAAAAACTGTAATCGAGTTTATCAGATCGGTTAACCGTAAAAATTGATTCGATTTCAGACCGATTTTAAGGTTAATCATATTTTCGATTTTTTTTGCTCACCCTAATATTTGGACTTTCAAAAATATGATTTGGATTTTGAGGATCTGAAAATTGAGAATTTTGTGAATTTGAGTTTTGAGAGGAGTTGAAATTTTGTGAGTAATAATAATAATAATAATAAAAGAATTGACATTAAATTAGTTTGGATCCACTGTTTTTGTGGAAGAATGAAAGAATTTGATTTTAAATGTGTTTTTTTAGAATGAGGGAGAAGTAGATATTGTGTGGAATAAATCCGAAAATTGTTGGTAATTTATATTGTTGAAAAATAGAAAAATAATTAAGTTAAACAATTCACAACGGCTAGTTTTTTTTTTTTTGAGTTAATTTAATTTAAATCAATTCTCAATGAATAAAATAACAATTTTAAAAATAGTTATTATTAAAAAGTAAAATTGGGTAATTTTATCACAAGGAGTGGGTGAAAAATTTGGTGCGCATAATAAATTGGAATTGTAATTTTATCACAAGGGGTGGGTGAAAATTTTGGTGAGCACAATAAATTGGATAATAATTTAATATTTCAATAAAATTAAAATTAGAATTGAAATTTTGAAAGAAGAAAAATTAAATGTGGGAAGTTAAATAGAAAGAGGAAAAGGAAATATTTTTTTTATAATCTTTTATTGAACAATTTTAACTTGGTAGGCGTCCCAATTCAAATTAATAGTTTGTCAAATGGGTGCTCTTAGTCACCTTCAATTTTCGTCACACCCATCACTCATCAATGGCCTCCAGTATACACATCACTAAACTGCTCCGTTGAAATTAATTCATTTGTCATATCAAGTTCTGAATAAGGATTAAATTATAGAAATATAACCTAATTCGAATTGTGCAAAGACTTAAATCAATGAAGGTGCACCAACCATTGACAAATTTCAATTGATGAATTGTGCAAAGACTTAATCTCCTTTTTATTCTACTTGTTTGCGAATATATTATTTCCTCCGATAAAGAATCCGACAATGTAAAGATTAACATGCATCGATTAACTGGTTTATTAGCAAAGAAAAAATTAACTAGTCCATTTATACCGGTTTTTTAAAATTACTGACCTATTAATCAATCCACTACGTTCGGTTAATCAGTCTATCGATTTCGATTTTTTCGGTTTAATAACCAATATTTTTCGGTTAATCACGAAAATTTATAACATAAAATTATAAAAAAAAAATTAGGCAAAATTAATTCAATTTTAAATGTGCAAATTAATTCAAAATAAAATTCATAAAACAAACATAATATATTAGTCAAAATTCATGTTCACCAAATTAATAGCTAATATTATAAAGTGGATTTAATATAGTTGAAAATTAGCATACCTAATTCTAAGTCAAAAAAATTTTGGACAAAATTGAATATTAAAACATAAACTATAAAATATTAGAAAATATAATTAAATGTTATCAAATAAAACATAGGTACCAATATATATAATAAAGTTACTATATATAAAGGTTATTTGATTAATCCATGTAAATATTACTCTATATAATTAAGGAGGATGATATAATTTAAAATATTATATAAATTTTATAAAGAAATACAAAAAATTAAGGTATAAAAATAAAAATATAATTTAAATATATTTTGAAGGATTATTTTGTGTAACTAATTTTAGAGAAAAATAAAAAAGAAAAAAATAAAAAATTTGTAGTTATAAAAATAAAAATATAATATATTCATAAATCGGTTAACCGTAAACTAATAGTTAATCAGTATCTAAAAATTGAAACGTATCCGAAAATCGAAAATTAAAAAAAAAAAAGAACTGAATCTATATAATCGGTTAATCGAAAAAATCGATTAAATTTTGGATTAATTTATATTTAACTAAAATTTCGATTTGTTTTTACTCACCCCTAGCCTATATAAATAGATCAAACTTTTCCATGGTAACACTTTGGGACTCTCTAAAAGCTCCACATTCCACTTTTTCTCTCGTTACGCTAGTTCTCGTAAGCTTTTCAAGTGTTTCTTCCGAAACCATACATAGCACTAACTTCTTTCTAATTTTAGAGGATTCTCCCTTGCAAATTAAGCTCTTCAATCCTCTAATCCGATCGGATTCCAACTCGGCTTGGATCGGTTCTCACTTGTAACAACTGCATAGTTATGATGTAAAAGCTCCTTGTTTTTATACAAGGTCAAATGTGCAATTCGTCTTCTCAATTTTGACAAAAAAAAAATTAACCTTTTATTATTTATTTTGGTTCAACGGTCTTTTTAAATTTTATAAATTAGGATAATATCATCACTTCAAAACTGACGGATCCGTTATTATATAAAAAATTCTTTATTTTTATACAAAAGATCTGAATGGACACTCAACAAACACAATCCTAATCATTAGACCGGCCAGTAGTATTAAGCGAAAGCTATTGATAACAAATGAACAAAAATTTTTTATTAAGAAGCAGACAGCTCTTGTATTCAATAATATAAATTAACATACAACGACCTCTTACCTCTAGTACGTAGAAGTGTCATATATAGAAGCCTTGAATTTTGTTGTAATTAAAAGTAAGTTATAAGATTGACTACTTAGGAAGCCACTCATCTCCTTGAACGAAATTTTGAACAGAGTAAGACAGAAGATTTTGACCAGAAAGTTGACTACCCCATTTCTGTCTTCCAGTCGAACTAGAGCCAGGTCCAGTACTCTGAAATTCTGCAAAATAAAGTGTATCCAATGATTGCTCACCATTCCATTCTAACCATGCAGCAGGTGCAATCAAAGAATCCAAGAAACAGTTTATATAAACAACTCTTGCATAATCCTTCCATGGCCTTCCTAGGAAATTCAGATGGACTTTGGGGTCGGCTTTGTAGATTTTCATGTATTCTTCTGTCCCAGAAATGCTGCAGTTTTGAAAGACAAAGCCGGTTGATTGGGCAGGGTCTGTTCTTCCATGGGCTGTCACTGCATTCTTTTCTCCCTTTGCTGGGTCCTCCAGCCTTGCATTTATGAACATGCTGCAGTTATCAAAAATGGCAGCTGCGTTGCCAAATATGAAATCTACATTGCCTTCAATTCTGCAGGATTTGTAGTATTGACGATTCCCATGTGCATATAAGGTGTCCTGGTGTCCTATGAATTCGCAGTTTTCTATGTAGGATTTGTCGCTGTCTGATTTGAATGCCACTGCTTGGTGTGTTGGTGCCCCTGCTGTGTTCCTGATTGTTAGATCTTTAGCCATGAATCCATCCCCATAGACTCCTGCAAAATTCCATTATTGGTTATCTATCCAAAATCATTATAAATTTATATTAATTATAAATTATTTAATGTTACGAAAAAAAGAAAAAAGCTTTGAATAGAGAACATACCAACAGTAGGTGTGTTGTAAGTGTAAACACCAGGAGGACCAACTGTTATGGCTCCTGTAATTATAGTCTTTCCAATTCCATCGCCCAAAAACACTACATTCTTCTTCTCATATGGAATCCTTACTATCTCATCGTATATCCCTGCCTTTATCTTTATCACAAACTTCTTCGAGCTCGAATTATTCGGGGCCTTATTCACCGCCTCTTGCACCGTTTTCAAACCCCCATCCTTACTTACCGTCACATCCGCCACCAGATTCGCCGGAAACTTAGTCACAATCCCACCTGCTGCTCCTTTCTTCGCTGGCTCCCAAAACCCCTGTCTCTCCGTCTTCGGTGGAGCCCACGACCCAAGTTCTTTCCCGTACAAATCGTAAGCCCTGACCATGCTCAAGGCATTGCTAGTCAAGTTCGTCAAATGGCTAAGAAAGGACATCGCACTGTGCACTGCTTCGGTGTCGTTTACGTATTTGAGAGCGTTGAGGCAATCGTAATGGTAAAGAAGAGCGGAGCTCATCCAAGCTCTGGCGTCTTTGGTTTTACCGGCAGGAAGAGCTTCGCTTGAAGATTGAAGACGGTACTGTGAATTTGCTAATACTTCTAAGCAACTAGTGGAGGTCACGCTTAGGTTCTTGTTATTATTTGCGCCTTGTAAGAGTTTCATTACTATAGCCTGAGCAGATTTGGCATTTTTGGAAGAGATTGAAATCGCAGTTTGCACAATTTCGAAGGGCTCGGGGTCTTTAGTACTCCTCGGGGATTCTGCTAAGAAAGATGAGACACAAATATCAGGGCCTCTTGTGGCACCACAGGCCTTTAAAATTGAAGGAGGGGCAGTGGTGTTGCCCGGAGTTGCGGCATTGCTGGAAGGTGCTTGTGCGGTGTCGCCGGAATTGGGTGCAGGTGCTTCTGCGCCACGATGGGCGGGGGCTTTTAGGTTGCTCTTGGTGTTAGAATTTGGAGCGGGAGCTGTTGCGTGTGATGTGGATACTAGTAAAAGAATGGTAAAGATGCCAGAAACAGAAAGAACGTGAAGAGAAGAAGAAGCCATGGAAATGGTTTTCAAGGTTCTATTGTTTTATTTAATTTAATTGAGTTTAGATGGTATTTATTGTGAATTTTTTGGGAAAAAGATCAATCTAAAATTGGTAAATTACTAAATACTTATAATTAGTAATTACGATATTAAGTCTGAGCCAGAAAAAAAGTAATTAAGATCACAAATTTTAAAGTCAAAGGATTGACCGGTGTTAAACCGGATTTAGTGCTTCTGCTCCTATTTTAAGTCACTAATTAAATGTGCAAGCGATAAATATTATTTTAGTAAATATTATAATTATAAATATTTACGACTCCCGTCACAATAAGGAACCTCAACCTATAACAACGTCCCGAATTTAAATTTAATCAATTTAGTGAAATTCGAATATCATATGGTTAATAAAAAAATATTGTATACAAAAACATAAACTATAATTATAATTAGATTGAGTTGTAATAGTAAAATATTTCATATGTCATGATTTTACTTTTTATTTACTAGCCACGCTTATTTAGTAAGAAAGAGAAAAAGAATTGGAAGAAACTAAAAAATAGGTAGCCTTTAATTCCAAAGACATGCATTCGTTAAAGGGTTCATTAAATTACACCGATTATTGAACTCACATAAAAAATATGCATTTATCACAATTTACAAAATATAATTGGATATTTTCTTGAATGCACCCAAACTCTCTTCGGTTGGATTTTGACTATTGATATACGTTGGAATGATACCTAAAATAACAATTGATTGGAATATATATTAGGAATGTGCATCGGTTGGATTCAAGTGAATCCGATCCGAACCCAATTAATTCGAAATTTATATATTTTTCTCATCCGATCCTATCCTATATATATATCGGGCCCCTACCCGAATAATCCGATTTTTTCAGGTTCCGACCCGAACAATCCGAAATTATTTTTTTAATTTATATATTTAAATTAAAATTCCAAATTAATACAAATAAATAATATTAAATACCATAAAAATATTTTAAAAATATAGCAAACTAACAATTCCAAAATTACATTAAACATGTATTATATATTAATTAATATTGTAGAGAAATTATAATTTTTTTATTTATATATTAAAAATTCGAATTGTTCGGATTAGTTGGGTTTCACCCGACCCAATTAACTCCCATACACATAACCGACCGACCCTAATAATCCGATTAATCCCACCCGAATATATCAATTCGATTCGGATTGGTTGGGTTGATCGGATTGGGTCGGTTTTTGCACATCCCTAATATATATGCCATATGGCGTCAAATGCTGACATAGCATAACAAAGGTCACTGAATCTATGCTCTAATGACCAGAAATTGACAAAAGAATTTATTGTAACAAAAAAAATAACTAAGTTATATAACCTATGCATGAAACTCTATCAGAAAATTCAACATTGGGTTGTACCTAAATTCTAAACTTTCTACAATTTGAGACATGATAGTCCACTCATTAGGTATTCATGTAAAATTTCCTTTAAAAAATAATCTCTATATGATGAAAAACCAATTTCTTACAATGCCAGCAGCTATATATGATAGACCATTTAACTTCTAACAAAGTGGTTAGGTCTCTTAAGCTATTGTTTCGACAAAAACCTCAAGATATTCTGAAAAATTCAGTAAAATAAAAATGAAATCTGGGTTACAATGTTGAATTAAACTAAAAAATCTAAAGAAAAGCTATGGATTAAGCCATTGGTAATGGTTTGTCGATTTTTCTTTATAGAATTGAGCTTTCCCTTTTGGTCTTCTTCCCCAATTTTGTTCAGGATCATGCATGTGTTTCTATCCAACCACCCATGGCACCCACGTACACTATTATTTCAGTAATACACTAGCAACTTCCTCAATAACTTTTTGAGGAAATTACGTTATTTACATCTTTTTTACTTTTCTTTAAAAAAAATGCTCAATTATTTTTACAAGCTATAATTTTTATATTTTTGACTTTCAAAAATGTACTTTTTTAAATATATATTTTCTATTTTGCAGCTTCTACTTGTTTGTCCCTTGGCCAATATAAAAATGAAAATACAATCTGTCAAGCTATATAGAATCATAGATAGAGCGTTGAGGTGAATATGCTAATCGACTCTTATTGATTCTTCCGAAAACTGGAGAAACCCAAAACCCCACTGTTTGCCTAGAAAACCTCGTTACCCTTTTCTTTGTTTCAACCAATTCTTGAGATGCCTATACTCATTTTGTTAGTTCTCGAGGTAATCAATTACCTCCCTGCTTCGTTTTGCTCTTTCTTTTTGAAACAACAATCGGTTGAGCTGGTTGCTAATTCTTTTAATAGAAATGAAGTTTGTGTTTAATACTTGTTGTCTGTTTATTGTGTTATGATCTTGTATTCTAGTTGCTAATTCTTGCAAGAGATTTTTTTTTAAGTTATTTCCTTTTCTAGTTTCTACTTCTGAATTTTACTGATTTTGTTAATTCATGATAAAGTTGTCTACTTGCTGTTCTTATTTATAGAAAGTGTGTATAAAGCGAGAAAGTTAGGATGTTGATTTGTTGGGAGGTTGAGATCGAAGTAATGTAGCTTGTTTTTGTGCTTGATTTGGTGCCAATGTTTACCCCCATATATCGATCTTATTAACTTTTTTGGTGTGCCTATAAATGAAAGATTGTCACTTTTTATTTAGCATAGTAAGTTCAAGAGTTCACTGCTTCTGTTAATGAAGGAGGATAAGATTATTTATCTGTATGTTCTTGGAGATATAAGCTTTTTATTTCAAAGGTTACAAATAACAAAATTGCTTTGTTCTCATTTAGGTGGCACAATAAACACTCTCTTTGAAGAGAACGGTTCGTATTTATGGAATACAAACACTAGAACTTGAAAGGTAATTTTTTTTTAGAATTTTAACTTAATAAAAATATTCTGTATCCATACAGTTCCTAAATTCTACTTTAGCAATACCACACTAAGTGGAGAGGATGCCAACAGCCTTAGGTTATTCTATGGCCAAATTGGTTTTGATAGAAAGATATATTACATTATCGATTCATAGGTACAAGTTGTTTCTTGAGAAATTAGCTGATATAAGCTTGCGACAAAGTGCAGCATATGGAGTTTGGAATTTGAGCTTCAACACACTTTATCACTTAACTCAGGTAGCTTTTTTTTCTGATTGTCAAAGTTCTGTAATAAGTTTAAGATAAATTGTGTTCCCTTTTTCAACTTAGTTAGCAAAAATTGAATATAGTGTATTAGGTTTTTATTAAACTTAATACGATGTATTAAGTTTTGACAAATATTAAGTTTTGGCAAAGCTCAATACACTGTATATAGTTTGAACAAAAACTAAATATAGTGTATTAGGTTTGTCAAAAATGAATTCAATGCAATTAAATTGCTTATATGTTCATATTTTTTAGCTTTAATAAAAAAATTGAATATAATATATTAGGCTTTATTAAACTCAATATGGCAAAAGTCAATACACAGTATTTAATTTGAGCAAAAATTGAATATGGTATATTAGATTTATCAAAAGTGAATAAAATGCAATTAAATTGCTTATATATTTATATTTTTTAGCTTTAATAAAAAAATTAAATATAGTGTATTAGATTTTATTAAACTCAATATAGTGCATTAAGTTTTGACAAAACTCAATACACTATATTTAGTTTGAGCAAAAATTGAATATAGTGTATTGGATTTGTCAAAAGTAAATAAAATGCAATTAAATTGCTTATATGAGCAAAAACTGGATATAGTATATTAGGTTTGTCAAAATTAAATAAAATGCAATTAAATTTCTTATATGTTCATATTTTTTTTAGCTTTAATAAAAAATTAAATATAGTGTATTATATTTTATTAAACTTAATGCAATGTATTAAATTTTGGCAAAACTCAATACACTGTATTTAGTTTGAGAAAAAACTGAATATAATGTATTTGGTTTGTCAAAAGTAAATAAAATGAAATTAAAATGCTTACATGTTCATTTTTTTAGCTTTATGAAAAAATTGAATATAGTCTATTAGGTTTTATTAAACTCAATGCAGTGTATTCAGTTTTGTCAAAACTCAATACACTATATTTAGTTTGAGCAAAAACTGAATATAGTGTATTAGGTTTGTCAAAAGTGAATACAATGTAATTAAATTGTTTATATATTCGTATTTTTAACTTTAAGCAAAAATTGAATATAATGTATTAAGTTTTATTAAATTCAATACCATGTATTAAGTTTTGACAAAACTCAATACACTGTATTTAATATAGTGTATTAGTTAATTACATTAATTTCAACAATACGTTGCATTCTTACTTAACTTTCATTATTCGATTTGCATAGTTTGAAAAATCCATTTTGTTGACAAAATGAACATAAATCTGAATGCTCAACTAACATATGCAATTTCTTCAATTTACCTCAATGGAGCAAGCAAGAGATCCGGGTTTATTTTTGCTTCTTCAATTTCTTATTATTTGTTGGGTCCTTGAATTGTCCGTGTAGATAATTGGATGTTTGATGGATATCATGGGTTAAATAAGTTGCTAGAAGTTGGACTTTTGATGGTTATTCTGTTTTTTGCAGTTGGAAGGTGCTGATGACTGCGAAATAGTTTTCAAAGAAATGGAAGAGAAAAATATATGCAGCTATCATTCTTTGCTTTATGAACTGTATGCTAGTTTCCTTGATGCGAAAGAGAATTGGCAGCAAACATATATTGTCTACGGGACTGGCATTTTAAATAGCCAAGAGTTAGCAGTTCAAAGTTCATCTTAGATCCCAACTCCAATTGTAATTTTTATGCTTCTTAATATCTGGTAATAAACTCTATTATATATATATATATATATATATATATATATATATATATATATATATATATATATATATATATATATATATATATATTATTAAATTCAACGCAAAAAAAAAAATTAAATGAATGATATAAATATTGCTACTTTTAAATTCTTACATCAATTGTTCCATATCAATTATCAGCTACCAATAACAGCTAAACTGTATCAGACGAAACACTCAAATAGGCAAACTGTATGAGGCGATAATTGTAATTTCACAATTGATGTATGAGTTTCTGCAAGACAAAACAAATCACAAAACAAGGCATGATAATAGTTAATATCCTATCAAACAAATCTAAATTTATTAGCCATATATTTTAATTAGGCTTAACGCATATATTTTCCCTCAACTTCTAAAAACAGATATTCTCCAACTTGGAATTTTTTTTTTTTACAAATTCTAATTTACCACTATAACTTATATTTCCATACTTCATAACTACATTACTGTAACTCTAAAAAAAATAAAACCCACCTTTGTGTAGTCTAAGTCTAATTCTAATAAACTTTTTTTTATAGCCAACTACAAAATTAAATTGTAGGCTTTGGATAAATTTGAGTTAATTGGTTAATTTTGCTAATAATATTAGGTTAACATCTACTGTGTATGTGTGTATATAAAAAGAATTGAAATGAATTCTGGGTTTGGTTTTGTATTTATCTATAGATTTCGAAATTCCTTGTGCTTTTAAAACTGTATTTTATATACATATGAGAGTGAGTTGGAACATTTGGAAAATATACAAGTCAGGCCAATATTAGAGATGATGGACAATAGTATTTAAGTATTTGTTTTCAGACCTACTTTATTTGGATTATCATATGAGTTCTTATTTCAACATTTAATAGGGATATCGTATAAATTTAGATTCATTTTATTTTCACTAGGGGTGTGCATCACCCAAACCCGAACCGAATAACCAGAAACCCGATTTTTTTATATTTTTCTCATCCGACCCGATCCTATATAAATATAGGGCCCCTATCCGACTAACCCCCCCCTTTTTTTTGGCTCCTACCCGAATAACCCGAATTTTATTTTTTTTAATTTATATATTTAAATTAAAATTCTAAATTAATACAAATAAATAATATTAAATACCATAAAAAATATTTTAAAAATACAACAAATTAACAATTTCAAAATTACATTAAATATATATTATATATTAATTAATATTGTAGAGAAATTAGATTTTTTTATTTATATATTAAAAAATCGGATTGTTCGGTCGGATAGGGCTAGTCGGATTTTCACCCGACCCGAACTATATCGAATATCAAAAACCGACTCGACCCTAATAATCCAATTAATCCCACCCAAATTGATTGGTTCGGTTAGAATTGATCGGATAGGGTCGGTTTTGCACACCCCTAATTAGGGGTGAGCATTTGGTCGGTTCGGTTTTGGACCGAACCGATTAAACCGAAAACCGAACTTCATGAAATATGGGAACCGAACCGAAACCGAACTTTATAGAACCGAAAACCGAACAAACCGAAATAATTTCGGTCGGTTCGGTTCGGTTCAATCGGTTCTGGGTCAATATGGGCTTATTTTTTATTGGGCTTTTAACCTATATGGGTCCATAAATTAAATTAATTTATATTCAACAAAATAAATTCATTTAAAATAACTAAAATTAAAATAATATACATAAATTTATTATATTATATCTATAATAAATACTAATCAAAATTATATTAAAAAATCTATATATATTTTTGTCTTGACACTAACAATTATAAAATGAAACATAAAATAAAATAATACAGTGAATTACCCAATAAATTAGATTGATTGACATTTTTAGTTAGTGCATGATTTTGAATTGATTGACATTTTTTTATTAATCCTTAGACGTAAATATATTTGTTATCTGAGTTTTTATTGATTAATTTTTTTTAATTTATTTATTAGTGCTCAATCAGTCGACCAGACTGGTTGAATTAAATAGTTTAAGGCAATAGACTTGCCAGCATGCCTACTCCGTAATATAAACTTAGAGAAAATGCCAATTACTCTCTTTTTGATCCTTTTCAATTCTCTTAACACTGCTCATGAAATTATATTTGATAATAGGAGCTTAACACATATAGAAATATATAAACAATTTATTTCAAAAATTATCTAATGAGCATTTATTCTTATTAATTTTGCAAATAATAAATAAAACTTCACATTGCAATTAAACAATTGCAGCATGACATTCAATTGAACTAATGTGACATTTCAGGCTATTGTGAACTTAACAAAATTAGTTTCTTTTGATAAATTAAAGTTTAAACCATCCACATTTTTTTTTCTTTTTACGTTTTTTAAGGAAATAATTAGACATGCATGGTTATTCTCTTAAATACCTACAAGGTGAAAGGATTAATTTACGGTGAGGATATAAAATGAGAAATAAGAAGTTATAATTTTTTAGATTTTCTTAAAAAATTAATTATAAATTTTAATTAATTAAGTTCAAAAATTAATGTAAAAAATTAATTGTAAATTCCAATATAAAAAATAATGAAAAAATAAAATATTTAATATTATCATTATTTATTTTAAAAAAATTATAAATTTTAATTAATTGAAGTATGAAAAATTATTATTATTATTATTATTTGCTTGGTCTGGGATGAAAAATAAACAATATTCCTGTTTGTGGGTTACCTTGGAGGATATTATTATTTGCTTGGTCTGGGATGAAAAATAAACAATATATACAACTGTAATCAATCAAATGATATAATTATTTTGACATAACTCGTAAATTATCTTGTAGATGATTAAGCTTAGTCTTGTTATCTTCTGGATGATTAGACTTAGTCTTAAACTTATCAAATTTTGATCTAAATTTCAATTTTAAGAAGAAAGAGGTGAAAAATAAACAAGATAAAAGAAAGCGCAATTATTGCAGTTGAAAACTTTAACATATAATAGAAGACAACATAATAATGATTTATTATTAATATTACTCCCCGTCCAATTTTAATAAATTCTTTTTTATTTTTTATAAAAATTAAAAAAATAATTAAAATATCTCAATTTTATAAAAATATTATAGTAATTGGTAAAAATATCTTTTATATTTTTTAAAATTTTATTTAATTTTAGTTAAAAATAAAGAGTAATAAAAAAGAAAAATATTTAATAAGTTATAAAATAAATAGAAATAAATTCATAAATATATTGTTTAAATTTAAAAAAAATATTAAAATAGGATAAATTAAAATAGGGAAAATTATTTTTAAAATGGAAGGGTGGTAGTAAAAGATAAAGAATGATAAAAGATCAAATGTTTTGGTTGGAAGAATAAAAACGCCCTTCAATTTCTAAAATATTAAAAAAGGAAAAGAAAAAGTAGATTACCACAGACAGCTCTTTGTGGGTTTCGAACCTAGGACCTTGGAGGATTCTCCTTATTTCCACGCCATTAGTCACCATCAGTCCAAGTTATATTCTTTGAAACATGAATACTATAAAAATATATATCTATAAAACTTCGGTCGGTTCGGTTCTTTCGGTTTTTCAATTTCAAGAACCGAACCGAACCGAATAAACCGATTTTAAATTTCGGTTCAGAACCGAAAGAACCGAAAACCGAAATAACCGAACCAAATAGACCAAATTCAATTCGGTTCGGTTTTCGGTTCCGGTTCGGTTCTGCACACCCCTACCCCTAATTTTCACATCTTAAATGATAATGTTCTTATTTCAACATGTTGCTTCCTTTTTTTTCAACTTTTCCTTTTTCTTTTTTCTTTTTTTTTTTAATTTTCTTTTGGCTCTTGTGAATTATTAAATTATAACTTTTCTGAAAGTAGACGTTGAATAAAAATATCAAATATGCAGTTATTTCTATGTTCATTTTTTTTTCCTTGTCATCTTTATTGTAATTTATTCTATGGCATTATTAATTTTTTTTACGAAAATAAGTTTGTAAAAAAATTAAAAAAATATGAATCAATTTTATTTTTTGCCATTAAATTTTTTAAACTAATTAAAAATTGCCACTAAAACTTTTTTTGGATTATTTATACTAATAAAATTTTAAAAGAGAGACATTAGATGAGTTGCCTTAAATAATGACAATTTAAAAAAAAAAATTTGAAATACATGTAATTTTTATTTCTATTGGAAGATTTGGCGCATTGAGATAATAAAACCTAAAATCCCTTATGTACCTCACTCAAACTCTGAGCTCTCTCTCGCGCGCGATTTCGCTTCCCTCTCGCACCCTCGCCGCTTGCTGGCTGCCTATCTCACTCTCCGCCGTCCAGTCGTTGCCGGCCCTCGAAATTGCTGCCATCCAGTCGCCGAATCAGGATTCATATAGACACAGGTTCTTGCTTTTTCCCTTTTTGTTTCTTTGAATTTCCATTTTTTATAGCTGTCCTGCAATTTTAAATCCTTCAAAGGAGACGAAAACTGATATTAGTTAGAAATTTGTTAGACTTAGGAATGCAGCAACACAGGAAAAGGATGTGGATTCATATAGAAATTGGTTTGACTTGCTTTAAATTTTTATTTTTTTTTTCCAAGCTTTAAAATTGTAGTCAATTGGCAATTTTGGCGAACTGCTGTTTGTACCCACAAGTTTGGGAATTCTTTCGTTTCAATAGTTCTTTTTTCAACAATTTTTACTGCTGCTTTTGTACTCTGCTGTTTCATGGGAATCTTGTAGCTAATATCTTCTGTGCTCTGCTGGTTTGCTAGTTCTGTATGTATATAGCATGTAGAATCAATGGCGAGGGCATTTCAGTGTTCTTTAATCCTAGCCTTTATCATTGTTTTTCAGAAAATAGTCAATCATGGTTTGTAATATTCATGTAGTTTGTGAAAGGGATTTATACCAGCAATTCTGTAGTTTGATGTGGAAATATAGCTCCCACAAGTACTAAAATCTAAATAACTAGAATAAGTCAGCTGGTATGGTGGAAAACTTAATTATAGTTTGGTTTAAGGTTACTGTCTGGTTTTCATTAGTCAATCACTAAGAGATTTAGCCTCTCAAATATGAGTATATTACTTTTATCTTATTTCCTTAACTTAATTGCACCGAAATTAAGATCAGCTTTCTATGCTTCTATGCCATTGTCATTTTTGCATCAATGTGAAATCTGAATTAGTATTCCAAAAGTTATATCCTTAGAAGTAATTAATATTTTCTTGCCTCGGTTTTGTGAATTGGTTGTTTTTTGTTGTCATTATTCACAGTATATCATTATAAGTCCATGAATGCCTTTGTTCTCCTATATTGAATAGCATGTTTTGAAGGTTCAAGTTCTTGAGACTGTTTCATAATGCCCTTCTTTTTTCTTATTAATTCAGCTGCACAAATAAAAGCTTTGAGCAAATCCTAGAACAAAGTTAATTATGGAGCTAACACTCACAAATCCATGGAAGTGCCAAATTATTCTGGCAAAAGCAAATCTTCCTCAACCATACAAATCCCCTTTGGGTTTTTTCACTGTCAGGTGCTCATCGTCTCTCGCTGCTGATGGCCTCACCACTGGTAAAGCCACAAACTTTGCGTTTCAAGCCATAAATTTAATAATTCTGCAAGTATTAAGTTTTTATGTACAACAAGTTGCTGATTAATAGTTTGCACCCTGAATCCTATTAATAATTTGTTGATTGATAGTGTTTTATAACGTATTGCCTCATTCTTAGGTGCATTTCATTTCAAGTTACTGATTTTCTTCAACTTGCCTTAAAAAATTGATGATTCCTTATTACTTCTGCAAATTACTAATTTCATCTGCAAAATTTCGTGAAATTTGTATAAATGAAATAAAAGAGTTGGTGGAATTCTCTTGCTGTGTCTTAGGTTTGGCAGAGAGGCCTTGGAAGACTTCAGATGCTAGACTTGTACTTGAAGATGGGTCAGTTTGGAGGGCCAAGTCATTTGGTGCCACGGGAACCCAAGTTGGCGAAGTAGTATTTAATACCTCTTTGACAGGGTAAGAAGTCTTAGCATTTTGTCATCCTATCTTGTACTTTATGGGTAACGTGTAGAGAAGGCAGAAAAGGCTTCATTGTTACTCTTGCACATTCTTGCATACTAAATAGTGGTTAGGAATGAAAACTTGGGTTGTTTTAGAGGTAACACCAGTTGCATTTCTAACTAAGACCTGTATATGAGTCCAACCAAAGCAGTAAAAAATAAATTGTGCAATTTATTTGTATTGTACTAGACAATGATGTTGCATTTTATGAGTTCCATTGATATAATTTGCAGATGATTCTTGGAATCAGATTATATTATACTCGTCTTGTTGTGCTGCAGGTATCAAGAAATTCTTACAGATCCTAGTTATGCTGGTCAGTTTGTCCTGATGACAAACCCACATATAGGAAACACTGGTGTAAATTTTGGTAGGTGAACTTTCATTTCAAAGTCTGCTTAATATGTAACATACTGATTATTAAAATCCAATCCTGATGTTTCCCACTGATCAGATGATGAGGAATCGAGGCAATGTTTCCTTGCTGGTCTTGTGATAAGAAGTTTAAGTATCAGGTATTCATTCTTCTTCCTTGCTTTTTCTTCACACATTAAGGTCTGCTTATTGTATTTATTAGCTTTCCGATAATTTTCATTCCAGTACTTCAAATTGGAGGTGCACCAAAGCACTTGGGGATTATTTAGCAGAAAGAAATATCATGGGAATATGTAAGCTAAAATTCCGTTGTAATTTTCTATATGTTGTATATATCATCATTTGGGGTGGAGAAGCACAACTGAGAACTTTGGTTCTGTATAACTTCTGATTGCTTGGTCTTGTTCTTTCATTATACAACAGATGATGTTGACACACGTGCAATTACCCGTAGAATAAGGCAGGATGGAAGTCTTATTGGTGTATTGAGCACAGAACAGCATAAGACAGATATTGAACTTCTAAAAATGTCTCGATCATGGGACATTGTTGGTAAACAAATAACTGTGTGGTTTGCAAATATGGTTGGGAGACATAAAAATTTAGAAGTGATTAGTTTTGTTTGCTCATTTTTTGCAGGTGTTGATTTGATAAGCAATGTATCATGCATCACCCCTTATGAATGGGTTGATCAAACAAATTCAGAATGGGATTTTAACTCCAATGGAAGAGGAGGAGAGGTCTACCATGTTGGTATCAATATTTGAGTTTGTGCTCAGCGGAATAAATCTTTGCTTTTAGTTTGTTCTCATTCTTTTGAATATATATTTCTGAATTGAAGGTCATTGCATATGATTTTGGGATCAAGCATAATATATTGCGGCGTCTAGCATCTTATAGATGTAAAATCACTGTAGTCCCTTCAAAGTGGCCAGCAGTAGAAACTCTAAAGATGCAGCCAGATGGAGTTCTTTTTAGCAATGGCCCTGGGGACCCATCTGCAGTTCCTTATGCAGTTGAAACAGTCAAGGAATTGCTAGGAAAGGTTCCTGTTTTTGGAATTTGCATGGGCCATCAATTACTTGGACAGGCATTAGGTGGTAAAACCTTTAAAATGAAGTTTGGCCATCATGGAGGAAACCATCCTGTTCAGAATCTTCAGCACAACTGTGTTGAGATTAGCGCACAGGTGAGTTCATCTCAAAAAAATTTCAGTATGTTTTATTTGAACTTCCATTGGTTCAAGCTAAACTCACCAAGTTCTCAAAAGGATTGTAGTTAGATCTACACAATATTTACAGAAATGCCAATGTTGAAGTGAAGAGTTTATTGGGCTGAGTAATTCATTGGTACCAAGAGAACAAAATTACTGATAGTTATGCTCAAGTGTTGTTTATCAGAAGAATTGAAGTGTATGGTAGAATTTTGAAGTAGTGCTAGAATAAGGTATTTTGGTATATACAGTTGTGTTTTTATTTATATTCGTCTATGAACTTATGTTATTGTAGAATCACAACTACGCGGTTGACCCAGCTTCACTTCCTGAGGGTGTAGAAGTGACTCACATCAATCTGAATGATGGAAGCTGTGCTGGTCTGGCTTATCCTGCACTAAACATCATGTCACTTCAATACCACCCGGAGGCATCCCCTGGCCCTCATGATTCAGATGCTGGTAAATTGGATTTCATTCTGTAAAACTTCTGTTCACTGCATTGACTCACTTTTCACAGTTTACTATGTATTGAATTCTGTTATCATTTAAAATAATTGCAATTCCTAGGAATTCATGATCCAACAGCTGAAAGGAAGAGGGGTTTCTTCGTGTGTTGTTCCTATTTATTGATTCTTTTAGCTCCTCCCCTTCATGGAAGTCTAATTGCAATTTATATTGCAACATTTATTTAACTTGCATATTAATGTTGAATTTTTATTTTTCCTCTTTTGCCAGTGTTTGGGGAGTTTATAGATTTGATGAAGCAAGCCAAACAAAAGGCATAGGCAACCTCTTCATCTGTTGATCTGATCATGGAGTTATAGTTGGTGGAAATGGCTGAAATGGTTGTGTCTGGAGCCTCAACCATTTCATAGTTTTGGCATCAGCAAATGTATGCAGCTATTAGTAATTGCCTGCACCAACTGTATAGATTGAGGCTTCCTTGAGTTGCTATCGAAAAGCATAAAACTTGGATGCATTGAGGATGTTCCAATCTGTGCTAGGTTACCTGGATAAATTTTGAAGGTCAAATTTACATGCTATTGAAATGGTGATTAATTTTCCCATTTTGAACTTAAATTTTTCATTTCTTATGCATAATTATGTACTTTTAACTTCTTTGAACTTTTTCTTTTTATTCCTCTAAATTGTTTAGGGTCATTGCCTCTAAGAATGTGATTCCGGACAGCTTTCCAGTTACACTTTAGAATTATTTTTAAGTTGATTTGCAAGTTATTAGAGGTAGGAATTTATGTAGACATGTTTCTTTTTGTTTTTTCTTTGTACTTGCAAGTTAACAAATTGTCATACTTGGAGTTGAAAGGGAAATGAATGGGGATCACAAACAAGGAAATATGCATAGTTATTGCTTCTATTATTTGGGGAATACTAAATCATTTTTTCATTAGAGGGTCTATATTTCTCACGTACTCATAAATGAGAAAGGTATTGATTTTCAAGAAGAATATTCATGACGTTGAGGGGAAGATTTTCACTTGAAGTGAAAAGCCTAATGTTACTAGTGTTCTTGTGTAGATCTCGAGATTGATGTTAATTAATGCTTATTGAATTGCTAGTTGTTGCCTTTGACAATTATAAGTATTTTCAACTGTAGTGACTAGAAAGATGCGCTTATAAGGTGAAATTTATCTGTTTCTTCCCTTTTCTCCCTATACAAAAGAAAATCACATATTGAAATAAGAAAAATAAAGTTCACAGATAGAAAAATTTCTTTGTGAATGTGATGTATGAACATCTTACATAAAATTGCTGTTTGTACTGTCAACAGTAGAACTTTATGCAAAGTTCGATGGTGATATCTATGAATTACACTTTCTTGGTTTTTCTCTGGTTGACAAGGAAGCCATCCTTTATGATAACTCTGAATTTTGCAGCATTTGGCTATTGAATTTAGAATGTTACATGAGACAAGTACTTTTAATTTTTACTTAAAAACTTTTTGGTTTAAATTTCGTTTATTTCGTTCCTTGAAATGTTGTATTTACAAATGGACAAGCTTAATAATTTATTTGTACTTTATTTCCAATAACACTTGTTTATTGGTATTCTTCTTGGTGTATGAAGTGCATGTTTACATGACTTTCTGGTATTTATAGTGATCCAAAATGTTTCCTTCAAAACCAAATGAAGAAGTTACACTGAAATTTTCAATACTATAGATGAAAGACTTGTTTAAAATCATATATGGATTTCTTAAGATTGCCAACCAATTGCTCGCTATAACTAGAGAGGAATCTTTGTGGTTGTTTCATATAAACCTTTTCCTTCAGATTTCCTTTGAGAAACGCAATTATTACATCCATTTTTTGTAACTTCAAGTCAAAATGGGCTACTAATGCTAAAATGATACGCAAGGAGTCTTCTTAAATACTGAAGAAAAAGTCTTCCGGTAATTAATTCTTTTCTTTTGAGTAAATCATTTAACAAGAAGTTTTACCTTACATCTTTCAATGTTGTTTAATGAGTGTTTCTCTGTCCCCATTTGTATCCAATGGTTTTTTCACCATCAGGCAACTCTACAAGATCTCAAATTTCATTGCTCTTCGTGGAATTCATCTCATCCTTCATGGCATCATACCACAATTGTGATTCTCTACAACTTATGGCTTGTGAAAAAGATTTATGATAATTTTCTGTTCCAATTTTGTAGTCAGGCTTTTGTGAATACACTATATAATTATCGTGTATTGTTGATTTCTTAACTCTAATTGATCTTCTTAATGCTGCATCAATATCCTCATGAGGTGCATTTTGAACAACTTGTTTCTCAGCAATCCCAGGTGATTGTTGAGCAATTGGATCAACTAGATTGTCACGATCAACTTGTGAAACTTCAATGATTAGTTGATTAACACCTGGTTAACCTTGAGGAGTGCTGTGAACAATAACCAATCTATCACTTAAAGAAGAAGGTCAGAAATTATGTTTTTAGATTAGTCTCTCCCATTAATCAAGTCATTTTTAAGAAATTTAGCATTTCTTGATTACAGAATCCCAATGTTATAGGATGGACAATAAAATCTGTATCTTTTTGACCTTTCAAAATGTCCAATAAAAAAATCCACTAATAGTCCTATGGTCTAGCATTTTTTTTTTCTTTTAGGTTATAAATCCTTGCTGCAGACGAACATCTCCAAATGCGCACGTCGCAAACTCAATTTTCAACCTTTAAACAACTTAAATGGTATTTTTGTAACAGCCTTGGATGGAACTCAGTTCAATATGTACACTCAATGGCGTAGCCAGATGCAAAGCAAGGGGGGCAATTGCCCCCCTTAATTTTTGATTTTTTTTATTACATATGCATACATGTGTATATATATACATATGCATAATTTACTTAACCCATATACATAATTTTCTTAACCCATTGATGGCAATTACCTCCCTTCTTTTATTTAATAATTATTTATAGCATTTATGTTATATTTTTTCCCTTTTAATTATAAATTTTGGTTTTGCCACTGTATAAACTGCTTTAGTCCTCAAGGATTTTGTTCCCAAAATGTCTTTTGTGGATCTCATCCACCTTGATGCTCCACTCTGGTTAAAAATTTGTTAAACAATGGTATTTCAGAATATGTGAGATAACTTCGTTAATAATATGTGATGATGAATCCTTTTTGATCACTCAAATATCGTCACGTAGTTCGTGATATACCTAACATTTTAACTATATTCATCCCTTGATTTGATAATCTTAAATTTGAAAATACTTGCACTGCTATTATTAAGAAATTCCTCACTAACATATTTAATATCCATGTAATGATTCTTTTGGCAGATCTCTAATATATGTTAGCTTTGATTATTTCTATGATCACAGTTATGTGAATCACTGTTTGAACCTTTTAAAAAGCATAATATATGCAAGTCTATTCGTATTAATAATATCTTGTTTTGTTAATATCATGACTAGAGATATTTAAATACTAATAAATTTGCATGCAATAGGTATCTCACATCATAAACTCTTTCACAATTATCTTTACACTGTATTTATAGTACCAAGAACTTTATTTAGTTATTCAAGATACGAAATCAATTTTGAGGTAATCATAACATAATATTAATAAATAAATGATGCCTTTTTTATAAATGATAATGAGTTCATGTATATGAAAAAGATTCTTAATCCACATGGACTCTAGGGCATATATATATATATATATATACACATACATACTCCTAACATGTATGTTGTATGTATATAACATCATCTTTAACCTCGAGCAATATCCATTTTAATCCATTCAAAAGGAAAACCATATAATTTTGGCAATGTTACACCAAAGTAAATGGTTTATTCATCAAAATGTCATGAATTAATCTTATATCCTCGTGATTCATAACAATAAATAGATTGAAAACCAAGATAGGCTTAAAAATTAAAGACAAGTATGGAATATATATGGAGGAAAAAGAAAACTAGCAGCAAGATAGAGATAAAAAAAGCGAGCAATAAGTCAGAGATACAAATTTCTCTGATACCAATTGGAAGAAATAAAATGATCCAAATATACTTATAAACCTTATAGCATACATATCAAATGCAAAAAGAAGAAAAAAAGATAAAATCAGTTTAAATCCAAATATGCTTATAAACCTTATAGCTTAAATTCAAAAGCTAAGAGCACAATATCAGTGATCAATTGCTTGAGATAAAAGCCGAGTAATATTGCTTTGTTATTATTATTTTTTAAAAACACTTTAATCTATTTTGCTCATCTTTCTCTTCACTATATAATTATAACAAAAATTCATGATTAGAACATTATGTGAAGACTGAAATGAAATAAGATGACCTAAATCAAAAGTTACATTCTAACAGCTGCCAATATCCCTCGGAACTTGGGGTGTGTCAGCACTTGATTAATTCGAAATTTATATATTTTTCTCATCCGACTCTATTTTATATAAATATCGGATTTTTACCTTTTTAATCCGATATTTTTCGGATTTCGATCCAATCAATATGATTAATCCGAATTTTTTTAATTTATATATTTAAATTAAAATTCTAAATTAATACAAATAAATAATATTAAATATCATAAAAATATTTTAAAAATACAACAAACTATCAAGTTCAAAATTACATTAAATATATATTATATATTAATTAATATTATTGAAAAATTAGAATTTTTTTATTTATATATTAAAAATTTTGGATTGATCAGTAGGATCGGGTTAATCGGATTTTCACCCCGATCAGAAATATATATAATATCAATAACCGAAACGATTCTATTAACCTGATTAACCGCATCCGAATGTATCGGATTAATTCAGTTCGGTTTTTACACACTCCTGCTCAGAACTTTCTAATTTATTTATTATTATTTTCTTAAATTCAGGCTCATACAAATAAATTCAATATATACTGATAGTCTAAAGCCAATTCGTTTCACCTCCAGACTATCGAACGCTCTTCATCTCCCTAAAACCCTTCCTTTTCCATATCTACGCAACCAATATGAGGTCCTCACTCTTAAGATCCATCAAATCCCTAACTCACTCTACCTCTTCTTCCCACCTCCTCCGCCGTGGCTACGCCTCCGAGTCCGTTCCCGACCGCAAGGTCGCCGTCCTTGGCGCTGCCGGCGGAATCGGTCAACCTCTTGCTTTGCTAATGAAGCTTAACCCTCTTGTTTCTAACCTCGCCCTCTACGATATCGCAAACACCCCTGGTGTCGCTGCCGATGTTAGCCATATCAACACCAGATCTGAGGTACGCTTAGTGTAATTTTGCTCTCTGGTTCTGAATTTTACTTTTGTCTGCAATGTAAAGTCTATGTTTTGTGCTTATGGTGTTTTATCTAGGGTTTTTGTAGATTTCTGCGGAAATTTTGGATTTTGTTAGTTCTCTTTTTGTACGCTTTTCGCTAAAGTTCCAGTTTTAATTTCTTTTTTTTTTTTAGAGTTAAAATTTCGATCTTTATGTTCATTTCTCTACCGTACTTGCTTTCCTTTCTTGCTCTGATAAAAAAATTGCTAGCTATTCTCGCATTTGGCCATTTTAAATGCCACTAACTTTTTTTCTTTTTTTAATTGCTCTGTGCTCCAGGTAGCTGGGTATGTGGGAGATGATCAACTCGGGAAAGCTTTGGAGGGAGCAGATGTTGTGATCATTCCAGCTGGTGTGCCAAGAAAGCCTGGAATGACCCGTGATGATCTCTTCAACATCAATGCTGGGATTGTCAAGGCTCTCTGCGAAGCAATTGCTAAATACTGCCCCAAGGTGACTTTCCATCTGTTCTTCGCTAAAGCATTTTACTTGGATGGAGTTTGGGGTGGTTTTTAAGTAATTTATTTATTTATTTTTTAATTTTATGGAAGTTAATGGCTTAAAACTGAAATTTTTGAGAATTCGTCATTTGGGTTCAGGCACTTGTCAATATGATTAGCAACCCAGTGAATTCAACTGTACCTATTGCAGCAGAGGTTTTCAAGAAGGCAGGAACCTACGATGAGAAGAGACTGTTTGGTGTTACTACCCTTGATGTTGTCAGGGCTAAGACTTTCTATGCTGGGAAGGCCAAAGTTCCAGTTGCAGGTTTGCCTGGACACCGTGTATCTTTTTCATCTCCATTTGCTGTTTATGAAGCTAAACCTTTTGATTGAAATAATCAAAAGTCGATTGAGGTCTTGGGATATTTTTCAAGTCATCTAAATACTCCTATTTTATAGGAATTTTGATCTGTCATTATAACTTCTGCCGCTTTTAGCATATTTGAGATGCATATGGATCTGTTTATGATTTTCCTCGTTGATTTTTTTTATCTTAAACGTTTGCAGAGGTTAATGTACCTGTTGTTGGGGGCCATGCAGGCATAACCATTCTTCCACTATTTTCACAAGTAATTGCTTGCTTGCTTGCCTCTATATTATGCTTATGTAACTTCTATTTGATATATTTTTTTTTCTATATCTACTTAATTAATTGGCATTGCTTGTTTGACTGATTTAGGCCACACCAAAAGCCAACTTGGCAGGTGAAGATATTGTTGCTCTTACAAAGAGAACTCAAGATGGAGGGACTGAAGTTGTGGAAGCAAAAGCTGGAAAGGGTTCTGCCACCTTGTCCATGGCGTAAGTGTGCATATTAAATAGATTTTATGCTGGTTGTTTAAGAATGGCAAATTTCGTCTTCTTAGGTTAAAATCCTGTTTTTTGATTTAGGTTGCTGCATTGTTGTTGTGTTGCTAAGCTGAACCAAAAAAGGGAGATGAATATTTGAGGTTCTGAAGCACTGTTATATCATGCAAGATTTATGGTTTTTAATTTGATTGGGTTCAAGATCTATGCTTTGCAAAACCATTTCCAATACCTGAAATGGGAGTAGTCTAATAAAAGATTAAGGTGGTAGAACCTTGAATTTTCCAATTGCTGGAATAATTTATTGAGATTGGGTTGACAGTTTAAGTATCTAAATTCAACAATGCTAAAGCTTGAATAAAGTCAAGTTTCCTATGGCCTTACCTTACTTTTCTTATTGTCACTTTTCATATGATTTGGCAACCTAACTTATGATTGAAACAATGTAAGCAGCAATTTGATTTTTGTTATGTTATCTTCTCTGGTTATTGATTGAAGATATAACTTCATTCTGTTTACTCAATCTGTTTTAAATATTTGAATCATGTTTTCTTGGTATGTTTAGTATTGCCATTGTAATCATGTTAGAACTGTATTTTTCCATGCTAAAAGTTTGAAAGCATTCATTTGTGGTGTTGCAACTATTTTGACTATATAATGGATGATGTGATATTTATTTAATGAAGTCTTAAGTATTTGCATTCCATGGTTTTGGTATTATCTATTTTCCATTCTTACATGCTTCATCTCCTGTACACCTGCGACTGATATATATATATATAAATTTCTAGTTATTGACGAATTTGATGGGTCTTTGCAGCTATGCAGGAGCCATTTTTGCTGATGCTTGCTTGAAGGGACTTAATGGAGTTCCGGATGTGGTGGAATGTACATTTGTGCAATCAACTGTCACCGAACTACCATTCTTTGCTTCAAAGGTAATTTTAAATGTGCTTTGTGGGTTGTTTTAGGGGGAGAGCTGTTAGGATCTGGAGCCATCAATTCATTAGACATAACATTGAATCTTGATCTGAAGACTCCTAACAATAGAAGAAGAAAAGATGGATGGGTGGAGAGAGAGAGAGAGAGAGAGAGAGAGCACAAGGGGAAGTAAGCGAGAGAGAATTGAGTTTATTGTTAATTCTTTAACAAATGTTGCTGTGCTTTATTGATGGTTCTGTAGCAGCCCGAGCTTGCTTACATCATCTAATTAACTCTTCCATCCTTATGAGCAGTCTGTTAACTAAAAGTAGTTATGTGTGATGAAGGCTCAAACTGCTTTTGGCTTGCCTTTGATTCTTCCTAATTAGTGAATTCTTCAAACTTGCCTTTGATAACAAGAGCACTGTCTTATCTTTTTGACATATTTGAATGATTGTTGTTTGGTACGCCCCAGGAAGTAGGATGGGAATGTGAGCTTGATATGTTTTGTTTGTATTTGCAGGTAAGGCTAGGAAAGAATGGAGTGGATGAAATTCTTGGATTGGGTCCTCTCTCTGATTACGAAAAGGAAGGATTAGAGAAGCTGAAACCTGAACTCCAATCATCCATTGAGAAGGGAATCAAGTTTGCTAGTCAGTAACTGAATCAATAGTTACTGGCTCTGGCTGGTGGTTGTGGGTTACTTCCATCATAAACACATACAAATTTTGAAATTTTTTGTTTGATTGTTGTATTCAATGCTGCCAGCAGCACCGGCGTTTCTGTTTTAATTAGAGTAGGATTTTACGCAAACTAGAAATATTTTAATAATGCCCTGTGGAACTTGATCTTGATGGGAGAAATTCAATAGTAATTTGAATCAATCCAATTTAAAAGATTTAGCGACAAAATTGGTCGTTTACTAATAACATATTGGGATCAGATATATGTGGGGAATGCGTTTTGGAAAGACTTTTCTATGATCATCTCTTTCTTTGATTATATTATTCTTAATTAATATTTTATTTGTTATTATTACAAGTGGCATAAATTTTGAAAGCCTTTTTCTAATATTGCGTAAAAGATAATTCAGCTCTTTGAATATAAAAATTAAAATTTAATTCAATTTAGCTTAAAAAAATCATGAATCCGAATGGGAGTGCTAAAAAGCAGCAGCTGCAAGTTTAATGTCCATAGCTCACCAAATAGAAACCATAAAGGAGGTGTCTGCAAAAGCAATGCTTCAATTTCACAGTTATCCTAAATTCACCAATAATCTCCTCAAGACATATTCAAAGCAATTTCACAGTATTTGATGGCACTGTGACAATCTTCGCACACCACCAAGTTTTAAATCAGACGAATTAATTGCTCTCCTTTTCTAATTAATGGGCATTAATTAACCATAACATATAATGGATCAATGCAACCTTTCTCAGCTCTCAACACCCTGCCTATCTCTCTCTAAACGAAAATTATTTAGCTGACTATGAATTCTCATGGAACAAACAATAACAACCCTTCAAGTTTGGTCCATTTGCGACACATAATTTGATTAATAATCTACAAAACCAATTCTCTTCTCCAAAAGTTTGTTATACAGCATTATGTTCTAATAAAATAAAAGACCATACACCAGCAAGAAGCAACCTTGTTCATCTATCTATTTATGCTGAAAAAAAAATAAAATCATAGAATCATAAAAACTGTACATCCAAATTAGAGGTTCATCTATCCAGAACAAGGCGAAATTAGTTATACATTTAGAAAGAAGCATATTTGTTAATTTTTTCTACTAATTGAACTTTCTAAGTGGTAATTTAGTGTGCGTGTGCGCGCATCTGAATTGTCGGATTGCACGTTCCGTCGATTTGATGCTGATGCATGTGCACTAAATCACATTCTGAACCTTATATATATTAACTTATTTAGCTTTTAATAGTTTATTAGAATGCCTATAATTTAATAGAATATTTTTTCCTCATTTAGTTTTTTTTTTCTTTGTTATTTCATGTTATACAATTTTGTTACAATCAAATGTTAATTTTAAAAATTTGATGCAGAAATGTTATTCACACATAAAAGTAAGATTATTGTCATCTTTTTATTTTGATGATTTGCTTGATGAACATATACAACTCAAAGAGGCAACTTGGTTTCTTCTGTGAGTTGAAGTCAAAAAGAAAATGTATCAGCTAATCTTTCATTCTCACTTGCATTGTCTTTTTTTTTTTAATTCGATAAAAAAGTAGTCTTTTAATTTGTTGACACCATGTCACTAATCATTTTAATTTGGAAAATTTTTGCAGATTAATTTAAAATTCAAAATAGGATTAATAAATTTTTTTTTTATTGTAATTTAGTTTATCTGTTTCTCTTAAATGGAGATCCGGTGAATTTAGTTTATTTTTACCTTTTTTTTTGGGTATTTTCACGTTTGGTTGCTATTTTTGTTTTTAATTTTAGATTTTTTTTATTGCAACTCTGTTTGAAGTTTATGAATATTGAGCATGATTTGCATAAATACTTATGTTTGTTTTGCTCCAACAGTCACTCAGAAAGCTAGAAATTGAAATCAAATTAAACCATTTTGAGCAATAATTTATTTCTTCCTTTTAATGAATGTATACCTTTTTTAACTTTTTTATCTTTTTAATATTTATATCATTTGTTTATTATCAATTGAAATTAATCTATTTTGAGAAAATTGGATTCGAAATATTTCAAGAGTTCTGAGTGTGAGATCTAAGCAGAGCAATCCAAATAGAACACCGTTTGAAAAAAAATCGAATTATTTGAGCATGTCATTCTCAATTTTTCATCAATTGTCGCATTTTATCCAAAATAGTGTTGTTTTTTTATATATTTTTTTCTGTATTTTTACACCATTAACTATATGATTAATATAAAGTTTATAATATTTATAATTGAATTTATGGTTGATAAACATTTAATGAAAAAATATATTTTAGTGATTAAACGAGTAAAATGACAGTAAATTGAAAATATTGCACTAATTTAGATGAGAATTAAGCTTTGAAGTAAATCAAACGTCGTTAAAAAATTAACAGCCAAACTAATTCTTTTATGTAAAATTTTATTTACATGTTCTTATATTTGTAACCCTTCAAGCATAACCCAACGCATGTGTACACAAAACTTATATATATATATATATATATATATATATATATATATATATATATATATATATATAATTGATAAATCTAAAATTTTCATAGAAAAGGGGAGGACCCTTATTAATGAGTGGAGGGGGCCAGCTTGATGGGCTAGGGCCGATCGGATTGCAAAGCAAAATATCCTACGAAAGAGAACTTGTCCGGTCGAACCGAGCATCACTATTCCTCAACTTAAATTAGTAAGCAGGACAGAGTGGCTAGAGAAAGAAATGTATTGAAAATCATATATCTTATTTTAGAATGAGCTTGCTATTTATAGAGTTGGAAAACTCAAACAATAGTTGTGAATAGTAGACCTACTCCGTAGCAGGTATGGGTTGGCATGAAAGTAATGGTGATTTGACGGAGACGTGTGTCAGATGTCTTAGTGTGTTAGGGACTAGTCATGTCCGATCTGACTGCCTCATTTTGTAGGTTTAGCTAACTGGCTAGGAAAATCTGGGCTTCTTTGGGCCTTTATAGTGTTGGACTTTCTTGAATGACTCCTGATGGGTTGGATTTAGTTTTATTTATTTGAATATTATCATTTGTCCCCTTCAAACAGTTCAATTGATCTTATGAAGATCGAAGGTCGAGGTCTTTAGATATCTTTGACGAGCGTGTCGACATTTAAGAGAAGCCATTTTTGTTTGCATGTGCTAGAAAAGTCTCCTTTTTGTTTTATATAGGTATTTGAAACTTCAAAATATTGATGATTGTCGCTTTTAGCTATGGGATCCTAAATTCATGAGACTAAAAAATGAAATGATCCATCAAGAGATCGGAATTAATTACCTCGATCAAAAAGATCATTGATTGGGAGAAACGATATCATCATTTCATATACTGTAGTCAATTACATCGACTGGGATGGTTATTGGTTGAACAAATGAGATCATCAGTCGAGAGACTAGAATTTATTTACATTGATCGGAATGGTCATCGATCGAAAAAAATGAGATCATCAATCGAGAGATCGAAATTTATTTACATTGATCGATATGATCATCGATTGGAAAAAATGAGATCATTAGTCGAGAGATTGGGATTTATTTACATTGATCAGGATGTTAATCGATCGAAAAAAATGAGATAATCAGTCAAGAGACTGGAATTTATTTACATTGATCGGGATGGTCATCGATAAAAAAAAAATGATATCATATCTTTCGTAGACAATCCTTTCTTATAAATGTGAATAAGTATTTCTAAAGTTTAACTTTCTGACCTTTTGACAATCCTTGTTGTTATGATAATTTGCATTTTCGCCATAGAAGAATATGTGAGGCTTTGTGCCTATGTGCACTGCACCATTTTTCTTCCTTAATCAGGCTTCTAGTGTCGAACTAGTTTACGCAAACTCAATGGATATGTCGAGAATTCGCTCATCATGGGAAGATTCAAAACGACCTTTTTTGTTATATTTTTTAGGCTCTCCAAGGAAATATGATATTAATAAATGGGAAATGAAATTACCTGAAAATGTTGCCAATTGTTGTTGACCTATTTGTTTAAACATAGATATTTGAACCTTCATTTCTTTGGCTATGTTGCTTTGGAAAGGGGTGTCTTTCTTGAATTTTGCTATTTTTTCTTCCAAACTTTTATTGTGGTGTTTATTTCTTCATTTATTAGAATCGCCACGTGGTTTGCTATGAGAGCTCCTCTATGAGGTGGCTTGTAAAAGTCCCTATAAATAAGCATGTCATTTTCTTCTTTTGTCCGTCAATTTTGCTTCTTCTTCTTCTTCTTCTTCTTCTTCTTCTTCTTCTTCTTCTTCTTCTTCTTCTTCTCCATGGAATCACTTGATTATTTTTTCATTTTTCTTACTTTTGATTTTCCATTTTAGGAAGATGAATGAATTGCTAGGTTCTTTCCCAACAATGTATGATTTGCCACAGTAAGTCATATAGCCTCCATCCGCTGTTGTCTCTTCCGGCTTTCAATCTTAAACTTTTCTGGGGCCATGGTAGGTAATGCAAGTTTATATTCTTTTCTCCATTTTTTTGGTGCTGACTTGATCGAAGATGATTGTAGAATGAGAGGTGGTCTTGGTTAGTACCAGCCATGGATTTTTTTGGAATTATTAAAACATAAAGGCTTTTCATTTGATGCTCTTTGTACCTTTGAAAAGTTTAATGAATTTCAACTTTTAGCCTCTTTTCCTTGTGCTTTTCTTATTCTTTTATCTGCTGGCTTATATGAACATTGTGCATCCAAAACCAAAAATGAAAAGGAAGAGAGATTCTTATATAGTGGGATCTTCATAACATCCTATGAACATGTCTATTTGTAACCCTAGTTCGATTGGGCTAATTTGCTATTTTTTCAAATTCCTTTGAAACCTTTCACTCTTTAAAAGTTCTTTACATCCTTGACTTTTGTGATGTTGATAAGTTGAAGGTAATTCTGAGTATGTCTTGAATCCTTCTTTCCTAATTAGAGCTAATATCAATTCATGGTAGATAATGCCTTTAGGTTGAGCTATCAAATGCGAGTTGTATGTTTGTTCCAATCGGTAAATATTAATGGGGATTTTATTGGCGATCTTCTTGACTTTTTTGTGCTGATTGTTTTATCCTGCATTAACTAGATCAGTCTAACCATCATCTTTGACCGCGTCCTTTGGAAAATGACATTAAGTAATTGCTCTTTTATTGATTCAATTTTTTATCTTTATTTATGGATATTTATTCTCTTTGACTCCTCATTTATTTAAGTTGCCACATGTTCTTTTAGACTCCTACAAATAGGGTTATGCTTTTATTCTTCTATTTATCTGCCTTTTTTTTTTCTTTTTCCTCGTTATCCTGACGAAGCCTCCTAATAGCCCCTTGTTTTATTTTTTCCATTTTAGGAAGATGAATGAATTATTGGATGCTTCTCAACCATGGTATCACTTGCTACAGCAGGTGATATAAACTCTGCCTTTTGTTGCCTCCTTTATCCTCATCTTCTTAAGCTGAGACTAATCTTCTTTCATTTGCCAGGTTTCGACATGCCACAAGTGAAAGATATTTGCAACATCTTAGGAGCTAATAAGGAATGAGAGAACGAGTGATAGATATAGGAATGTGTTTTGTAAAATTTTCAAGTGTAATCCTTAGAACAAATTTCAATGGAATTTTAATTTTCAATCTGCTATGTTATCTTCACCTTTAAATTTGAAGTGGGTATCTTGCTTTGACTAAATATCTGCAATATGTATAAAATTTGGAATGCTTGATAAAAAAAAAGCATTGATCAATATGAATTAAAGTAGTCAAAATATAAATTTTATTCATTAATCTTTCGATCAAGATTGTAACAAACTTTTATCGATCTTTCGATCGGGATAACAAATTTTCATTGATCTTTTGATTGGGACATACATTAACTAAGTTCATCTCTAATTAAAATTATCTTCAGTTGCAACTTTGCTAATTATCTCGTTCTTTAATCCGCCTTGATCGGGAATCCATCGATCAAGTCTGATCGGGCTTGAATGATACTTAACTGTTATTCTTGGTTTAGAGTTAAAGAAGGGAAGCATCTTTAGGGCCTTCTTCACCTTTATCTGATCAGGCTTCTCTTTCCACCTATTTGTTATTTTTCCTTTCTGTCGAAGGTAGTAGATTATTCTGGGCTTCGTTATCTAGATGTCTTCATCCACATGGTGCTATTTCATAATTGTAATTCATCACTCATTTCAATTGGAATTAGATTTTTTGATAAGGAATGCATCGATCGGTAGGTGTTGACTCACCAACTTTTTGATTTTAATCACTACGGAGTAGTTTTAAGGGTCTTCTTTGCCTCTTTTTCTCTTTTTTTGTATGATATTTTCTTTCAATTGTCTTTATCCATGAGACATGATTTTATGGCTGTCTCTAGGATTCATCAATCATTTTGATTGGGATTAATTCCTTTGATTGTTCCTTCTTGATACTGAGATGAAAAAGATTCATTTTGTAGTCTTTCCCTATTCACATCATGGTGATGGCCATGTAATGTCTCAAAGAAAAAATATTTTGTTCTCCTTTGGACTTGGCTCATACTGTTTTATTCTTTTTTGGGCTTGACATTTCCTTTTCTCCAATTTGACTTTCTCCTTTTAAGCCTTTATTTTGATCTGGTATAGAAAAAAAGTCCCTGCTTGCTTGGATTTTTTCCCTTCTTTGCATCTGATCAGATTTTGACTTTCCAATTTCTCCTTCTTGTTTTGCTTGTGTTAAAGGAAGGAGCTGGTGAGGTAGAAGCGTCAGCACCTAAATTTTAGGTTTCTTGAATGTGTGGGGCTTTCATGTTCTTCCTATATCCCTTTTTCCAGGAGAACCATGGAAATTTATGCCTTGATGCATGATATTAAGGGAGGGGAATGTTTCATCCTCCTTCAATATTGGCGTGAGTAATTTCATCTTCCTTCAATATTGGATGTATTCCTCCCTATTTTTTTGCATAGGTGTTTTGCCAAAGGTATGGATCCTAGTCTATTTTTCACTTATGTCGATCAGCTCTGCTATCGTGGAGAGGGGATCTCCGGGTTGCTTTTTTGATCTTGATATTTAGTATATTTCAGATCATGAAGCATACTGCTTCTTTTGTTTTTTTTTTTATTTTAGAACTACCCCTTTTGATTTTTTTTTTCTTTAGACTTTTCAACCCTCGACTACTTCCCTTTTAACTGGAGCAGTTATTCCTTTTTTTCCTCTTGTGGTTTCGATCGTCTGATCGGTAGTAGGCTTTGATAGCAACTCATTTCATCTTGGTGCGGAGCGAGTGATTCATTTTTTGCCTTGGTGTAAAGCAGGAGTCCTTTCTCTTCTACCGCTACTTTTTTTCCTTAAACTAGATGGGAGAGTGTGTCGCTTTGGGAGAAGATACTCCTCTTGTTACTGCATTTGCCCTATTTTTCGGTTTGTTTGGAGATGAATGGAAGGGCAATTGTTTCATCCCTCCTAGTATTTTTCCTAGTAGGCTAGTTCTAAAAGTCCTCTGAATCTATTACGTAGAGTCTCGAAAGAAAAATTTTTCACTTCCTTTCGAACCCGATGCATAATTTTTCGTTTTCTTTCAATCCTAGATTTTGCTTTTGCTCATTCCTTTAGGTCACCATTTTTAGCTTTTTCAGGTAGTCTCGAAGACTTTCATGAAATTTTGTATTTCGACCTTCTTTTCGTGGTAGCGAATCTATATTTCTCCTAGTGGTTCGGAGGTTAGGCACTTTTGCTCAGCCATCAACTTTCAACAAAAGTACCAACTAAAATTTTCATAGAAAAGGGAGGGACCCTTATTAATGAGTGGAGAAAGGGATCAATGTGAGTTTGATGAGCTAGGGTCGATCGGATTATAAAGAGAAATATCCTACAAAAGAGAGTTGTCCGATCGGACCGAGCTTTAACACTTCGAAGCTTATGTTAGTAAGCAAGAGAGGATGGCTAGAGAAAGAAATATATTAAAAATCAGACGCCTCATTTTAGAATGAATATGCTATTTATAGAGTTAGGGAACTCAAACAGTAGTTGTGAATAGTAGGCCTACTCTGTAGCAAGTATGAGTTGGTATGAAAGCGATAGTGATTTGATAGAGACGTGTGTCAACTACCTTAGTGTGTCAGGGACTAGTTATGTCCGATCGAACTATCTCGTTCTGTGCATCCAGCTAATTGGCTAGGAAAATCTGGGCCTTTTTTTGGCCTTTTTAGTATTAGGCTTTCTTGAATGACCCTTGATGTGTTGGGCTTAGTTTTGTTTATTTGAGTATTATCACTAATTAACGGTATTTAGGAGAGATGAAATTTTACAGAGATTTAGTTTTTAGAATTATATAATAACAAAAAAGAAACTAAAAGTATTGTTTTTATATATCTTTATATTAAAGTTTTAATTTTTACTAAAATATTGAAATATACACTTTTCTAGTTCTACCTTCCAATCATAAATTAGCTGCACAGCAGCACGATATGAAACATAAAGAGAATATAAATTAAACAAATAAAAAATATTACATAGTAAAAAATCATTAAAAAATAAATCAATTATATTATTATTTCATAATTATCTCCGAAGATAATGATTATGTAATTATAATTAGAAATATAGGTTGCTAATAATTAAAATTAATATTATATAATTTTCATTATAATTAAACTTCTTATTTAATTTAAAAAAAAAAGATAATCTCGAAAAATTATTTTTAAATCATCACCAAAATTATGAGAGCCTCTTAAGTATCTCCCGTTAGCCATGAAGCATAATGTCCTATGTAAATAATAATTTTAATGCAAAATACATTCTTTGTTTTTCAATATAATTAAATTTCAAATTTGCTAAGTTAGTGAATTTAAATTTATTTATCATTAATTACACTTTAATTAAAATTGGTCTCTTTCATAGGCATGATCATGGACCGGTTAACCGATTTATGAGCAAAAAAATTAATCAGTCTATTAATATCGATTTTTAAAATCACTAACATATTTGATTAACTAGTCCATCAATTTTAGTTTTTTGGTTTGATTAACTATATTTTTTGGTTAACCATTAAAATTTATAATATAAAATTCAATTTACTTTCAAATATGCAAAGTAATTCAAAAAAAATATAATTCACTAGCCAAAATTCATGTTTAACAAATTAATAGCTAATATTATAAAATATATTTGATATTTGTTGAAAATTAACATAGTTGATTCTAAGTTATATAAAATTTTGGATAATATTAAATGTTAATACATAAACTCTAAAATATAAAAAAATAATTAAATATTATTAACTAAAATATGAATATAAATATATGATAAAAATAATATATATAAAAGTTAATCGGTTACTACATATAAATATTATTATATAATTAAAGAAAATTACATAATATAAATTTAATTTAAAGTATTATATAAATTTTAGAGAAAATTTTAAAAAATTAAGATATAAAAATAAAAATATAATTTAAATATATTTTAAAGTATTATTTTATTTAAGTTTTAAAGAGAAATAGAAAAAAATTATATATATATATAGATGAGTCATGCTATCGATTAAACAATGTCTAATAAACAAAACCGTAACTAAAAATTAAAAACATAAAAATAAAAAACCGTAACTGAATGCATCAGATCGGTTAATCAAAAAATCAGTTTGATTTCGGATCGATTTTGCAGTTAATCATATTTTCGATTTTTTTTCTCACCCTTACTCTTTAGCTTTATGTAGAATCATTCAAGTTTTTTTTATTGATTTTTTTTTTTGTAAATCTTAACACTTTATAATGCACAATATATTTTTTCTATTTTATTATATATAATTACATCATTTTCATATATAAATTAATTTTTATTTTAGTTATCTCAAATATTGTAATTTCTCATTTACTAAGGCTATATTTACTTACATAAAACAATATTATATTTTCTGTACTTTATTTTTTAAAAAAATTTTCAATATTTATTTTCTGTAAAAAAATTTAAAAACTGCATTCATTTATCAACAAATAGAAATTTAGAATATTTATTTTCTTTACATATGTGTAGTGTATGTGTATATATGTACATACATACACATATAGACATGTAGATGTATATGTGTATGTATGTACATGTATACATATGCATACACATGTGTGTGTATCTATATATGTAGGAAAAATTAATAATTTAGTTCCTGAATTTTAGCGTTTTTACACATTGAATTTTTATACTTTTGAAATTACACATTGAACCTCTGAACTTTTGCGTATTTATACATTAGGTTTGTATACTTTCAAAACTGTACATTGCAACTTTAACGTTTTTACACATTGGATTTCTATACTTTCAAAACTATACATTTGATCCCTGAACTTTTGCGTATTTATATATTAGATTCCTATATTTTCAAAACTACATATTGGATTCCCGAGCTTATCTATTAAAATACATTAAATCCAAACGGATGTTAAAAATAACAACGTTCTGTTAAAATATACACAACTTTAACAGAGCATGTGTTAAACTGTCATTTGTACCGTTCATTTCGAATTTAATATGTTTTTTTTTTGAAAAGTTTAGGGATTCAATATGTAAAAACGTTTAAATTTAGGAGTTAAATTATGATTTTTGCCATATATGCATGTACACATACACATACATATATATATATACATAAGTATGTATACATGTACAAAACATACATACATATAATGAAGATGATTTAGAAAATTTAAAAACTATTTTTTATTAGTTTTTCAATCTCTTTTTCATTTTAGAAAACTAAAACATCCATTTTTTATTATTTTTTAAAGAATTGATTAAAATAAATATGACCTCTGTTTATATGATTTTTTAAAAAAAAAATTGAAGTAATTTTTTATAAGTGAACATATCTTAAATGTTTAAGGTCATAAAATATCATTTACTTGATTTTTTATTTTTTGATCGGACAATCGGATCTATCAGGCAATTTGAATTCAGATCATTTCGAGTGAATTTGTTCAGTTTCATATTTTTTAGGTCATTATTGGATCGGATCACTTTTTTTTTTTGTGGATTTTGGTTGACTCTTGGATACAATTAGGAATAAAATTGAAATTAAAAACTGAACCAAACCAAACCTTTTTAACAATTTCAAGAATAATATGATACCCAATTAGTTTACAAATAACATGTTAAAAAGTGATAATTTTGAAAAAATTATATAGTATTCATTTAATTTTTTTCCTTGTGCTTTTTTTTTTGCCTTAGCTTAATTAAGTAATTAATCTTTTACCTCTTTTATCTTAAGTTCATCCATTTTTTTTTTTTTCACAAGCTCAAGTTCGGGGTTGGAGGGTTAGAGAGACGGTTTCGAACTCAATACTTGTTCCATGTTTGGCACCAGCTTACAGTTGGAATGTTCCCCTAGGAACTTAAATTCACGAAGTTTGATCATTGATAAATAATCCATAATATTTTTAATACATTTTTGAAGTATGTTTAATTATTATTTTTATTTCTCAAGTTGGTATTATGTTTTTATCATAATTTTGTTCTTACTGTTCCTGCAAGTAAAATGATTAATAACATGCTTGGGTTGGAATTTGTTAATTGGACAAGACCTCATCTGCAAAATTTCAGCAGTTTCAGATTGTAGCCGTTACGAATGGAGTAATAATCCTAGATTGCATGTGCACACATCTAGACTGTCCGATCTCGCATGCTTGGTTGTGATTTGTTAATTGGGCAAGACCTCATCTGCAAAATTTCAGCAGTTTCGGATAGTAGTTGTTAAGAATGGAGTAATAATCCAGTGGTTTTAGATAGTATACCCATACATCTAGACTGTCAGATCTCAAGCTGCATTTGATTTAATAGCACAATGCATGTTACACCCTTAAAGAATTACACGGGAGGCACGGAGGAATCAACAATTGGATCCCAAAAGAAACCGCAAAAAAATATAATTTCATTTTGAATATGAGACATTTCTTCACAAGTAACTGCTAATGAAATTTCAAATTCTATAACAGTATACATCATTCTAATCACCACTTGGGATCGCAGCACAACAGCTTTAAGCCAATTCCCCTAGTTACAACAAGTTGCAATAAGCTTTCATTAAACTACTTCCTAAGTAGAAGACACATGATACCAATACTGAAAGGTCCCGACCAGTTGAAGAGAATCAACATCTCAAGAATTGTCAGGTGCAGCAAATGCAATATCAATTTACATTTCCAGAATGGCTGCAACAAAAACCAAAATCTCAGTTACTGAAAAACCGCTGCTAAAAATGAAGCATGCACACTTCAAATTCATCAATCTGCAAAGACATGGCCGTGTCTGAGTGATATACCACATACATGTTGGAGTCAGTACCGAATGAGTAACAGTTCCCAGTTGCTTATTTCACATTAATTGCTAAATAACTTGGTGCATGTGCTCGGGAACAACAATAGCTTTAAATATAAGACTAGGCAACACAAATCTGAGGAAAGCCATTTACTTGTACAAAAAAATCCATTTACTTGGATTACTGAAATGCAAACAGTTAATGAAAACACTATAACCCATCAACTCTAATGTCCCTAAAATAGTCGAAAATCCAATTGCTCTGAAAGTCATAATAAAGAAATGATAAGCCATAATCTTATAGTCAATGGTTTGCAATCCAATTGCCTACCATGGCTCTCTGTTAAATGATTACCTAATTCTACAATTTTAATTATTAAAATAGGCCTCACTAATGTTTAAGCATTATAGTATGCTACCATTGAACATCAGAAATAACAGTATTACATAATCATATATCATCTTTGCGATAAAATTACAACACCTATATGCTCTATAAAAAATTGATGAATGAAAAGCATTCATTGCAGGTGTAAAAGCTGATATTCTATCACTTAATTGAATATTGAAAAGATCATGATAGCAACATGTGATAAAATTAATAACCAAGTACTCCATACCTCAGCAGAATTTATCAACTGTCATCGACCACTATCTGAACAATCGTCAGGAACTATCGCCATCCGAATCTGAACATTGAATATCATAATCAGTTAATAAATCAGTTTGTGTAGATAATAGTAACTGCAAAGGGCTGAAAATCTAGTCACAGTACCATAAAATATACAAGGAAAATGTTTCAATTACCACTTGAAGAAGAACCAGAATCACTACTAGAGCTGCCTGAACTACTTGATCTACTATCATTACCTTGTTCTTCTTGAACCATTGGAGCTCTGCCGAAAAGCTTTCCGACTGTTTAAAAAACAGATAAGCATTTATATTCAGTGCATACCAATTGAAAAGTACCAACAACACTCAACAAGTGTAATTGAGCAAAAGCAGCACATATCCTAGTTTCAAGAGCTTACCCGCTTCAGAATCTTCAATTTTCTCTCCAGCAGTAGATGTCAGATTCTGCATGGGTAATTAGATGAATAATATGTGAACCATCAAGAATTTCCATGTAGGAAACACAGCTACAGACTGAGCTAGAAAACAATTCATGGTCTTACAGTCTCCTGGATGTAATGGCCCACTTCGTCTCTTGTTTGGAGCACAGGTTCGCCGTTTATCTTGTTCTTACCCTTCAAGTGATCTGTCACAAGCCTATCAAGTTCCCATAGTGTTTCAGAATCAAAACTATCAATGTCCACCTCAATTTCATCTTCTTGTTGGCAAAGTCCGGGATTCCTCTTCCTAATAATCTGGACAACACTATCCAGTTTCTCTGAGGGCAAACTCAGTAGGTTTGTACTTAATTTTTGCTTCTCTTCAAAAGACATCTCCCTCATTTGTGGCTTCTTTTCCTTGGGCTTCTTTGACATTGGCGTCTTGCCCTCATATGGAGCAACCTTTGTCCCCTTCATGTTGGAATCTACAGCCTTTGTTACAGATCCTGGCCTATCTGATATCCTTTTCTCTAAAGGCTTTTTCTGTGGAGGAGGAACAGAGATAGGGGCAGGAGCAGGAGCAGGAGCAGGAGGAGCTGAAGCTCTCTTTGAAGTCAGTTTTGGCAAACTTGAATCATTAGCCATGTCAACACTCTCATCAAATTTATACTTGGCCTTAATAGCTCCCCACTCCTCCTCAAACAACTTAAGCAATACACCGGCCATAGAGTGCACATCCTGCCCTTTCTCATTATATGTCATGGCATTATTAAATGTAAGCCTCACATCTTCTGCAAATTCCTCAGGCGACTTGTACCAAATCTTTTTCAACTTATTATTCACTGTCCCCAAATCCATTGGATGCTTAATAATTGTATAATAATCATGTAATTTAAGTTTCTTCACATCCACAGGTTTATCAAACACCCATCCATACTGATGCTTCATTAACTTCTCCAACAAAACTCCACACTTCTTAAATATGTCCTTTCTATTCTTACCCATCCCTGATCCGAACTCTGTTATTTTCCCCCCGCTTTCCATCTTCCCTCCACTGCCTGGCTTCAACTTCTTCTTCTTATCTGAATTAAAAATCTTTTCCCTCTCAATTCCAGAATCAGGTCTCTTATGATGCTGACTCACCTTTGAGGTCTTCTTCTCTTTATACGCCTTCTCACCAACACCACCATAATCATAATGATTACTGTTATCATCTACTGACACAGCTAATGTCCGAGAGCTCGTGGGTCCCACATAACTGACCTCAGAATTAACCCTAGCAAGTGTTCCAACTCTATTAGTGCAATTACCACCGCCACAACCCATCATATTAACATCACTATATCCATTATAGTTAATTTCTGTATCTTCAAGTTTCCTTTTCAAGCTTCTAACTTTATCAAGTTCACTCACTAGCTTTCTCTTTAGCTCTCGAATCACTGATTTGGATCCATTATTCAAGCTAATTCTAACTTTATTATCATATTTCACATACCCGGGTAGTGAATTCCCAGTCCCACGGTTATGACTCGAAGAATCGTCGGAATCCTCTGTGTCGAAGCTCTTCGGCGGCGGTGAGAAGATGTCGTCGTCCGCAGAGAACTGCTGCGGCAGCTGAGGAATATTTGTTGAATTATGGGATTTGTTCAGGACTTGTTTGGCATACACTTTCTTGCTGCTGCTGTTAGTCTCTATCCATTTCTGTCTCTCTCGAGGCCCAGTAGCCATTCATGAAATGAACACAATACCAAAAAATCAGCTTCAAATAGTGAATTTTTGTATCCCCAGTTATTTACTTAATTTATTTTGTTATTTTTTGAAGTGTAAAGAAGGTTGATTTGATAATAGGGCTTTAGGAGTTAATCGTGATTATTACAAACTAAGATATTTTTTTGGGAAAAGGGAAAAAGGTAGGGTTTTCTCTGGGGAAGAAGAGCTAGGGCGACGAAGAATTGAATTGACTTAGGGTTTTTGACTTTTTTTCTTTTTCTATTTTGCATAGTTATTAAACTCGGGTTGACTCGAGCGATCGGACCGTAACTCGGTAAGCAATTCGAATCGATTCAACATGAAAATCGAAAAGTATAAAAACTCGAATTGACTCAGAAAAATCGGGTTGAACCGAAACTCAGTGATTCGGATTGGATTCCGGTTCAACCAAAAAATTTGCATTTTGAGAAATAAAACCCTAAATTCCTAATTTTTCTTCCCTTTCTCTGCATCCATTTCAGACAAACATGTATTGAAAGAATTAAATATAAATAATTAATGCAAAAATACAGAATGATGAATGAAAAAAATAATAAAAGAAAAGGAAAAACGACAATAAAAAGAATGAATGTGTAACATTTTAATTGGACTGTCAAAATGCCATAAGCACAATTAATAAAAGGTTTCGAGAAAATGATAAGATTAAGAATAACAATAAATTAATATTTTATAAGCTCCAACAACTCTAAAAGTGTGAATAGTACCGTAATAAATCAATAATTTATAAATATGTTATATAGATAATGCATGGTGGATATGTTGCACATTGATGCTAAATATTTTTACATTGATATTTATTAATTAATAAATTTTTTAATTTATTTTGATATATCATATTTTTATTTTTTTTATAAATAATTATATTTAATAAAAATAAAAATTTCGAATCAATTCGATTCAATTAATTGACTCTTGACTTAATTGATAGACCGAGTCGATATCCGAGCAGCTTATGAAAACATTGCTATTTTGAATTTTCTCTTTTTTCATTACAGAGAAATTGAGTATGGAGAAATGGATAAGTAAGCAGCGTGGGAATGATGCCAACGTGGCACATGGGGCCTACAAATTTTCTCAAATTGCTTCGTTATTATAATACAAATTTAATTATGAAAAATAAAATATACTATATATTTATTTGACAATCCGATGTGATAATAATATGCTATATGTTTGTTTTAAAAAAAAACCGTGTTAAATCGCTATATATTTAAAATTATATTTAATTTCAAATTTTAAAAATATAAAATTATATTTATAACCCGTTTTGTAGTTTAAACTTTGAAATACGGAATTCATTTAAAAATAATTTCCAAATAGAATTTATATCCAAATGAATTATCCTATTTGATATAATATACTATTTTTGTAATGCAAATTAAACTTAATAATATAAAAAGTATATATAAAAATATAAATAAAATTATAAAATTTTAAAGTATATAAAATATACGCAACCAATAAAATTATTAGAATACATATTAAATTTTTCCGAAAAAAAGTAAATGATGGTAACATATAGATTTTCAATGGAAAATTTCAATTGTTATCTATAGAAAACTTCTGAACCACTTTAAGCGCAAGAGCACATTACATAAAAAAACAAAAAGTTTCATTTAAGAATACAACAATCTCAAAATCGAGAAGATAATTTTTCACAACAAAAATTTAAACTGCATTTGATTTTAGTTAATATAAATTAATAAAATCTATAAAAATACAAATAAAATCTAGATGAATACGAAAATTAAATTTAAGATCAAAAATTACAAATATTTGTTTATTGAAACGAAAATAAGAAAAAAACAAAAAAGTTAAAAGAATACAAAATTAAGAACCACGAATATATATTAGAAATTTATAGGGGCGAGAAACAAATCGAAAATATGATTAATGGCAAAACTAATTCGAAATCGAACTGATTTTTTAGTTAACTAATCCGATGGATTCGGTTACATTTTTTAATTTTTATATTTTAGATTTTTTATTATGGTTTATTTTAAATTACTTTACATATTTAAAATTAAATTGAACTTTACCTAATTTTTATTACAATTTTATATTATAAATTTTAATGTTTAATCGAAAAATTTTGATTAACCAAATCGAAAAATAAAAATAAATTGACTGATTAACCGAATATAATGAACTAGTTAATAATTAATGATTTTAAAAAATGGACATTAATGGACTGGTTAATTTCTTACTCAACCTGTCCATGCTCACCCCTAAAAATTTGTATATATATATATATATATATATATATATATATATATATATATATATGTCTAAAAATTATTACAAAATTACTCAAAAAAATATACAAAAAAAATTAAATGGCACTGCCCTCTGTAGATAGACTAAAGGCAACCCCAAACTTAAATAGAGAAAATAAAAATTTTGAATACATAGAATGTAAATCATAGATTTTACTTGAATTTCACCTTATTTGGTATACTTCCATACTTTAAAATTCAATTGCTTTTTTTTTTTTCTAAAATATCCTAGATGAAATATATTTATAAAAAAATATATAAATTAACAATGATACTTATTTTATGTTAAGACAATAATATGACACTTATTATTATTATTATTATTATTATTATTATTATTATTATTATTATTATTATTATTATTATTATTATTATTATTAAGTAGAAGAAATATATACCTATATGCCCAAACCTTACACTATTTTGAGACAATTTTGTAAATAATGTTTCTCAAAACAATTTGATAAATGGGTGAGTTGAAAAATAAGGTGTTAAAAATTCGTAATTGAAAATGCTGTGGTTTCAAATAATTGAGTCTCACTGGCAAGAGAAATTTGTACTGAATCCGCAATAGTAAGTTGTTGTTTTAATGTCAGTTTCAGCACTGAAATTGCAACCAACTGTTGCGATTTCAAAACTTTTTTTTTTTTGTCAAAAACGAGAGTAGTGCTCTCTTGTAAATTTTTTTGCACTTATTTTTAATGTGGACAAGACAAATATATGATAGGTTTATAATTGCTTTCTTCATCTGAAGAAGGTTTTTGTGTTGAACCCAAATTTTAATTGGATTGGGCTTAGTTTTGTTTTGGATTTTGTAGTTAGGACCCAATTATTTTATTGGATTTTAATTGGCATATGACAATTATTAGGTTTAATCAATTAGTGCCAAAAAAAGAAAAACTCATCAACTCTACATAGAACTCGATAAAATACTGCCAATGGCTTAGTCCTTAGTTTCCCATAGATTTTTAGTTTAATCGAGTAATGTAACCCAATTGCAATTTTATTTTACTGCATTTTCAGGATTCCTTAAACTTTCTACTGAAATAATAGTTTAGGACAATCCAAATAGCCTGTTAGAAGTTAGATAGCCATGCATTAATTAGTTTGAGAAAACTTAAATTCTCTATCACACTTGCGAATCACATGTGTACATTATTTCATTTCAAAAAATAATCGAGCAATATCGTAACACACTTATACCACTGTACTGTACGTACAGTGATAGGATATTATAATATGTTTGGTGTATAATATTGTATTGTATTATTTTTAAAAAAATAAAAAATTAAATTATTTTTAATGTTACAAATTTAGGCAAAAAAAATAGTTATAAATTACAATTTTTTGTACATTAATCAATTTTTTTTTTATAAAAAATTCATAAATTTCTTGAAATAAGAATGTATAGTAGTAAATAAATTAACAGTCAAACAAAGAACTTAATTAATAACATTTAATTATATAGATGAAATATATCAATAAATGTGCTATTATTAATAATTTTATACATAGTGACATCTCCCATGTGCAGGTGAACAAGAAGTAGCATACAAGAAAAGAAAGTTCTGCTGAAATCATTTTTTAAATGAAGGCTTCAAATTAAAAAGGCTGCAAATTTGCAGCCACTTCACGTTCTTCTCAACAAGCCAAAGGAAAAACTTGATATCTTAAACCATCAACAAAGAAAATGAGTTTAATTTCCATAATAATTTCTATAGAATTTTTTTTGACGATTTCTATAGAAATTTAAATAGGAAATCTGCACGAAAGCTGCTAGAAATGAAAAATATAACCATCAACAAAGAAATTGAGTTTAATCTTACATAATAATTTCCTTAGAAATTGAAATAGTAAATCTGCAGGAAAGCTGCTGTAAATGAGATGCAAATGAAAAATATAACAATTAGTAAAGAAAATGAGTTCAATTTTCCACAATAATTTCGTTAGAAATTGAAATGGGAATTTGCAGGAAAGCTGCTATAAATGAGATGGAAATGAAAAATATAACCATTAGCAAAGAAAATGAGTTCAATTTTCCACAATAATTTCGTTAGAAATTGAAATGGAAATTTCCAGGAAAGCTGGTGGAAATGAAAAATAGAAGTGATATGGCCAAGAAAATAGCAGAGCAAGGGACGAGCAAATGGAATGAAATCTTTACATTCTTCAAAATAGCCACAACCTTAAAGACTAGGCTAAACCCAAGACTTAGGCTATGATACCACCGTAAGAAATTGATGATTAAACTTTGACAATGGCTATAAGTAAATCAACATCAACTTAAAGCTTTGATTGGAGGGAGAAGAGTTAACAAAAGAAAACAAAAAACATTGAAACACAATTATAAACTTGAAGAAATAGAAATTTCATTAAAAACATTACGTAAAAACATAAAATTCTTCCTTTTCTTCTTCTTGTTCATCTTACATAAATATCCACGAAGCTCCAAGCTCAAACTTCTCCCTAGCTTTCTTTTAATCTACCCAGAAGACACTGCTCAAAACATACATTAAAATTCACTACAATGAGCTGCTTTTATAGAAGAAAATTATGATAACTTGCTGCCAAGTTTTGCTTCGCATGATTTTGATAAAGTCTAACAATACAAGAACTCACTTATGCCCATAATTGCTCATCCTTGAGATGTAACAACTATAACTAATCTAAGATTTGTATCTGAAGATATCTCTATGCCACATCAACAGCATCAACAACACTTTAATAATTTAAAGCAAAGATACAGCATAAAGAATAAAGATCGTTTAAAACTGTTGCATCAAATGGCAATACAAATATCCCTCATGAAATCAACATAAGCAATAGCAATAATTACACCTAAATCCATCAAACAGAAATATAGTTGCAAGCAATCAAAAATAAGTCTCTTTAAATTAACAAGACAATGAAAATGAAGAAGCCTATCAACCATAAATTTGAAAAATATAAATAAAATAAGCAATAAAACACAAAAAAAGCAAAAGCAACGATTATATTTAAAAAAAAAAGAAGAACAAAGAAAACGAGAACTTACAATAGAGAAAGAGAGAACTTGTGGAGACATTCGATGGAGACCCACTAACATTCTTAGCTAAATCATCCTTATTTTTATCGGTTTCTACGAATTTCAAGAACCTTAGAGCTCTAGCAAGGTCTTTTTGCTTTTCTGCATCCTCGTACTCTCGCCACTCTCTCAGAGCTCTTGGAACGAGTTTGGTTTTTCTATAATGGGGGTGTTTGGATAGAAAGAAAGGAAATTTGGGCAGAAAACAGCTGAGGTGAATGGAAAAAATGCAAAAACTTTTGAGGTTCAAATTGCGACAGGGAAAATCCATGAATCAAAGACGCTTGTTAGAAACCCCCAAGGATTTTTAGAAACTTTGAAAAATTATTGATAAATTTTGGGGTTTTCTTTTAGGGAAAGATTTTCTATCGGGCTAAAAGAAATCATATTCATAACTAGAAAAATGGATAGCATCAAATCGCTATTGCTGAGCGAGAGAAGAACAGAGGCATATAAGGAAGAACATAAATCGAACAATAGAGATTTAGGGCTTTAGGTTTTATTATTTTTCTTTAAAAAAAATTGAAATCTGTTGGATAGGGTCAGAAATGAGGATGAGGGTGGTGGTCGGAGATGAGGAGGAGTAAAGGTCACAACGATGCAGGAATTGATGCCAGGATAATACGATCTTTACCGTATTAAATAAACCCAAGAGGTTGGGGCACATTATTTTATCCAGCGTATTAAGGATAATTGCCCTTATCCTTCATTATATTATCCTTATTTTATTTTTTAAAATAACTAACCAAATACTGTGTAGGCATTAGGGTGCACTATATAATACTATCCCTTCCATAATACAGGGAAACAAACATAGCCTTAAAACACCATGACAATTATAATTGCTACAGCAAATAGTACAACAAAAAATTTTCTTTTCTTTTTTTTAACACATCAATTAATATTATACCAGTAACATTTGGTTGACAGTAATAATAACAATTTATAGCTACTTTGTACAGAATAGTACCAATACTTACATATAAAATATATATCTATACCTAAGTCAGTTGCTTCACTTGAACATATACATGTCATGTCTATACTGTCACTTTTGCTTGGCATCACCATTCTTGATCAACGTCAACTTACAAACACTTTAACTTCCTACTTGCATAACTTGCACACAATAACAACACTACGTGCTAAGCATTAAAAATGCCCTGTGGTGGATATCAATTCTAGACTTTCCATTAATAGATTCATTCATGCACACACATTATATTTTTATTTCGCAACCTCATTCATTTAATACTTTAACTTATCTCTTTCTTTAACCTTCAACATTACTAATTCTTTATTTAATAGTTGTTTAATCTTTATTTTACTTGCATTTTTAGTCGATCATTATATATATTGACTTTTATCTTACTTTACAGTTCAGGTAGTTTTCAGAAGTTTTCCAATAATTATTACTTTTCTTATTAATTCAGTTGATTATTACACTTGGATTATTTTATATTAATTTTAACATACTCAGTTGTAACTTTTTTTACTTTATTTCGATTACAGTTAATACGTTACATCCGTTATATTAACAGTAACATTAACTTTTGATAATAGTACTCTTGTTACGGTTGTCATCATTAACTCCAGTGTCATTTGTTTCGATTAAATTATATTCTTTAAATTAATTAAACTTTTTATCCTAAATTATCTTCATTTTCTTTATATTACTTTCGGTATTACACTTTCTTCAGTTCATTACACAATTTACAATTGACATGCATTTGTTGTAAAGACTACCCTAGGAATTTTTATAGAAATATCCATATTCATCATTATCATATTTATTAATAATTATTTAGCCATAACATTTCATTAGATAACGTTTATATCCAAAAAAAAATTACTATTTACTTATAACTTTACAACTATTTTATATCTTTACAACCATTTGAATTAGTACAAAATGGAAATGTACAAGGGCAAAAGCAAAAGATAAGCTCTTCATACGTTGACTCCTCCTAAGATTGGCCTTTTCGTTGCATATCAAACCCTTGCTGGAGAAAAAAATCAATTGGAGTACCTACATGGATAAAATTCCATGCTAAGCTATACAGCTTAGTGGGGAACAATCAATATGCGAATGACCACTCACAGCAGTCACTCCCAAGCATACCCAAACATGCATTCATTTAAGAATATATTTGTTTACATAGACAATTGATAATAAAGAATTGCATTCAATTACATTAGCCAAACCTAAATAATAACAAGCGTATCACAATGCTAATTAGCCATTTTTTAACAACTCATTTCTTTCTGTGAATGCCTACCTAAGTTCTGTGGGTGTGGATAACGAATATTATGGATACCTATAGGTATTGATTATATGAATATCCGAATGTATTATTTCTATGGATACCCAAAAGTATCAAAATTGTGGACCCAAACAGGATCAAAACTGTGATCCAAAATGTGAACAAATTATAGATCCAAACGGGATCAACTATGACAATTGCAATTATAACCCTATAGGCAAGATTATTTATCCACCACCAAGTTCTATGTGCAGACAATGAGCATAATTGCCCGAAAACTTATGTTCCATATGCAGATTCCTAAAGTTTTTTGGGTAGATGTTATTTCCATTACTTGTTTTCTAATTATCATAATGTCATATTTGGTTTTTGACGGTTAGATTTCGTATTCTCTTATTTTTTCCTCATCTACACTATTTTCTCTTGCTCCTTAAATTTTAGGGTATACTTGTTTGGTTCAAGACATGCGATCTCAGGTTTCAAAACTATACCTTAAATCTCTTAAGTGTGTTTTTCTGGGATACTCTCATGAACAAAAGGAGTATCGTTGTTACTCTCATTCTTTGAGTCGTTATTTGGTATCTGCTGATGTTACATTTTTTGAGCATACACCTTTCTTTGGTTCCACCGTGTCCTCTCCTTCGCACTCTAGCAATTCAGGGGATAATTTTCCTATATATACTATTAGTGAATAGGTAGCTTCACCGCCCTCTTAATATGTTATTTGTCAAGTTTATTCTCGACGTATGCACCATTCTATCGAGACACCACCTGCTTCATCTTAAGATCCTCCATTATAACCAGATGCTAGCTTTGACCTTTCTATTGCTATTCGCAAATGTGTCTTACCATGATTTATCTCCCTCCTCCAAGTTTTTTGTAGCTTTCTTAGACTCTATTGTTGTTCCAACGTCCCTTGCTAAAGTATTAGCTCATGATAATTGGAAAGCCGTAATGAAAGAACAGATGATGGCCTTAGAGCAGAATCATACTTGGGATCTTATGCCTTTGCCCTTCCAGAAAAAGGCCATTGGCTGTGAGTGGGTGTTTACTATTAAAATGAATCCCGATGGTTCTGTTGCTCGATTGGTTTGTAAAGGATATACACAAACATATGGAGTGGATTATTCGAAGATCTTTTCTCCAGTTATGAAACTTTCTTCTATTTGTCTATTTATCTCCTTAGCTGCTAAATACAGCTGGCCACTTCATCAACTTGATGTGAAGAATACATTCTTGCGTAGGGATTTAAGTGAAAAAGTTTACATGGAGCAACCATTTGGTTTTGTTGCTCGGGGGGAGTCGAGGAAGGTGTGCAAATTGAGAAAGTTTTTGTATGGTTTAAAGCAATCTCTTTGTGCTTGGTTTGGGAGGTTCAGTGCAATTGTGATTGAGTTTGGCCTACAAAGAAGTGCTTATGATCACTCAGTATTTTTTGCATCATCTAGTTCTGGATGCATTTTGTTGGTTGTGTATGTGGATAATATAGTGATAACTGAAAGTGATGAAGCTAGGATCATGAGATTGAAAGCATTTCTTGGGACTCTCTTTCAAATAAAGGATTTAGGACCATTGAAATATTTCTTAGGCATTGAAGTTTCTTGCAGTCATGAGGGGATCTATCTATGTCAAAGAAAATATTGCCTCGATTTATTAGATGATACCAGTTTTATTGAGGCATAAGCATGTGATGCGCCTATAATACCAAATGTGAAGCTGATAGCTGAAGATGGAGACTTGTTTGAGAATCCTGAAAAGTATAGGAATGTTGTGGAAAAATTGAACTATCTTACTATCACTCGTCCTGACATTACTTTTCCAACAAGTGTTGTTAGTCAGTTCATCTCCTAGAACCTCACACTAGAATGCTAAAAGGTGTGCCAGGATGTGGCATCTTATATCGAAATTATGATCATCACACTATAGAAGGTTTTACAAATGCAGGAAATCTTTCTGATAGGTATTTTACCATCGGTTATTGTGTATTTGTTAGGGGTAATATTATTTCTTGGAAGAGTAAAAACGGAGTTTTGTATTCCGATCAAGTGTGAAATCCAAATATAGAGCTATGGCACAGACTATCGTTAACTTATATGGTTACATTATTTGCTTGGGGAGATTGGATTTGTTCAGTCTAAACCAATGAATTTATGGTGTGACAACCAAACAACTATTTATATTGCAAACAATTCTATATTTTATGAAATAACTAAGCATATAGAAGTTGATTGTCATTTTACTCGTGAAAAGTTAGAAGATGGATCAATTTCAACTCCACATGTTAGAACAGGGAGCCAATTAGCCGATATATTTACTAAAACATTAACTGAAAACCGGATTGATTACAGTTATAACAAGTTGGACATGATCAATATCTATGCTCTCGTTTGAGGACGAGTGTTACAATATCTGAGCTATTACAGATTGTACAGCTATTGTATAACTGTTAAATAAAGAATAACATAATTTTAAAGATTATTCTTTCCTGTTTTAGCTTTAGTATATTTGTATAAAGCATCGTGTACATTTTCCAATAGAATGAGGAGTGAATAAACCCTCACTTTCACTTTTGTTTTCCCAGCAATATTGATTCTAAACCAGTATTTGACATTATTCACTTACTTGTCAAAAGGAGATAAAATTAAACACTAGTATCCCAACCAAAAAGTCATCTTTAATAAATATAATATTTATCGTTAAAATTATATTTTGACAGCAATTTCAAAGACAAACTAGTAATAGGATTTTGAATTGACAATCTATATAGCCTCAATATGAAGAATGAACAGAGGGAACAAGAAGTTTATGAGACACTATTCATCTTATTAGAATTTGTAAACATATGCAAATTCGCACAGTAAGAGTGACAGCAGTTTCAACAAATTTACTCCCGAAAGAAAAATGCACATGATACGGCAATTTCACCTTCTAAAACAGATTAAACAATGCCAACTCTGAAATGCCAACCTGATCATTTAACAAACCTTAACGGCAAAAAATACAGCAAAAATTGAAATTTTAACATTCAAATGAATAATTTGAAACAGAGCTTACTATATTGAAAGAAAAAGTATAACAACTTATGTTTATGTCCACACACTAAAACCTTAAACATAAAATTAAAAATTCATGACCAAATACATAGACTTCTTTAATGACATGGACTAGAAATATTTAGTCTAGTTGCTGATTTTCCTATTAAAGGCTAATTTTCTTATTTCACATGTTAACCAAATTTCAAAACGTAAAAAAATATTAAAAATTGAAAAAAAAAAATAATGTCAACAACAAAAACATAAGAATTATAATTAAAATCCAACTCCATGAAATCATACTTTCTATTATTTTTATCAATTCAAATACAGAAACAATTGGTTAAAAAAGAAAAAGATAAAGTGAAATCACGGAACTTTAGCTCTTCAAGGAAATGTCCTGCAAATAAAAAGCAAAATATTAACACATTATCTTCAAATGAAAAAGAAAAATAAAAAATCCTTTTCAGTAATTTGTATATTCCAGACTCTATAAAGTTGCCGTATTTTTTTTTCCTATTTTATAGATCTTTCTGTTTGTGATTTCTGGCGGATTCTTCGACTGGTGTCGTGATTCCGTTTCATTCTTTTTTTTTTTCCATCATTTCACTTTTCTTCATAAGGACAATCTGATTGTGTTTTTGTTTTTGAATTTAAAATATACAGAGGGACAGAGAAATGGAGGAAGGAGTGGAGAAGAAGATTACCGTTGGAGTCTGTGTAATGGAAAAGAAGGTGAAATGCGGATTCGAGGTCTCTTCTTGTTTGCTTGGTTTTTAATTATATATAGTTATGAAATATAAAGAAAACGGTGCTGCGATAGTAATATGGCAGAATCGGAATAATGTAGATTTTTTAGCTAACTTTGTCATTTTTTAGGTCTCATCAGCTCCAATGGCACAAATTCTTGAGAGATTACAGGCATTTGGTGAATTTGAGGTACATAACATGGAGTTTTAAGTGGATTTTTTTTTATTCCCGATTTAATTTTTGATTTGTCTTTGAATTGAATGTTACTTTTAAATATTTTTAGATTATACACTTTGGGGACAAAGTTATTACCGAAGATCCAATAGAGAGGTATTTTATTTTTCTTTTATTTTTATTTTTTACTTTCACAAATCATCATTCACATTTTATTTTTGTCTATTCACAAATAAAAAAGTAATATATTTAAATATGATCTTCCAATATGCCTTTTTATATGATAAATATTAGTTTAATTTTTAAAAGCCAACTAGTAAGTTAGTTGTATGTTTATAAGAAGGGAAAATTAGTAGAAACATAGAGTAATAAATGAGTTTTTATTTTTTGTGAAAAAGGAAAGTGGATGCTTATTTGTGAATGGAGAAAATACCTGATTATTTGAAACTTGTGTGATTAATGTATGACTATGGTTAATGATATCCGGTTGGTTTGTTCATTTACTTGAGATGGTTGGGCTAAAAAATATATCCAATGCTTGTTTAAATTCTTATTAGATTTTGTTTCCTGGTTTCATTGAAGTGAATGGTTTAAAAACATGATCTTATTATTATGTGAAAGCATGTGTTCAAGGTTGTTGTCAAAACATTAATTATGTTGAAATTTTCTTTTTTAACTTATTTATTTCTAAAAATTCTTTAGTGTGAATTTTATAGTAAACATTCTAGGGAAATGTCTATGGAGGTTAAAATGTTTGCATTTTGTATTTTTTAACATTTTGGCATGTGGAAATCATTAGAAGTTGGTCTAATGGCTAGCACTCGATTAAAAGTATACGTGGTCTTGATTTTAATTTCTCCCATTGAAATTTAGAGTTGTTATTAATATTGTTAAAAATTAGGTATTGTGTCTCTCCCTTGTTAATTTTTTTTTTGGGCATGTGGTGTCAAATGTAGTAGTAATGGTGCAAATGTATTGGTGGTAGTAGCAACACCACTTTAAGTGGTATTTTTCACAAGTCACAATTGTCTGCTAGAGACAGTGGTATTTCATAAGTAGGAATTGGTTCTGGAAATTGCAATAATGAGCTTTTTTCATCATCTAACTGGCGAATTTTCTTTTGCATTTCGAAACAGAAAAGAAAAAGCAAAGTCTATTTAATTATGAGAAAACAATGAGTAGTTTAGATTATTAGTGGAACTGATGCAAATTTGATATTTCTTTGATCATTTTCCAACAATAAGCTTTAAATAGACATTTCCTCCTTGTGGATAACCCTTTGGTGATGATTTTCTTTCTATGAGTAGAGTTTTGAGGAGTTAGTTGCTGATTTTTCATGGAAATAAATGACAAATGTTTCTCCATGGACTCCATTTGAAATCTATGTCCATTGTCCAAATTTAGTCATATTGAAGTTATTATGTGAGGATTGCATTGTGCACATGCTGTTATACTTGGCATTGGAGTTAGCTGATTTTTTTCGATGGATGTTGTAAGTAATGAATTTGAATTGTGGACTACGGAATTTGATAACATACATTTTCTCTGGAAGATAATTTTTTGCAACATTTACTTATTTCAGCTGGCCAATATGTGATTGCTTGATTGCGTTCCATTCCACTGGCTATCCCCTTGAGAAGGCCAAGGCATATGCCAATTTAAGAAAGTAAGATCCTCTTATTTTTGTCTCATTTTAATATGATCAACTAACTTTAACGCTTTTCCAATCCAGAGAAAAAACATCAGCAGTGAACTTCCATATAACCTGCTATCATTTATTTTTATTGGTTTACCATTTATTGTATGTCTTAACCAAAATTTTGTTCTGATATCAATTGCTAATTACCTGTCCGCATCATGTTATTGGGTTGACCTAATTCCAACAAAGACCTTGTGGCAATACTTGCAATAAGTAGTTGTTAGATAACTGATTATGTAATAATGTAACTATATATACATATATAGTTACCAGTCCAACAAAGACCTTGTGGTGATCCTAGCAATAAGTAGTCGTTAGATAACCAATTAAGTAATAATGCAACTATATATATATATGTCACATTGTTGCACAAAAACATGGTTCCAATGAACCTCCTTGTTTTAACTAATCACAATAAGTTGGCTCTTTGATAATTGAATTTGTTTTCTAACTATTTTGCAGTTATGTTTGTGGTGTTTCCTTTTACAAATTTAATTGCAATAGTATATTTGTTTCCATGATCATCTGCTTTGACTATGCAATCTATTCACCTTGTCAAATTGCTAATGTTATTAATTTAGGCCCTTTTTGGTGAATGAATTGGAGCCACAGCACCTTCTTCATGACCGAAGGAAGGTATATGAGGTAAGAGTACATTTCCTCCTTGACTGCTTTCACTCCAAATCTTAGCTCAATTGTGTGAAATTTTTCCTCATTTAGCAGTTGAATGAGAGTCAATAATCACTTCATTTATTTTTTTGGAGTTTTAAGCGCCTTGAAATGTATGGAATTCCAGTGCCAAGATATGCACTTGTTAATAGAGAATTTCCATATCAAGAATTGGATTATTTCGTCGAGGAAGAAGATTTTGTTGAGGTTCATGGCAATCGTTTTTGGAAGCCTTTTGTGGAGAAGCCTGTCGAAGGTGAGCATATAATTTAATGTATCATTATGTTGCCAATGATTTGAAGATATCATTATTTTTCTCTTGATATTGAAGCTGATGGGGAAAAAAAGGAAAATGAAAAAAGATGTTTTGGAATTTTACTATTTTTGATTTGTAGAAATTATTATTCACATATTGAATGTGCTTCTTTGTTTCCATGAACAAAGGAAACACCAACTCTTCTGGAGAACTGCTTTATCAAGATCAATATTTAAGTTTTGGTGCTTCTTGATTATGTGACTCATTCATTTCCTTCACTTCTATGAATAAAGGCTGCAGTTTGATGTTTCTTCATAATCTAATCATAATCATTATGATCTTTTAAAAGAAAAATTAAGCATGATGATATTCTAATATTTGTGGTTTGACCTTTGTTAAATTCCCATATCAACATTTGATTTCATTAAGTATGTAGTTATTATATTTCATTAACTGCATGTTAGTCAATATGATTGTTGCCTTGCACCAGTACTTCATTCCCAGTTTTATTTTGCAACCTTGTGAACACGGTGCTTATTTTCTATGGTACTTGCATGAATTAGCAAAAGTCTTGCTTTTCTATTATGCATATCTGATACTAAGTTACATGTGCTTTTATCAAGGGGATGATCACAGTATCATGATATACTACCCCAATTCAGCAGGTGGGGGGATGAAGGAATTATTTAGGAAGGTATGCTTATCAATTGATGGTTATGTATATATATAATTTGCTGCTACTTTTTGCTTCTTTTATAATTACAGTACAGTGTTATGTGATGTCATATAGGCATCTTAAGCTATTGTTGATTTATGGAAGAGCTCAGGAAATTTATATTAGATTGGATTTCTACACTCATTCTTTCTCTCTCTCGTGTATATATATATATATTTATTTATCCAAGATGTGTAAAACATACACAGATGCTACATACACCCACAATTGAACCCCACTGACCTGCACAAGACTTACTATACAAGCCCATAAATCTAGGCAATCACTATTTGCATGGAGCGCTTGCAATGTGTATGGTGGCACTTGCAATGTGTATATTGTGATACTAAGGGCATGAGTTCCCAATGGCAGGTGATTTTCTTTTTATCAATAATAGGTAACATAACACACACCACAGCACTCTGGACCGTGTAGGAATCTATACTAGCCCACACCTTTTTTTACCCTCTACTTGTGGCAGGCTGTGAATTCATTATAGCATTCATGTGCTGTTAAATCTGACTTGTAAATATTTGCATTTCACACTTAAGTAAGCCTTGTAGCTTTTCCACTGCAGTGTTTTATAATACTTATGTGCTTGTGCATTTGTTTTGTACAATGGTACATATATTCATTGTTTTTAGTTTCAGGTTGGAAATCGGTCAAGTGAGTTCCACCCAGAGGTTAGAAGAGTGAGGCGTGAAGGCTCTTATATTTATGAAGAATTTATGCCAACCGGAGGAACAGATGTCAAGGTTGCGTGCTTATCATTTTTAATATTTCCTTTCATGTGTTTATTTACTCTTATATTTAGCATGTATGAGAAGGCATGCATTTAGATTGGTACAATTTTGGGAGAGCTGTACTGAAGTTAAGTTTATTGATTGAAATTGACCAATAGCTTTCTTTAAAATAGATAAACTGTTCTAGGGACATTTTGCAAAATCAGTTTTATTACTCTCTTTTTGATTTAGTTTGACAAAGACCTATTTGACTAAGAGTAGCTAAAATTGAAATTCAGTTTCCTTACCACTGCACCAATGCTTGATTAGAAATCTGAAAGCATAACTGACCTAAAGCCAAGTATTTTCTCCCACAGTGGTTCAATAATATGGCTAGTGCTGTTGAGAGTTTTGGGCTTGTGAGTTACTTGTTATTCTATTTCTCGACATATTAAATTCACTAATATTCATAGTATTCTGAGTCTTGTGGCATCTTGCTCTCTCAGTACATATCATCGTCAAGTTCAATCCGGTTTGATGTGACATGTAGCATGAACCTGTTTTAGCTATAAGATTCTGTAGAGTGCAAGTCCTTTTTGTGGTTGAAATTAAAGTTACCTTTCACTATGTAATGTAGTTATCTTCATGCTTGGCCTAAGCTCAGTGCTGTGAGAGGACATTCTTTCTGTTGGTTTATGGTATTTTTCTTAATGTCAATCTTTTCTTTGAACCATTGAATCATTGATGATTAAGGAATTGAATTTGGCTTGCAGTTGTGGTTATGCGACACTTCAGATCATCAAGTGCTTTTTATATTTTTCTACAGCACTTTTATCCCTCTCTTTTTTTTTTTTTTTTTGTTTTTTAAGCTCATACATGTCTCCATCATGATACCTTTAGCCTGTTGTTTGCAGAGCACTTTAACTTTCTTTGATCGTTTGGACTCTACTAGTTACCAGTCTAGTGTGCACATGTGTTGCACGTAATTATCTTTTTCATTATTGATTAATAATAGAATTAAAATACAGTTTCAAGTATTTAAATTAAATTAGAAATAAGCTTTTTCTAGCAAGAAATAAAATTAAATGTGTGAAATATTAAATATGTTTTGAAAAATTATAACCTTAAATGTATGAAAATTTAATTTATTCATATAGAAGATCATCTATAGAGAATTTTAATTTTAATTTATTACTTTTTGTTTGTTATGACACATATATGGAAAGTTAATTTTTGTCAGATTTTAATTTATTTCTCTTATTTATCATAACACACGTATAAAAGATTGTTTTTTTTTAATATTATTAAAGTATGAGGGTATTATAGCCTAAAAAAGTGGACCCAAAAATGCATGCAATTTTTATTTATTCATATAGGTCATCTATAGAGAATTTTAATATATAACTATTTATTTATTTTAGCATATATATAAAAGGTTATTTATTATAAGATTTTAATTTTTTTCTCTTTACTTTTTTCTTTTTTATCATAACACACATATAAGCATTATTTTTGGTAAGAAGATGAAAAAATGAGGGTATTATAGTCAAAAGAAAGTTTTCTTCCGCTTAGTACTTTTATATGTATTTGTATCTGCAATGTTGTTTTGCATCTTATTATTTATTTCGTGTCTACAATATTGTGTATCTTGGCTGCAATTTTGTTTTGACTTGCTTAGTTATTTTGTTTTTGCAATATTGCATCTGTTTCTTTTGGTGTGTATGCTTTACCTTGCATGCAATATTTATTTCTTGGCTAATTGCTTATTTATGATTCCATGTCTTGCAAATATTGCATTGCATCTCATTAAATGATTACAGGTGTATACTGTTGGTCCTGAGTATGCACATGCTGAGGCAAGGAAGTCTCCGGTTGTTGATGGAGTTGTTATGAGAAACCCTGATGGCAAGGAGGTAATGCCCTGAACATGTCCATTTTACTACATAGTGTGTGTGTGTGTGTCTGTGTTTATGTGTCATTTATCTATTTATATACTAGATACATCTGTACATTGACAAAACACCCCACTGTACTGTATTCCTGGCTATCAGATTCATCCTCTTAGTTTTTTGTTTATCATAATTTTTAACTAATTTTTTTATTTTATCATTTTGGCGCTATTTGATTGCCTTTTGGGATTTTGAGGCTTGATAAAGCAGGGTATACCCTGTGTGTTGGTATATGGTTCATCCAAGTTGTGCATGAAAAATCCACTTGTCCAACTATTCACCAATGAACTCTTGTATATTTCATTTTAAGCATAACAAATTTTGAACTATTCAAGCCAAATGATCCATCATAGAAGTGTTCAAGCACTATCATCAGAATGTTATGATGGTTTGCAGTGCTCAATTTAGTTGAGTTACATGTTTTTATGAAGGGTCAGTATAGCTGCTTATAGTCACTGGAATGGAAGAATTATGCCAAAGATTTTCATATTACATAGTGAGGATCTAGTATTCATGTTTGGGGATATTTGGGAGCTGGGGGAAGAAATGTCTGTATTTACAGGACTTCGTATTGCCTATGGTTTTGTGTTATATATGTTGGTAGAGTACTAGAAGATTTCGAGTTTGGAATTTAATTGGGAGTAATTGTTTTTGACAAAGAAAAGGTAAATTGAGGTGCAAAAGCATTTGCTGTAATTTTCAGGGAGCAGCTAATTGGTTTTTATAAAATGAAGAGAGCAGAATGAGACATCATCAATATTTTTAAGAGAAATTATCTGGTAAACATGCATGCTGATAAGTCAAATGCAAGCTATGATAATTCTGTTGTCAATGCATAAGATTATATGGAAGAATGCAATGATATTAGACTCTTGAAATTTGATGATTTTAAAATAATTGATGCTCCTAATGTCAAATGATGATAAAGTTAATTAGTTGCACCGGTAACTGGACGAAATTAGTGGAATACTGTTATGGATGTTTTGTGGGCCAATCTTAGTATTCCTGTTCCTAATGTTAAAATGGCAGTATTAGTATTATTATTAATGAGTATTAATAGGCAGTATTAGCTTTTTTGTAATTATTATTTTATTATTCTATATTTCCTATTTTCCTTTTTAACCATTTATGTTAGTTTTTCTTATTCCAACAATATGTAAGCTCTTTTTAAAGACCCATAAAATGAAGAAATAAAGCAAGTAGAAAATTTATCAAAATCCTAAAAGAGTTGGATCCCTCTCTCAACGAGTCCTAAGGTTCTTACTCCCTCCAATGGGCTTGAAGGTTCTTGCTTCCTTTAATGAGCTCGATTAATTGCTTGGTGTGCATATACATAATTTGGGACAACAGCAAATTCTCTTGGATAAGACCGAAGTATCAATAAATCCTCAAATCAAAATTGCAATTTTTTTATATTTGCTCTTGGTTGCTACAATTTTTTTTGAGTCAACATTACATTTGCAGCTGCAGATTGATATAACTAACTGATGTCTTGTGGACATATCTCATTCGGTTCCCTTCCACTCATCAAATTTTCTATTTCCATTTTTTTGTTCCTTTTTAATGGTACTTTGAAAAATTTTGCCAAGGCTTCGCAGTTAGTGAAGTTTTGGGGGGCAAAAATGGCAGGCAGTGTTGTGACAAAAATTCGAACTGCTGGTTTATTAGTTTAATCGGTGTGTTTTTGCAATCTAACAACAAAGCAATATAGCTAGCAATTGGATGGGTTTTCCATGGTATAATGGCTTTATTGAAGCTGATGAGGTGGTTGTGCTACTAGTACTTGTTTCTTATCTAAGGTGAAAATAAAAAATGAAAACATACTTTTTGAGAATAGGCACCTAATTACTAATTCTTTTTATGAAAATGATAGAGCAGGCAGCAGGAGTTGTTCTGGTTGCATTGATTTTAATATTTGCTACAGTCTGAATATGTTTGAACTGTATGACATTACGTTGTTTGACAGGTAAGATATCCTGTGTTGCTGACACCTAATGAGAAACAAATGGCAAGAGAGGTTTGCATTGCATTTAGGCAAGCGGTATGTCAGCAAATTCTGGAAATAAATAATTAGTACTCTCCTGATTTCTGAAGTTTTTGTTGTTTTACAAACTTGATATTGGCTTCTGTAAAAATATCTAATTTGTTATGGTTTATATTTGTTTTTGTTTGTTAGTATGTCAAAGTGCTATTATATTTCTTTATCTGCTTGCCTTGCTTATTTGCAATAAGCATTTGAAATCAATGAAGATTGCAGAAGCGTCATAACATGTTGTTGCCTTCACAAACTGTGTCTAGCCAAATTCTGCATGCCCTTTGTTATTGTACTTCTGGAACAAAATCATTAGTGGATCAAAACCCAATAATAGCTGCTTAAAGTCTTATTATTGGCAACCTCTTTGACATAGGGTTTGCCACCTAAACTCTTGTTAGTGTACCTGAACTCAGTTAAGTTGATCGTATATGGATGATAGTATTTTATAATGTGAAGTAGCATCCACTTAACAAACTTATTTTTTTTTTTTCAGGAAAAATGCTTAAGTTATATAACAAGTTAAATAAACTATTATTTGATGTGTCTAGATTATTGTTATTTTATTGTTATCGTTGTCATCATGACAATTGTCACTTTGTACTGGCTTGCAGGTTTGTGGGTTTGATCTCTTGCGTTGCGAAGGACGGTCATACGTGTGTGATGTCAATGGATGGAGTTTCGTGAAAAATTCCTACAAGTAATACTTTCTTTTGTCTCATTGTCAGTGAGGGGTAATTTTATGAGTTGCTAAAAGTAATTAAGTACTCTAACTCATCATGTGGAATTATTATCTTCTCTAAAATGAACCAAAAAGGAGGAATAAAATTTCTGGTGCAGCTATTTCTTTTATTGTCACATTAGCTAAAGTGCTAAGTTCCCCACCTGGACTGCCCAAACTAGTACTTTATTATATCTCAGAGAGTGGAAAAGAAATTATATTTCGGTGCCTTAAGTTAGCTGGAGAAACATGTAGGAGAGGAACTTAAATTTAATATCAAACTTGGTGAACTTTATCTGGACAAGTATGGTGATCTTGTGACTTCTATGACATATATTAATGAACGTGTTCTGCGGTAACGATTTTCATTCTTCTCATGCTTGGTGTATGCAGTCAAGCTAGTGGGTGCAATATATAGAAGCCAGTGTGACCATTAGGTTAGGATTATTAAAAGTGAAGAGTTATTTTACCTAGTGAACTTAGTGACTAGTTATTCTACAAGCATGATAATTAAATAGATTTATGCATTCCTCTCATTGGTTTTATTTTAACTGTAGTTGTGTATTTTCTAATATACGTTTTATATTTTATATTGCCAGATTATTGAGCTGAGGCTTGTTCATTCTATTGTCTGTTTTTCTCCTTAACAGTGTTGCAATGCCCTTAGTTCTAGATTTTCTTTTTAGTGATGGATATTTTTGATGCAGATATTATGATGATGCTGCTTGTGTATTGAGAAAGATGTTCTTAGATGCCAAAGCTCCTCACCTTTCATCAGATATTCCACCCACTTTACCATGGAAAGTCAATGAACCAGTCCAGCCTTCAGAGGGACTTACTCGTCAAGGAAGTGGGATTATTGGAACATTTGGGCAGTCAGAGGAGCTACGTTGTGTGATTACTGTTATTCGTCAGTATGTTGTAGAATTCCCTTGCATATTTATTGGATTACTCTATTATGAAACTAATTAAGTTGCATTTTGTTTCATTTGCACCTGAGTCCTGTTGTAGCATGCATTGGCAAGTGAATTATCGTATGGTCTGATATAAATTAACACCTTGAATCAAATGAATATCATGTTTGAACAGATGAAAAATATTCACAGGTTCTTTTTTTGGTCAAAGAATTTTCTGTCTTTTAATAAACAGAGCATGAAAGAGAGAGAATATAATTTTGCTTAATAAGAAAATGAAGTTTACTTAAGTTTAATTGGTTTGCAATATAAATAGTGTTGAATTGAATGCAAATTCCATCAACTCTGATAGAATTTCTTCCAGGAATTTTTATTTTATAAGGATGTGATGTTATATGCTAAAATATTTAACTGATATTAATTCCACAGTTCCACAAAACTGGGGAATTTATTTCTTCCAAATACTATGTTGGCAACATTCAATTTTCTCTCTTTGAATGCAAGTTTTATGTGGACAGTGGCGATAGAACTCCCAAACAGAAGGTGAAGTTGAAGGTTACAGAGGAAAAGCTGCTAAATTTGATGCTAAAGTATAATGGGGGACGACCTAGAGCAGAGGTGATTCAGTTTTTGTACATGTAATTTTTTGAGTATGTTTTATTTCAGTTATTCCTGGAAGACTGACTTAGGTTTGGATCAATCTGTCTGTCTCTAGACAAAACTTAAAAGTGCTGTTCAGCTGCAAGATCTGTTAGATGCAACACGAATTCTTGTACCTCGAACAAGGTCTGAATTGAATTCTTAAATTTAAATTATAAATATTTTGCTGTGGTTATTTTGTGCACATCATATTTAATTTTCCTGACAAGAGGCAGGTGGAAAACATCGTTAATTTGCATTGTTGATTCAATGAATTTGTGCCAACTTACCTTATGATTAGCATCACAGTATTTGAATTATTTATTTATTTTTTTGTTGTCCTGCTTTAGGTGATCAATTACATGGAATTTGCATTATCACCAAATTTGTTCTCTATAATGTAGTCATTTAAGAAATAAATAGGAACCAAATTTGGTGTCTTGAAAGTTTTGGAGTCCATGCTGTATCATACTTCCGTGAAGTACTATAAGCTTTATTTATGCCAAATTTACCTTAGGTTTTTGTTCTGCGGTTATGATGAAATAGGACATGCCAGTTCTATCTTGGGTTCTTTGATTGACAATCAAGATAAAAATAGAATTTACATGGCCTATTTCTAAAACTAATCAAGAAGTTATGTTTATGTGGATGAGTGGCTTGCATTATGTAGACCTGGTAGAGAAAGTGACAGTGAGGCAGAAGACATCGAGCATGCTGAAAAGCTTCGTCAAGTGAAAGCAGTACTTGAAGAGGTCAGCTTTTTCACTGGAATTTTTTTTTACTCCAATATAATAGCAGATCTGCATTGCTTTAGTGATTGAAGTTGTTCTGGGGTTTATGGTTTGGTTGCTAAACCCACTGGATGCACGTGGCTCTTTTCAATCACTATCTTGTTATAGCTTTCAACTTTATTATCTTAGGAAAGCAATGCTTCGAATGTAATTAGGTCAGAATGACATGGCTCTTTTCATCACTATCTCATCATGGAGGAGTTAAAGTTTATCTGTATTTTCAACTTTATTATCTCAAGAAAGAAATGGTTTCTAATGTAATTAGGTCATAATCTTAATCATATTGACAGCTGAATTTGCATCTTAGGCAAAAAATTAATGCTGTCAAAATATATTGTTCCTTTGTTACTAAATCCATATTGTCTCAGGAAAAAAAAGAAACTCGAGGTCGTCTGCATGTGAGGATGATGGCCTCCTTAAAATGGCTTGGGCTAGCCTTTGGTTGAGTTAGGCCCAAGTCCATTTCTTCGAAAAATACTAATGTTGGAACATGTGGTAAAGCAAAATAGTAAATAGTCATGACATCTACTGGTTGCCTTTAACTATACCAACAATCTCTGACCTACCATTAACTTAAAATTTGTAATTGTATTCTCTTGTCATGTTTAAAATGTGTCTTTATCCAGGGTGGGCATTTCTCTGGCATTTATAGGAAGGTCCAGCTAAAGCCACTGAAGTGGGTTAAAGTTCCAAAAAGTAATGGTGAAGGTGATGAAGAGCGTCCTGTTGAAGCTCTGATGGTTCTAAAGTATGGGGGTGTACTTACTCATGCTGGGAGAAAGCAGGTGTTGGTTATTAATAACTCTTAGTCAAATTTCTCCTTGCATACATGGGAAAACTGTATGGATTGTGTCTGAGATATATGCTGTGCACAATTACAAATCATCACCAATTGACATTCTAACTTATATTTTTGGTTTGCTTTCCCAATTGTTTTACAGGCAGAAGAACTGGGTAGATACTTTCGGAATAACATGTATCCAGGTCATAAAATGAATATGGTTTTTGTCTTTTCTTTTGCTATTGGTTAATATACGTCACTTGATTTCTCAATTGTGAATATTTTCTCATCAAGAGTTTTTTTTGTATGGAGGCTTTTCCTAGTCTTCTGTCTGAATATTTGGTTTACAGACTTAGGCCCTGCTTTGTCCGAAGGTTGTCTGTTCAGTTTTTAACATAGTTCTACAGGTATAAATAGTTCTATGCATAGTGAAAGATGCTGTGTATTGAGTATGGGGTGCTGGTGCAAACTTATTGTAGGCCTCTTATTCTATATTCAGGGTAGTTGGTATATATAGGGGATAAGGGACAGATACCCAGATCCTGCAGCTCCATCAACCAGTACATTACTAATTTTTCTGTAGCATTTCCACACTTTCAAGGGCAATTAGGAACCTTCAGGAGTCTGTTTTGGGCTGTGAAATATTGTGGTCCTTTTGTGTTTGAAGAAATCATTCAATGTACACATTGCATTGAAATCATAGTGCACCCTTCTCTCAATTTCTGTAGGATCAACCCGTAATATAAGGGAACCCTGCATGAATGTGAGTGAAGGTTGCAGTATTATTTAGTGTGCCCAGTTCATTGAATAATTCTTCTTGTATCCAACGTACTTTTGTTTGGTAGACATTTTGGAGTTGCATGATTTAATTTTGTTCTTCACTAGGCAGTTTTGAATTGAAACCCCAATGGATGGTGATATTGGGTAGCAATCGTTATGACATGTAGTAATAGTTGGATTACTAACCAAATTCCATGGCTCTTCTGTAAACTTTGAAAAATTCAAGAGTGCAAAAGTGGTTAGAGGTTATGTGTTTTTAGTAATACATTGTTAAGGTTTATGTCTAGTCGTCTTTAAAACTTACTGCGAAGCCCATGATTGTTGATGTAACATGGTTCACTCCATATTGGTCCCATGCGAATAAAGTTCCTGCAGACATCTGTTCACTATGGCACTTGTTATGGACAAACCTAGGCTGCAATTGATCCTGGCCTCTTCAAATTTGGGACCATCATTGTTGGATCATGACATTGTCTATTTAAGAATAACACATAAACTCTGTTATTTGCTGCCTAAAGTATATGGATTTTTTTTTTAATTTCAAGAATATGTTTAAGAATCTCATTGCATTTTATTGTCTATGCTAGTTGGATTGAGTAAAACAATTTGAATTTTTATTAATTATATATTATGCAACAAATTACCGTATTTACTTGAGTAAAGTGAAAGATTTTTAAATTTAATATACAAGTGTAGCTTCCTGTGCTTCTCTTGATAAAGCTGTACAACATTGCAGGTGAAGGTACTGGCTTGCTACGCCTTCATAGTACTTACCGTCATGATCTTAAAATTTACAGCTCTGATGAGGGGAGAGTACAGGTATAGCTTGATGGTCTATTGAGGAAATGCTATTTGGTTCAGATTGTTTTGTTGTCATTGTGTTGGGTGCTTTCATTGCTGGCTAAAATTATTACAGATTGAATAGCTATGCATCATTTACAAGATGTCTATTTGCAGATGTCTGCAGCTGCATTTGCAAAAGGCCTCCTTGATCTGGAAGGACAGCTAACACCCATCCTGGTCAGTTGTCTGTCTTTGAAGAGCTTTGACTTGTAATGGATTTTAAATATGACTAACTCAACAGGCTTTGTCTAGGTTTCTCTTGTTAGCAAAGATTCATCAATGTTGGATGGACTTGACAATGCAAGCATTGAGATGGAAGAAGCCAAGGTTCGTCTTGCTCCTTTAGATGAACTATGCATATTTGTTTTTGAATGTGCATTTGAACTCAGCTTCCGGTATTCGGTGAGATTATGGCCCAAAGAATGTTACTAAGCTTACTATACTGGTCTTCCCTTTAATCCTTCCCTATTTCTGGTTCTCGTTCAGCCTTCATTTCTTCATTTTTACCAAAAATGAAGCGGTAGAGCCTGTTTCTTAGCAACTGTTTCTTTCCTGTTCAAGTCCAATATTCCTCGGTGGACCATGGCCCTGAAAGAAACAGTAAGAAGGTGAAACATTGCTTGATGTTTGATATCTTCCATAAGTTTTGGAAGACAATTTTGGTATCTGATATTTTTGAAACAAGAAGTTTTGGAGCCATGTCCTGCCTCAATTTTACTATTATTCAAAATTATATGTGCTCAAATACTGCGAGGTATAGGTCATGTGATCAGTGCCCCGTAAGTCAATTATCCAAGTCTGTAAATTCTCTGTGAGGCATGCAATCTCAAAGAATAATAAGACTTACCCGATAATGCCATTGAATGCACCAGAAATTTCCTCATTATTAAGTCTTCTTTGACCAAAACTTTATGTGGTGGTTGACACAATGAAACACAAACAAAGAAAGGCATAAAATATGCAGCAATGAATGCTGCGATGACTCTGATTATTGCAGTGACAAAAGCTGCAAAGTGATGGGAAGGAAATAATAAGAAGGAACATGATGGAGGGTGCACGGACAAGAAAAAAGCAGTAGCCAGCATGCAGCAATAAAGGCTGCATGAAACTCAGAACTGAAGTCTAAACTCTGATCCCATGCGGATAAAACAGAAAGTGCAGTCAACAATTGGAGAGGATTTTTTGTCCCTTGTTTCTGATTGAATAATAAATCATAATTTATACACAAATCTAAGTTTCACAAGGGATAACTGCAAATCAGTGAGCTAAAAGTTAGACCTAAAAATCAGGAAATTTCCTAATTATAGGCAAATAACGACAGTTCTTTGTTTACTAATATATATACAGCCATCTCTTAATCATCTACGCAATGACCTGACTTACACACAATCTTTTATTTTATTATGTTACATGAATAAGAAGTTTCTTTTCTCCCATTAACTTTTCCAGGCTAGGTTGAATGAGATCATAACTTCTGGTGCAAAGACTGCTAATAGCAATGGAACATCTGAATTTCCCTGGATGACTGATGGAGCTGGACTGCCACCAAATGCTTCTGAACTTCTTCCCAAACTGGTAGAAATTGTATTTGAATTGATGTGTTGTGCATGTGCATGTTCACATGTATATATGGTTTATGTGTGTGTTTTAGCACCTTGACAGTGGTAGAGATAAATTAACTTTCACAGCTCTTTTAGTTTTTCAGAAATGGATTGTTTTTTGCGCAAAAAAAAAAAAAAAAAAAAAAAAACAAATTTATTGTGTATTTGAAACTTTTATTTCATTATTGCCAGACATTGATGCATCTGAACTCTATCTATATATTTAGTACCTCAAGGTTTCATCTATAACATTTGACTGGAATTGTCAAAGTTTGTCTAGAACAGATTGTGTGATACAAGTGCTATGTTTATAACATTTATATTATGCATCAAAGACAAATCTCATCTTTTATGCTTATTCTGACCATAGTAAGTATTTTATGGAAAGAAAGAAGTTTCTTATGCTCTAATGTGATGTCTAGTTATCATATGGATAACACTCAAACCTAGTTGTCATTTGGTAATGCGTGAATGCCGTGGAAATATATTTTATTAAGATTAACCAAAGATTATATGGATGTGACAATAATTTAAACTGCAAGATGTTGAATGGTTCAATAACATCTGTAGCCATAAATATCAGGGTACTAAACCACATGGTACTTTGAATTTTTCATTATATAAATTAATTTGTTTTTATCGTTTTTTGTTGTTTGTTGCTTTTGTAATGATGTCCCAGCTTCTAATACAATTCTTTGGCAAAGTGGTGGTTTTTTTTTTTGGGTCATTGAAATGCATATATTTCATTTATTTTTCATTTGATGTGTGCACCAGGTAAAATTTAGCAAGAAGGTCACGGAACAAGTGAGACTGCTTGCCAAGGATGAAGATGAAGAACTCACAGAGAGTAGTTCATACAATGTAATTCCACCATATGACCAAGCAAAGGCGCTTGGTAAAACAAATATCGATATTGATCGAATTGCTGGCGGATTACCCTGTGGTAGTGAGGGATTCCTTTTGATGTATGCACGCTGGAGAAAACTGGAAAGAGACTTGTATAATGAACGAAAAGAGTATGTAGCTTCTGGTTTTCAATTGATCATTCATGGGACTGGTGGTATAGATGCTCCTTAAACTGTAGGAAGTATTTTTGGGGTTTAGTTCTCTTATCTTTTTGAATATTTTTAATTCCAGTTTCTGAAATTGGGTTAGGGTTGGGTTAGTATTTTGACATGATTTTTAGTGTTTGTAGTTGTTGGAGTTCTGAAAGCTCAAGAGTGGAGAGTGAAACATCAAGGAGAACTTTAAAAATTTAAAGAAAAAAAAATGAAAAACTGCATATCATGCAGCAAACTTGAACCTAAAGAAAAAGAACCTGAAAACAGAGATTTCTTCCGCTCTTCTCTTTCTCATCCTCATTTTCTTAAGCAAGGATATTAGTAAATTAGAGCAAGTGTATGAAGAAAATGGAGTTCTAATCAGATTAGCATCAGATGTTATAAACCAAAAGTACATGAAATAACTTAGTTGATTAATCTCCGCCCACTCGCACGCCAACTCTGCAGGCTTCAGGATGCTTACAATAGAATATGATTTAGTTGAGCAAAATATCGCAAGACTAATGCTAAGTATACAGTACTTAACAATCTTAAACAGTAGTTATGTAATTATTTGCAAAAAATGAATTCTAATACCTGAATTTTTTATGTTGGCATGTTAAACTTGTTTTCATTCTACTTTTTTTTTTCTTTTCTTTTTTTTAATAACTTTCATCTTCGTGGATTTACTTGCAGCCGATTTGATATAACACAAATTCCAGACGTCTATGACTCATGCAAGTAAGTACTCAGTTTCCAATTAATATTTGCATGCAAGATGTTAGAAACTAGTTATATACCCCTTAAAAAATAATAAATATTTCTAACTTAGATAATCTTTAGGTGATCCCTGATTTTATATGATGATCGGTATTTATCCAAGTCGCAACAAGTATACAGTGGCATTCTGATGGCCTCCTGTCTAGGTGTTAGTTAAGATCATTCTTTGAGACAATTCTGATTTTATTTATTTATATATTAATTATTTGTTTTTCTGCAACTTCTTTTAAGTGCTTATGTGAATGTGTAATGCTATTTGAACTAGGGATGATCATAGGGCCGAGAATCCCGGAAAATTTTCTCTGTGGGGAGCAGGGACGGGAAAAAAATATTTCCCTGTTCAGAATTCGGGGCAACAATCCCCGCTCCAAAATTTAGTAATTATATTTATATAATTTAATTTTAAATTATATTTAATTTTAGTTTTATCAATTGTTAAAATTTATATTAATTTAATTTGTAATTGAATTTAAATTTTTTAATTATTAAATAGTTTATTTTAATTATAATTAATTATTAAATATTATATTTCAGTTACAATTGAACTTTTTTTTAATATTTCTGACCAAGGAAGGGGATCTCCGCCGGAGTGGGGATGAAGGAAAATTTTTCCCTGTACTCCTACTGGAGGCAGGGCAGGGCGGTAGGTGGAGGGCCATTCCCCGCCTCGTGATCATCCCTTTTTGGAACCATGGAATGCGGATGTTAAACTCTTGATTTTAATGCTTTTTGTTAAGTATCCCACATTGACTCATTATAAAAACATAGTTCTCCTTATGGTGGCTTGGACAAGTACTCCTTGTAATGGCTTGGACAATTTTCACTTCACAAGCTAATTTTTGGGGTTGGGTTAGACTCAAGTCCATTTTCTTTTTACATTTTTAGTTTTAATCTTAGCTGATGGTTGCTTGGGTTGATTGGTGCTGTTTATAGTGGTCAGTGTTTGTGATGTAATAACTTGTTGAGAGTCAATGGGGGCATGGTATGTGCTTTTTGCCACTGATTATGTGTTAGTGAACCAGTAAATGGACAAAAGGCATTACATATATTTGGGTTGGCATGGCTGTTCTATGCTGGAGTGTGTAGTAAAGTGCAGAAGAGGGATGCTAGAAATTCTTTTCTAGTACATCAATATTATATTGCACAACTCTAAAATTTATGTTGATCAACTTACCTTGATTCAGAAATTTCAAGGCTAGCCATTGTTAAAAAGGGCTGTTCCATCATTTTATCATGTAATTTTACTAAGATAGGCCATTTCTGGCTGCTGAAAATTGGACTACCTCTCACAGATATGATTTATTGCACAATGCTCATCTAAATCTTGAAGGGCTGGATGAACTCTTCAAAGTTGCTCAGGTATACATTCTGAAGAATTTTGAAAATAAAAATTTTATTAATTCTCTCATCTTAAAAATTCTAAGAATGTACAAGCCATTTATAGAGAAAACAAAGGGAGTTCTAGTCCTATTTTAATAAGGTAAAAACTAGTTAGGAAATGTAAAGATAAATTCTAATTAGGTATATAAAATAGAATCCAAATCTAACTAGGAAATATAAATTTTAACAAAGAAAATCAAAGGATTCCAATCCTAACTAGAAAATCCTCGCATTCTTATCTATATACATGTTCATCTTTACAGTATTGTAAGTTTGTCTTTTATTTCATCTCTTAATGCTTACTGTCTAATTTACTGAAAAGGGGACATTTAATAGTCCTGATTGTCAGAGACACACACACACATAATTGATTCCAGAGGTCAGTTTTATATGTTCTATCTCACTTCCATTTTATTTATTATTGCAGTTACTTGCAGATGGTGTTATTCCAAATGAGTATGGAATTAATCCAAAACAAAAATTGAAGATTGGCTCCAAGGTGATATGATATTTCTGGTTTTGAATTGCACTGCAAACATCCTCACCATTTGTCCAGTTCCCCACAAATATTTTATTTGGCAAAAACTGTGTTAAATCTGGAACATTATTTCCTCAAGAAACAATTATTTCATGCACACATGAATGGTTAATAGTTACTATTGGCCTTTTGCACTCTCTAGACCTTCATTATCCTTCATGTTTTCTGATATTTTTATGATGTGCATCTTTTTTGCTTCTGTAGCTGTGTTTCTACACCTGTCAGCCTCCTACAAATATGGATAGACTAAGATTATTTAATTCTTATTTTGATGAATTGTAGATTGCACGTCGTTTGTTGGGAAAACTATTGATTGATCTAAGGAATACTCGGGAGGAAGCCATTAGCGTTGCAGAACTGAAAAGCAATCAAGAACAGCAATCAACATCAGGAAAAGTGGAAAAGGAGGATAGCGATCATCAAACAAAGCTTTTCATCAAGAATGAGGACATGAGAAGAACTAGTGCAAGTGAAATATCAATTGATCAAGATGATGATGATGATAAAGAGACAAAATATCGTTTAGATCCAAAGTACATATTTTTATCATTTTTATCATGCTTAAAATTTTTTTAGTGGAATATCTGAATTGCAACATTAATCATTCTTAATCAGATATGCAAATGTGAAGACACCTGAACGCCATGTCCGGACACGTCTCTATTTTACTTCAGTAAGTACCATGCCTCTCCTTATCTTCCACAAACACGTGCGCTCACACCTAGGTGATATACATAGATCAATTTACATCTTGTTTCATCTGTTAGATCTAGGAAATTTTTTTTCACATATAGCTTTCATATTTTTGTGGGTTCTTATTATTCAGAAATTTACTTTGAAAATGGGTTATCATTCAGTAAATTTACTTTCTTTACCCCTTCCAAGAAGAATCCTATACAAAATTTTGAGTTGTCTTCAAAGACTTGAAAACAATTAAAGGAGAAACTAATTTCTTTGTGGGATTTCAAATATATGGATTTAATCTACATTTGTTTTGTCTCCACAATATTTTCCATTAGTCAATGTGGGAATTCCATTAGATATAACAATTTCTTTAAGCTCATTATCTAACTGACTTTTGACAGTTTAGGCTCTTGCCCAATTTGGCAATGGAAGATCCACTTGTCTTATCTATCTGATGTAAACAGAAATGTCATTCACGTTCAATGAGTAGAAAAGAATGTGTTTGTCCTTTCTTTTTTAAGTGGTTTTTACTATTGACATATGACAATGCTCTTCTAAATTATTGATTGCTATTTTTCCTTGAAGGAATCTCATATCCATTCACTTATGAATGTTCTCCGTTACTGTAATCTGGATGAATCTCTTCAAGGAGAGGATAGTCTTGTTTGCCATAGTGGCTTGGAGCGCCTGCACAAAACGAAGGAGCTTGACTACATGAGTTACATTGTACTAAGAATGTTTGAAAATATCGAGGTGCTTGCTTTTCTTCACATTATTTTTCTTTAATCTCTTAAATTTTATTCAGAGTTTAGATTTTCTAAGACTATCATAGGAATGTTGAGAGCTGGGTCTTTTGGCCTTGGTCTGCAGTAGCTAGTTGGACCCAATAACTGGTTTTTTTACGATTTGGCATGAGATTAGGAATCTAGCAAATTAATGAAGTGAGGTGATGATAGAGAACAAAAATCAATGTAACCAAATAATCAAGTAAAACAGAAATTAAATGGAGAAATGGATGAAAGAAGGGAGTGATTTCATTGATAAAATCTGGAAAATACAAGAGAAACAAGTCCCAGGAAGATAATTTCCCTCTCCAAAAGGAGCCCTGCTCAACAGCAGCTAAAACAGATGATATTCAAAAGATCCCTCTCCCTCCCTCCGCTCCTAGTTTATATAACAAAACAAAAGAAATGATGCAAACTGTTTTTCTCCCTAGGTGCCAAGCTGGACACTAGGCGCACTCATTTTCTCTCTCCCGCCCCTAACCGAATTATTCCAACCAAATCCCCTTGATACGCCCGTGGCATTACTGTATCTTTAACCCTTTGCTGCATTTTTTGTTTCTTCTTGCGAGTATAAACCTACAGTTTCCTTGGCCTAGTTGCATCCGAATCCATTTTAGTAGTTTCTCTATCAATGCCACCCTCTTGAAATAAGTCTTGTCCTCAAGACTTAGCTGAGAGTTCTCACTCGACACAATGAATTTTTTTGGAGAGGGGCTCTTTTCAGCTTCAGCAACGGCAGCTGCTCCATCTGTAAGTGTAACAAAACCCATTGTAACACCATTGACATAAGCTTTACATGCTGTCATAATATCACGCGCCCGGATGTGAAAATGACCAAGTACAAAGTCTTCAAAATGCTTTGGTGGCCTTCGAAGTGTTTAGACCATTGTCTTCAATGGTAAGATAAAAGCATCCTCGTTGTATTTCCTGGATTTTCTACCCCCCTCCGCACCAACATAAGATAACTCGTACCCCGGCTCATTTAAGGAGGGTTTTGCATTGAGATTGAGAGTTTGAATAGAAACCAAAACCTGAAGCGTGGTTGATGTACCTGGTATCCACATCTCATTTTGTTTACCACTCCAAGTCCCCAAAAGGCTGAAGCAGACTTTCCCGTATTCATACAAATTTGGATTGAATCGAAGCCCACCAGCAGGTCCTATGATGATAGCCCTCAAAAGTTCCATTCTTGTTTCATAAACTCGAATTGATATCGTATCTGGTAGGTCCTTCTCCAGTAGTTTCCATTCCTCTTGAATTCTCTTTTCATTACAAGATCCATCAGTCTTGAATCTCTTCAACTGAAAAGCAGCAACAGCAGGAGCCTGATTCAACATAAGTTGCTTCTCCTTAGACACTTCCTGCTCACATTTGTCACTTCTGAATTTTGTATCATTATCGTCAATTTTATCCACCTTGGTGAAAGATTTTAATGCACTTTGAATAGTATCCACATCTTCATTCTCCAAATTCGAGTCAATTAGGGGCTCATATTTGTCAGAACAGTGACCACAATTGCAACATCGCAGTTTGCTCACAAGGCAACCCCCAAATACCCACTCAACTATTTTATCATCTTTCATGGATGAGGTCTCATTGTGATTTGAGTCCATACAACACCTTTCAAGTTTATCCAATAAGCACTGAAGAAATTCATGAGCACCTTCCTGATGAAAATTATCAACATCCCTTGAAGGTGGTATGATCTTTCCCGAAGAAGCCATCGAAAGTTGATTATGATCGCATACAGCACTAACAGCACAAAACCCTTCAAAACCACATTTATAGGGCTTGGAATGATTTGAAAAACGAAGAGCCTTAACAAGCGGCACTACATGGGTAAAGCATTGCATAATTGCATTTAGAAAGCAAGTATTCCCAAGATTAGAAAGCCCAGCACCCAATTTTTGCGAGATGAAGTTGTGAATCTGTCCGTAGTCAACAAGGAAAAATGGGATCCCGAGGCGCATGGGCGACGTTTATGGACCCAAATGAAATTTCAACTGCGTTGCATTCACCCTCCTCCCTATCTTCTGCCTCTAGTTCTGCCACCATCGCCCTTTCCTTTGTTGGTTGCCCTGTATCCACGAAGAGCTTGTGCTCTAGGATGGAGACCCGAAGCTCCCCATCGATGCATCCGTGCTGCGGGCTGTATGGCTGCATCCATTTGAAGCAGAGACCCAGCCGATGCTCCTCGACTTCCTTCAACAACAGATGGTGCGACCCTTTGTTCCTCTGCTCTCGTTGCGTTCAGTTAAGAGGAAGGAGCGTGCATGGTGGAGCTTCTGTTGGTATTAATGGGCTTGGGCCTTTAATTTTAAACCGTGGCTCTAATTGATCCACTTCTTTTGGAGTAGTTGGGTGAGCAATCAGTGGGGGAGAATGGGATAGCTCAGATTTGCTCCAAACGCCACCGCCTCTCGCCTAAGCTTCTATCACTTGACTCCCTGGTGGGCTAAAGGTCAGTTCGGCCCCCTCAGTTTGACTCCTAGTTCCTCCGCCGCCGTTTTCCCCTTCAGCCCGACTCCTAGCTTCACCGCCTCTCTTTCTCGCCATCGCTAGGCTGGCTGGTGGAGTGACAATGAACTCTGCATCTCTAGCTAGTACCATGGCTTCCTCGCAGGTTTGTGGCTTCAAGAACCTTACCCATCTGCTCACCTCTTCCTTTAATTCCCCCATGAAGTAACTTAGAAGCTGAGCTCCTGATATCTGTGGGATATTCCCAGTAATTGCTTCGAACTTCTTAATATATTCATCCATTGTACCGATCTGAACCAAGGCCTGTAACTCCTTGTAAGGATCCTGGAAATTGGTGGGTTGCCCAAACTTGGTGCCGGAATGAATGAGTTCCCGTCTTGGAGACCCATCGCTTATATCGGTTTCATCGTTTGTTGGCTGGGCGTCTCCTTCATCATCTACTGGTTGGGTTCCTCTGTGTTTGGTTATTGATGGTGAAGCTCCTTTTGGTTGCTTTCTGAACTTGGCATTCATGCGCTCAAAGTTGTCTTCTATAGTTTTTTGAAGTGCAACAAAGGCCATGGAATTTCGAAAATCAATTCGTTGCTGTGAAACAATCTCAGCTTGAAAGTGTGTTTGGAGTGGGTCATTCATTGTCGATTAGTTTTGTGTGAGAAGGATCGTTGTGTTTCCCACAGACGGCGTCAATTGATAAAGAACAAAAATCAATGTAACCAAATAATCAAGTAAAATAGAAATCAAATGGAGAAATAGATGAAAGAAGGGAGTGATTTCATTGATAAAATCTGAAAAATACAAGAAAAACAAGTTCCAGGAAGATAACTTTCCTCTCCAAAAGGAGCCCTGCTCAACAGCAGCTAAAACAGATGATATTCAAAAGATCCCTCTCCCTCCCTCCGCTCCTAGTTTATATAACAAAACAAAAGAAATGATGAAAATTGTTTTTCATTAGGTGCCAAGCTGGACACTAGGTGCACTCATTTTCTCTCTCCCGCTCCTAATCGAATTATTCCAACCAAATCCCCTTGATACGCCCGTGGCATTGCTATATCTTTAACCCTCTGCTGCATTTGTTGTTTCTTCTTGCGAGTATAAACCTACAATTTCCTTGGCCCAGTTGCATCCGGATCCATTGTAGTAGTTTCTCTATCAGGTGATCTTAATTCTTGGCTGAAGGGCCAATTAGGTCCCTTAAGTTTTCCCTAATCGTCAATTAAACTCCTTCATGATTTCATTGGGTCAATTCTACCCTTCAATAATCAAAATTGGGCCAAATAGGTCATTATATAATTAAAATTAAGCTAAATGGGCTCTAATCAAGTTAAATTGCTTTACCATTTCTGCCACATTCGCATGTTTATGTTACAATTTCCTTCTTCTGGTCAGTATTTCAATTTACTAAAAGTCAACAGTTTAGTATTCTATCTAAATGGCTCCTTAGATTGGGACCCAACTATAATTCTTGAATGGTGAAATTGGCTCAATTGAATCAGCAAGGGCTTAATTGGCTAGCAGGGTAAACTTGAGGGGCATATTTGGCCTTAATTCTTCATAACTCATTCATGGCTGCCTGATAAAAAGGATGCTTTTTCGTAATTTTTCACCTTTAGGTATCTGAGTTCCTTCCAGCCACCAAAAAAATTCAGTTGTGCGTGGGTACCTTGCCTGAGTAGAGTGATATAGTATCTGTTACCACTTTTCAATCTAAGTGGTTGTACTTGTGATCAAATGGCCAACTGGACTGTTAACTGCCTCCCTTAACTGTTTCTAGTTCAACAGTAATAATAATGTCAGCATTGGGACAGCAGCTTATGGTTGATATTAAGCTAAACTTTTTTGGAAGTCTCAATAAGCTAAACTTTTTTGGAATTCTCAGTAAGCTTAACTTTGTTGGACTTCTCAATGTCATTGAAAATTGTGGATAAGGCCAGAGCGTGCTTTAATGTGTTATTCTTTTAGAACTGTTCTGTCTTTGGTTTAATGATGGTCATAAATAAACTGAAATTTTACCTTATTTCTTAAACAAGTGCAAAAAGGTTTAATTACTTAGGTTAGTTTCATTAATCTCATTTTATATCCCTCAATAGCTGGAATTTCTGTCATTCTTTGCTTATTGAGATGCATTTTTTAACAATGCAGGTTGCTTTAGAAGATCCAAAAAGATTCCGCATAGAGATGACATACAGTCGTGGTGCAGACTTATCTCCGTTGGAGGTAATGCATCTTCTTTCAATCCTGGGAACTATTAACTACTTTATGGTGCCCTATAGATGTTTCTGTGAAATTTAACTTTTTCAATTGAATGAAAATTAAAGTTGGGATAGTTGGCTTTAATGAACTACGCAAGCAACAAGCTGTTTGACATATCTATGAAAAACAACAATGGCACTGAAATTTTGTGCTTAGGCTGCAATTTTGGAAACATGCAGTTTAACTTTTGTTGAAGAGACAATGGGTTCTCAGACTCTGGTTAGCCCTATGAGTAAATTTGAATTAGATCTGTGAACATGCTCTATCAACTCATAAAAATTGTTCACTTAAGAATATATGTGCTAGCATTGTTTTATACTTCATAGGTTGCTTTCTGCTTCTTTTTGCTGTTGCCAACATTGTCAAATTGATCTCGAACGTAGTTGACAATTATGTTTCAATGGGTGATACTAACAAGGTATTTACTCTGTCATGTTTTTCAGAAGAATGATAGTGAGGCTACTTCATTGCATCAGGAGCATACGCTGCCTATAATGGGTCCAGAAAGGCTGCAGGAAGTTAGTTCGTATCTAACTTTAGAGAAAATGGAGAAGATGATTCGCCCCTTTGCTATGCCAGCAGAAGACTTTCCTCCACCTTCCGCTCCTGCTGGATTCTCTGGCTACTTCTCAAAAAGCGCTGCAGTACTAGAGCGGTTGGTAAATCTTTGGCCATTCCATAAGCATGATAAGAATGCTGGCAGTAGCGGAAAGTAGGAGCCTGTCCGATACTATTTTATAATAATTTTCATTTATGTTTCATTTTCCAAATTCCTCTTCTTGTCTTCAACATTCCTTTTCTTTATTATACATTAAGCAAATCAACCTTTTAAAATACTGTTTCGTGAAGCCAAAGTGAACTTTTAGCCCTTTAGGGAACAAATTTTGGAGGGTACTGACAACTTTCAAAAGCAAAAGATAGCTCATAGTAACTAACAAATTTACTATTATTCTTTTGTTGTATTTACTATTCAATTGATGGGAATAACATCGAACGAATAACATTCTATCGACATTTTTATATGCCTTTACGCGAGATGCTTCATTGAGATGCCACGCCATTGGTGATTAGAGCTTCCAGAATGTTCCCATTATAGAACTTGACGGAAACGAAGAGCAGTTATTCGTGCCTAAGAAATTTTTACGGTAATCTTTTCAATCTTTAATGGTTTGCTAGTATGCTTCTCGACAACGTTGCATCTAAAGTTTTATATATGAAAAGACATGTTTTCTTCTCGACAGCGATTATAAAGTTAATCTATGCTATCTTTAGTTTCATTGTGGCCCAATGGAAAACGATGAATCATCATCGATGGTACTGAACTAAAAAATAATAATACAATTTATGTTGTTGGGCATCTTTGTCAAAGGACAAATGTTCTGTCTTGTGTTTTTTACTTGGGCATTTTCGAGGTTATAAATGGAAGTGTTTAACCGGGCAAGTGATGTACCTCTATTTGATTACCATTTCACCCACCATAATCCACAAGCGCTCTCGTATTCTTGTACGGATCGGACTCGCCATTATCTGCTGGAAAATTTATTTTGGGCTGCAAGCCATACCTAAAGTTCTCTCTTCAGTTGGCAATCAAACCTAAAGTTCGCTCTTTCAGTTCACAATCAACTTTTTGATCCAACGAAATTGTTTTTCTAGTACGTTATGTGGTTACTAGAGTATTGTTTATTACTTTTGATAATTTCTTCCTAATTAAGGTATGAATAACTTATAAAAATTTCCAAACGAAGACAAATTTTTATAGTTTGCAAGTAAATTTGAAAGGTTCAATCAAGGAGCGAACTCTGTGCGTACAAATGCGAAATATGAAAATATATTAAAATTGAGCTGGATCAGTAAAAAAAATCTATTCCAAATAAAAGAATTTAAGAAACACCTAATCATGGCTGACAGTCTAATTATCCTTTTATTTGACCAGAACTTGAATTTAAACTTCTCTTGACCTTAAAGGTGACATTATATATAAAATTAATTTCATTACAAACGTAATTGAGAATTTTTGTTTGTCTAAATTCCATAAGGTTTTAAAGCTATTTTCTCTGTTCATTTGTCTAACTGTCTGGTTTTGTAATATGCTGTTAACCTATCAAAAGGGTCCAATTGCACGAGTTCGCATTTGATTAATTTTGGGTCGGATTACTTTGGGCTTGGATCAAGTTAGGTCTTTGGATCAATTCTGTAACATTATACTATTTGGTTGATTTTTAAATTATTGAATCAAATCAATCTTATAATTTTAATTCAACAAAGCCATACGAATGAGTCGTTAAGACTTATTTACATAAAAGGTCGTGATAAGACAATGAAGTTTTTATCTTAAAAGAGAGAGAGCCGATTGTTGTTCCCGATCGAATGTGATTTTCTGCAAGAAAGAAAGCCCGGTCGGACCAGGTATAAGCACTCCGAAACTTAAATTAGTAGCTTTATAGAGAGAAAATTCTTAGAGAGAGTCTTAAATATTTAATACCTGAAACCACCGTGCATTAGACTTTTTATAGGAGATAAAAGGGGCGCACTCGAGTGTCTTGAATGTGATAATTGGCTGTCAGAGCAGATGAGCGAAGAAGTGACAACGAGCAGTTGGAGGGCATGGGCTCTACCATGTATCAGTTGACTGATTGAGACTTGATGTCCCATCAGTCCGATTGGACATCAAGTGGCCTCTTCTTTTGCTTGTGGCTCACGCTTGGTGCTCTTTTACTGATGGGCTTTGGGCCATGTCAGGTGTGATGGGCCGATCGACTTGGGCCTTGGAGTATGATATTTTCATAGTTATGACTTGTTTTTCCCAAAAGGGTTCGATCAGGTGAGTTTACTCCGAGGTGCTCCGATCAGAGAGTGACTGTTGGTGGGATTTTCAAAATTTGAAAACGCACAGCCGAAGAGATAAGTTAAAAAATTTATATGTTAAAAAATTTTCAGACTGAGTCCAAGAGAAGTGGCTGAGATTTCTTCTCGATATGGCTTCCCTTCCGAAGTATCTATGCTAGCTTGCCTTAATTCCATGGCGATAACGGAGGGATGTTTTGGCCATAAAAATAATAAGTGGTTCATCTTCCACCTCTAGAGTTTGGATGCAGGGATGAGACTCCCGTTTGGTGCATTCGAGATAGCAGTGTTGAGATGTTATGGAATTGCCCTGAACCAACTGAATTCAAACTGGTGGAGGATGATGACCTGCTTCAAGATCCTCTGTAAAATAGAGGGGGCGGCTCCAACGCTCGACCTTTTCACCCATTTCTTATATATTTCAGGTCGGAGTGATGGGATGGAGTACTTTTTTACCAGACGATCGAAGAGGAAGCTTTTCACCGTCCTATCTTCATTGAAAGGATTCAATAAAAGATATTTCTTAGTGGAGATGGCTAGTGGGTTCGAAGTCATCCTTATCCGATCCGAGGGAGCGACAAGCCTGAAAGACCAAGCTGCCGGGCAGTCCCTGTATGAGGTCAACATCAAGAAATTGATGGATGCCATGGTGAGGAGAGGGGAGCCGTATGACTCCAACTATCTCTCGAGGATGCTATTTGTGTCCTCCAGCTCTAATGCTAACGAAGACACGGAACGTGAGCATTAGGATCGAAAGAAGGAGAAAGCATAACATAACCATCATTCATTGCATATGCATTTAAATGACATCGTTTACAAAGGATACTTATCTTAGCTTGTGTTGGATTTGCAACTGAAGGCGAAATGGCCTGAGGAGATGACTTGGCTAAGCAGCTCTCCAATCAGGCAAAGGCAAAAAAGGCTACTGAGTGGGCTGTTAGGGCAGAGAAGCTCGATAAGAAGAGGATGAGGCTTATGCTTTCCTCCTTAGTCCAACCTTCGAAGTGTCCAGATGGAGGTCTTTTATCCGCTCTTGTTGCTGCTCCAGCCTCTCATCCGGTGCTGAAAATTATCGGACCTACAACTTCCCCATCTGGTACAAAGGGTCAGGCCCCTTTGAGGTGACTGCGGCTGAGGGACAAATCCAATTGTGAGGAGACATTGCTTGCTGCCAGCTCCTTCAGTATACCACTTTTGAGAGAGGTCGCACAGAAGAGGGCGATCGAGCTAGACGAGGCTGCCTAAAGATAGGCTGAGGAGGTAATGTAGAAGAGGGCAGCCGACTTGGTGGCTGCACCAGATGTCCGAGTTGCAGCTAGGGTCAAAGCGGCAAGCCAGAAGGAATTTGGCCGAAGAGCAGTAGGGAGAGCCCTTGAGAGGCAAACCATGCACTTGAAGGATATGCTGAGGGAGAACTTCAGCAATGATTGGTCTATCAAGGATAAGACAGTCTCTAACTTCATTTGTTGGGGTCTTCTTCGGGACGATGACTTCAAGGTCATAGGAGATCCTAATCTGCTCGATTGAGAGTGTGCCTTGTTTAAACAGCAGAGCCTAGAGGTGAAGCTCATTTTCTCTCTTTTTATTTCAGCAATTTACTCTTTTTCAGAGATTTACTAATTTTTATTGTTTTTTATTTGTTTTTTTTAGCTGATCAAGAGTAGCTTGCGATTACACGAAATGGGGAACTTCTTGAAGACCAAATTGGAGGACACCATTCGATCGAAGGAGGAGGCAAATGCCAAAGTCAATGCTTCCAAGAAAGAGGCCTTTCTCCTTTGATTGGAGGTGGATACCTTAAAAAAGGAAGCTTTCCAAAGCACTCGAGAACTGAAGGTGCGACAAGGCGAAGCCAACTGGCTAAGGAATGAAGTGGACAGCTTAATTGTTGATGGTGTTTAATGGAAAAATCTCGAGGAGGACATCATAAGATTGACTGTCCAGTGCCAAGTCTTGATCTCCGAATGTACCAAAGCCAATGAGGGCCAAAGTAAAGCCCTTGTGGAGCACGACCAACTTTGCGCCGAGCAGGATGTCTTAAAGGCCACTTTAGAGGAGAAGGAATTGGCGTGGAACAAGAGGCACAAGAAGGAGTTTACCTCTCAAAATGATTGATTGCTTGATCAACTGGCTGAGGCCTAAGGGAAGTTGTTTCGGTTAATCCGTGAGGCCGAGAGATGCTTTTCTAGGGTCGATCTCGGCTGGATAGGACCTAGGTGTCTTGCCCGATCCTTCATCCAATGATGATGAAGAGGAGACCCTTCAAGAGGGGACGGCTAGAGGCGCAAAAAATGATGGAATACTAGGTGAAGATCCCTCATCATAAGAAGTTCCTCCTGTCGAGGTGGCTGAGTCTGAGCTCGCAACCCCCTACCTATGGAGCCTCATCAAATTGCAGTCAGGCCTTTGGAAGAGCCTGCTTCAAGGCCAACTGCTGAACCTACTGCAGAGGTGATGCACTCCGAGCCTACTGTCAATCCTGTTGGGGAGCCATCTACTGCAGAGATTATAAATATAGAAAATTAGATTTTTTCTTCTTTTTCTCTTCTTTTTGTAAAGTTTGTAAGTTTTGTATCCTTGTAGAATTCATTAATAAAATATAATTTTTTCTTCAACTATGCCTTCTACATTCTTATGATGCAATGCAGTAAATGCTTTTATTTTCAGTAATATCTCTATATTTTATACTTTAATTGTGTCAATTCTAATCAAATTAGCTAATTAAGTAGTAAAGATACTTCCTCAATTTGTAGAAGAATAACTCGTAAACCAGTGGTTGATTGGAAAAGCGTAATTAGTCGCTCATCTAGTATAAGTGAAGAAATAAGCTTAAAAGCTTAGGCGTGTACTCCAATCGGAATGCATGATCGGTCAAACATATGAACACTAAATGTAGCGGATGACCTTTAGGCCTTGCATTCACTTGTGATTTTAAGGACAATTTCATACATCGAGTTAGCATTTTAACTAGCATTCTGATTCATAATCGTTGTATAATACTTAACTCGGGAGAAATCGTTGATTCCATTTGACCTACAACAAATAAATTGCTTTAAATAAACTTAACCTGCAAATAAATTGACTTCAACTTTCGCATTTTTGGCTTGGGATAATTGAGCCTAGCGGATAAGTTGCACCAAACATTAAATATATGGACTTCAACTTTTGCATTTTTGGCTCGAGATGAACGTCAAGCCTAACGGATAAGTTATACCAATCGTAGATCATCGATTGGGGTTTTCATCGATCGGGATTAATTGCATCGATCGGAATTCTCGTCGATCGAAATTACTAAGATCATCGATCTCAAGAAATTAAAATAAATACATTAATCAAGAAATTTGGCTCCTTCGATCGGGATGTACATCGATTGAGGATTAATTAAATCATCAATCGAAATTAATTACGTCGACTAGGATTTTCTTTGATTGGAATTTAACCTGCAAATAAATGGACTCTGACATTCACATTTTGGGCTCGGGATTAACATCAAGACTAGCGAATAAGTCGTACCAAATATACCTTTTTTAGGGGATGAAAAGTAATTTCTCTATTTATTGAATTCAATTTTTGGTACAAGATTACATGTGGTACTTCTTGAGTACCTTGACATTCCAACTCTTGGGAATGTCTTGCCCATCTAGGATTCTAAGCTTGTATGCACTCGAGCCTAAGACCTTGGAGATTTCGTAAGGTCCTTCCCAATTGGGTATCAGCTTCCCAACTCCTGCATTCCCTATCTTTAAGTCTGCCTTCTTGAGCACTAGGTAACTAACATTGAAAGTTCTTGACTTCACCTTCGTGTTATGATATCGGGCAACCTTTTACTTGTAGGCAGCTATTTTGGCGTAGGCATCTTCTCTTCTTTCTTCTATCAAGTCTAAATCTTAACATCTTTCCTGGATATTAATCCGATCGAAATAGAATGTCACCCGATAGGAAGGGACATCGACCTTTACTAGGATCATTGCCTCGGAGTCGTAGATAAAAGGTAATGGTGTTTGGTGAGTGCCTACCCTTGGGGAAGTTCTATAAGACCATAGGAAACTCAGTAGTTCTTCATTCCAATTGCCCTTTGCTTCACCAAATCGCTTTTTCAGCCCTTTTAGGATTGTCCAATTGGAGACTTCGATCATCCCATTGCTTTATAGGTGAGCGATTGAAGTGAATATGAGGCTAATGTTAAGGCCCTGGCAAAAGTTTCTGAAGATGGAGCTGTCGAATTGCTTGCTATTATCTGTAATAAAAATTTTGGGTAAGTTATACTTGCAAATGATGTCCTTCCAGGTAAAATTCTGGACCCTTTCTGCTGTGATCATTGCTAAAGGTTCTGCCTCGATCCATTTGGAGAAGTGGTCAATAGCTACAATGAGGAATTTCATCTGCCTTTTACCTTGAAAAAAGGATCCCAAAATATCTAGGCTCCACTAGTCGAACGGCTAAGCGATCCTGATCGACTGTTGATCTATCGCTGGTTGTCTTATTATCCTTCTATGAATCTGGCATTGTTAGGATCTTTTCATTTTTTCCTGAGCATCTTTGAAAATGCTTGGCCAGAAATATCTGGTTTGGAGTACCTTTCTTACCATGGCTCTGCTGGCCTTATGTGCCCCACAAATGCCTTTATGGATCTCTCACAGGATGTAGTCCCCTTCTTCCCTTGTCACGCACTTGAGCCAAGGATGATTGAAAAGCTTTTTTGCACAAATCACCGTTAATTATAAAATAGTTGAGGGATTTGCATGGTACCTTTTGAGCTTTAGCTTTGTTCGGGTAATTGCCCTGTTTGTAAGAATCGTCTAATCGAGCTCATCCAGGTGTCAACCATTTGTTCAATTTCCATCATCTTCGGTTCCTCTAAGGAGGAGGAGATCTGGTCGACAACTGTGATATTTTCTTCTCTTACTTCCTGTTCAGATGTGGATATTTTGGCAAGCCGATTGGCTGCTGCTATTTGCTCTCTCGGCACCTTCTGAAGAAGCTATTCTAAACCAGACTCTTCCAACGTTCTGAGTGCGACTTTAACTTTCGCCAGGTACTGAATCATGTGAGTCTCTATTGCTTTGCAGGTGCCCAAAACTTGGTTGGTCACAAGCTGAGAGTCGCTCTCTATGGTTACTGACTCCGGTCGGATGGCATGGAGCAGCCTTAGACCTTAAAGGAGTGTCTCGTACTCTACCAAATTGTTAGACTTTTTAAAATTGAGTCTAATTGCGTACCTTATGACAATTTCGAAGGGGCCTATTATTACGATTCCCACACCTTCTCAGGTGTCATTCGAGGCTCCATCCACGATCATCTCTCATGTTATTCGTTAGGGCTAGGTGTCCGTCTATTCACCAGTGAACTCAACCATAAAATCTAACAGCATCTACGCTTTTATGGCCATTCTGGACTCGTACCTCACGTCCCATGATTGGAGCTTGATTGCCCATCCTACCATCTTTCCCTTTAGGTCGAGGATTTGGAGAATTTTTCTTATCGGCTGACCCAATCAGACCACGATGGTGTATGCTTCGAAATATTACCTTAGCTTTTGCATGCACATTATGAGAGCGATGATAAGCTGCTTAATTGACCCCTTCTTCAATTCTGTCCCTCTGAGCACCTGGCTCATGTAGTACACGGGAAGGTCCTGGGTTTCTTCTTCCCTAATCAGGACTTTTGCAATAGCTTCGCCAGAGGTAGATAAGTAAAGATAGAGATTTTCACCTAGGACCGGTCGGCTTAGTAGCGGTGGGTCGGTGAGGAATTTCTTTAACTCTTCAAAAGCTTGTTGATAATCCGTCCCCTAGCTGAAAGTGTCATTCTTCCTTAGCTTTTTGAAGAATAGAATGCAACATTTGGCTGAGGAGGAAATGAATCTTCCAAGTTCTATAATTCTTCCATTTAGCTTCTGAATGTCTTTTATGTTTCTCGAGAGTTGCATTTCCAGGATGGCCTTTATCTTCTCTAGGTTAGCTTCAATCCCCCTTTGAGAAACCATAAATCCTAAGTATTTTCCTGAGGGAACCCCGAAAACACACTTTTCAATGTTGAGCTTCATCTGAAATTTGTTCATTGTGCAAAAAACAAGCGCCAGATTGGCAGAGTGTTCTTCTGGACTTTTACTCTTGACAATCATGTCGTGTACATAAACTTTCACGTTTCGCCCGATTTGGTCTTTGAAAATCTTATTCATGAGATGTGTAACACCCTACTTTTATCCATATATTCACATCTCATAAATAGTGATACTAAACAGATATACACATATATCTATGAGTCCAAATTTATTTACCTCAGTTTATGCGATCCCATTCTCTTTATGTATAGATGCCATGCGACAATTCTTTCTTCACATCCCGAAATCTTCTTTTCCTGCGCGCAGTCAACAACCGCACGCTAAGCAACATTGTCGCTTAGTGGTGGATACAACTACTCAAAATTTCATTCGATTAAATTTTATTTTTCAATTTTATAATCTCTATTAACTTAAGCAAGTCTATTTCTTTGCTTAACTTTATCCCTGCAATTCCTATTATTAATTATTCGTCCTTGCCTATCTTTTTATTTAAATTGTCCTTCTTTTGTTACTTTATGGGTTCACTATAATTTATACAGTAAATTTATACTAGTCAACATTCATTCGTTGTAACGTTCCATTTCTATTCTGTTACTAACCTTCTTTTCTCCATCGCTATTTAGTATTTTGTCGTACTTCATTTTCCTATATTTTCTCATTTTCTCATATAATTTCAACTAAGTTCTTGCTTCTGTTTGAATTAGAATTTAAAATTTTCTGTCTAGCTAGATCAATATTTCGTTAATTATTTTCTCAAGCTACTAGTTTATCATTCGTTTCTCCTTGAATATTTCTCGCCATGAACTTATTATTTTCTTTTAATTTGTCCCTTAATTTCATTCTTTGATTCATTCCACAATATCATATTTCATTTATTTATTTATAAAAATCCATTCAAATTCTCTCTTTTGATATTAATTACACTTTAATAATCAGGTCAACAATGCTATTTATTTTCGATTAAGTCATTTGACCTTCTTTACTTGTCTTTATCTTTATTATATATTTTTCTTGTTTGATTACATTTCTTTCCTCACTAAATAGAAAATTTCAAATCAAATTCTTGTAATCTCTTTCTATTACATAAATCTATAATTTATTCTTAATATATTCATAATTTACTTTAGATCTCTTTATCATTTATCCCTCCCTAATTAATTTCTCAATTTTTCCGAAATTGACAATTCCTTAACTTAACTAATTTTGATCACAATGTTAACTGGTTTAACTTTCTTTATCCTTTAATTTAAATTACGTGCATAAATTGTAATTTAGATCCCAAATTTCTCTTATGGTGACGAACTATATTTTGATTCTTAACATTTTTAATATTGACGATTTTATCCTTCGTAACTTGTCTATTAAATTTGATTCCTCTAATTGCTATATTAATATTCCAATTCACTATTTTCTCTAATTAACTTATATTTTAACTCATTTGGCTTTATTTGACTTTTATTGAATTTCCAATGTACAAATTATATTTTGATTCTTTTAATTTTCCAAAGATGGTAGATTTACAAGTTAACCCTTTAATTTTTGATTAATTATATTCTTGCCCCTTTCTGTCTTATTTAGCCAAGTTAAGTTTCGTATTGCTCTTTTTGGTCCAACTAACCAATTTACTTTTATTTTATCACGTAATTACAATTTTACTCTTACTCATCCCATTGATCTTATTTTTCATATTATTTATTATTTATATTTATGGCATCCAAATTATCATAATTATTCTTTCATCTCGATTTCATACAAGATTACCATTTTGCCCCTAGAAAAATCCAGTGGAATTGCAACGAGCTAGATAAACGGGATATAATCGGGGGATTCAGTTCTCGGAACCATCCAATCCCCTTTAACAATTTTTCTCAGTCAATATACGCAATTATATATATATATATATATATATATATATATATATATATATATATATATATATATATATATATATATATATATATATATATATATACACATACAGTTGTGGATTCAGCTCTCGGAGCCATCCAATTCACAATTCAATATAATTTCATACACACACACATGTATTTATATATAAATGCAGTTGTGGATTCAGCTCTCGGAGCCATCCAATCCACAATTCAATATAATTTCATACACACACACATGTATTTATATATAAATGCAGTTGTGGATTCAGCTCTCGGAGCCATCCAATCCACAATTCAATATAATTTCATACACACACACATGTATTTATATATAAATGCAGTTGTGGATTCAGCTCTCGGAGCCATCCAATCCACAACCCAATTAAATGACATACACCGGATTCAGCTCTCGGAGCCATCCAATCCGATGTTACACATCAAGGCGCCGCATTACAATTTTCCCTAATTGGCATGCCAACCTTATCCGATTACCCCAATTCCTATTTAATTTTACTAAGGGCAAACATAATATTACCATTAAATAGTATCTACATGTATTAGCATTATATATATATATCCAGGATACCGGTCGTTTCCCTTATCTTTAATAACTTCATTTCATCATTATTCCTTCGTTGATTCATCAACAACATCATTTACTATTGTAGGCACCGTAGTGCTCTACTCTACTATTTTTCAACTCAATTTATTAACTATTCATCTTACGTCACTTCATCACATTATTAATTTATTTCACTCTTTTGCTTACTTATATATATAGTCACACCATGTTACATTACTAAATATGTATATATATTTTTAGTGCACTTATGTAAATAAGTTAGTTAACTTGAATTATTCTAATTATACTTCTCTAAATTAATATAACATTTTTTTATACGCAAAGTACTATTTTATATCAATTATTCACTTCATATATCACTATATACAATTCAACTAACATATCAATTTTTAACGCTCATGAATCTCTTCATACTTTGTTTGATGCTATTTATGTTTCTAACATCAATGTATGTTAGTATATATATATATATATATCAATTAACACTTAATTTATTTTAATGTCTTTTTGTTACCTTCACACATACCATTATGTTGTATTTATAAATTCATACTCATATATTATCTTTAACTTAATTCCATCATATCACATATCTTTTACAACTAGGATGTTATATTTGCACTTAATTTATAATAAATCACCATATTTCATTTAATACTTTCATGTGCATCATTAGGCATCACTTAGCTTCCCAAACTAATTACTTAATTTCTTCTTCTATTCTCATCCATTTCATGCTATTTCATTATTTTCTAATATTAACTCAAATTGTTTCCCATTAATTCCTAAATTCATATACTTACATAATATAAAATTCACCATAAAATTCAAAATTAAATGAAATTAAGGGTAGTTTGTATTCACATACCCGTTAGTGTCGATTTCCGCATTTTTCTGCATTTTGTCATCATTGGCTCGCCGGACCGGTCGCCGGAGCTCCGCCGGAGACTCGCCAGAAAATACATCGAAGCTCACCACAGGTAGATCGAGCCACCCCAAGTTTGCCGGTGGTGGTCACGCCAAACCGCCTTCTCAATTCGCCGGAAATCGCGCCGGAAGGTGGCGGCAAACCCATTTCCGATCTCCTCAACGCCGGCGAGTTAGGACTATCGGCGACCATCAAAAGGACCGCCTCACCCTTGTGATTTCGCCGGTATGATCGGCTCCCTCATCCGGCGTCGGGACTCGCCGGAAAAAGAGAAAGAGTCTTCGGCCAGGAGAGAGAAAAACCAAAAACTAAACCGCAACCTCACCGAAGGGGAAGGGACGGCGAGGAGGCGGTGGCAGCCGCGCCGATCGCCGGCGCAGGCGCCGCTGATCGGCGGCAACGCCTCCCCTTCCTCTCCTTCCCTTCTTCTTCTTCCCCTTTCCCTGGTTCGGTCTTCTCTCCCTTTTCTCCTTTTTTTTTTCTTTCTTTTTAGTTTAAACCACACACACACCTAATACCTTTTTCAAACCCACCTTTTGACAAACCCGATTCTTCTCTCTTTTTTTATTATTTTATTATTATTATTCTTTTTTTTTTTGGGCGTTACAAGATGTTGGTATATGGCACCTGCATTCTTCAGACCGAACGGCATTACCTTGTAGCAAAAGGTTCCATTGTCCGAAATGAAACTTGTATTTTCTTGATCTAGAGGCCATATCAAAATCTGGTGGTAGCCAGCATACGTGTCGAGGAGAGAGTAGATGGTATGGCATGCAGTTGCATCCACTAACTGGTTTATACTTGGCAAAGGGCAGCTGTCCTTTGGACATATCTTTTTAAGATATGTAAAGTTCACGCACATTCGTAGCTTTCCTGTCTTCTTTTTTACCTAGGCCACGTTGGCAAGCCACTCTAGGTAATCGACCTATCGGATCATACCAACCTTTAGTAGCTTATCAACCTCCCCATATATGAATTTTTTTCGATCGAGAGCATACCTACGTAACTTCTGCCTGATCGGTTGGTGGGTTGGATCCACATTGAGCTTGTGGGTGATCACTTCAGGATCGATCCCAAGGATATCTTCTGGCTTTAAGGAGAAAGATGCCTAGTTGATTGTCAAAACCTGCATGATTACATCCTTCACTTCCGTGCTTATGCTAGTCCCAACCTGGACACCCTTGCCCTTCGACAATGCTCTTGCCTTTACCTCTTCGGTGGGATCCATTCTTGACCTTGCTATCGACTTGGATCGCTCCAGACCCGGCTCCACAATCATGGCCTCTTTCTGCTGTTTGATTATAGTGATATATGCCTTTCGAGATGCCTTCTAGTCATCTTTAAGGATGGCAATGCCCCCTTTTGTGGGGATTTTCATCACCATAAATCGTATGTTAGTGACAGCTCTGGTCTGAAAGAGTAGGGGTTTGTCAAAAATGGCGTTATAGGCAAAAATCATATCAATGATCATGAAGGTTACCTTGCATATGTGGGCGAGTGCCTCTTGGCCAAGTTCAACAAATAGCCCTATGGATCCCACCACTGGGACTGTAGCATTGCCTAGCCTGATCAGAGGGGTGGCATTCGATTTCAGTTCCTCGATCGGCAGTCCTATAGCTCTATAAGCTTGGAGTGTGAACACATTTACAGCGCTGCCATTATCCACCAAATCCTTTTCACATCAAAATTATGGATTCGAGCCCTGATGTCTAAAGCATCCTCGTGAGGAAACATTATATCTCGAGCATCTTCATTGGATATAGTGATCAGAGCAAACCGCTTGGCTTGCTGAGAGATATAAATGCCTTTTCCCTTTTTTTTAGAGAGGTCTTCTCCATATGATGATCCTTCAGTAATCATGTTTATAACCCTAGTTATGACCTGCGTGGGTTTGGATTCCTAGGGTTTATGTGCTCGTCATCATCATTTGAGCCATAATTGTCTTTTCTGATGTCGGGCTATCTACAAGGACATTTCCCTCTAGTCGGACCTGCGAATCTTTTGAGGGACCCTCTTTGTAGGAGTCGTTTGATCTCCTCTTTTAGCGAGTAACACTCATCAGTTATATGACTGACATCTTTGTGAAACTCACAGTATTTGTTGTGATCATTCTTGCTTCTTGACCGCTCGAATAATTTCTTAGGCCAGCTGAATTTCTTATGCTTTTCTTTAATCCACACCAATACTTGGGCAGGGTTAGTGTTGATTTGGGTGAAGGTCCAGGCCGGTTGCTTGTTAGACAGATCGAACCTATCCCGTTCGACCTCCTTCCACTTACCCAGACTTTTTAAAGTGATGGCTTTGTCAAAACTTCTTGTTATCCATTCGAATACGAGAGTTTTTTTTAAAATATTGGCCATCCAGATACTGCAGTCTGTCCATTACATTGGCCCTTCTTCCCCTGTTGGATCTTAGGGAATCATCCAACTGGATGTGTTGCCTAGCCCTTTCCATCAGATCGGAGAAGCTGACTGGCAATCTTGTGGTTATGGACTCAAATAATAGGCGATCGATGATGACTCTAGCCAAGGCAATCGCTGCCATTTCCACACTTACATTCCTCACCTCAGACATCGTACCTTGAAACCTGTCGATGTAGTCTCTAAACTTTCATCAGTCCTTTGGTAAAGGTTGCACAGATCGCTCATCGACTTGGACATTCGAGTTTGCACAATAAATCGTATAGTTAATAGCTCTTTAAGCTATCTAAAGAAGGTTATTGATTCCTAAGGCAACTCATGATACCAATTTAGAGTGTCTCCTCCTAAGGTGGTGGGGAAGATTCTATAGGCGATCCTCTCATCATAGGTGTAAACCTACACTTTGGTCAAATACTCTTCCAGATGGGTGGTAAGATCGATTTTTCCTTTGTATTTTTCATTATTATATCTTTCTATCTGGGAGGCAACTTAAATTCCATTATTTCCCTATAAAACGGAGAGACAGTATTTTTACAGGTGTTCCCCTCAAACATACCTTTATTGGGGTTTGCCAAGCCGAGCTTCCTAAGCTTTTGTTTGAACCATTTGTCCTCCCTGCTCATGGTTGTGGAGGTAAACTCATTTTCTGACCTTTTGGAATGGCCATGACAAGGCATGCATATGAAATAAAGATCATCTCCAATGGACGAGGTGGAAGACCTGCTGGGGCAGTAGGTGAAGTTTCTGCTTGAGGATATTGTCCCCTTGCCCTTATCATACCTCCCTAGGGTCCTGATACCATTCTTCCACTATCATGAGCTCGTGGCTCATTAGTGAAGATTCCTCGATTTCTCCTCCTTCTAAAGTCTTCGACCATGAAATCTTCTTTATAGTCTCTTTCAGAAGTTTTTGGCATTTTGCCTTTTTTGATTGTCTGGATAATGCTCTTAGTGAAATCACTAAGAAGAGTAAACATGTCCTTGACCGTAATGGGGATGTTTTAGTATCTAAAACTTTCATCAGTCCTTTGGTAGAGGTTGCATAGATCGCTCACCGACTTGGGTGTTCGAGTCTGTACAATGAACCCTATGGTGAATAGCACTTTGAGCTATCTAAAGGAGGTTATTGATTCCTAAGGCAACTCATAAAACTAATTTAGAGTATCTCCTCCTAAGGTGGTAAGGAAGATTATGCAGGCAATCCTCTCATCATAGGTGTAGACTTGCACTTTGGTCAAATACTCTGCCAGATGGGTGGTAGGATCGATTTTACTTGTGTATTTTTCCATTATTATATCTTTATATCTGGGAGGCAACTCAGACTCTATTATTTCCTTGCAAAATGGAGAGACAATATTTTTACAGGTGTTTCCTTCAAGCATACCTTTATTGGGATTTGCCAAGCTAAACTGCCTGAGCTTTTATTTGAACTATTTATCCTCCTTGCTCATGGTTGTGGAGGTAAACTCATTTTTTGATCTTTTGGAGTGGCCATGACAAGGTGTGCGTCATCTCCAATGGACGAGGTGGAAGACCTGTTGGGGCACTAGGTGGAGTCTCTTTTTAAGGACATTATCCATTTGCCCTTATCATACTTGCATGGGGTCCTGATACCCATTCTTCCGTTGTCGTGAGCTCGTAGCTCATTAATGGAGATTCCTCAATTTATCCTTCTTCTAAAGTCTTCGATCATGAAATCTTCTTTATAGTCTCTTTCAGAAGTTTTAGGTATTTTGCCTTTTTTGATTGTCTGGACAATGCTCTTAGTGAAATTACTAAGAAGAGTGTGCATGTCCTTGACCATAATGGGGATGTTTTAGTATCTAAAACTTTCATCAGTCCTTTGGTAGAGATTACACAGATCGCTCATCGACTTGGGCGTTTGAGTCTGCACAATGAACCTTGTGGTCAACAGCTCTTTGAGCTATCTAAAGGAGGTTATTGATTCCTAAGACAACTCATGAAACAAATTTAGAGTGTCTCCTCTTAAGGTGATAAGGAAGATTTTGCAAGCGATCCTTTTATCATAGGTGTAGACCTGCACTTTGGTCAAATACTCTACCAGATGGGTGGTAGGATTGATTTTGCTTGTGGGAGGCAACTAGGACTCCATTATTTCTCTACAAAATGGAGAGGCAATATTTTTATAGGTGTTCCCCTCAAACATAACTTTATTGGGATTTGCCAAGCCGAACTGTCTGAGCTTTTATTTGAACCATTTATCCTCCTTGCTTATGGTTGTGGAGGTAAACTCGTTTTTTTGACCTTTTGGAATGGCCACGACTAGGCATGCACATGAAAGATAGGTCATCTCCAATGGACGAGGTGGAAGACCTGCTGGGGCAATAGGTGGAGTCTCTACTTGAGGATATTATCCCCTTGCCTTTATCATACCTGTCTGGGGTCCTGATACCCATTCTTCCGTTGTTGTGAGCTCATGGCTCATTAATGGAGATTCCTCGATTTCTCCTCCTTCTAAAGTCTTCGACCATGAAATCTTCTTTATAGTCTCTTTCAGAAGTTCTAGGCATTTTGCATTTTTTGATTGTCTGGACAATGCTCTTAGTGAAATCACTAAGAAGAGTGTGCATGTCCTTAACCGTAATAGGGATGTTTTAGTATCTAGAACTTTCATCAGTCCTTTGGTAGAGGTTGCACAAATCATTCACCGACTAAGGCGTTTGAGTCTGCACAATGAAACTTGTGGTCAATAGCTCTTTGAGCTATCTAAAGGAGGTTATTGATTCCTAAGGCAACTCATGAAACCAATTTAGAGCATTTCCTCCTAAGGTGGTGGGGAAAATTCTGCAGGCGATCCTCTCATCATAGGTGTAGACCTGCACTTTGGTCAAATACTCTGCCAAATGGGTGGTAGGATGGATTTTACCTGTGTATTTTTTCATCATTATATCTTTCTATCTGGGAGGCAACTCGAACTCCATTATTTCCTTGTAAAATGGAGAGACAGTATTTTTACAGGTGTTCACCTCAAACATATCTTTATTGGGATTTGTCAAGCCGAACTACTTGAGCTTTTGTTTGAACCATTTATCCTTCCTGCTCATGGCTATGGAGGTAAACTCATTTTTTAACCTTTTGGAGTGGCCACGACTAGGCGTGCACATGAAAGATAGGTCATCTTCAATGGATGAGGTGAAAGACCTTCTGGGGCAGTTGGTGGAGTCTCTACTTGAGGATATTATCCCCTTGCCCTTATCATACCTGCCTTGGGTCCTGATACCCCCATTCTTCTGCTGTCTTGAGCTCATGGCTCATTAATTGAGATTCCTTGATTTCTCCTCTTTCTAAAGTCTTCGACCATGAAATCTTCTTTATAATCTCTTTCAGAAGTTCTAGGCATTTTGCTTTCATTTTAATCATGTTCGATAAGTAGTTTTCTTTACTTTTGCTGAGGAAAATTTGAATCCTCGTACTTTTATTGTAATAACTTAGTTTGAACTTTAATTCAATGCAAGTTTGATTATTTCTTAGTTCTTGAGCAAATTCTTATCTTTGGTTGTTATTGAGTTGATGATTGACTTATTTGATAAATGATTGATGATTGATTTCAAGTATGATCTATGATATGCATGTTTTTGGGTTAATTCATTAGTATAGATGCATGATTATATTCTGAAATTGATATAATTATGTGTTGGTAAGAGTGGATTATTTGTAAGAGTGGATTAAGACTAAGAAAAGTTAAACTAAAAATAGATTGAAGTTAAATTGGCTTGAAAAAGAGTTTAATGGATGTTAAGGAGTTTAAAACTAGATCTTTATGCTAAGTATTAGATTATTTCTAACAAAAAGATATAATGCTTAGAATGATAGTCTGAATAAGATATCGAAATTTATTTGACTAGTTTTTCCATAATCATTTGTGTTACTTTTGATTTGAGTCGTTACAATGGAAGTTGAGGTGGATAGTTCCTTTAGCATAAGTATTTTAGTTATTATTCTATATTTAATTAATGTTAGTTTAATTTTAGTTTTTAACTATTTTGTTTAATTGTTAATTTAATTTAGTTCTTGCATTCAATTCAAAAACTTGGAAAATAATCTCATATTAATTCAACTCAATTATAAATATTATTCTTAGCAATTTAAGTTTCATTGGGTACGATAGTGATGTATTTGAGAAATAATACGGTATGAATTTCGAGGACGAAATTCCTTAAGGGGGAGAGATTTGTAAGGAACCAAAATAGGCCCTAGTAGAATTCAAGAGCAATTTTACATTATTAAAGTAAAATTAAACATTATTGGATGAATTATTATGTTTTTCTTGACCTTTCTGCACTCTTTTGACTATATCTCGAGTTATAGAGCACAAAATTAGATGATTCAAATTGGGTTTGAAAAAATACATCCATACAAAGATTTCATATGAATAAACCAAGTTCGAAATATGTCTTTAACTAGGCTATATTTAAGCATAAATTCCGGAATAGTTTGCAGCCTAGTCACTAGGAACAGACCTCAGTATTTTTTAAATATCTTAAAATATACAAATGTTATGGAGATTATTATTGATGTTTTAGAAACTAGAAACATAGTGTGATAAGTTTGTAGAAGATAACATTTGCTAAAAATGTCTTTTGGAAGGTCAAAAATTACATAGAAATCGAATTCAGAAAACTGCCTATGATAGAGGATACAATAGTCAAGTGATAATATAGTTTGAAGGCTAATTTAAAAGAGGATGAAAATTTAGGAGTTAATTTGTTAATATGAAACTTGAAGGGTAAATTATGAAAAGGGGATATAAAGGAGAGGTTGATTTAAGAAAAGAAAAAAATGAGTGGAACATTGTATGACATGCAAATAAATGAGAGAAATTTATGTAACATGCAATTAGTTAGAGGATTAAAAGAGATATTTGTGTGGGACATGCTAATGTCATTTTCCACTTAAGTCACCATGCAAGCATTGTTTTTAGGAGTATATATAGTGGGTTGGTCGGCCACACCAAGGAAAAATATCATTTCTCCTTTTATCTTCCTCATTTTTACTCATCTCTCATCTTTCTCTAAAAGTTCAACGTTTTATCTCTATAATTTTTAAGAGGAAATCCTGCTGCATGTTATTTGAATTAGAAGTTTTTGAAGGAGATTTGTAAGGGTTTAATGCAAGAGTACATGGATGTATGAAGAATTGGAAGGGATTGAGAGCAAAAAGGAATAAAATGGTGAAAAGATTGAAGGATTGATTTAAAGTTACAAAAACAGGTTTGGGAACTTAATCTTCTTGCATGTGTTTTTCCTTGAGCAAAATATATGATTACATTGTGACATGGTTGCATTTTGACAAGTAACTTGAAGTAAAACATCAATCTTTTATGTTTAAATGGACATGCATGTAAGTTTTAAAAATTTTGGGTTTGGATTCACTTGAACTAGTTGCATTCTTTTGGTAATACATTTTAGTTATAGAAAAGATAATTAGATGATTCCAATTGGGTTTTAAAATAGACTTCCAGACAAAGATTTCATAAGAGAAATCACATTCTAATTCTGCTTCTAAATGGGTCATAACCTAGCTTGAAAATCGGATAAGTGTACAGTCTCGTCCTTATGAACAGTCCTCAGTATTTGGACAATATCCTTCAATATAGAAGTGATATTGAGATGATTCTTAATTTTATGAAAACTATAAATATAGGAGAACAAAATTGTAGAAGTAACCTAGCTTTAATTCTGCCTCTAAATAATTTCTATGATTTATTGAAATTTAGGTTAACTGTAAATTCGGATTCTAGAACAGTTTGTAGAAACATTGAGATTTCTGTGTGTAAAATGATCATAATGGCATGAGGTTAATTTTTATGCAAAATGGACTCCTAAATGCACATTTTATATGAAGGAAGTATAACCTAAAAATGTATACAAGCATGTCAAATATTGACTTGAAATTTGTAGGGACTGAATGTACTGTTAGGGGACAGACCATAGTAAATTGGGTATATCTTTTTGTAGATTTGTTAAAATACTACAAAGTAAAATTCTGGTAAAACTAGAGACATTAAAGTATAACTTTGATGGAGAAATGTTGGTCTAAATCCCTCTTAATTTTATGCTATGAATTTTTATAAGTGACAGCCAACACTGTTTTGGTTCTATGAACAACCTATAGTTTTTCTTAAATATCTCAAGCTATAGATAAGATATTAACGTGAATTTTGATGCTTTGGAAACTAACACATAAGGGAATAAGATTGTAGAAGCTTATTTGGCCTAAAAATTTCGTTTTCCAAATCATAAGTGGCTCACAAGTTGGGTCCAGAATGCTACCCTGTGCAGAATTTTAATGTGTCTTGCATTATGGTTTTTCTTATATAGTTAAGTTAAATATGTGTCGATATGAATAAACAATAAATTGGATATGGCATGTGATATGATTATTAACAAAGGTCTATATATATATATATATTCATATATGTACATAGGTAAAGATATATGATAAAGATATCAAATATTTATATGTGATCAAACTTATGTACATGGTTGTTATGTGCAATTATGCTTTCATGTACATATTTTTAACGATGGAGTAAATGTTTATTTGATGCATGCATGTATACTATGAAGTTAAGAAATGTTTAAATATGATAAATGAAGGTTTTTAATGTATAACTATCATATGATTACATGAATGTAATATATATAAATGTATATATATGTAAACATCTAAATGATTATACAAGATTTTTATTGATCTCTTGAAGATTACTATGATACTTATAGTTTTAAATGTCAATTTTACTTATATAAAGAAGTAATATGATTTGTAGAATATATATGTATATATATATATATATATACATAGTATGATCTTACATGATTAGGTTCGAATGATATTTAGAGTAATGATTTAGAGAATATGTTTAAAGTGAAATGCATGAATATGTCTTTACTTAATTGAAATGATATGATTAAGCATTTGTGATGTCACATGTTAGCATGCTAAAATACAGATCTACAAAGCAATAGGCTCAATTATAGAAATCTTATTAAAGTATATAATGGCAATGTTATATGTGACTATGTATACAAGTGTATGCATTAAATAAGGAGTATCTCGTCATGTAATTGTTACATGAGCAAATTGTATAAATTATTTTATGAATAATGCATATATGTTTATGCACTAGAGAAGATATATATTTGTACATGATTATGCATAGGTGCAAACAGTATAATATAGGTACAATCTTGTCATACGAAATAGTCACATGATTCAATAAGATTACAAGCATAGAATAGTAATACCCAATAGTGAGCATGTTCAAAGGTTTACATAAAGTTGCGCATATACATGTATATGATATCTTGCTCATAGTTATAAAGGAATATATATATATATATATAGATACCTATATGTATATGATGAATAGAGCAAAATAAAGAATAACATTGCTCAATAGCCATACATGAGCATGTACATGATTATTTTATTCATAGTTATACAAGGGTATACATTTGCATATACGAATATGATAGAATAGAGTAAAAGTAAACTAAAGAAAGATAAAGTGAGAGATTATATTTGCCTGCTACTAGAGTTCAATTGTGGATAGATAGGCGCCTATAGGAAAAATTGTAGCTGCCATAGTTTGGCCCAATTGGGTCTAAAGTATGTTTGATTCCGTTTGGATCATGAACAGCCCCGTTTGGGTTGTTAGGCGACCCCGTTTGGGTCTGCTTGATTGGTCTAAAGTATAATTTGGTCCCATTTGGGTCTATAGATCCGATATCTTCGGATATCCCCTATTTTGATACTGAAGTGTATCGATAGTTCCCATTATCCACTGATAGAACTAAGGCAGGCTAAACTATAAGTACAGTACAGATATTAAAGTATAAAGTATTAAGAAAGCATCATATAAAAGTTAAGGATATTGCTTGATTACATGTCTGACATGATTTGCTTGTATTATTTCATAAGTTTAAATAAATAGAGGTTACCAAGTAACACCTGATATGTATGCTATTTATAGTTGGTTCCAAATGTTCGAAATTGCTTAAATGAGTTAAATGCATGAAGAATTCTCAGTCAATATACAATACCAGCATGCTAAGTTAACTGTTAAGTTTTTTTAAATGTTTTTATTGTTCACTACGCGAGGTTGATAGATTTGTCAAGATTTTCTAATCCATTGATTACATGTTAAATAAATGTATATGTATAAAGTGTGCTGAGCGTGATTACTGATGAAGTAATGTTAATATCGAAATGCTTTAAAAGTTAAAAAAATAAAAAATATATATATAAGGTAAAGATATAATAGTTTAATAAAAATACTAAGTATTCAAACGAATGAGAAATATGGCATTTTACACATGGAATATATTATACAGAGGTACAAGGAATATAATTTATCTGAATACAGTACCATGCTTCTAAGATAGTTAAGTATATCAAAGTGATCACTAAAATCAAAATGTGGGAACTCATAAAGTATAGATGAAGTATATATAAATGTTTGTAAATAAGTGATAGAAATATGGCATTTGCATTTCCTTATTGAGTAAGGGCAGTTGATGAATCATTACACGTGGGATGGGGCAAAAAACATATACAACACATGCGATTATGCATTTGCATCTTATTGCATACATAAAAGCATCATTCACACATAACATAGCATCAAGCATCATGTTACATGTATAGGCCCCAACTAAAAAGGAAATTAACAGAATATACATTGAGCATGGTAAGGATGTAACTGTATGATAAGGTTGCTCTTATATGGAGATAGAGTTATAAGAGAATCAAATTAAGTTTAAGTAAGCATCAAGGAAAGTTGGTAGAGATAGTATGAAATAAATTGATTGTTCAAGGTAGAGATTTATGTGAGTGGGTTATGATTCATAGTTTTCTTGATATGTTCTGTAACTGGTTTCATAATGTTTATTCATGGTTTTAGCATAAAATTGATTGATAATTAATTAAATTGAGTGAGTTGTAAATCATAGATTGATGAGGTTATGTGAGGTTTGATTAGTTTGTGGAGATTGAATTAAGGTCGAAATGGAGAAAACTAAAGGAAAATTCATTATGTAGGAGTTCTGAGCTTTAAAACTTAAAGAACTGGAAGTTATCTATGAGCGCCTCACTTGTGTGGATTTGGCCTTACATAAGGGCTCTTGTGCACTTTTTAATTTTGAAATCACCTCGCCTGAGGGATTTAGGCATCACTCGAGGCCTTGCTACCTTCCTTTCCCGCACCCAACAACTCACCCGACGTGGACTATACCTTATCCAAAGTGTGTCCCCTTTATCTCGATTTCAACACCTCAGCTGAGGGCTTTCATGCCTTAGCTGAGGGGGCTATTGCCTTCTTGGTAGCGTGTCTCACCTCTCCCGAGTAGGCCCTCCCCTTACCTAAGGCTATTTTCTTATTTATCATTTTCCACCTCATGCATCAAATCATGAACCATTCTTCTGATCATTGTCGGGAGGCAGAGGGGTTTTTTTAATATGATAATCACTACTCCGAGCCCTGTGCCCATTTAGGTTTATAAAATGATGAACCAACTGGTTGTATTCTTATAACGGGATAGACCCATAGTTGAGAGATCATGCTTAGATGATAATGGCTTTTAAGTTGACTATACCATAATCTATATATATAAGTTTAGTCATTTCCCTTTAAGAAATACCATAAATAGGATCATACAATTGTATGCTATATTAATAATCTATATAAAGTACAATAGAACATTTTGAAGCATGATGCACATGCATCTTTTATTTCACTATGGTCAAATGTTGATTTACATGGATTATCAAAATTGAGTCCTTTTGCATGTGTGTGTGTGTATATATATAGCCATTATGCTACTAAATTTTTGCCATATGCATCATGTATAATTTTGTCCATGTTGGCACTTGAATAAATCCCATCTAGGACATTTGAGACCTTATTGCATGTTTGGAAGAAATAAGAATGGAGAAAATTTGCTTGTATTATGTGATTTTTGCATCTTTTCTCTCACTCACTCATGCATCTTTCATGTACCATACATCACGAATAAATTGTATCATACATCACATATTGTTAATGATGTACATCACTGATATACTGATTTATACATCACATGTGCCATGTCATACATCACTTCGCACCATTTTATGCATCATGGCTAACCTTCTGTGTTTGTAACCATATTTGATTGAGGTGGTTTAGGCCACAAAAACTGTGTCTAATAGGTTGACTAGGGAATGAATTGAGGATTGGTCAGAATGGTCGCCAGTTCAGACTTTAAGGAAGGGTTGTCCTATATCAGAAAGAAGCTAAGAGATGAGTTGTTAGGTTCTATGAAGGCCATAATTTTGGAGACTTTTGTAGAGTTTAGTGCTTGATAGCCTATGAAGCTAGGGTCATCCTCGAATGCACCAATAATCCCTCTGACTATCAAGAAAGGGGTAAAGGAATACTAAATAAAACTTCTATTGATAACTCTAGAGCTAATGACTATGTAAAGGAGTTTTACCAAGTCTTCCATTCATGGGTAACTTGTAGAAGAAATTAGTTCATAAGAAACACACCTATGGTGCACAATTAGCACTTGAGCTCTAGTTTTAGAAGATAAATAAGCATCTAGAAGCTTTTTTAAGGAGGTTCAAGGATAACAAGGAATTGGATTTGAAAGCCATTGCCTTGAAGAGAGATGAGGCTATCTCTGATAAGTTTAAGATGTCAAACCTGCTATAATTTGAAGGAACTTCTAATCTATGGATCCATTTAATGTAGTATGCCACTGCAATAAGCCATACTCCCCTCAGTATAAAGTAAATGGTTTGTCTATTTAATCTTTCATTATGGGGAAAATTCTTAGACTGGTATGTAGGGTTAGATAGAACAACTAAGGTATGTTTAGAAAAACTAACCCCATCCTTTACTTTGTATTACCATGATTCGGCTCATATAGAGGTTACACTCAAGGATTTGGAATTGATTTTACAAAAACCTTTTAAATCATTCAAGGAGTACCTTACTGAGTGGAGCAATACAATGCTCCAAATTAAGAGTTTATCAAGAATTTAAGACTTTATTTTGAGAGATAACTTAACTGCTGAGGGTCTCTAAGATCAGGAAATGATGAAAGACATAGCAATAGATTTGGAGCACTCCTATGTTGCCAAAATTGTCATTGGTCAAGGAAGTTCAAATACCTACAACAAGGGATATTACCCTAATAGCAAGACCATTGGGGCAAGTTCTAATGCCTCTAAGACAACTAAGGTTGCAATAATTGCCCTAAAGACTTAATCTAAGTTGGAAAAGCCTATGTCATGAATTCTTCAGAAGTGGTTTCATGAAGGATTGCTACAACCACTTTTAAAGAGGATTTTGAGGTCACTACTGCCTGCTTGATAGCTTTAAATTATGACTAAATTTATTAGTGTGTTTAGGAGTTGTTTTAATGTTAATTTAGTTAATTTTGTGTTTAATTTTATAAGTTATTTATGTGGATTTAATTGTATTTTGGTGTTTTTTAGGTGTTTAATTGAAGAAAGAAGAAATCACCTTGGTTGAGGTCCTTAGAAGAAGAAAGAATGATGTCTGAATCTAAAAGCAATCACCTTGGTAGAGGTAAAAATCACTTATACCAAGGAAGATATGATTAGAAAGCATAGAAGATCACCTTGGTGGAGGAAAAATTCCCCTCTACTGAGGTGATGAGTACCAGTTACGTTCTTCAATTAGAGTTTCTCTATTTTAGGAAGTTTTAATGCAACAGAACTTCTCCTATTTTGGGGTCTTCATTAAAAGGGAAAATAAGAGGATGATTTAGGGAGAGTTTTTTAGAGTAGTTTTGAGTTAGTTTTTAGGGTTTATTGCTTTCTTTTAGTCTTTGTAAACTATGGTTTATTTTATATTTTAACTTAAGTTTAATTTTAGGATTCAAGGAAGAATTCAAGGTTGAAGAAGAATAAGCTTCAAGTTTTATTTTCTCTTCATCAAGGGTGTATTTTGAACTTTATCTTTGTATTTTAATGATTATATTCATGATGTTTGAGTAGTTCTTTTTCTTTAGGAATTCTTGAACCATAATTATATTGGAATTTTGAGTTTAATGAATATTTGCATGTTTTCTTCTATTTTCCTTATGAGTAATTTTGCACTTAGGTTGATGTTTGGTTTTGATTTTTAATGTATCGAGAGATGGTTAATTATTGAATCCGAATATTAATTGTATGTGTTTTTGCCTTGTTCTTTTATTTTCTTCATCTAGTTATCTTTATGTTCCGAAAGGAGGTTTTGATTCCTATGTGTGGATTATATTTAGTTCAAGTATGTTGGGAAATAGATGGATTTTTAAACGGATTTTTCAAGAGGAGATTCATTTAAAATCTAGGAATTTATAAACCCGAGTTGATGCTAGTTATTAGGTTATTCTTAATTAGAGAGCTTTGTAATCTAGAATGGTTTTCTGAATAAGAGGCCTATTTTGAGTTGGATTTTTCTAGATATTCATATCAATATTGTTTTACTTATTTCCAATTACATTTATGAGGATAAAATTTTCTAAGCATTAATTTCAATTTTGATTGATTCTCTTGTTTTAATTTAGTTGTTAGTTTTTAGATTTAATTTCTTGCTTAGCTTAGGATTCCTTTTAATTCAAAAACATGGGGATAATCTTAGATTAATTAAACTCAATTAGATATTTTACTTAGCAATCCCTGTTTCCTTGGGTTTGATATTCTTGGGATCTTAAATATATTCTCTCGTATTACTTAGCCGGTTTAGTACACTTGCTAGACATCAATCACTATTGATTAACATTTGAAATAGTAATGCTACTTCCATTAGTAGATAGGTCATGTTATAGATGATTACTGCACTCTGCATAATGCCATCCAAGATATGATTGATAGTGGATAGGTCCCTAACCTTAAAGGCAGAAAGAATGGCAACTAAAATTATCATAGTGTACCTCTACCCTACATGTTTGGGTTAGGCTTACTAAAGTCTATGGTACTATTAGAGTTGGTAGGTTTTGAATGGAATGGTGTTATGCTAATATAACTAGAATATGAAGGGATACATGTCATTTGGGACAATAATGATAATGATGAAGGCATAGTTATTAAAATCAGAACGGACCGACCGATTGAACCAATTTAAATGCAAACCAGTAGGCTAACCAGTTGGTTCAACTACATAAAACCGAATTATAAAAAATCGGGTTGAACCGAAAAATGGAGAACCGAAGAAAATCGGGTTTTTGGCTAAAATTTGCAAAAAATTATATTTTTTTGTATTTTTTCACCCCCCATACACACACACACTTATATATATTCCATTATTTATTTATTTGAAAAAATTAGTATTTTAAATTCTAAATATGTCACTTAATAATTTAATATACTTATAATATAGTTGGTTCATTATAATCAAATATATGTGTGCGTATATATATATTATATTTTTATTATTTATTTATTTAAAAAAATTAATATTTTAAAGTCTAAAGATATCACTTAATAATTTAATATACTTATTATCTATTTGGTTTATTGTAATTATATATATATATATATATATATATGAAATTTTCATAATTTATTTCTTTGAAAAAATTAGTATTTTAAATTCTAAAGATGTCACTTAATAATTTAATATACTTATTATATATTTGAATTTATTGTAATTAAATATAATTATAATCATATATGTAAGGTTAATATTTTCTATGTTTGCTTCATTAGTACTCCGTCTAAAAAGACAAAATTTTTCATGATATAATTGTATTTTTATGTTTCTAATATATAATATTCAAAAATTTATAATTAATTACTTGTAATAATAAAATTAAAATTATATTTTGTAACTTATTATTAGGATATTTGTGACATATATTAATGTTTGATGGATATTTTTTTAATTTTTATACAATAGTATTTATAAAATTATAATAATTTATAATATTTTAAAAATAGAAAAAAACCCGATTGAACCAATCAAACCATGAACCCCCAGCCTCACCGATTTTTTATCCAGTCCGATTTTAATAACATTGGATGAAGGAGTGCCAGTGGCAAGAGTAAGGTCGATCATGAATTATTGAGACAATACATATTTAAAATTATAATGTGGTACAATAAATTAGCAAAGAAAGACAACTATGAAACTTGACAAGGTAGAAACTATAACTAGAAGTAGATAGGTAGTCCATGATAAACCCATAGCCGTGAGTATTTATAAGGACAAGGTTCCTATAGAAGGACAACCAGATAAAAAGCCCTTCGTGGTGAAGTAGCTTAAGAAGACACCTGTACAAATTTTAGTATAGGAGTTCTTATGCTCTCTTAAAAAGCATCGCTATAAGGTAGTGGATGCCTTAATTGAAATAATAGTATCAAGTGCTATCATTGCACAAGAGGTCATAAAAGTAGTAAAGGAGATCATTGTGGCTTGATCACATTCTCAGCCGAAGAGCTGCTTATTGAGGGGTTCGTGCATAATTGACCTTTATTCATTCAGGCATAAGTGAATGAAAAAAAGACTTCTTGTGCAATGATGGATGATGAATCCTCCTTTAATGTCTACCATTAGTCATTGTTGTCGTGATTGGGTCTTTTACAATAAGAGCTAACTCACTCTGAGATTGTGATCAAAGGCATATGATTGTAACAAGTGGTTAGTCAGTGGTATCTATATGGTTAAAGTCAATATTAGGTGTACACACTAGATCCTGAAGAGATTTTTTATTAGAGTTATCTAATGAGGAAAATTGCTCTTATAAAGATAAGGAATTGAAGGATTTTGAGACCTTATTGCATTTTTGCAACTTTTTAAAATGATTTTAGGGCTTTAGGCCATTGAACAGTTGATATGGAGTGAAAAACTTGATTATAGGAGAGTGGAATTGACACACACCCATATGTTAATGAAATGCCCTATTATTGAGTGAATCCCCCTTATTGGCTACACATGCCCATGTGTGAGCCACACACATCTGTGTGTTATGTTTTCCTATAAAAAGATTTGGCTGCAACTTGAATAAGGGTTGGCCAAACTGCACTGAAATTTTTCATTTTGCTTTTTTAGTTTTCAATGTTTTTTAAGACTAACTTTTTCAAATTTTTAACTTTTAAAACTCCGTTTAAATTTAAACTAAGAGAGTTTCAAGGATCTGAAGTTCCAATGTTCTTTTGAGTAAATATAATGAAAGTGATATTCTAAAGTCCTTTCTCCTCATTGGTCCTACTATTGATTGGTTTCACAGTTTGGATAGGAAGACTAAAGAAAATTAGAAAGGGTGATATAAGAGTTTTTAAGGTAGTACAATTGTAGTACTTGCATGAAAGTCACCTTAGAAAATTTAGAACTGTTACAATAGAAGTCAAAGGAGTATTTTCATATGTTCATTACTCGATGAAGGAATTGAATCATAGAGATAAAGAAGAAACCAGACATGTATGATCGGATTCACCTATTCATTCAAAATGCTAATCCAAATTTAAAAGAAATGTTTAAAAATGAAGGAATTAAAGGGCTGAGAATCCTTTAAAGACATAACTATTAAATCAGACAAAGAGTGTTTAGCTAAAAAACTAATGTTGCTCATTCTGGCAGTGGAATTATGGCATTAATGAGGATATAGCAACATTGATTTCAGTAAGAGCACTTGTAACACCTGTAATTGTGGGAACAATGATAGTAAAAATACAAAAGTGTTAGCCATAGTGATGGCTCAGTGGTGTTATTCAAACTTGGATAAGCTATTCTCTTTATGCCTTGATCATTTTATAAAAAAGGGAAACAATAGCCTTTTCCACCCTAAGCTAGCGAAGAAATGGGATAGTCGGGGCATAGGTCATATTGGTATTGTGCCTTCCACCAACATATAGGGCACGAGAATGATTATTGCCAAACTTTAAGGAACCATATCCAGGATTTTATTGACACCAAATAAATGATGGACCCAGAAAAGAGGTTTAAAAAGCAAAAGGGCTTATAATTTTGTGCCACCACCAATATTTATGGTGGGATCAAGGTTGCTAGAATGGTATGTTCTTAGAGATTTATATGGCAATAATGGTGATCAATCACTTTTATAAGACCCTAAAAGATGGGGATATTTCAAATGCAAGCATAAATGTACCAGTCGAGACAACGAAGACCAGGGCATCAATCAATCTAGTGGATATTTGGGTTACGGATAATGAAGTTGAGTCATCAAAGGTCAAGGATAGTAGTGAAAAAGTGTTAGAAGACCTATGGGATTCGGATAAAGATGAAAAGGAAAGGGAGAAAGAAAATATAAGTAAAGTGGTTATAAAAAATGATAGGGTTGTACCTGAGATTGAAAAGTAGCTAGCACCAGCGATGCTTACAAAAGAGAGAGTACCTGAGGAGAACCATATCCTTAAGTAGTTGAAGTAGACACTTGCACAAATTTCAATTCGAGAATTATTGAGGCAATTGCCTTCCCATAGGAAGAAGCTAGTGAAAGCCCTATGTGAGTCCACCATTGCAACAACCATACCTCCCTTTAAGCTACCAAAAATGTTGAAAAGGGATTCAAAAGAAAAGATCATTTTTACCAATGCAGACTTACCTGTATAGGGTTGCAAGCATAACCAACCCTAGTATATCAAGATGGAAGTAAATAATAAACATATGGCTTGTGTAATGGTGGATGATGGTTTGTCCATTAATATGTGCCCATTTATAGCCATAGTAGCTTAATACATTAATGAATCCATGCTTACCAAGTCTAGGCTTACTATAACAAGTTATGACAACTCTAAAAGGTAGGTTGCTGGTACATTCAGAACAATAGTAAAGATATATCTTATTAAGACAGAGGTTAAATTTTCAATGCTTCAGATACCGAATGACTTTTCTCTATTGTTGGTTCGAACCCAATTTCACAAAATGGGAGGGGTTTCTTTCACCTTGCATTAGATAGTTCGCATCCCATATAAAGGCAGGGTAGTCATTATTAAGGCAACAAAAGAGAATCCAGTCTTTATGCTAAAAATAACTAATTAACCATTTAATGGGTTTCACATAATTGGTATTAGCATTATAGACGGGAAAGGGGATTTGATAATGCATAAGTGGTTGACATGATAAAGAGGATGAACTATTTTCTAAATGTTGGTTTGGGTAGGAACTCTCAAGGGCTTCAGAAGGCCATCACTATGGTTGGCCATAAAGATAGGAAAGAGTTAGGCTACAATGTAAATTATATTAAAGGGAAAGTCAATTTATAATATATGGGTGTTCCATATATCCTAGAAAGCTTTGTGCTAGCATCTTAAGAATGCAAGTATTGCAATGAGAGTGGGCCCATAATAGGTAATGGCAAGGTTATCTTGCGATTTGAGATCTTTGATGACATTTTTGGCTTTATAATTAGGGCAATCAAGCTTGTATTGGGATTCTGGGATGAAGAAATTATTATCAAGCTCGCTGACATAGACTTGGTCGTCTAGAGGTGGTGTTGACACTCGAATTGTTGGTTATTATAGCCAAAGGGAAAGAAAAGATTGAATTTAAGGCAACACTTTCAGTAAGAGAGCCCCTATAGCCAGTGTTAACCAATTGAAGGAGGTGAAGCATCTGTTATTGCATCAATAATTCTTGAATTAGATGATGTTTCTTTTGCTAATATAATTTATATTCATGAACTATTTGATAATAATGTATCTTTTTCCAATCTTGCTAATACGATGAATAACTTTACTTATTTATGCGATCTCTTATTTGATTACCTCATGCGTAGTCATAATCATGATTCATTCATATTTGACATTAATTCAACAAACACTACTCCATTTAACCTCAAAACCTAGGATAACCCTGAAGAGATCTTGATTGCATCCGATATAACTCATGAAAAGAGGTTAAAACTCAAAAGGATGTTAAGAAAATATGAAATAGTTTTTGCCTAGACCTTTGAAGACATGCCAGGGATTGATAAAGAAGTTGCAAAGCATATTATTCCAACCTATCTAGATAATAAGTTGGTCAAGCAGAAGCTTTTTACGATTAGGCCAGGGTGGGCAACGAAGGTAAAAGAAGAAGTGTGAAATCAAGTTAAGGCCAAGTTCCTAGTCAAAGTTTTAGTATCTTGCTTGGTTAGTCAATATGGTCCCTATTTCCAAAAAAGACAAAAAAGTATGGATGTGCATGAATTATTAGGACTTGAAAAAAGCATGGTTTAAGGATGAATTCCCATTGTAGCATATAGATTTACTAGTGGACAGTGTTGTCGTAAGACCCCAACTTTGATCTTATTAGATATATGCATGATTAAAATTGTATAATTATTGATTAATGTTTAATTGAGCATTAAAACGTATTTTTAGGGTCATAATAGGGGAAAATTGATAAATTTATGAGATGTTATTTATGTCAGTTATATAAGTAAATTATTATTTAAGGTGTAAGGGGGCAATTTAGGAGTATTGAAATTTAAAAGGTAGATTTTTAACATGCAAAAGATTGAAGGACCTAAAAGACACTTTACCCTCTCTTTAAAGTTCTAACTTTTTCCATGAAGTAGAGAGAAAGCTATCAAGTGGTTCTTTATATGAAGAGGATGACAAAACAAGAGGAAGAAAATTGTATTTCTTTCATTCCTTCTTTCTCTCTCAAAGCTTAAGAATCCTCTCTCAAATCTCCTCTAAAATTTCTCTTTTGAATTGTTAATGCAAGGATTTTTAAGTTGAAATTGTTAAGGTAATGTATTCCTCCCTTCAGCTCTGTCATCTTCTTCTTCAATTATAGATTTTTGATTTGGAGAAAATTCTGAAAATTTATGGATGATGTCCTTTGTAGAAGAAGAAAAGAATAGAAAGAATAAAGGCAATAAGGTGATAAAGGAGTGAAGGAGGCTTGTTGTGGAATTCGACCAAGGTGAGGATTTTAAAAGCAATTTCTACATTACATGTGTATTTATGTAAATGTAATTGTGTTAAACGAGTTGTATTGTTGGATGGATTGGTTATGAGGATGATGGCGTTCATGGTATTAAGGGGGAATGAAAGAAAGAATAATTAGATTGTTGAAATTGTGTTTGTTAATTTTGAACCAGTTTCTATATTTTTAGTATATCTTGAGTTATAAAACTCTAATTTGGATAATTCTAGTTGGTAATTACCCCTAAGACATGTACCTACAATTTTGTTGAGGAATTTGAGATTGATTCTACCCCTAAGTAGTCTTAATTTTAACTTAAATTTTGAAATGAATTGCTATCTAGTTGTAGAGGGCAAGTTGCTGTATTTTTAACATAATTCTTTGTAGAGAAGTCTAATTTCTATGATGAAAATTTTCGGTTAAACTACACATATAGGAGTGCAATTTTCATGAAGAAATGTTGGTTTAATTTTTTATCCATTTTCTTCTACAAATTTTCTAATTTGTAACTAAAACTGATTTTGGTATTATGAAGTGCTGTCTAGTGTCAAAGAATGGGTTGTAGTATTTTTGATGTAAATTATGCTAGAAAGGTCAAAATGCTATGGGATAACATTCTAGATAAACTAGACTTATAGGAGTACAACTCTCATGAATAAATATTAGTTTAATTAATTACCTATTTTACTCCACGAATTTTTCAAATTGGTCACACAAACATTTTTTTTAAACAAATTGTACTCTTGGACAATCTATAATGATTGGGTTATAAATTCTAATTTCATTGTCCAAATTGAGTGGTATTTGAATCATGAGAAATTAGAGACATAAATCATTATTTTTTTAGAAAACAAATTTGGTTAATTTAGCCATTTAGTATGGCAAACTTGAGATGCAAAACCAAGTCGAAAATCTACCTACCCTATTTTCTATAACCTAATTCTTTGATGTATAAATGTACCATAAGTATTTATATGATTTTTTACAGTAAATTGATCATAAAATAAGGATTTTGCTTGTTGTATAATTGTAGGTAAGAATAATATATTATTATTTTGTACATGACTATGGGTGTTAAATGATATATGTATATGACTAAGAGGTATGATAATACTATAAAGTAGAGCTATATATATATTTGAATTGAGGAAACATACTATGCAATAAGCTTATGAACAAGCATATTGATTATCACTTATTTGAATGGATATGAATATGCTTACATGCTTATGCTTATAGGTTATCATGTAAAGGTAAATAATTACAGTATTATGTAATTATAGTTACTTGTATTGATACCTGAGATTGATTATACATGCATATATATGAGATTGTGTATAGGTATATGATATTATATGTGTAAGACTACATAATAAAGATCAAGCATGAAAAGATAATTGAAATGTATATGAACACCATTAATGCCCATAAATAGAGTTCAATTGTGGATAGATACAAGTCTAAAGGAATTGAGTCGTAGCTGCTACCATCTTGGTCCATTTAGGTCTACCATTATTCCCGTTTGGGACTACCATTTGATCCCATTTGGATATACCAAACTTAATACCTATGAGTATATATATGAATGATGCCTGTGGATATCCACCATTCCCCATTATCCACTTTCAAAACTTAGGCAGGCTAATTCCAATTATGATTATAATTACAAATTTGAATCAAAGCATGAATGCTCAGATGTTATTGATGGATTACATGATTGGTTCTAATTATAGAAATTGTTTCATAAGTATAAATGCTCAGAGTATATCAATCAACCATATGAATTATTTATGCTGAGATATTTGTTTATCTTTGTTGTCTTATTGATTATATACTTTGATATGTTGCTAGAATTAATAAATTATTATCATTGATGTAATGGCCTCAACACCGGGCCAGCCGTGAATAGTACTTTCCGGCAGTGAATGGTATTTCCCAGGCCAAAGAGAACACCCGAAAGTCGAAAATATTTTATTGAACTATTTGAAAGAAATAGTCATGGTGAGCATAGGGTTGAAATTTAAAGTGAATTTGAGGTCAAACAGGCCTCTAAAAGTCAAAAATACGAAAAAGGTAGCGAGTCAATTTTCCTGGTAAATAAAGGGACTTGATTTTGCTTAAATAATTAAAAATAGTAAACGAACTCCGAATATCACCAGATTTTGCGTACCTACATGAATTTTTATGTAAAATATTTTGGTGATGAACATGGAATTTTTCGGTGACACCGGCAGTTGTCGAATCGGACCAATAAGTTTGAATCGGACCGATAACGAACTCCGATTGAGCTGAAAATTTACGTCCTACCTATTTTTGATGTTTTAAGAATGATGGAATTAAAATTGAAGTGATTTAAATTTTGAAAGAGAGAAAAAAATTAATTGGGCTTTAGAAAGGCCTAAATGGGCCTTAAGAACAAAATGGGTTAAGTCCATTAATTTGGCCCCATTTTTTGGCCCATAAAGAGGGTATAAATAGAGCCAAATATCTGGAGTTTATCTCAAGAAACCTCCAGCATTTTCTCCTCCTTAGGTGGCCGAACCACCTCTTCTCCTTCTCTCCCTATGATTTCTTCTTTTTCTACCCCAAATCTCTCATAAACCCCAACATAAGAAATAAAGTTCCAGCTCTCTAGATCACCCTAGTGATCTTAAGCAAGTGATTTGAGCAAGGGAAGGCAAGAAATCAAGTGAAGAAAGGAAATGAGGTAAGATGGAACTTGAAAAATCAAGTGATTTTAATTGAGTTTTTGATGTGTTCTTATAGTTTTTGAGGTTTTTAAGCTAATTATGAGATTGTATTTTTCATTTGAGGACAAAAATTTGATGTTAGGAAGGCTTGAAATTTCGGCCAAAAGATATATTTGTGAAGGGATGGAGTTTTTCTTGGTGTCAAGTGAAGAAATGTGAAGCTTAAGGAAGCTAAAGCATGGAAAAAGGTAAGTGACTACCAAATCCTTTGATTTTCCTATTGATATGAATTTTTCCTTAATTATGTAATTAAGGTAAAAATATGAAAAATTGTTAATTAATGTGATTATGTTAGGGTAAATGAAATTAAGCATGAGAGGAAATGAAATGTAGGCATTAATGGAAGAAAGAAAATTTTTAAGGTGGAAAAATGTTGGTGGCCGAATTGCCTAAGTAAAGAAAATGATGAGAAAAATGCATGAAATTAATTTATGATAGCCTAAATTAATAATAGACATGATAATTTGTAACACCCATACTGAACAGTCTAACTGAAACAAGTGATAAGTCGGAATTTTTTTTTTTTGAAATCTTAACTATCTCATTGACTCCAGGCTTGTCCAAAACGAAATACTTATAAATTAAGCCAATAAACTATAATTGTCCAAGTGACTAATTACCAAAATGTACTATTTACTAACTATAATCAATCCAAATTTTTGGGGCATTACATAATTGATGTCTATAAATTTTTAGAGAATATTTATAATTAATTTGAGAATTTTTAAGATTATGCATATTGTATGTATTGAATGGAAATTGTGATTTAGCATGGATAAAGTGATTATTTTGATGAAAAATAATAATAACCAATAAAGAATGCCTAAACAAATTTTATTGGAATTTATTGGAATTTATTAGGATTTTATTGAAATTTTTATGTGTATATGTATAATGGAAATAATTAAAATAGTAATGCAAAATTGTGTATAAATGACTAAAGTGATGAATAAATACGAAAAATAAATTAATGTCAATGACGAGAAATAAAAAGTCAACCGACAGATTTTTTGCAGTAATTATTAGGTCGTGAAAATAATAAGAAAAATGAATTATTGGTAAATAATTCATAAATAAATGAAAATGATGAAAATAAATTAATACGTATATAAAAGAAAGATAAAATGAGTTCTAAATAGGAAAAGGACTTAAGTGAAAGAAAATAAAAGTTTTGGGGCAAAATGATAATTTTGCCAAAATAGATAATTAATGAGCAAAAATAAGTAAGAAATACTTAACAAGGTCAAAATGGTAATTTCGGAGACCTAACGGTTTCAAAAGATAGAATTTCTGTGATTTAAGGACCAAAATATAATTTTACTCGAAAATGATAAAATTAAGAATAAAAGATGAATAAAAGAAGAAATTATATAATAAAAATGAAAATAAATGATTACGATGGCAAAATGGTAATTATGTATTTGAAATGAATAATCTAAGAGAAAAAGTCAAATTATGTATTTTTGAGATATAAAATAATAAATTATATTAATAAAGTTCCTAATTGCCAAAAAGGGAGAAAAATCAAGATGTGACTAATTTATCAAAATAAATTAGTCAACAAAAAGTATTAAAAGAAGAAATGATTATAAATTTAATTCGCCGACGAAATAAAAGTCGATGTATCGAATAAATAAAAAAAATGAGACCGAAAAAGGAAAAATTGTAAAAATGTCAAGTTTAAAAGTATGAAAAATAATTCGTAAAGAATTATACAAGAGAATACAAGAAAAATATGAATTATAATGCCATAATTTATAATCTATACAAAAGATGAAAAAGTTTAAATATTTGAGTGAATTATCACAGAATAATTCACAAAAGTGACTGAAAAAGAGAAAGCGAATAAAAAAAAGGATAAAAAGTTATTAAATAGTCAAAGGCACAAAAGAGTGCATTTGATCGAAATAAAGTATAGTAAAAAATAAAGACAAGAAATTAAAGAATTTTAAATGTTCAAAAACGTTTACAATGTGGTTGTTTATATTTGCCCTTAGCGATAGACAGGTATTATGATTCTTGTTCTGGATATAATTGGCTAGCCATAGGAACACCTCTGTACCGCGGTGCAAGTCATGACGACTTGCTTAGCTATGGGTAGGATCTTTGATCTCCATAGCTTCAGTGAAAGTGAAAATGAAAGTGTATCTGTTTCTGTTCTGTGAGATTTGATCTTTCGAGATCATTTCTCTATCTATTTAACGGGACCTTTGGGTCTAGTCCCGAGTATCCTTTGTGAGAAACCTGTATATTACACTAGGGGCACATTGAAATGAATGAATAAGTACTATTTAATTGATTTGAATATAAAAAAGTTATATTGAAAAACAATTTGGTTGGAAGAAAATGTAAAGTTGAGATAAATCTGTAAAGATTTCTGAAAACGTAATTAATAAGAAAAAGAAAAGAAAGGTTTTATAAGATTTAAAAATATTAACTTAATGTTTAGCTAAACTTTTAAAGGAATCTAAGATATGTTTTGTTTTACGCGAAAAAAAAGATAATTGTAAATTAATTGGTATTTCTTGTACTTATTATTACTGCAAAAATAGTGACAAGCCGGGAAAATAATATTAATTTTCCTGCTTGAAGTTAAAAAGTAAGGATATTTAACATGATGTGAAATGCAATGGTTAAGTAACACTTTTCTGAAGGAAAAGTTAAATTGAAAAGTAAGATAATAGAAAGACATACGTCTTAGTAAATATTTGAATGAAAGTAATATATATATATATATAAGCGAAGGAAAGAGAATTTGACTGCAAAGTGTCCCAAAATAATTATATCATCTTGCAATAAAGCTTAAAAGCCTTTGATTAGTAATGTATTTCTTAGCTAAAAGTCAAAGCAAAAATAAAAGAATAAATAGCAAGAAGTATAACTAGAGTACAGATTAAATAATTGAACAGTAAACCAAGAATTTAAGTAATTTATTATGTTACTAGTAAGACACGAGTACCAATTCACATCGTTAAATGATATGATAATTAAATTGCTTTAGCCAGAAGATAAGTGAAAGTACTAATAAAAGTAAAAGTTATAGTAAACATTAACGTAAAAGTAAAAGTAAATCCGATATTGATCCACCTAAAGAAAATTCTACAAAGTCAAGTTGAAAGTTTAGAAACCAAAGACCAATAGTTATCAGAATACGAATTAACAACAAGATTAGTATTAACTAAAATATAAAGAAATGCTTAATAAAATAAGAATAGTAGAAGCATAAATTATGAAATTATGCTTAATTTTGGGAAATTCTTGGATTAGTAGTCACCACTGGGTATATTTAATGCTCAGCACGTAGTGTTTGCTGCGTGCAGGTTCTAAAGTGTTGCGGAAGCATAGTACATCGAAGGTCCAGAATGGAAAAGAAGATTTTTGTATTAGTTGGTGTAAGTCTTTGGCATGTATATACTTAGACCATTAAGATAAAAGTTTAAATTGTATTTTGAACGTATCTTTTTAACTGTTAATGGATGAATGACTAGTATAAGTTTTTGGTCTGATGTTTTGGTGTATATTTTAATTGTTATTGTTTGACTCCGAACAAAAAAGTATTTTCAGTGTTTCGATTTGTTTGAAAAAAAAACGTTTCGATTTCGGATAAGTTCGCATCGGAAAAGACTATTCCGAAAAGGGTGTGACAATTGATATCCTTTGTTGCAATTGATGCATGTTGAGTATGTTTGTTGATAGCCGCTGTGAGTGGTTATCCATCATGAATTGTTCCCTATTAAGCTTTATTTTTTCAAAAGAAAATACGTTGTATTTTTATCATGTACAAAAGTCAATTAAGTCTAATTTTTTGTTTGCATTCTTAAAATCATTTATTCAATATCTAAATACAGTGTATTATCTCAAATGCAATACCAACTGAATTTCTCAAATGAAATACCAACTGAAGTTGCAATAATTGAAAGTGAACATGCAGCATCCAATGCCTTGATTGATAAAGATTTACATTTTAATGATATTAGCACAAGCTTGATGGAATATGTGAGCAATCTGAGCAAAAATACAGTTCAAGAATTAATTAGTAAATTCAAAAATATTCAAGTATAATATGAAGACCCCTATTATGGAATCATAAATAATGATATGCAAGATGAAATTAAAGTGGGACAGATTTATAAAGATAAAGACACTCTCGGGAAATCAATTGGTTTTTTTGCAATAAAGCATGTTTTTTAATTTATGGTTCAGAAATCATGTTCTAGAAGATACTTTATTTGCTAGTAGATAAGAGTTGCTTCTGAAAGTTGAAAGCGTTAAAGAAAGGGGACACGCAAATGTTCAAAATCAAAAAAATTTATATATGATCATAGTTGCACTACTAAAGTTAGACTAAGTAAGCAGGACACATCAACCTTGGTTGGTGATATTGTTAAAAATAAATATATGGATGTGAAGACTATATATACTCCAACAAACATCATACGCGACATGAAAAATGATTATGGAATCAATATAAATTACTTAAAGGCTTGAAGGTCCAAGGAAAGGGCTTTGCAAAACATAAGAGGTAAACTATTTTATTCCTATTCACTTTTGCCTAAATACTTATACATGCTAAAAACAAAAAACAGTGGATCTATCATGGATTTGTTAACCCAAGAAGATAACTCATTCTACTATGTTTTGATAGCCCTATAAGTATCTATTAAAGGCTGAAAACATTGTAGGCCATTTGTAGTTGTTGATGATACCTTTTTGAAGTTAATATATGGGGGAACAAAGATCATAACATCAACATAAAATGCAACTGGTAAAATATTTTCGTTAGCATGTTCCATTGTTGATTTAGAAAATGATGCATCCTGGGAATTGTTTTTTGTAAAATTCAAACAGAGTTATGGATTAAGACCTAAAATGTCCATCATATTAGACATACATGAGAGTATAAATAATGCTATGAAGAATGTATATCTGAAAGTTAGTCATTGCATATACATTTACCATTTGTTGACCAACGTTAAAACAAGATTCAAAAAAATACAAAAAAAAATTAAGGAGCTGTTATTTGCAATAGCTCCATCATATACAGAGAATGATTTTCAACATAACATGAAAGAGTAGGATATGGTTGATTCACATATTAGGCTATACCTACAAGATATTAGGTGTGAAAAATGGTTAAGATTATTTTGTATGAGCAACTGGTTTTCAACCATGACATCAAATATTGCTAAGTCTATGAATTCAGTAAGAGATTTACCAATTGTGCCACTACTTAAGTACATGCATACTTTAATCCAAGAATGGAGTTGCATTAATAGAGACCTAGCATCAGAAACTTTTACAACCTTACTTAAAGACCACGAAGACAATCTGCACAGAAATTACATTTCTTCACTAAAAATGAAGGTATGTGCTTAAACTTAAATGTATACACTTTTTTATTCTATATTAAATTCTTTTTAACTTCTACATTATAATTACTAAATTCTGCTTCAACAATATACACTGTATTTTCTTTTCATAAAATATATTAGGCTTTATTGACTTCTATACATCATAAAAATATAATAAATTTTATTTTGATAAAACAAAATACAATGTATATTCTTTTTGTAAAAGAAAATACACTATATTTTCTATTCATAAAATCCAATAAATACACTGTATTTTCTTTACATAAAATGTATTAGACTCTATTGACTTATGTACATCATAAAAATCCAATGTATTTTCTTTTGACAAAATAAAATGCACTATATTTCCTTTTATGAAACCTAAAAAATACACTGTATTTTCTTTTTTTTTTAAATAAATATTGTATTTTATATATAAAAATCTCCTTTTCTCTCTTTATTATGTTCAATATTCACATAAGGGATTTTTGGAGATTTAAAGATCCCCCAAACAACTATGAGACTACTCACTACCCATTACAAAATAAAGAGAGAAAAGGGGAGAATAAACCCTGAAATTCGTTCAGGAAGAAAATCCAACTGAATCCCAAGTTTCTTCAACCTTTTTCTCCAAAACTTCAATGTAAATGAGCTCAAAACTAAGAAAAACTAAGTATCTAATATATGTTTTATGTTTAATCTATGTATTTTTGTGTAGATATAAACTATTTGCTAGTATAAACTATAGATCTATGTATAAAATGAACTAAGGAAAAAGAGAAACTAAGAAAGAAAAATCCTAGATCTGAAAAAAAAACTCTCTTTGCCAAACAACAATTTTGCTATATATAGTCCTGAAATAGGGTCACGGTCAACACAAAATTCTTGCTGACTGTGACATAGTAAAAATTTTCTTCTGGATAAAGGGTTATGGTCAGCACTAAAAACTTGTTGACCATGACATATTCCTCCACTGCATTCTAGATTGAAACTTGACTACCTCATGGTCAGCACCAAAAACCTGCTAATCGTGAGGTCTTTATTTTCTCGATTCTCTATTGAAACGGTGCATTTTGATAGAAGGCATATATCACAGTCAGTAGACAAAACTTGTTGATCGTTAGGTATTTTCAACAATTACAATTAAGCATAGAATTCTATCAAAAGCTCTCCAAAACATATAAAAGCTAGAATTTACTGAATTTGAATAGAGATTATTGAATTCAAACAAAACAAAGCAAAAGACACTAAAAATTAGATTGAAAAGGGATTAAAACTAGACATTGAATTGGAGTTATCAACTTTTAATGGTTCCTCATTGCTTACCTATCCCATACAAATACAATAAAAAATCTTATTTATCACTATATTTTTTGCATCAAAATTTAAAGGCACTATTTTTCCTTCGATGAAATATTTGCAAAACGTTCTACAAAAACTCCACAATCATTGAAAAAATAAAAAATAAAGAGAAATGAAAACATTATATTTAATGAAAAAAATTAACATAATATATGAAAAAAATATTAAAAACATACCTGTTTGTTTGAATAGGAAGGTCCTAAACATACACAACCTCAATCAGTTGATTTCCTTTCCTATGATCATTAGGTTGTGCATTAATTAATCCCTTATAAAAGCCCAAACAATAAAAAAATGGTATTAAAACACTATATGCATTTACTGTCCACTCAGTATCTGTTTTTTTTTTTGTACCGAATGTAATGAATCATACACAAAAAATTTTCTCTCATTCACTAACAGCCTTCCCAAAATCCAATGGCACTGATCTACAATTATTGGAAAAATACATGGTCCACCTCCAGCCATGAAGTATTACAAAACATGAAAGACTCGATCCCAAAAATATAATCAGCCAGCATATGCCCAGCATTTACAAAAGAAATATCCTTATTATTATCATTGCACACTCTGTATTCCTGTTGTATAGCTTGGTTAAAAGGGCTGTTAGCTGTGGTAAATGAACACTAAACATTGTGATGAACTTTTCCCCTCTTTCGTATATAGTAAAAAAATACATCTAAGTGCTGAAAATAAAAAAAATATATAATTAATATATATAATGACAAAATAAAAAGTATATAAATATAGGCATAAACATACCAAATTATTAATCTCCTTTATAGTTGCAATACAAAAATTAAACACATTGTCCAACATTGAATACTTTTTTTTGTAGAAACTTGCTCTTTGTCCCTAACAATAAACAAACAAGAACAAATTATAACTGTATAAAAAAAAAGAAAAAACTTTAAATAAAAGTATGAAAATTCTTAATCAATTACTTGGTATTCTTCTTAAGCAATGCCACATCAACCCACTTAAGATATTCCATTAACTTTTCACGATCAATACTCTCTTCAACATCAATGTTAAATAGATGATTAATATCTTTGTTTCCTGTAGCACTCTCTAATCCAAACTTGTTTACATACGGAGATTTCATAACCTTTGATGGTTTGATGCTCTTTTTGTGATCAACCAGACTAAAAGAATCAAAAGGCTTTGCTATAAGTATAACTTTTCCACGTTGGTCATCTAGACCCTATAACAATATAAAAAATATTTTGATTCATTTAATATATAGTTGCAATTATATATATATATATGTGTGTGTGTGTGTGATTAATTTTACTAACTTTTACTTCTTCTCCCTTATTAATTTCCATCACTGCAGCTTGAATAATATTATCAATTGTCTCATCACTCAAATTCCTTAAAAATGAACTCAATGTTTGTCTCTCTTGCATTTTAGCCTGTAAAGAACACAAAAAAATTAAAATTGAATAGACTGTACTACATTGAATTCAGTTTTATAAAAAATGTTAAAAAACTTACTTGTTTTTCAACATCTTGATTTGTTTTCTTTCCTTCGTTATCAACGTCTCTCTTAACATGCATATCATTTTCTGCGTCAAAAATATGATCTTCATGTTTTTCATCTTGTTTTTATTTTTGTACTCTTTCAGGTCAATAATCAATAGAATCTGATATTAAAACAATTTGTTTATTTCTATCATCCAAATCCGATAATAAATTAAAAAATATTGTATTTTAATTAATATACAAATACAATATATATATTCAAGTTTACTAACATTTATTTATTGTTGCTCACTAAGATCCATCATTGGAGCTTGAATTATACAATCAAATGTCTAATCACCCATATTCTTTATAAATGAACTATACATTTCCCTTTTTTCCAGGACATCCTATAATACAATGATCGAACTTATTTTAATTTCAATATGAAATTTTATTTTATTTTTTAACTATCATATCATAAAATCAAATTGTGTACTTTTAATAAAATACATTAGACTTTATTGACTTTTATATATCATAAAAATACAATGTATTTTCTTTTAACAAAACATAATACACTTTATTTTATTTTCATAAAAGAAAATACATTGTAATTTTTATTCATAAATTCCAATGAATACATTGTATTTTCTTTTCTTAAAATAATATTATGCATTTTATATACGAAAATCTATTAAAAATACAATTTACTTTCTTTTTGATAAAATAAAATACACCTTATTTTCTTTTCATAAAAGAAAATATACTGTATTTTTTTCATAAAACCCAATAAAAATACTGTATTTTCTTTTCTTAAAATAAATATTGTATTTTATACATGAAAATCTACAAAAAATACAATATATTTTCTTTTGACAAAACAAAATACACTATGTTTTCTTTTGATAAAATGTATTAGACTTTATTGACTTTTGTACATCATAAAAATATAATATATTTTCTTTTGACAAAATCAAATACATTGTATTTTCTTTTCACAAAAGAAAATACACTATATTTTCTACTTATAAAACCCAATAAATACACTATAATTTCTTTTCTTAAAATAACATTCTATATTTTATACATGAAAACCTACTAAAATTACAATGTATTTTCCTTTTATAGAATAAAATACACTATATTTTATTTTCATAAAAGAAAATACACCCTAATAAATACACATTATTTTATTTTCTTAACATAAACACTGTATTTTATATATGAAAACCTACCAAAAATACAATGTAGGTTTTTTTCATAAGATATATTATACTTTATTGACTTCTATACATGATAAAAATACAATATATTTTCTTTTGACAAAATAAAATACACTGTATTTTCTTTTCGCAAGACGTATTATACTTTATTGACTTCTGTATATCATAAAAATATAATATATTTTCTTTTGACAAAATAAAATATACTATATTTTCGTTTGACAAAATAAAATATACTATATTTTCTTTTTATAAAACATATTAGACTTTATTGACTTTTGTATATCATAAAAATACAATGTAATTTGACGAAACGAAATACACTACATTTTCTTTTCATAAAAGAAAATACACTATATTTTCTATTCATAAAATCCAATAAACACATTACATTTTATTTTCTTAAAATAATATTATGTATTTTATATATGAAAATCTACTTAAAATACAATGTATTTTCTTTAAAAAAACAAAATACACTATATTTTCTTTTATGAAAATAAAATACATAGTATTTTCTATTCATAAAATTCAATAAATATACTATATTTTTTTTTTATAAAACTAAATAAACATTGTATTTTCTATTCAAAAAACATAAAAAATAATAAAACTTTCTTCTTTTTACAGCTTTATCTGTTTTAGCTGCTTCGTTCTCATTAATGTCTTTCTTAGCATCCATATCCTTCTTAGCATCCATATCCTTATCCTTTTCAGCATGCATATCAGGAAAACAATGTGCATATTTTTCATATTTTTATCCTCTTTTAAATAGAGAACTAGCAAAACCCTAATGAAATTAAAAATTTATCACTTAAAAATAATTTAATAATTAATACTAATAAAATTCATATAAAATGTTTCAAATACAAAAAAAAAACCCTGAGTGCTAGCACCACAATCTATTTTTTAAGACATTGCAAAATCTGCTTCACAAATCTTTGCCAATTTTGCATTCATTTCTACATACAAATCATTTTTCAAATGACATACATATGCTTTCATGATTCTAATATCTTTCATAATTTGAAACTATCTAGAAGAAATTGATTCCATCTGTTTCTTCATGTTCTAAGGAGGTACGTCCTTTTCAATATGACAACTTTTTCGTTGAGACATAGGGGTAAATGTTAATGAATCATCACCAGTAGGATCTGGAATATCAGAAGTACGCTTTGCGTTATCACCTAGTGAAGGAGTTAGGATACTACTTAAACCCCTTTCACTATCTGAATCACTATGTTCCTCCTCGTTGATATTATTAATATCAAATACTTCATTGTTATATCCAACCAAATCCTTTAAGTCATACATATCAATCTCATCATTTGTTGGTCGAATATTTTCTACCTTCAACTAAAGAAACCAAAAAAAAAAACTTTATTGACTTTTGTACAAAATATAGATACAATGTATTTTCTTTTTGTTAATCTAATGAATAAACATTTTGTACAATATTAAAAAACACAAAAAATCTTTGAAAAAAATAATTACTTTCTCATTAAAAAGGTTAGTCTCAACAAACTTCCACTAAGCAAAATGAGGAATTGTCCATCTCAATAACTGAGGAAATCTGCTGCTAATTGATATGCCAAAATGTGAACCAATCTGATCACATCACTCATAAAACTATAACAAAAAAGCCAATAGGAATCCTTTTAGCCTGTAAAACATTGAGCATGACCTTTTTTCAAACTATCTTTTAAGGCTTTTTAATGTCATATTAAAAACATCCTTTCCGCATGTATAATTGTTATATTTTTTGCTATTAATAACAACAATTTTCTTCTTACTCACATTCTTAGCCCCTATGTCCGATAATAAGTAGCAGTGACCCAAATATAATATAGCCATTTTCACTTTATTCTCATTTGAATTAAACTTTGCCCTAAAAAAAGCTTGCTTATCAAATCCTTTAGAATTTTTATATTTATTGGAAAATACTTATTAATAGTTTGACCAACCAAACTCTTCACTGCACTTTAATCCAATAACAATAGCAAATTGAGCTATCCCAAATGTCAAAATAACACCATTTACCTTTATAGATAATTCTTCAGCATTAATTGTGCAAATCTTCCTTAACAATAGCGAATGCATCACTTATCCTTGAGCCAGAACCTTCAACATCTCCAAGAAAAGTTCAAAATATGATTCTTTAAAAATTTTCTTCTGCTCTTCATCTAATGCTCTAGCAATTAGTCCAGGTACATCATTCTCCAAAGAAAAATTAATATTCCCTTTACAATAGTTATTTAAATTAACGAACGAATCATCGAGATTTTTTGGAGCTGCTGGCTTCCCCATTTTGCTTAATATTTCTAAAGCATCTATTGTCTTGTGAGATCTAGAAGACTTCCAAGATCGAGAATATGATAAAGATGACATATTTAACTACAAAAAAAAAATAAAAAATCAAACATATATAACATGAAAACATACACATAAAACACATAAATGTAAATAAACTTTAAAATGCATAAAAATATACATAATATCTAATGCGCGTACATGAGATAAATAAAATGTATTTTATTTTGACAAAACTAAATAACGTTTATTTAGTTTTATGAACAGAAAATACAGTATATTTTATTTTATGAAGTGTATTTTATTTTCTTAAAAGAAAATACAGTATATTTATCTCATTTATAGAAGTTAATAAAAATCTAATACATTTTAGTAAATTTTGATACATTGCATTAGACTTTATTGATTTCTGTACAGAGATGAATACAATGTATTTTCTTTTGATAAAACTAAATAACATTTATTTGGTTTAATAAAAATAAAATATAATATATTTTTTTATTAAAAGAAAATACAATATATTTTTCTCATGTACATAAGTCAATAAAAGTATCTTAAACTAGTTATTCCAACATTTATCTAACATAAGCACGCATATAATCAAGCTCACAAGAGATTAAAGTCTAAAGGAAAAACATATTACTTATTTACATATTCTCATACTAACTTAGAACTGAAACTACAACCAACCAAAGCTAAAAATTGCAAAAATAAAATAATGTATTTTTTTATGAAAAAATATAATATATTTTCTTTTATGAAAACAACCACTAACACATGATTTATTTTCAATTTTACTAAATACACTATTTTTTAATTTATCGAACAAAGAATAACCAAATAATCCACAACGTGTACACCTTACAAAACAATCGAAACATATATGAAAAACCTTAATTCATCTCACTTCTGATAATCGAAAAAAAATCTATCGATTAATCACACATTATTGAAAAACAACAACACAAAATGAAACATAAACAAAAATCAACACAGCAACGATCACCAACGAGAAATCAATATAATCGTAAATAAAAAAAAACTAAAAAGATTGCAAATATTAATAAAAAAAGAATAAATAAAGAAATAACAATCAACAAAAAAATAAAGGATGATTTACTTACAAGCGATTAATCAAAGCTTAATAAATTTCTGAAAATAAATACTCGATAAATAGTGATTTTCTAACAGATTGTCAATATCAACAAAATAACTTAAAAGATGAATAATAAGAAATTTTTGAAGATAATAACAGAACACTCAAGTTGAGAGTAAACACGGTTAGAGATTACAACAAAAAAAATATATAATAAAAAGTTAAGAGGGAAAATAAGTCGGTGATATTGAAATAAGTGGATATTTTTGATATATGTAAATTTTTTAAATTAAAAATTAGTATATTTAAAAACAAAAATACAAATATGAAAATCGTAAAAAAATTGTATAATATTTTTGAAAACAAACTAAAAAAAAGAGATATTTCACGTAATTTTCTCAATTTTTTTTTATAATTTTATTAAGCTATATAATTCATTATAAAATTTTAAAAATATACGTTGAATTATTAATTATTGTATAATCCAAACATTTAACCCAATTTTTTCTCATAATCCAAACCCAAATTCTGCAAATCCCTCGGTCGCTCTTTCTCTTGCGCGGCTATCCTCTGCCGTTGCTCTCTCTCTCTCTCGCTCTCACCCCAAGACCGCATTGCCTCTCACTTGCACCATCGGTTCATCGCCGGCCATTTGGAGTTGCTGCCGTCCAGTCTTTGGATTAAACTTTGAGGTAATTATTCTTACTTTAAATTTCATAGTTCTTTAAAATTGAAACCGAAAATTCCAAAATTCCCTCTAGATTAATTTGACATCCTGCTGTGATTTTGTTGTTGAAGTTATGGGCAAAAGCTTAATTTTACGGTTAAATATATAATAGCGTGTTTAAGGTTGGTGGGCATGTGCAGTTAAAAGGTGCGCATGGGAAAAGAAGGGAGACAACATACACTGCGGTTCTAAAGTTCATTTTGAACCCTAATTTCTTTTGTAGATCCTTTTTTTTGCGTGACATTCCATTGACTTAACTAGTGAATGATTCCATGGATTTAGTTTAAATAAGAATTATTTTCAATTTGGTTAAAATTAATTTGGTTAACTGTCTAATATCGACTGGTTATATTATAAAACTATTTCTTCTAGTGCTTGCCATCATCATTAATTTTGAGCCAGTGATCTTTTATGTTAAGAGATTTAAATTCTATATGAGGGCAACGAGCTTTCATGATGGCTTATTATTGGATTGATATGTAAAAATTCAATATAGTTAATTAAGAAATCCTTTATGTTTTTCTTGGCTATTATTACATTGAAATGATTACGAAGTGGATTAAGTTAATTTGTTCTAAATTTATACACTTTTAAATTAAAGTAAAGGATAAAAAAGCTGCTAGTGTAGATATTGCCAAAAGAATTGTGGCAGATTATATTCAGGTTTAATAATATGTTCCAAACATGTCATAAGTGATCTTTATGCGATCTTTTGCTATTCAGGGACAGCTGGTTATTACAGGTCAACCAGAGCAGCTTGACAACCCTTGGGATATAACACCCTTTAAGAAGGTATTTTTTTGGTTGATGTTAACATTAATTGATCATATCAATTAGCTACTTCTTTTTATTTTTATTGATAGGAAAATTTTTTAGAGTATTTGCATGCTAATTGCTTTTGTTATGTACAATCTTGATCTTTTTGTCTTGAGATATTTTTTAGAGTATTTGCATGTTAATTGCCTTTTTTTTTTTTTATGTACAATCTTTATTTTTTTTGTTATGTACTTGCTTTTGTTAGGAATTTTTTTTAGAGTATTTGCAATGAACTGGCAATTGAGTGACATAAAAAAAAGAGTTTAGATTAAATTAGGTCAAAGCTCAAATTCAACCCCTGATTCAGTGTTTGCTTTCGGTTCTTTTATTTGAATTGTCAAAGTAGTAATAGCACAAGTCAAGATTGTTTCATACATGCCAGCCATAGCAAAGGTGGATAAAAATTCTTCTGTGCCATTTTTGAAGACTTGAATAACTTCTGCTTGTGTTTTCCATATTCATATTTACCTCTTTCTCCGCACATTACTTGCACTGAGAGCCCTCTCCAATTTTCTTATAATCTGTTGATTGGAAATTTCTTTTCTAGATTCACACTCTTGTATCGTTTGTGGCTTTTCAATCAATTAAGTTATTTATCTATTTGCACCTGCATAATGACTTAATTTCTTCAATTGCTCGTCACTCTGTCATGAGTAAGATTCCTGTTTCTTCATTGAGCTTTCTTGTGTTTAAAGAAATGCTAGTGGAGGCAGCTCTGCTCGTTCCAGTGTTAGATTTCTTGATGGTTTCACAGGCATGGCAGGCTCGTCCTTCTTAACGGCTGTGGTGAAAGCTTTCTTGTGGATTACCATTGGTTCTCAATCTTAGGACACTAAGACCTGAATTTGTTTTTTCTTTCAACAAAATATGTTTCTGCTTTTGATTTTCTTTCTTTATGATAGTTTAATGACCATGTTTCTTCTCGTTAATTCATTGCATCAAATAAAACTATCTGATGAACGGAAACCATTTAGGTTGTCAGTAAATTTGAACGTATTGTTCAGCGGTTTCAATTTGATCAAAACTAAATAGATACGGTCCATTGAAAGTTTAAGTAGCTTACAACTCGATACTTATGCCTTTATTTAATATGTACTTAAATAATCCATCAGCTAATTATCTTAATAATTTAATTTCATTTAGTTAGTGATTACTACTTTTCTATTTTTGATATTATATAGGGATAATATAATAAAAATTTTAGTTGCATATTTAAAAATAATAAAAGAGAAAAATTAATTTTTTTTTTTGGAGAGAATTAAGAATTAATTTTGAATGCTTTTAGGATGAATATTTTTTTTGTTAAAATTTTAGGAGAAAATGAAAAATTAAATTTAAGCGATTCATAATTTTTTAAAATATATTCAAAAATAAATTTGCTGAGGTAAATAAATAAACTAGACACCTATTAGTCAAATCAGTTGCCCCAGTTCCCTCTTTCTCTTTGAAAGAGACTCTTTCTTTGATCAAAACCCCTGAAACACATAGTGGCTTCTCCATTTGCTATCGCCAAATTTGAGCTCGCAACCGTGCTCCACCTCTCGGCCCTGCCATTGTTCTCCTTGGTGACTGGTGCATCGCTGGTCAGTTGTTCTTCTGTTAATTTTTTTTCTAACTCTTAACTGTGGTACGTTTGTTGGTTCTTCTCCACTTCAATTTGCAGTGGTTTTTCTTCAAAAGTCTGAGATTGTGATACTCTTTACTGTTGTTTTCTATTTTTTTTTTTCCTTCGAACATCCCAGCTACCTCACACCATCTTTTTCCATCGCGTTTCGGTAATTATTTCGATCACCTGCCATGGTTTCTGAAGAGGAAGAACATTGCTTGACTTCGTTTCTTTCCTTAATTTCTGCTTGTAGTTACTTGTTAATGAGAACTCTTTGATGAAATTTTTGTTAAAAAAAGTGAATAATATATCAATCATCAATCACAATTTATGTTATGGACTTTATTAAAGTTTTCCATGGAGGAATAATGTAGTACTTTGTCAATATTTCTTGTTTATATTTGAATATCTTGATCATTTATAAATATTCCAGAAAATAAAACCTAATTTGTTTTATTTTTTCTCCTCGAAGAATAGAACAATTGGTGCTCTCAGAAATTACTTGAATGGATCGAGTACAAGAGGTTCTGGGAAATAATAGCATTGAAGATGTGCAATGGCTTTGTTCCTTATCTGAGTCTGAACTTGTAGGTGAACTGTTTTCTTCTTCTGTACAAATATAATTTTGTTTCTTTTGCTTGAATAATGCGTAATTAATGCTGGATATTTAATTGGTTGCCTTCTGAATAATGAAAGATTATGATTTGGTACTTCCTAAAGTTATTGCAACTATGGATTCCTTTACATGGTTGATGGCTAGCCCTTGTAAGCTGTCACCTTCACCATGTACTTGTTTTTTCTAAATGCTGATTACTCAGAGGTTAATGTGTTTTAGGATATGCTAATTAGCTTGAAAACACTTGTTTTCCAACGGGCGAAAGTATTAGGCCACGAGGATGTAGCCAGTAAGTTTGATTTGAAGATTCTTAGAGCTCTAGGTATGTTCTCTTATTTTGAAGTATCTATGATTAATATTTTGCTACTTTATTCTAACTGATTAAGATTCTAAGATATGCACATTAAAGTTTGCCAATTTGCTTGAAATGAATACTTAATATGAAAAGAGCATGAGTTTGTAATCTTTTGGGTGGAAACAATTTCAAGGGAGTGGAAACGAGCAAGTATCTTTTTTCTTTACTTAAATATGATGACAGGAGCTTGGTAGACTTGTTCTTGAACGTGTGAAATGCTTGCTGTATTGGCAGCAGTAGAATTACTTTGGTATTTGGCCTGTCTTTTTTGGATCCTATGCCATAGATTTGAAATGGAGTTACGTTGTTTGGAGAAATACTATTTATGGAGTTGGGAATGGGGCTGCGTTGAAGGCAATTTTCTTTGGCTTATTTATTCATTGTTTGATGAGATGGACATTGAGGGCTTGCTATGCACATTTGGAATTTGTCTTTTGTTAATGGTGCTTTTAAAATCAGTACTGCTAATGAGAGCACTGATAATTGAAGTAGCAAGGAAAAATAGTTAATAGCAACAATGATGTGCTTCCAGTTGGACCTTTGCTTTCAGAGAACATTGATTCAATAAAATGCATTATGTTGGATTCTTCAGTGTGCTGTTGTAAGCACAACAAAAGGTAATTAGATTTAGACCCTCAATGTGGTTACTAGTAAAGCAATATATGATAACTGGGTCTTTGGAAAATTGCCTTGTTATACGATTTCCACAGACAGTATGTAGGTCACATGTTCCAGGATACTTTTTGTGATTTGCAGCTCTGTCTCCTGATTTGAGTATTGTAACAGCGTATATCTTCCTTTCTGTGCTGAATGAAGCTAGCTTTGACAGAGAATTTAATTAATCTTTCTGAATTTTTAGTTGGGCAAATGATAATCTTATATTTACGGCAATGATTAATCAACTTGATATGTTTTTTTTTTTTTTTTAAATTTAATTTATGTTCTCAAAGTCAAATTTTTTGTTAACAATTGTTTGTTTTGAATCTTCAGCGCTTGTTTTGATGGAGCATATGAAAGGAAAAATCAAAAATTTATCTCATGTTCCTGACTTGGCCAAGTCTGCCACTTTCATGAATGGTTGTGGCTTATTGCAACACAAGCTCGGGGATACCTTGAGCATTGAGGAACTACAGACATGCATTAGTATTGATCAAAGCAAAAAGCGATCTAAAAGGTGGTTTATATTTGGATCTTGTTTATAGTTTATAGATGTTTTAACAAGTTTTTGAATGGTAATTGGAATGGTACTTTAGTGAGCCTATACATGTCAGAAAGTGATTTTTGTTTTTCTTATGAGAATGATGGATTTTCAAAACTTATCTGGGCCTTAAGTGTAATACAGGGTTTTGTTGACACTTTAAGGTTCTTTAGAATGCAACTTCCTTCAAAGATAAAGAAGTTAGTATTATTTTTTTTCCCAGTGGATGCTTGATTAATGTTATTATCAGAACAGTACTGATTGGAATTATTGTTGGATCTAAGTTGTCTTAGTTATAACTTTGTGCTATTAAAACTCATCTTTTGCGTACCTTATCATTTATTTTTATTTTATCAATTTCTTGATTTCTTCACTTTCTTTGTTTTGCTTGTAGACCATGGGAAGAGGCTGCAGCCCAACAGAAGAATTAGATATTTGGGACACAATTTGCATAAGCTAACTGAATGTATGATCTTATTTACCAATGAAGCTCCTTGCATGATTAGTTTCCCTTATCAAAAACTATGCTTGAATGTACTTCTGATGTTATTTAATTGTTTCTTTGAAACTAATTTATTAACTAATATGATTCTTTAGGTGCTGTATAAATTTGGACGTGGCATCAAATGAAGACTGAAGCAAAATTTTTGGCAAGACAACTTGTAATGAATTGGCTACTGATGCAAGGGCTATTCTTATGAATTCTAAAGTGACGCTTTTGGCTTGGCTGCGTAATGATAACTTGTGAGTGTCTTCAATTCTCATGTCTCAGAAAGCTTTTTCACTAGCAAACGACATGAGTTGTCAACGTAGAATGCAGCCATGAATATAATATGATAATTATTTCGTGAAACTCATGAATTTTGGTAATATACTTGTTGGGAAAAGAGTCTAGTGGCAATTTCAGCTTTTGTTTGAATGTGTCAATATGTTATGTCTATGAAATTTTAACTTTATTTGTTCACAAATTTAGCTCGGAGGGCTGCAGAAGAGAGAAATATTGAGAATCAGTGAATAATGGGATTGATAAACTTAATTGTTATGGAAAAGATATACTGGGCATGAAGTCTTTGATAAAAAAATTCAGGTCAACATGTAACTATATTGTTGTCCATTACAGTTATCTGTCATATTTAACAAGTCAATTGTGTGTGTGTGTGTGTATGTACAAGTTATGCATATAAGAGTTCATTTCATACTAGAATCGTGCATGAAATGATTTTGACTTCCTTGTTTTACTAGAATCGTGCAACTTTCGTTCTCTGTGCATGGAACTGGAAGAATCATTTAAGAATTCTTTGGGAGCAATGATTTTGTAACACATTAAAAAATAGGTCTTGTAGATCCAAACTAAATTTCCCTTTATTGTGTTGTTACATTGTGCTCTCTCTCTCTCTCTCTCCATCTGTATATATATGCCCTTGTTTTTTTATTCTCTAATTAAGTGGAAATAATGCTCTTTCCCCAGACTAAATTTACCGAGTGAAATAGGATTTTTTTCATGATTTTTTGCTTGCAAGGAACTGAAATTAGATATTTAGTTCTGTCATTTTACTTTGATATTTGTCAAATAAGTTGAAGGATGTACATTAGTAGCTAAATCATTAGATCCTTTTTTTTTTTTAAATTTAAATGCTTATTAGTAATTCCATGTGTTGAGAAGGTAATTTTCTTTCTATTCTTGCTGATATTTGTTTCTGCATAAAAAAAGAAATAGAACTAATTTAAGAATCTGAAAAAATATAACCACCCATAGAATATGATTGCCTGTGAAAAATTTGTTGTAGGCCTCGTATTTCAGTGAAAAGTGCAATCTAAAAATCATTAATGTTTCGGTTCAGTTCAAAAAAAAAAAAATCTAAATATGTTTACATTTCTAATCGAGAAAGATCAATTCTGAGAAAGAGTAATATATACTGAGCTATTATTAGTAAGCTTATTTTCTTAGAGATGGACAAACTTTTTTTCTTATTTTTTCTGCTTCAAAACAAATAGATGGAGAATTTTAGTTTTTAATAATCAACATTTGTGTAAAAGTTTCTTATTTAAAATCTTATTACTGACACAATTGTTAAAAGACATTTTAAATTATTCATTATAAACACCGAAAAAGAATTTAGTGGAAAAAACAACAAATCAAATAAATGGAAAATTTATTGGTATACTAATTGGTAGCTTAGAAAGAGGGAATTCTTATTTTTCTTTTTTACTTTATAATTGTGGGTCGCCCTCAAGGGAAAAATAGGACATATATACTGCAACTGACCACTAAATACATAAAAAAATATTTTAATTAAAATTTCAAAGAGTACTAGATTATATTTTATTTATTTATCTAAAAATCATATCAGATTATTGCCGTTTCAGGAGAAGCAGTAGACTAACTTTTCTAGTTGTTTTGCATGTGATCTGATTCCACATGCCAATGCTATAGTTTTGATCAGATGCTGAGACAACATGCCAACTGAATCATGGTTTGACCGAGGTTTTTAAAACGTGGTAACAGTTATTTTGAGGCAATAAAAACAATTATTTTGAAGCTAACAGTAATAATCAATAACTCTAGCATGTTAAATTTTCATTTGCTTAGTAATGACTTATTTTATTGGCATGGAAATGACATAGGGGGAAGAAAACTCTTTTTTGATAATGTCACCTTACTAAGGGACTGGTAATTTTTTTTTTCAAACTGAGGCCTAGGGAAAAATTAATGTGACGTCCCATATAAATTTTAAATCCGATAATGCACGAGACCTTGCTTGGAAAACGACATCGTGAAAAGCCTGTGAAGTGCGCGCCGCTGTTTTAAAAAACCCAAGGGCAAGTGGCTCATTTGCCTATTCCAACAGTTAATCTTGTCTTTCAGTCGCTGAACTCCAACTCTTTCAAATGAAGAGTTCAAAGAATCTTGAAATCAATTATAGATCTCAAAATTTTGAAAAACCCAAAACCCTCTCTTTTGGAAGAACAAGATCCCCTTCCCTCCCCAAAAAACCTCCTACTCTTCCGGCATGGTTTTTACTCCCGTCGAATCTAACGCTCATTTTTGTTAAAAATTCGATTCTGATCCGATTTGACCATTTCTGATTTTTTTGCGGTTCATTCCGAAGTTTTTATTATTCAATTTTAAGTTAAATCAATTCGGCATAATTTTTGATTCACAGTTGAATTAATTCGATTGGTTGATCTGATTTTAAAAATATTAATTTTAACCTAAAATATCCCATTTTTTTAAATACTTTCTTAAACAAACCACTTGCCAATTTATTTTTAAAAAACAAATTATTTATAAAGTTGTTCCTATTAATAATGCACTTACTTTTATCATCTCTATGCTCAGCAGTTATCTCTAGTATGACAGTGAAATGACAAATTTCAATCCCTTGGGTCAATGCCTACAACAAACACGGACATCGGGCTCAATGTAGCTGCTGACAACTCTTTGTCATTTCAGTACTCTTGAAGACTTCAACTACCTTTTTTCTTAAATGTATATGTTTCAGTTTCATATTCCACAAAAACCATATTCTGGGTTAAATCTTGATTTTCCATGTAATTAATTTTGATGTTAAATTGATGAAATTGAGCTGTTCGTCCCGTTTTCATTATACTTTGTGCTCAGATAAATTTGATCAATTGTCTTCAATGTTTATCCATAGTGGCCACTATCACTCAATAAATAATTGAACTCTCCAACCAATTGTCCCACTTGTGCAAAGTATAATAATATGGGGCTGTCGAACTCTATGCTAGTTTAGATTTAAGAGGAATTTTATGGGTCTAATTATTCAAGAGCTTGGCCAATTTATAAGTCAAATAGTAGTACTTCATCTGTCTTACTAAATTGTTACTTTTTACATATTTCACCAATATTAAAATAATAGTTTGTTTTACTTAATTTTATAAAAAATTATATTGAAAAGATAAACGTTTTAAATTTAGATGTTTTACTTTTTAATGTCACTATTATTTAATAGTGTTTAAAATAATAAAAATAGTGAAGGAAAATGTAGAAAAAGAGATATTAGTAACGTTTAGAAATGAGTATTGACCGGTTAATCGTTTTATACATAAAAAAATTAACCAATTCATTAATATTGATTGTTCAAAATCATTAATCATTAACTAATCCATTATATTAAACTAATCAGTCAATTATTTTCGATTTTTTCCTTTTGATTAACCAACAGTTAAATAAAATTTTCAAAAAATTACGTTAAATAATATAAATGCTTATATATATGAGTCTGAAGCTCTTACAAAACTTTTAATTTTTTTTTGGCACATTATAAGTAAATAATACTATTTTAAACCAATTTAACAATAAAAATAATGAAATAAATAATCACTAAGCGAAAAACTTATATAAAATTTTAAAAAATAATAAATTATCTCTACTTTAACCTATAATTTTCTAGAACTCTAAATGAAACACAATGCATAGAATTACAAAATCCATGCATGGAATAAAAAATTCATTAATAATAATCAAATTATGAAAATAATATGAAATGTGTGCTATAAATGATAATTATATGCCACATAAATTGAAAGACTTTCGTGAATTTTTTAAAAATTAATTAATTGGTAAAATTATATAACAAATTTGTACCAATTAATTAATTAATTAAAAATTCACAAAACCCTTTCAACATATGTGGCATGCAATTACTGTTTACAGTATACAATTTCATATTATTTTTATGATTAGTCTATTTTTAATGAATTTTTTATACCATGCATGGATTTTTATATTTTATGCATTATGTTTCATTTCAAATTCTAGAAAATTATAGTGTCAAAGTTAGGGATGAGCATAAACCGGTTAACCAGTCTATGAGTAAAAAAATTAACCAGTCCATTAATATTGATTTTTCAAAATTACTAACCATTAATCAGTCTGTTACATTTTATAGTGAACCGGTATATATATATATATGAACCGGTTAACCATTGACTAACGGTTAACTGGTACTTAAAAATCTAAACTTTAACTAAAAATAATAACCGAGTCCATCGAATCTGTTAACCGTACAAATCGGTTCGATTTCAGATTAATTTTGTGGTTAACCATATTTTCGATTTTTCTGCTCATCTCTAGTCAAAGTAGAGATAATTTATTATTTTTCTGAAAATGTTTAGAATTTTTGGGCTTAGAGATTATTTAATTCATTATTTTCATTATTGGATTGGTTTAAAAGATTATTAGTTTCTTATAATGTGCAAAAAAATTAAAATTTTTGAAACAGCTTTATATATATATATATATATATATATATATATATATATTATTCAATGTAATTTTTAAAAATTAATTTAATTATTGAGTAATAAAATGATATTTTAATTTATTTTATTGTATAAAATTAATAATAAATGAAAGAGAGGAAAGTGAAGGGAAAAGAGAGAGAGAGAGAGAGGAGATGGGAAAGAAAAAAGGGAGGAGCGAAGAGAGAGGAAAGAGATGAGAGAATGACACATGGTCGTGGAAAATTTGGTTGAAAATGGTAATTTATTATTTTTCTGAAAATGTTTAGAATTTTTGGGCTTAGAGATTATTTAATTCATGATTTTCATTATTAAATTGGTTTAAAAGATTATTATTTACTTATAATGTGCAAAAAAAATAAAAATTTTGAAACAACTTTATATATATATATATATATATATATATATATATATATATATATATATATATATATATATATATATATATATATATATATAGGCATTTTATATTATTTAATATAATTTTTTTAAAATTTAATTTAATTATTGAGTAATAAACTGATATTTTAATTTATTTTATCTTATTAAATTAATAATAAATGAAAGAGAGGAAGAGATAGGAGAGAAGGGAAATGAGAGAGAGAGGAGATGGGAAAGAAAAAATGGAGGAGCGAAGAGAGAGAGGAAAGAGATGAAAGATGAGAGAATGACACATGGCAGTAGATGATTGGTTGAAAATGAAACTCATTGCCATGCCATCTCAATGAGAGAGGATTGAGCAGGAGAGTGACACGGGGTAATTTTGATTGTTGTGCATGGATCCTATCGTCATGTCGATAAAGGGAAGAATGAAAAGTGACATGTGGCAATGAATGAGTAGGTGTGAGTGGATTTATTACTATATCAGCAAACGAAATTAGTTAAAATTAACAAAAACTTTGATTAGGGCCAAAATTGCTCCAATTTTAAGGTATCAACGGTAATATTACCTCCAAAGTAAACATTAAAGGTAAAATTATACATTTTTCCAAACTTTAGAAACATTTTTATAACTTTAAGCTAAAGTTATTAGTTTATAATGTTTTCATGCTGTTTATGCAAAAAATCTTTGTATTATATGTAACTAATTTAGAAATAAGCGTATTATGTTATGGACATGTATGATTTTATGGTTTATGTATTTATATAGTTGAAAGGCCAAATGCAAATTTTGGCTCTTGATGTTTACCAAATGGATAAATTTTCTCCTTATGTTTCATATAGTGTAATTTTTTCCTCATATTTACAAAATGGGAGATTTTTGCCCCTATAGTCATTTGACCTAGCGTGTCTCCCTAGGGAGCCCCAGTGTTATTTATGAAGAAAAAGGAAGGATCCCTCAGAATTTGTATTGACTGCAGGCAGTTGAATACATTTACCATAAAAAACAAATATCCACTGTCCAGAATTGATGATTTATTTGATCAATTAAAAGGCGCCAGCATATTCTCCAAGATTGATTTAAGATCAGGCTATTATCAACTCGGAGTGAAAGAGGGAGACATCCCCAAAACTGCATTTTGCACGCGGTATGGGCACTATGAATTTGTAGTCATGCCATTTGACCTCACCAATGCCCCAGCTGCTTTCATGGACTTAATGAACCGCATCTTTCATCCTTACTTGGATCAGTTTATGGTGGTATTCATTGACGAAATCTTGGTATATTCCAAGACACTTGAGGAGCATGATTGACATTTGAGAATCTTTTTGTAGACCTTGAGAGACAAGTAGTTATATGCCAAGTTCAGCAAGTGTGAATTTTGGCTAAACGAAGTTGCTTTTCTTGGCCATGTAGTGTCAGCAGAAGGTATCAAGGTAGACCCCAAGAAGATTGAAGCTATTCTTGAATGGCAGCCACCCAAAAATGTTCCAAAACTTTGAAGCTTCCTTGGGTTAGCTGGTTATTACAGGCGGTTCTTGAAAAGATTCTCCATGATAGCTTGTTCGCTCACCAAATTACTACAAAAGAATGCCAAATTTGAATGGACTGAAAGATGCCAAGAAAGCTTTAAAGAATTGAAAAGAATGTTGATGGAAGCTCCTTTACTTACTCAGCCTACTTCAGGTAAACCTTATGTTATTTATAGTGATGCCTCCTGGAATAGGTTAGGGCGTGTGCTTATGCAGGAAGGGAAGGTTGTAGCTTATGCATCTAGGCAGCTAAAATAACATGAAAGGAACTACCCTACCCATGATTTGGAGTTAGTAGCTATTGTGTTTGCCTTAAAGATTTAAAGACATTATCTTTATGGGGAGAAATGTTACATCTATACTGACCACAAAAGCTTGAAATTTCTCACTACATAGAAGGAGCTCAACTTGAGGCAGAGAAGATGGCTGGAGCTTATCAAAGACTATGATTGTTTGATAGACTATCACCTTGGCAAGGAAAATGTTGTAGCTGATGCTCTTAGCAAAAAATACTTGATGGCAATGCGAGCAATGAAAGTGAAGCTAGATGTGGCACAAGATAGGGCACTAGTAGCTGAAATACAATTAAGGTCCAATCTTTTACAGTAAGTGAAAGCTACTCAAAGACAAGATGATGGATTAACTTTTATCCTTTCTCATCCTCAAGTTCAGGCTGGCAAAAGTATTGAGTTTGCTCTAGGTCATGATAACTGCTTGTATTATAAAGGCAGAATTTATGTACCAGATGATTTAGAACTGAAAAAGAATATTATGACTAAAGCATATAGTAGCCATTATGCCATGCACCCAGGCATTAACAAAATGTACCAGGAGTTGAAGACACTTTTTTGGTGGCCAGGTATAAAGAGAGAAATAGCTGATTTTGTGACTAAATGTTTGATTTGTCAACGAGTAAAAGCCGAGCATCAAGTTTCTTCAGGCTTACTGCATCCCATTACCATACCAAAATGGAAGTGGGAACGAATCACTATGGATTTTGTATCTGGGTTGCCACTTACCAGGAAGCAACATGATTCCATCTGGGTGATAGTTGACATAATGACCAAATCAGCTCATTTTCTTCCTGTGAAGTCAGATTTTCCTTTATCCAGACTTGCAAAAATCTATATAAATGAGATTGTGAGACTCCATGGTGTGCCCATTTCTATAATTTCAGACAGGGATCCACGGTTCACCTCAATATTTTGGCAAAAGCTTCAGGAAGCACTGGGAACGCGCCTGGACTACAACACTGCTTTCCATCTACAGATAGATAGTCAGTCTAAATGGGTAATACAGATATTAGAGGATATGCTGCGATGTTGTGTTTTGGAATTCGGTGGGAGTTAGGAGAAGTATCTACCATTGGTAGAGTTCGCTTACAACAACAACTATCAGTCTAGTATTAAAATGGCTCCATATGAAGCATTGTATGGGAGAAAGTGCAGGACACCCCTATGCTGGACAGAATTAACTGAAAGCAGACTAGTAGGGCCAGATTTGATCAAGGAAACTGAAGAGAAAATGAAGTTAATCCAAGATAACTTAAAAGCGGCCACAGACTGACAAAAATCATATGCAGATCTGAAGAAAAAGGACATAGAGTTTAATGTTGGAGAGAAAGTTTTTTTGAAAGTCTCTCCTTGGCGAAAAGTTCTTCGCTTTGGCAAGAAAGGTAAGCTCAGTCCCAGATTCATTGGTCCTTATGAAGTAACACAATGTGTGGGACCAGTGGCTTACAGATTAAAGCTGTCATTAAAATTAGAAAGGATCCATGATTTATTTCATGTCTTAATGCTACGAAGATACCATTCAGATCCTTCCCATGTCATTTCACCGGAGGAACTTTAGTTAAGGTCTGATTTATCATATGATGAAGAACCGATACGAATTTTAGCTCCAGAAATTAGATAATTGTGGAATAAACAAATCCCCTTGGTCAAAATACTTTGGGCATGCCATAGTGTAGAAGAGGCTATGTGGGAGCCTGAGGAAGTCATGAGACAGCAATATCCTCACCTATTCAACTCAGGTAAATTTCGAGGACGAAATTTTTATTTAGAAGGGGAGTACTTAACGCCCTCAAATTTGTAATTTCGATGCATGACATGTGTAGAGTGTAAACATTTAATCTAGATTGAGTTTTGAAGTAATCAGAGTTGAGTAGAAAAGAAATTTGAAAATAATGTACCGTTAATCGTGCCCGAACCAAAAAATCCGAAAATGGATGACCCTATGGAAAGTATGAGTTTAATATGAAATATGAAATTATATATTAAATGGAGTATAGCTGTACAATTCGAGTGAAAATTGAGGTCAAATAGGCCTCAAAAAGGGTATACGAAAAAAAATTTCCTAAATCTGCATAGATTCGATTGGAACTTTGATTGAACATTTGGAGACCCTAAAGATCTCCGATTGACTTAAAAATTTATATACATGTCATAAGTAGTGTAGTGACACTCAAAAAACTAAAAAATAACAATTCTAGCAATTTTGTAATTTTTGGTTTTGAAAGGACTACACAAACCGTCAAAGCTAAAAGTATATTGAAACAAAGTCAAAATGATCTAAAATTTTTACCATATATTATTGAATATATTGTGACACTTGGGAAAAATTTCAGATCATTATGACTTCCAGATCAAAAGCTTAGTTTTTGAGGTGAGAAACCAAAATCAGGTCATTTAAGGGAACAAAACCGTGAATATGACCATGAGAATACATGGAGGTCATTATTATGAAGTTTTGATCATGTGTGTGCAAGCTTAGGATAGTAGGGTGTGTGTACATTCTTGAATGAGTGACATGTGGCATTATTTAGAGCCATTAGATTCAATAGTTGCAAAATGAATCTTGGCCTCTCTTTTGTACACTTAAAGGACCATAAAAGAGAGATAAAATATCTGAAAATCTCCTGAAGAATTGATCATCTTCATCCCTTTTCTTTAGCAAATATGAAACACCCTTCTCTTTCTTCTTCCTCCATTTTTCACTCAATCAAGCTTCTTCTCTTTGAATTTCCAGCCCAAAAATTTACTCTAAACTCAGAATTTCTCCCTCTTTAACTTAGTAAAGAGCTGGTATCAAAAGGAGGCCAAGAACTTTAAGATAAAATGTAAGAGAAAGTAAGAGAAATTTTGTGATTTTATGAGAATTAGATGAGATATGTGGAAGAATTTATATAGGCATGTAGATATTGATTAGGAGAGTTGATTTATAGCTTTAAATGGCTTAATCTTAAAGCAAAAACTCATGATTTCTTTTTTGTAATTTTAAGCCAATAGAAGAAAAAGAAGAGGAAAGGCAAGTTTGCAAGGATAAAGGAAAGGAGAAGTTGTGATCAGCTATTTTTCAGCTATTTGGAGGTTAGTGGATGCAAATTACCTTTAATTTCACTAATTTACTTGAATTTTTCCTAATTTTTCTATTATGTAACTATGTGATAGGGCTTGAGATAGTGGATTAAGTTGATATTAATTGATAATATGCTAAAATAAGTAATCAGAGACTTAAATAAATAAATAAAATAAACATTAAATGGTACTTACCTTAGTGGCCGAATTAGGGTACTAAAGGTACCTTAATGTAAGATAGTTAAAATTTGGGCAATTAATGTTATTTAATTAATTTTGTGTATGAGAAATGAAAATATCTCAAATGAGCTGAAAAATGCTTACTAGAAATCATTATGTCATATTTACATAATGTAAAAGTTGATGAAACTTGTAAATTTTCATGTGTAACTACCATCTACCATAGTATAGTGACTTAAAATGGACATAAAATAATGTAGGACATTAGTTTGGAACAAAGAACAAATTGTAAGTGGGAAGTCCTTTGATGGCCGAATGGTAACTTTAATTAAAGTAATATGTTTTTATTAAATTCTTGTGATATAAAGCTCTCTTGTGATGAATGTGCAATTAATGAGTTTAATTGAATGAGTTTGAGAACATAGTATGATTAAAATAAAATAATAAGAATAAATAATAATATAGAAAAGTAAGAAAAGATAAAATTTAATGATGCCCTTAGTGTATAGAGGATAATTTCAGCTCTTTGGATAGTATGGCTAGCCATAGGAATTCATTCCGTGGGATACCATGAGTATATGAGATATTTGTCGTTAAAAATGACCACGAGATATGAGACAGGATAGCCGGCGTATTATATGCATCAGTGCTAGGGTTTTCGTGTTGTACTTAGCTGTGCTATCCCTCCAGTACACCATATTTACGTTTCGTTTATCCAGTTCGTGGTTCTCCACTGGTGTCACCTTGGGGCATAAGGGTAATTTTGTATAAAAACTGGAGTAAAAGAGTAATTATGATGCAGTTTATGCCATATTAATAAATAAGAAATAAATAATGTGAAAAATGAGAGCAATATGATAACTAAGTGCAAATTAGTAATTTACACGATTAAGCAAGGGTAAAATGGTAATTTGAGAAAAAAAGAGTGATTAAGGAAGTTAAAATGGCTAAATGAAGAAAAATGGTGAAATCGTAATTAGTTAAAAGTTTAGGGACTAAATTATAAATTTACCATCCTTGAGGAATTTGAAGGATTAAAATGTAATTTGTACATTAGAAATAAAATAAAAGTCAAATGAAGTCAAACGAGTCAAAATTAAAGTCAGATTGTAGAAAAGTTAACTCAGGAACTTAATTGAAAATTTTATAAAGTTTAGTAAATAGTTAAAATAAAATAAGAAAATTTATTATTATAATAATTCAAACTAAATAATGGAGGAAAAGAAATAGAAATTGAGTAAATTGAATAAATTGCATTTGTTAAAAAAATAAAATAATAATTTGAGTTAAATTAATTAATAATATTTAGTTAGTGAAATTTTATGTAATTGCATCCAACACTGAGCGACTATGTTGCTCAGCGTATAGTTTTATTTGACTGTGCGCAGGGATAGGTACAGGGAGACTTACAGTGAGAAAGCAAAAGTTGTGGCATGTACCTAAGAATTTTTGTTGTATTATTTTGGTTATGTAAAACAATTAAGATTTGTAAATTATTATGTAAGGTTAATTGAAATCAAGTTATGGTTGTGTAAATTAAATTTTATATGCATACTATTTGAGATGTGATGATGTTTGATGAATGTTGGGTAATTGTTGGAATTAGAAGTGTTGAGTTGATTGAATGGAGTTTGGGTGTAAGGAGGATTGAAATAGGAAGTGCAATTTGACTTTTACAGGTTTTGGGATTTTAAATTTTTAGGCATTATGTCGCCAAAATTTTTAATAATTTAACCAGATATTATAAGGTCATTAGAAGGAATAAAGAAATTATATTATGTATTTAGTTAAAGGAGAGTGTTACACCCTTTATCCATGTTAGCGGTCAATAGATGACAATACGATCAATATTAATGGAAAAATACTGGCATAAATCTCTTATTTTGCAAATATAAGGGGTAAATTTGCCATTTTGGTAAACATCAAGGACAAATTTGTCCATTTTTGCAAACATCAAAGGTAAATATGCACCTTTGGCCTAGTTGAAATAAGTATAGAATTTTGATAGATATGTGAATTATTTGGAATGTATTATTTGATATACAATAGAGGATGGATATACAATGGAAGATGAAAAAACTTATGCTAAAGTTTGTTTTGGAGTTTTAGAATTAGATATGTGATTTTAGAAGTGTAAAAAGAATTTTTCTTTACAAGAGGATAGGTAATACTATTGGAAAATTCTACCAAAATTTGGTAAGAGTTAATAGTAACAATTTGGAGTATTTCTAAATGATATTAACAATTATCATTTTGAGCCTAGCCTACTATCAGCTCATTGCCCAAATCCAAGCAAAGACTTAAAGCCCAATTGACTAATGCCCTATAGGCAATTCTATTAGCCTAATAGGGCCATACCAAGTCACATTCGCTAACACATCACTGCCACTTAGGTATATGCATTCTCTACACTTTAGTATACCTATTCTTAGCACTCGAGTGTTTATAGGTAGACCTATCATGTACAATATAAATAGCCTAAAATACAAAAGAACTAAGTATTAAATTTTTGAGACTTATTTTTCTATATTTTCTCTCTCTAAGCATTACTGATTTAAGTTTTGAAGTACTTATGCTTAAGTTTAAGGATTGTTGATTTGATCGGTCATCCCATTTAGCCTCTTTTATTTTTTATCTTTTAAAAATTATCATTTGGTGCTTTCATTAAGAGACCGTCAAAGATTCACCAAAACAATCTAGGCACTTTATAACTGGAGCGAGTGAGCAATTTGATAACGCTAGAAGGAGACCAAAATCCATCATAAGGAAAAAAGAACTTGAGAGATTCCTTCACAGATCTTCTGCTCATAACAATCTTTTTCCCATATTAAATGAAGACTTCATGGCACAACCAAATTATACTCCAATCATACTGAAGGTTTTGAAGGAAATTCTAGCAGATTTTGGTCGAAATATAATCCAATCCATCTAAAAGAGCAAACAACCTCAGACCTTAATGAGAAAATTAGAGGTTGAAAGTGAAATAAGAGAAGACATAAAAATGGAATAAAGCAATAATGATATGGGAACAAAATGAGGGGAACAGATCAGGTACACAATCAAATGTGCACGAGGATGATCAGAGAGAAAATGGGAAAAATGTTCTCGATAAGTAGAAGTTAAGCCTTTGGCACGCATGATCCAACTTACACCCTAAGGCAATTGCCATCACCATTGGTCTTCATAGGAGATGATTTGATGTACATGAGCACTCCTAAAAGGAGATTTACCAAAAAAGCTAAAGTTAAAGCTCAAGATCCTATAGGAGATAGGAATGAGAAATGATTCTTGTAACAAATCAAGAAGTTTGAGCTTGAGCATCTCAAGAAGTCAATATTTAATGAGAATATTATCTTTCTATTTTGAGTATATTCAAAGAGATAAAAAAGTTGAGATGCATAGGTAAATTCGATCTGAAGTGACACTTTTTAGAGTATTTGATGCAGATCTAGATGTACTATATTGATGATTAGTTATTCTTTTCAGTATATAGATTACTATATTGATGATTAGACATTCATAGGTGATGCTCTGAGTGGTTCCGTGATCTTCTTTTAAAATTAGTCAACTCTTTTAGGTAGATCCAACATTTGTTCACAACAAGATTCATTGTGTGAATTCGAATGACAAACACCGTTAGTGATTTGTGAAATTTAGTGTAGGGACCCGATAAGAGCTTAAGAGACTATATTGACAGATTTCAGAGATGTTGATCGAAAGAGATAGAGGGCAGAAATTATCAACATAGTAGTAGGAGAATCATCATATGAAAAAGATTTTTCCAATAAGAAAAAGGGGAAAGGTGTATATTTCTTAACAAAATCCAAAAAACTGCCACCAATCTCATTTCCCTTAAAGATGCAAGTGATTTAAAATTTCCACATGAGGATGCCCTGGTTATTCAAGCTAAGATCAATAATTTTCTCATTAAAAAAATTCTGGTTGATAATGAAAGCGCAATAAATGTCCTCACCCTTAAAGCCTATAAAAAGATAAATCTTCTAATAGAAGAATTAAAGCTAAATACCACCCTAAAGTTTGGGCTCAGCAATGCCACTATTCTATTGGTGGGATCGATTTATCTCTTTGTAGAGCTAAAAGATGAAGCAATGACTCACACATGCAAAGCTACATTCATGGTGATGGAAATGGCCTTTATGTATAACATAACTTTTAAAAGGTTGATGCTATTTCAGAAGGGGAAAAATGACTAGTATTCATTATATGGTTATGAAGGTATCCATTGAGAATGGAATTGTGATCCTGAAAGGAAATCAGAATGCCTCTAAAGAAGCTTATATCGTAATAGTGAAAGAAGGAAAACATGCATATCTAGTGAAGTTTAGATTAGAGAGACTAGAAGAAGCCAAAAGGTTAATGATGAATTTGGAGGGAGATCTCATCACAAAGGAGCTGGCCAAAGCCAAAGAAGTTAAAATTGGGTTGGATATAGCAAAAGAGGTGGAGGAAGAGGTGATGTAAGTGCTGATAATTAATTAAGCCTTTTTTGCTTGGAAACTAGAAAATATTCCATGTATAGCCCCGAATGTGATAACATATAAGCTAAATATAGACCTAAGACATCATCATGTGAAGCAAAAATTGAGATGACACATGCCCAATCAAAAGAAATTCATTTATGAATAAATGGACGGATCACTGACAGTTAGAACCATCAAGGAAGTTAACTACCTCGAATGGCTTGTAAGCATAGTTATAGTGAAAAAAAAAGAATTGGAAGTTAAGAATGAGCATTGACTTCACTAATCTCAATAATGCTTGCCTAAAAGGCAGTTATCCATTACCCAAGATCGATTAGCTCGTAGATGCCACAACCTTCCATTGCATATACACTTTACTTGATGTTTATGCTGGATATCATTAGATATTTATGTGGTTGTTGGATTAGGAAAACACAAGCTTTATTACAAATGATGACATCTTTTATTACAAGTTAATACCATTCGAATTAAAGAACATAGAGCCAACATACCAATGTTAGATGATATGAACAAATCGAAAAAAATAGAGGTCTATACCAATGATATGATTTTTAAAAGAAAAGGCATAGAAAAGGATGCAATAGATCCGACTAAGGTATTTACTACTCTTAATCAATTTCAAATAAAGTTGAATCCAAAGAGGTACATTTTAGGGTGCCATCCAAAAATTCTTGGGATCCATATATCCTAAAGGAAAATAGAAGCTAATTCAGGGAAAATTAAAGTGATTATTGATATGCAACCCCTATTAGTTATGAAAGACATGTAAAAGTTAAATGGAAGGATAACAACCTTGGGAAGATTTATTTTCTCTTTAGTAAAACCTTGCATAAATTTTTTTAAAAAGTTAAGAAAGAATGATGTTTTCACCTATGGTAAAGATTGCGAAAGAGCATTTAAAGAGTTAAAATAATTCCTTGCCAACCCTCGATTATTGAGCTAATTGGTTCCTTTTGAGAGGCTTTTCCTTTATCTTTTTACCTTTGTAGAAGCAGTAGCAATAGTTCTAATCAGAGAAGAAGGGACCCAATAGTTACTGATTAACTATGTTAGTCAAGTGTTGAAAAGGCCAAAACTAAGGAAACATCCAATGAAATAGCTAATCATCGTACTTATGATGTGTACCGAAAAGTTAAGATAATACTTTGAAGCACACACCATTATTGTTTGGTCCAATCAGCTACTTAAAAATAATTCTTCAAATACTAGATTTGGAAGGTAAGATGGTAAGATAGGCAGGAAAGTTATAGTCTTTTGAGGTGAGCTACAAATCCAAAAATGCAATCAAGGTATAGGCCTTAGCAAATTTTATAGCTAAATTCACCAGAGAAATGAAAGTTGGATAGCTCAAGAAGACTTCTTGGGAGATGATTGTTGATGAAGCTTCCAATAAATAGAGAAAAGGCATTAGAATAGTTATAAGTAGACCTTTGGGCATAATAATTAGATATGGTATAAGGCCAAGTTTCAAGGTGTCAAACAATGTTGTAAAGTATGAGGTACTTTTATAAGGTCTAAGACTAGTAAAGTTTATTCGACCAGAAAGCCTTAGGATTAAGAGCAATTCATAGGTGGTGATGAGTCAAGTACTTAGGAGTTTTGAAGTTAAAGAGAATAGTATGAAGAAGTACTTGGCCAAAGTCAAAGCAACATTAAAAGGACTGAAAGATGTTGGAATGGTGTGGAGCTTGGAAAAAGGTACTAAGAGACAAAACTAGAGGTACTAATCGGATTGAAAAAATAGTAGCCTTAGACAAGCAAAAAATCGAGGAGAATGTAATAACCAAAGAGCAATTCTCCTCCTCCTTTAATGAACTTGAAGTAATAGAGATTGATTAACAAAAAGATATATGGATAAGCCTAATCATCTAATACCTTTGATCAGGTGAATTGCTTGAAGATGAAGTGCAAGAGAGGAAAGTAAAAAGGAAATCAATCAGTTATTTGATAATTGGTGATGAATTGTACAAGAAAGGCATATAGCCATTTGTGGCTTAAGTGTTTGTCAAGGGAAGATAGAGACTACCTTATCTAGGAAATCCACAAAGGCATTTATGGAACACATAAGGCTAGCAGAGCTATTATAAGAAAAGTGCTGTAGAGCAGCTATTTTTGGCCTAACATTTTCAAAGATGCTCAGGAAAGGGTCAAGAAATGACAATAATTCTAAATCTATGGAATAATAATTATGCATCCAATAGTTGAGCAGCAATTGATTGACGTGTCTTGGCCATTTGATTGATAGGGATTGGATATTCTAGGTCTTTTTCCATAAAGAAAGTGCTAGATGAAATTTCTAGTTGTAACCATCGACTACTTTTCAAAATGGATTGAAGCTAAACCATTGAAAACAATCACTGCTGAGAGGATAAAGAATTTTTCTTAGAAAGAAATCATTTATAGGTATGTCCTACCAAAAGTCTTTATTACGAACAATGACAAGCAATTTGATAACTTAACATTTGGATCCTTTTGTTCTGACCTAAAAATCAATTTGAGATTCACATCAATGACTCACTTTCAGAGCAATGGCATAATAAAAGTCTCTAAATAGACAATCTTGGAAGGGTTGAAAAAAAATGGGTAAAGCAAAAAATAATTGGACTGAATAATTAATTACAAAGTGTTTTATGGTCTTGCAAAACTTTGCCTAAGGCTGGAACTTTGTAAACTCCTTTTTTCATTAGTATATGGATTAGAAGTAGTAATTTTGGTAGAGATTGGTATTCCCTCCTATCACTTAACATTATTTTTTGATTAGAATAAAGACAAGACCTTGACTTGATTCAAGAAAGAATGGAAGATGTTTATGTGAAGACAACAACTTACAGGTAAAGGATCACAAAGTACCATAATAATACGGTATAATTAATAACTTTTAATATTGAGGACCTAATCCTAAGGATGGTTGAAATTGGCTCAATTAATGCTAAAGTTGGAAAGCTTATGCCCAATTGGAAGGGACCTTATGAAATCTCCAAGGTCCTTAGTAAAAGCACCTATAAGCTAAGAGTTATAGATTGACTAGACAATCCCAGATCATGGAATGCTGAGATAATACAAAAATATTCAATGTAATTCCAATCAAAATGATCAATGGATTTAATTTTGATAGAAATTATCGATGAATGTTGTACTTTGATCAAAATGATGAATGAAAATGCAAATTTAAAATGCTCATTTTATTTGTTATTCCCAAGTTAAATTTGCAAAATGATCGCAATCAGATTATTTTCTTTTAACCTTGTTGTATGAAGTTAACAAATTTTCTAAGTCTTGAAGACATGCAAATAAATGTTTTTAAGTTCAAGTCCATTGATGATGAAAATGATGATTCATTCAGATTATCTTTCCAACACGATAATAAATGAAGAAATGGTAAAAAAAGAGAGACGATTAAAAAGGAAAGTATCCATTTCAATGATAAAAATTGCAAGTACAAGTTAAAAGAAAATACAAAGGAAAATTCAAATTCGAATCTTTCCTATCTACATGTTCCCTTTGATCAATTTGATCAACAATTTTGGTTGGGGATTCGTCATCTTCGCTCTTAGAGGACCCTTAGGAAAAGTGGTGGGATCCTTCAAAAAATTAAAGTTCTCCATAGTGTAACATCTTTCACACTCTATCAAAATGCAAGTTATGAGATCCCTTTTGGCATAACCCAATTAATTTATCGAATGGTCTTTCTAGTTAGCCAACTACTTTTGATGAGACTTGTGTAAAAAGTCAAACTTCCTTTGAAGTTCCTCATTGACAGATTCCACAGAACCCATTTTTTAAAGGTCCCCCACCTGAGTAGAAAGCTAGGAATTCTAAATTAAGAGCTCTTGAATCCGTTTAAAAGATTCCAAATAGATTAGTTAGGAACACTCATCTCACTTATCTTAGTAAGGACATATATTGTCGCTAATTTAGTGAGAACATTTTCTCTTGCTAATATTCACTAACTGTATGTAGTAATATTTGATAATTTAGTGACTACAATCTTTCTCGCTAATTTAGCGACGACAGCGTTCTCTTTAATTTAGCAAGGACAATTTCCCTCACTAATGTTCTCATGTGTATACCATCAATAGATGTTGAAACTCATATTTATCAATACATTTTTCCTATTGAAAAATTTGTATCTCTCAAACTAAAGAGAGACCCATATGTAGGGGTGTACACAGATCTAGATCTTCTTGTACCGAATTGAAATACTAAAAAAGAAATATCCAAAACCAAACTATATCGTTGACTTTTTTTACTAGAATCGAACCAAATTATGCCATTAACTTTATTTGGAACAGATTTGAATATTTTATCTAGAATCAGACTGAGAACCGTATTGAACTATTCAGATTTGTTTTGAGATCGAATTATACCGAAAGAACTGATATTTATTAATTATTATATATAATACTAATAATTTTTATATAAATATATTTTATATGTACTTTATAAATTTAACTTCATAATTATTTGTATTATATATTTTAATGCACAAAATTAAGATATAATTTCTTAATAAATTAAACTAAATATTTTAATTATTAATAAGATAAATTTAATTATTATAATAATTATTGTATCTATATGAATATGAATGTGGTAATAAAATAATTTGTATTTAATTTAATTTATCTTTAGTTTCATTGAACTACTACTTAATTTTTATATTTGTACAAATATTTATATAAATATGTAAGTTAAGCAATTTATCATATAAGTACTTGATAAATTAATTTTATTTATTTCTAATGTCACTCAACTAGTAGTCATTTATTTTTGGTACAATAACTATATGAGTATGTAAATTAAAAATGTAATTGTATACAATTATTATTTATAATAAAATTTTACCAATTAATGTAAATATATGAGTATATAATTATCTTTCCAATAATTTCATTTATTTTTAGCATCACTTAACCATTACTTATCTATTTTTTGCACAATAGCTATATGAGTAATCGAGAATGTAAATTAATAATATAAGTATATAGTATTAGAGTATTCTTTCAAAAAATCTTGTGTGATAATAAACATTAAGTATGTGAAGAGTTTGATTATAAATTACCCTACCAGGTGGAATTCAACATACTTAATATTAGATATTGCTTTGGGGTATCAAAAAGTTTTTGATAAGTTGGAAGATATAGATAGCAAATACTTCGTTGGGTTTGAGCCTCTTTATTTGATTGAGGCTAATTGGAAACAACTCTCAACTCTCACAAAATTTTAGAAAAAGGTTTTATGATATGACTTGCAAATTGTTCGGATCATTGTATTCAACTTCAAACTTGTATTTTTAAGAAATTGTGCGTATTTTGAATTTGTTGTAATCTTCTCAAGCTAGTGGTGATGATTTTTTAATCGAAATGAAAAAATAAATTCAGTTGAAATTTGACAAGTATTGGGATTCGATTAACAAGATGAATGTCATTCTTTTTAATGACGTGGTTTTATATCCTAGATTTAAAATAAAATTTCGAGTTTCAAAGTACACAACTTTTTATGGTAAGCATGAGTCGGAAAAATTAGTTTCTAAAGTAATAACTGCTTTGAATGAATTGATAGAAGAACATAAAAAAAGAAAAAAGTTAATGTTGATAAAAATTAGAGCTACCACTAAATTCTGATGAAATTGATTATGATGTTGATTTGTGTTTTTTGAAAAATGAGGATAAGGAGCAAGTTATTTCTCAAAGAGATTTGGATCTTTATTTGACTGATAAATTAGTAAAAATTCTCCTGATTTTGACATTTTGAGTTTGTGAAAGATGAATGAGCCAAATTATCCAATTTTTGCTAATACTGCTAAAAATGTTTTCACTGTTTAGTGCTCAACTGTGATTTCTGAATTAACTTTTAGCAATGGAGGGAGGAGTTTAGATAAATTTAAAAGTTCTTTAACTCCGACTACAACAAAGGTTCTCATTTGCTGCCAAAACTAATTTAGATCAGCTACAGTTTTGGCTTCAAAGGCATCAACTAAAGAATTTAAAAAGTTTGAATCAGGTAATTACTATATTTGCATAGATTTCTAAATTGTATTTTTAATATTTAGATTTTTTTTGTGTTCTAATTATTTAAATTATGTGTTATTTTTTTACATATTGCTGAAAATCCTGATATTAGTGTCAACATAATACAGAGAAAGACTGTTGAATGTTAATTTTTAAATTTTGTACTTTGACTTGAATTTTTATTGTACTTATTGAGATATTTTAATTATATTTGAATTTATTTTATAAATTTTTAAAAATATTGAATTATCCGAAATAACAGATTGTATTGCATTGTATTATTTAGTACCGAACCAAATTGTATTGAATTGTTCCGAATTTTTAAGACAATAACGATAATTAATTTTTAAAATATTCAAAATTTTAAAATAATACGAAAATTTGCAGATCTTTGAATTGTACTGTACCATATACATGTTAGTGGTTGTGCCCTAGGCCAAACATTAGGGCCTTTATGTAATGTTAAATTTCATTTTATAAAATTGGGTTTTCTTTATGTTATTGTATTGTAGGCATGTTACATTATAATAATATTTGTAAATAACAATTTAATGTTATTTTGACTATCCCTAGTTATTTATTGTTAAATGATTGATGATAAATAAAGACTAGTATAAGTTTAATTGATGATCATGGGATAATTATATATGATGAGATGAATTAATCTTATAAGTACTTGTTAGGGAACAAAGTACTGGATAGACCCGCAATGAGACACTACATGGGTCAATGTCATTAGTGATCTCACAATAGTTATGTTATTAATCCTTAGACCTGAGATTATCATAGTATCCTACATGACGAACATTATGTTTTGACACAATCAAACATTATCTTTAATCGGATAATTATAAAGATTATGATTGGACATAATGAGAATCATGTAGAGGATAGTGAATAATCAAGAAGGAATTTGTCCCTCTCTTATGAGAGAGATATCTGTCGGGCCCCTCGATAAGTAGGACTGAGAAATGCATGGCCGTGCTCAAATGAATTGATGGAGTGATCAATATCATTTGATATTATCAGTCTACTTAGTGATCGGGAAATTATATGTTTGGACTATATAAGTTTGACATGGACCATGACTTATGTTCAAACAAGATATCGTGTGACAAAGGAATTATAACATGTTCTATTAGGTTAAAATCGAATTATCGATATTCATATTATTTGGGTAGTCATAATGTCTTGCTAGAGGCCACTTATGACTTGTGGGCCCGTGATGGGATTGAGACCCACTGCCAATATAATATGAACCTATTGGGTCGCACACATAGAATGTAATGAATAGACTAAGGGTTAATTCGGGCATTTCGAATTTTATTTTGTGAAAAATTAAAATTCGAAATAAACAAAAAAAAATGATGATAATGATAATATTTAAGATAAATATTATCATTACATTATTATTATTATTTTTTAAGATAAGAAATAAGGTATTTCTTATTTTAAAATGGAATGATGATAATAATAATATTTAAGATAAATATTATTATTATTATTATAATTATCGTTTTAGGTAAGAAATAAGATTTTTCTTATTTTAAAACGAGCCATACATTTTCTCTCTCTTAATTAGGGTTAGGTTAGTTGTATATATATATATGGTATGTATATATAAAACCCGAATTAAGCAAAAAAGGACTGAGCCGCCACTTAAGAGAAAAGCAAAAAAGAAAATCGTTTTCTTGTGTGATTCTAGAGAGAGAATAACAAAAACCCTAGCCGCCAGGAAGGGAGCTAGCACCCCGGGCGATTCTGTTCGTTGCTTTCGCGTGTGGATACTGGTAGAGGGTGTCATTTCGCGTGAGATCGCACCTACAATTCGGTTTATCTGCGCTACAAGAGGTTGGTAATCGTTACACTTCTCCTTTTATTGAATCAATTGGATCGCTTGGATCCGTGGTGGGTTTCCATTGTTCCGCTGCGATATTTTACTTACTATTTCGAAACCCAACAATACACCCTTACCTACATGTGTAGGCATGAAGTACACTAAACTAGCTCGACATATTTATACCCAATATAATACTGAATTGTCCTTACTGTACATATTGTTATAATTATTTATATATTATTGTCATCATTATCATCATCATCATCATCAATTATACATTACATGTGAAACCAAAGATCGATGAGACATGCCTCAAAGTAAATACATGTGGATAAGCTACGGTCAAAGGATTGGATAATCTCGACTCATCAGCTCTGAATTGGCATCCACTAGCTAAGCTTTACAAAGTTCTTGAACCAAAATTTTCATCTTTTTCAATAGGCAAATGATGATAATTGACCTTATCTATAAAATTTATGTATAAGCTAGGTAATGCATGTTATGAAACAGAACAAACATTGGCTTTTGCATGCACTACAAGAAAGAAATAAAGCCTCAAAGAAACAGGTAAGCAACTTTTTAAGTGGACTAATTCATCTATAATTTACGTCTTTGAACTAAACAAATACATTGTCACATCGTCTACATTCTAAACATAATTATAATTAGTGCAAAACTATATCATAATCACATAATTTGTTGGCTTAAATCACAGCTACAGCGATAGCCAAACCTAGTCACAAAATTTTCCACCAAATTAATATTAACAAGTAAAAATAATAATGCATAAAAATTTCACATTTAAATTTTCCACCAAATGAATATTAACAAGTTGCTATGGGCCATTAGGGAGGGTTTACATATATATTATTATTATTATATATTTAGGCATCTATAGACTCTTGTCATATTATTGGAATATAGTGGGATTAATAATAATAATAATAATAATAATAAACCTTAAATTTTCTTTCTCCAATTGGATTAAATGTGGTTGTGGTTGTGGTTGTGGGTTTGCCGTCTTTGCTCTAATTAGATCAAGTTAATATAATGGAGGTGACTCATTAAAGCAGAGTAGAAGGTCTAATAAAACAGAAGTAGACAATAAGCACAATCTATCAATTGTGGATGTTTTCCATTATAGTAATCAGTCTTATATTCCCAAATAACATCTTATCATAGCTCACTCCGATTTGATAACGCTTTATATTTCATGATACATAAAGTAAGAAATAATGCTAACCAATACGAAATTCAATCTATTTTAAACAGAAAAAGCAGTCAAGTGTTCTTTATTAACAACAGTTCAGTTTCTACATATTCAGCGTCATGATTTTAAATATTCGAATATTTTTTTTCTCTTTTATAGGTGTTTAAAAATAAAATTGATTCCTAATTTATGTTAGGTTTTTTTTATATTTCAAATTTAAAACGATGATGACATTTTTTTAATATTTATATATTTTTTTAAAAAAATTCTTACTGATTTAAATGTCAAAATGCTTTTTTTTTACAGGTTTTTAAAAATAAATTTAATGCGTAATTTATCTTTTTGTCTTCATATTTCTTCACAGTATTGTATATAATGTGTATATATAGAGGTTGTGCATATAATAAAGTTGATACAAATTCTATTTACTTTACAATTATATTGTATGAATGAAGGTCATGGCTACTTCAATATCAAAACCAAGTGTATTACTTCTCTTCTTATTCATAGGATTGATGGTTGTAACAAATTGTGATGCTCATCCTTCGATGAGAAAAATAATCAATGGCGGGCAGTTTTTAGGCGAACTTGGATATGATATACGAAGACTTGAATATCATCGGAGGAAATGGATGGAAAGCAAAGAACCGGAGAGGCTGCCACCCGGAGGACCAGATCCGCAACATCATCGCCCATAATCAACCATTAATCCTGGCAGCTAAGTGTACTTTTTTTGTTTTGTTTTAGCTTGCCTATACTTGGTCTAGCCAAATCAAATTAATAATACATTACCACGTAAGCAAAAAATTTTCTTCATGATAGGAGCATAGATAAGTTCTTTACCCACCTTAAAAAGCTAATTAATGATATCCTATTAAATTAAATTTACCGAGAATAGTGGAATTTAAATAATGATTAAATGAAAAAGTAAATAAATTTTTAATTGTTTGGACTTTCATGGAAGTAATATCGCCAAATTAAAACTTATTGATGGAATAAACGTATAAGCTGTTTGTTGGTTTTATATATATGCTGCCATAAATAACACCGCAATTTTAAAGAAATCATCAATTTAAAAAATAATTATATATATTATGGTAAGTTACAAAAATCAATCTGGCTACTTTAATGTGCCTTCTTGCTTAATCCACTCACTGCCCATCCAATTCAGCAACTTAATTAAGTGATTGCTTAGTCAATATTTTACATTCTAGTATCATTTTAAATTCCAAAATTGCTGTCTCCTTTGCATGATCATCCCACTTCTGAAATATATTCTTTCAAAAGCATTAATGATTTAATTAATGTAACATATTTGATAAGCACCTAATGCAGTTTGTTCTTTAAAAGGATATTATTATTTTTTTTGATGATAAATAAGGTCTCAGGCTCAAGAAATCTCTTAAGGCTGAAGCTCTTCATAAACTTTTCCAAGTGAAATCTTACCCTAGAATTTTTTGTGCTTGCCAATTAATATTTTAGTAATAAAATTATTTTTATAAAGCATCCAAGGATAACTCAAATCATACTATTGCCACTATTAAAAAGCGTCCGTGTATAAAACAAAATTGAGATCTTTTCCAAAAAGAAAGAAGAATATAAATGATTAGTTCATATTAGACCCAATATTTTTTTTATCAGTCTAAGTATGTAAATTAAGTACGTTTTAGCTACAATCAGTAGGGAGAGGATATTGGCAATATCTATCATTTTTCATACAGAGAAAGAACCTCTCATAGGCAGATGCCATTTTAGTAGCTGTAAACATAGAAAGAGCATACTCTTTACAAGCCGTACCTTTCTTCTGCAAAATTTTCGGACCGTCTCTTATAACCAACTCCAAAGCTTCAACCAATGATTTAACGTTAGGTGAAAATGTGTAGCCCAAATCTTGATTAACAACAACGGTCCCAACAATGCTTGGATAATTTGGACTCAAAACTGGCTTACCACAATGCATTGCTTCAATTAATGTAAGATCAAGCCCTTGAGGCCTCAATGTTGGATTAACAAACACATCAATTGCGTTATAAAATTCTGATAGCTCAGATGATTCTAATGCACCCAATACCTTCACATTAGACCCTAGTTCTGCATACCTTCTCCCCCAAGGCCCTGATCCCGCCACGAGCAGGCATACGTTCAGGTGGCGTTTAACTATCAATGAAAAGGCCTCGTAGAGTAAGGGATGCCCCTTGTCGCGAACAAGCCTCCCTGCGACTCCCATCACAAGGCTAAAACTTTCTGAAACACCGAATTTTCTTCGAAACCTCGCTCCGGCTTCAGAGTTGTGCACAAATTTGTTGTTGTCTACCCCATTTAGTATAACATGAACAGTGGTTCGAGGCAGCTGATAGATGTTTACTAGTACCTCGCCTGCGCTATTGCTTATGCATATATGTTGTTTGTAGCTTGAGAAGAATCTGATTTCGTCAATAAGTCTTGGCATGGATTCTTGAAGCTCTGTCATAGGGCCAGGGAGTTTCCCATTTGGATTTGAAAACAGTTCTTCAAATAACTTGGAGTGCATAATTTCATACCAAATTCCATGCCAAGTTACAGCCAAATTAGGCACCATTTTCGCCCGCCAATGAGGCAATGAAACACTCTCAGTATGCACATAATCAAATTCTCTAATAGAATTGATCTTGTTGAAAATCTCAAATGCTAGAGAGCAGTTAACAGAACCATGATCATTAGCAGCAAAATGTACGTGAAGCTTCCCTTCATGGATATCGAAATGAGGCTTTCGATCCGATGGAACAGTAAAAACATGGATTTCATGGCCTCTGGAAGCAAGTTCATGGTATAGAATTGAAGCATGGCGTTCCATCCCACCAGGAGCTGCATCAATTGGCCATGTTTTAGAGAAAACTGCAAGCTTTAGCTTCTCATTTGTCGGTCCAAAACACAGCTTATTCCATGGAAAATTAACCTCTCTAAGATCACCGCTGAACGCTGAGACTTGTTTCGATGAAGATAATGATTCTTGCACATACCAAGTAGAACAATAAATCAGCCAAAAAGTTGAAGTCAAAAGAAGGGTGAGAATGAAAATGGTTGAGGATGAAATTCTGTTGTGATGATTTTGGTGTTTCACTAATCCCATTGATAGTTACACAAGTATTTTCCTTTAATTTCTTTTTGTGTGTCGATTGTTTCTAATTGCCATGAATCTAGAAATTCAAAGATTGGATTTTTTTTCATTATTTATATAAAGGTAATTAATGCTTTTCACCATGGATGCCGGATCTCGTCGAGCTTATGCAAATTTATGTGGATGCACATGGCCTCCTTCAAATTTTGTCAACTCTGTTCCCACTTACAGGTAATGGGATATTGAAGGAGTTCACTTCTTTTCAAGGCTTTAAAAATGTAAAATAGAAAAATACACTGTAAATTTATGTTAAAAATTGTTTCAAGATTACTCGTTTATTAAGAAAATCACACCCTCGCTATATATATATATTCCAATTTCAAATATCGAAAAAAGGAACGGAACAAAAAACCTCACACCTTTAATTGAGCGCTCAAAAGAAGGGAATTTTGAATTTTTTTATTATCCTAGATCACTTTTTTTTTTCTCCTTTAATTAAGGTATATGCAAAGTTAGCGTGGATTTATTTATTTATTTTGGTCAAAAGTATGAATTTACCTCTAATATTTGTTAAAATTGACAAATTTGCTCGTAATAGAGTTTGAGGTACAAATAATAAATTACATTATTTATTTCAAAATAGCTGATTTCATACATTAATGAGATATCTATTGTATTTTTCAGTACTTATATTATGTATTTTTTTATCATTTTTTTTTGGATTCAAAATTTAATGGTGTTATTTATGAAGTATATGAAAGGTGTGTTCGTCAACGCTATAAAGAATTTGTTTCTAAATTATACAAAAGTGGTGAACGACCTCCTTTTATTTTTGGAGAAATATGGGATTATTGGCAGCAATATTGGTCATCACCTGAAGCAATTATCATTTCAGAGAGGAATTCTTCAAACAGACGGGGAGACTCAAATGGAAATAGTTTAGCAGTGCACACTGAAGGAACTTTGAACCATCACAAGCATGCAGATAAACTGACAAGTATCTAAATTTTAAGCTTATATTTTTTATTTATGTATTAACTAAATTCAAGTACACTTCAATTTAATCTAATTAATGTATGAATTTAGAATAAAAATCTATGATTATTATGGATAATGATGGTTTAATATATATTTGTTTTCATGGATGACTGTGTTGTTGAGATAAATATTTTATTTCACATGAGATAAATATCATAAAAATAAAGAAAATTATGCTGAATTTTTTTTTTTGTAAAATTGAGTTTAATTGGTTATACAGGAAAAGTCTATAGTTAAAAAGCCTACATACCCTCAAGTATTTACACCCATACAAAAAAAATATGATGATTAGACATTTGTTAAAACCTGTTGTGGATAACTCAATGTACGTAAAATGAATATATCAATATTAATTATTTTATGAAAATATAGCTAATTTATTGTAACTATTGTAATGGCAGGAGCAAATACAAGAGACCCTCATTCAACAGCGGCAGAACTCTGAAAATATTGATGAGAGTCATATATTCCTTGAAGCAGTAAGTGGTAAGAATAATTGTGGAAGAATTTTTAGCTTAGGTTCTATTGCAAACACATCTTATTCGCATTCCTCCGCATCATCTACAATTGCTTGTAGTAGGTGGTTTGAACCTTCTAAGAGAGTCATAATTCATTTAGAGAGCACAATCAACATGTTGTTGGATATTGTAACCAATCTAAAGAATCAGATGGAAGAGATGAGAACCAAGGGCAATACCTCTCAATAGTCAGATCGTCCTCCACCACCTCCATAGTTTAGATTTCTAATATTTAGGTACCGATATTGATTTTATGTTGTATTAGTTATGGTTTTTATGAATTATTACTTTACAGTAGTAGAATATGTTTTAAGGATTTTTATTGTCGTACATTACAATTTTAATATTATACTATTAATAAGAATATTTTCATAAATTGCATTATGAATTTGGATAATAATTATTTTTAAACAATAAATTTTGATTGAAACTAAAATATTATGCTACCAAAATTGTTGCAAAATTTTGCAAAGCAAAAAGAATTCTATTGCTAAATTTAGCTATGAAAATTATTCTTTCGTTGCTAAATTTAGCAATGAAAAATGGTTTTTCGCTGTTAATTTTGCAACAAAAAATTAATTCTGTTGCTAAATTTGGCAACGAAGAATGGTTTTTTGTTGCTAACTTTGAAACAGAAATTTCATTCCGTTGCTAATTTTGATCAAGTCACCGAATTTTACAGCGGTTGAATTTAGCAACGGAATTCAATTTCTGTTGCTAAATTTAGCAACGGAATACACTTTCTGTTGCTAAAAAATAGCAACTGTAACACCCTTATACACTACATGTACTATACATACAATGAATAGATTACACATCGCTGTTACTGTTGCACAATACAGTACACTGGGCAAAATTTGTTTTTTCTTCTTCTTTGGTTACATCCATAACAATTAATATATATACTTGTATTTAAGAATTTCATATACATACCATAACTAATAATGTCTCAAACCTTACTTCAATACTCTTCTCGACCATACATAAAATTCTTAGTCTCTCTAGGTCCTTGCGATCTTACATAACCTACGTGCTAAGCGTAACATACTCAATGGTGAATACACGTCTAATATTTTTCAAACAGCCAAACACACACAAACACATGCAAGCATACGTTGTCATTGTCATTATTGTACATATTTATGCATAAATATTATCTTTTCATGCCCGTATTACTTGTCTATTACTTTTGATTTTTTGCTAATTTCATGAATTTCTATTAACCTGTTTAGTAGCTCATATTTATATTTTATCTTGTTTATTTTATTTTATTCCATGATATTGGCTTATATATCTTATACTTACTTATAAAATTTAAGTCTATGTTTTACATTAAACTTATTTATTCTGTCATTAATTTACTTAAAATTATTCTTTATGTACTTATCTTGTATCATTATACTTAACTTTTATTTTAGTTTCAGCATTCCAATTAATCAATCTCTTTATCTTTATTTATTTCTTTACATCATTGCAATGTATTTACTTATTTTGCTTTAAGTTTTCACTATTTACTTACATCATTCAATAACTTCATTTTCTTAAGTTCTTATTTTAACTTGGCAGTGTCAATTACTGTTAAATTTTCTTGTCTTGTTTCCATATTTTCAAGTGTATATTTTAGTGTACTTTATTTAAAGTTTTACTTTTATTTATGGTCTTACTTACACTGTTAATGTTAATCGTACCTTTACTTTTTAATAATTTTCGTATTTACTTGAGTTATTTTGGTAACTATTTTATCTTTAATACTTATCTATCATGGTTTTACATAAATTAGCATTTTAGTTATTTCATTTGTTCATCGTGATATTCTTACAAAATAATCCTTTAACTTTTGAATATTTTGATTAGGCACTATTAAACTTGTAATTATTTCTATATTTCTATTTCTCGTTTTCACTGTTCTAAATTTAACATGTGTAGCATGGTGATGCTACTATATTGCTTTTATGTTGCTTGTTTACTTGTACTCACAATCCAGATTTTTTCATTACTTTATAATTTTTTTTTATTTATCTTAACATGTTTTCTTATATTGTCATGTCTAGTTACATCATTACCTCTTTTTATACTTCATGATTTATATTCACATTGCATACGGACATTTTAATTCATGTTACCATTTACTTGTTCATTATTATCATTGTCTCTTTATAATTATATTTATTAATCACACCTTTATACTCATTTATATTTTAATTACATCAATGACATTAGTGTTGTTGAATTGCAACTTGGTTTATTAAATTCTTGCTTGTGTTGACTTATTTATTCTATACATAGTATCTTATTTCCTTAAGTTGTCCCTAGTATTAGTCCGGTCGAAATTTCTGAACCGGATACACGGAACACGAACTCGAAGGTCCAACAGTGGGTGACCCCGAAGGATCACAGAGCATGAATATTGTAATATGTGAATCTGTGACATGGGGTAGACCATGATTAGCCTACCAAACCGAGTCGCCATAATTCGGATCGCGGTAAATGTATCTCTATGGCTAGCCAACTATATCCTATACTAGACCTCATTACCAAACAACCAAGGGTAAAAATACATTTATTTGTCACATTTCATATCATACATGTCCATGTACCTTTATTTTTCCTTACATACTTTTACTTATATCTTATTCATTCATTTGTAATTCAATCTTTGTCTGTGCATGCACTACATATATATACATACACACACATTTCATATTTCTTACTATTATTACAATAATCATACATGTATATTCTTTATAAACTATAAATTTCCATTCATACACATATATTATTACATTTGCTTATTCTCATTAATATTCTTACTTTTCTTATTCTCATTCTTATTCTTATTTTTCTTATTTCACTTTCACTTCTTAATATCAAATATTACTTAATTTATTATTCAGTCCCTTAAATTCCAATTAATTATGATTTTATCCTTTCCCTTGATGTATTCACAAATTTTACATTTACTTATCACATCCTGACCTTTTTGTTATTGAGTCATTTGAATACTTATTTTTTTAATTAATTACCACATAATTATTTTCCTACTGTCAAATTACATTTTAGCCCTTGAACCTTTTATTACTTTATACTTGGCTTAATTAAATTCTGAATTTATTCCTTTTTCTTTAATTTCTTTTATACTAATCTTTTCTTACTAAATCTTATAAAAATTTCTACTTGAAGGTAAAATTACAATAAACCCTTGGACTTTTTATCTGTCACTTTATATTTCATTTGTCTTTTCTTTTGACTTGTTTGACTTTCCTTACCTTTACTTTTCGTAATACATAGATTTTTCTATTAATTTCACTTACTCCTTTATTTACGTGAAAAATTACAATTTGGTTCCTATTATCTCTTTTTACCTTATTTTGTCTTAATTAATTTCCATTTTACTAATTTAACTTCTTTTTACTTCTAATTCTCTTTAAATGGTAACTTTGCATTTTAGTCCCAATATCTATTCCTTGAAATGGCAATTTACATATTGATCCTTAAACTTTTCATTATTTATGATTTTGCCCTTTATACTTGTTATAATTATAAAAATGCCATTACATAATTATTCTTTACATGTAAGTCATGGTATACTATGAAAAATTTCTATTTAGTCCTTTAACTTTATTTTAAGCCTAATTTCACTCTTAATTGTGTATATTCCATCTAAATTCACCTTGGCATAATACATTTCAAATTCAAAATATATCCAAATAAATTATAAAAATTCCCAATAATTTATTTTAAACTCATATTTAATTTCTAAATTAATTTTCATGCTTAATTATTCATTAAACAATTAAAATTCTCATATTACACTTTACCATTAAATTCAGCCAACCAAGGGTTTCATCACCAATTTGTTTATTTTTCATTTTAACACTTTTCTCCATCATTTTACATGTTGAATACTACTTCTCTATAATTATTTCACATTATAAAAACACATATCAAAGCTTTCTCATACAAACATACACATAAATATGCTTAAATTGAATGGAAAATAAAAGAGTGTGTATCCACTAACCTTAAATCCATGTCCTTCACGCTTTGCTTCTCATTTCCTTCATCTTCTCCATTGAAAGCTCACCGTTCTTCAATTTTTTCCTATGATGGCCAAATTTTCCAATGCCAAATATCCATCAATTCTTGCTTTCTTCATTCAATTAAACCTCATAATCCTAACCTATATGCCCTAATTTATCTATTAGAACCTTTAAATTAAATTAAAAACTCCATTTTCACGTTCTTACCTAATTTTTAACATATCAACTTCCTCCCTTGATTTCTACCACCTCTAACCCTTCAATTGAAGAGTGGAGACTTCCATAAGCTAGTAGAGGAGCTGGATTTTACTTGAGATGATGTGATTTAGTGAGAAATTAGCAAAGAAAAGAAGAAAATACTATAAAATGGCGAAAAACCATTCGGCCAAGGAGAAAGGGAAGAAATAGTGAGAGCTGGAGTTTTCTCTAAAAAGCTGGAGAATTATGGGGTATTTAAAGGGTTAATTGGGCTGGGCCTAGTCCAACCAAGATGGTTGGGCCTAGTTCAAGCCCAGTTCCCCTTTTAAGCCCAATATGCAATCCACAATTTATTTCTCTCACTTTCAAAGCTCAATTCACTCAAAATCAGTTCCATAATTCTTAAAATATATAATATAGCCTCCATAAATTTTTTTGACTCAATCAAAGTCCATTTTCGATCCGGTTCACTCATATCGATCCGATTAACAAATTTTCAGTATTACCGAAAAATTAAATTTTCCACCAAATGATTTTATACTTCATTTATAGCTCAATTGTAAATTTTTGCAATTTTTGAAAATCATTTGCTATTTTTTAAAGATCCGATCAAATCTACGGTTGATCAGTTATTATTTAAACCGAAATTATTATTTTTCTCTTAATTCTTGAGTTCAAATCTTTCCAAAAAATACTTTCAAAATTCTCAATATGTGTTTCTTAGGCTTCATGAATATTTTTGGATAAATCAGAGACTATTTTCTGATCTAATCCACTTTTACCAATCCGGTAGCTTGATTTTTCGCATCATTGAAAAATTACTTTTTCTTTATCATATAATTCTACATCTTATTTAATTTAGATTTGACAATTATAGTGATTTTTAAAGATCATTTTTTATTTTTAAGATTCCAGTCAAACTCTAGTCAATCGGGGCACCATTTGAATTGGAATCATAACTTTTTTTTAACTTTTAATTATTCATTTGACCTTATTTTCAGTTTAAATTACATTCTTGGACTCCTGCTAACCTCTCCTTTTCAATGATCTAATAAAATATTTTTCGACTCCGGATGATACTATTCATCCCGGTGTCACTGTTCACTGTCGGAAATTACTATTTTCGACTAGCTTTGTATTTGGACCATTACAACAACTGTTATATTAGCAACCACTGATTCCGTTGCTAATTTTCGTTGCTAATTTCCATTGTTATTTTTTATTAGCAATGGAAAATGTCAAATTTTCATTGCTAAATGAGTATTTTCTTGTAGTTGATTGATTTCGTCGGAAATCAGTTAAAATGACTTTTGCACAAAGTAGTGCAAAATTCAATGACAATTTCGTTACGAAAAATAATTCAGTTACTTTTTTATTATTAGGTGTAAGTTCAGTGACAATTAATGATATTAACCCCATTTTGATACCAATTTTCTTTACATTGGAGGTATTTTTTTTTAAACTATTGAAGAATTTTAGTATTATGAAGAAAATATGAGACTTTTTTTTGTTCTTTTTTGCTTTTGTTTTGCTATATAAATTAATAATATGTTAGAGGTTTTTCACAGTAAAGTTTATATATTAATATTATAGCATACAATTGAGAATTTCAATTTATGTAAAGTTACATGTAGTTTGTAATAATAATAAAATGGTGAAATTATATTTTGCTATATAAGTTAATATTATATTGAGTTTCTTTTATATATTTTTTTTTGCGCTGGCTATTTTCATTATTTTAATATTCATAATTTAGTTTTTTTATAAAAAATATTTTTTTATAATATTATAATATGATTATTGATTATTTATATTAATAAATTTTATACCAGTGCATTATTTTTTAAAACAATTACTGTATTTCATAGACGAATTTGTACTTGTATGCTTACACCTATCCGTATTTATACGTGTGTGTCACTTAAAAGACGAGTATTAAATGAAAGCCACAAGATAAAAAAGAAATAGAAAGAAATTCAATGGTTTGAATTAGTCGTTGTAAAAGTACTAATAATTTAATTAGCGTGTGCACAGATTAATTTATAACCGGCCTAATTGATAGAGCACTCAAAATAATAAAAGATGTAGAAGAGATGACAATGATTTAACGAGGTTTCATGGGCTTTCCAGTAAATAATTAATTAGATAATCAACAAGATTAAGAAATTAATTAATCTTAATTGATGTTGGTTGCATCAGTCTAATCAGTCATTAAGTTGTGTTTAATTTACTAAACCAATTATGGGATGTTCATTTGAAGCATTGAGGTTTAGCAGTTGGAACACAAAGGTCAAATATTTCTTTATTTTTTTCTTTGTTTATATATATAATGAAGTTAAACTTCTATCCATTAAAGTCATAATGGACATAAAATATATTTATTTATTGAGTGAAAGTCATAATGGTCATTAGAGTCATACCAAACAAGTAATTATTTGAGTTTGTCACAGAAAAAAAGCTCCTAATGCAGGATAAATATTTTTTTTTTCTTATTAATTTGGTAAGTTGAATATCTATTTTTCATACAGAATTTGGAAATAAAAAATGAAAGGAAGTAAATATTAAATTCTCATATTTAATATTTTTTGGTTAACTATTAAAATATATAGTATAAAATTATAAATAAAATAAATAAAATTTATTTCAATTTCAAATTTGTAAAGTAATTAAAAAATCATAAAATAAATATAATTTACTAATCAAAATTCATGTACAACAAATTAATAGCTAATATTATTAAATAAATTTGATATTTATTGGAAATGAATATACTTGATTTTAAGTCATATAAAATTGTATATAATATTAATTGTTAAAACATAAACTTTAAAATATAAAAAAATAATTACATACTATTAAGTAAATATATATATATATATATATATATATATATATATATATATATATATATATATATATATATATATATATAAAAGTTAATTGTTACTATATATAAATGTTACTATATAATTAAATAAAATTGACATAATATAAATTTACTTTAAAGTATGATATAAATTTTATAGAAAAATATAAAAAATTAAGATATAAAAATAAATAAATAAATATATATATCTATTAACTATATACTGATGGTTAACCGATATCCAAAAATCGAAACAATAACTAAAAATTAAAAATATAAAAATTAAAAATCGTAATCAAATCTATCGGATCGGTTAACGGAAAAAATTGATTTGCTTCCGGACGATTTTGCAATTAAATATTTTTTTGGTTTTTTTGTTCACCCCTATATGAAATTGTTTCAATAAATTGCAAATATAACATTTCAAATACTCTTAATGTTTTAGTTAATATTAATAAATTTACAAACACGTGAAATTATGTATATATATGCGTATGTATTTATGTATGTATGTATGTATTGTAACTACTTGATTATTATTATTATTATTATTATTATTATTATTATTATTATTATTATTTGTAAAAAAATATTGATGTTACAAATTAAAAATTTTATTATCAATTAAAGGATATTGTAATTTAAATAAAAAATGTAAATTTCAATTGGGCAATTGAAAAAATTTACCAATCAACTATCAAATATTGGAGATCAGCTATAAGTTAATTTGAATTGTTGAACTAAATGCGCCCTAGTGTTAATAATAAGATTAAATAAAATTGCTTAAAAATAAGACAAAATAAAATTTACATTTTCTTTATCGATCTATCATAATAAATTCAACCGTCTTGTAAAATTACTATCTACTCCAAAAATAAATTATTTTATATAAGAATAAAAATAGACTTGAAGAGTTAGTTAGCAAAATTAATTTTATTTTTTTAAACCAGAAAATTCATTGTTAGAATGACTTTCAAAAAGAATATTAAATACAAAATGTAACTCAAAAATAGCGAAGGAAAATGAAATATTATCAAAATATCAAAAATAATAAAATCAAATAATTTCATATAATTAAATAAAACCAATCCTACCTAAAAAAAATAGGCCTTTGTTTTTTTTTTTTCCAAGGTGATTTTGAATGTTAAGTAAATGATTAATTACCCACATCTGTACTTGATAAAATAAGTGATTTGTATTATTTTTCATTTATACACTGAACCGTCTTGTTCTCTACCATGTCGTGAAATATCTTTTAAGGAAAGCAAAACTCTCATTATTCAAAGGTGGGAAGGCTAAATTGGCTCTCCAAATTACCTTAATAGTGGCGTAATTCCCTCATACTTTCATTGTACTGATTTTATTCTCAAAAATTAAAATAAAGTCAAATAAATTCTGATGTGAGAATCCCGACGTTTAGTTTAATTGATAGAATATTCAATTATTAAAATTATGACAAATTGAAATTACTAATTAAAGAGAAAAAAAGATGATATAAACGTATTAATATAACGTTTTATCTTAATTAGAATTTATTGACTCAATTTTGATTTTTTTAGTGGCGGATTTAACCTAATTTAACTTTTGATGGGTAAAATTAGTTACATTGAAACATAAATAATAAATAATTTAATTGAGTATTCAAACAAATTCAAAGAGCATATATATCAACACTCAAGCCTTATTCAAATTAAATACTTTTAGGTTAAAACAAATACTTTTATAGCTTAACCTTCAATGCACAAATCTCAAATGGCCATACCCATATTGTATTCAATGTTTTTAGGGATCACCTTTGCAATATAATATTAAGAAAATTAAAAGGTGGATACAATTGATAACATTCTTGAAAAAAAATATTGATCCAAGCCTGATACCTGCAAAAAAAAAAAAACTAAAGAATTTGTGAAGATTTTAAGATATTTTGAAGGTTAATTTAGTTCATTTGAATAAGAAAAATTATCAGAAAAATTATAGAAAATAGAGATAATTTCATAAAAATAGAAAAAATCATCCTTGAATAAATAATTAATTTATCTATTTTTAAGATAAAAATTTACATATAATCAAAATTCTGAATGTCATAAAATTTTAGATACAATTAAATTATCTTTGTTATCAATAATAATATAAAGAAGAAGTGAAGGAGAAATGGCATTACAAAGAGATAGGTTGGATAAGTACTTGAGTTGCCATTTTTTTTTTAATGCTTCTAATTGGGACTTTTATTAAGCTGTGGTATTATTTTTTCTAGGGCAGGCTATGGTACATACATGCATATAGTATGTACACCTATTCCATCGAATGAATATAAAAAAGTATTTTGTTTTGATCCATTAGTATATATCCACACTATGGTTGTATGGGCACTCCACACCATATCGCTACTCTAGGTTTTTTTAGTAGGATTAAGTTAAGATAGTGCTTAAAGCAATAAATTACTAAAAGTGCAAAACTCTTTTCTCTACCTAGGCAGCTACATGAAAAGATTTTGTCATTTGTCTTCTTTTGATTTTGATGAAATGTTTTGTCTTTTTTTGCTTGGTATTATCCTATTGAGCTGAGCTCATTCAATACGCAATAAAAAAATCCAATGGCTCGTGGATCACACATGAAGCTAATGGATATCAGATGGAACCGAAAATATTTGGTCATGCTAAGAAGAAAAAAAAATCTTTCAAGCAAATAAAATAAAGAATTGAGATCATATATATATATATATCATAAGTGTAAGTATTCAGAGTGCATGTATTAGGGTTGCTACTTATCTTATTACTACTAATTTTTTATATAATTTTTATTGAAAAATATAAAAATAATCATAGTTTCATTTTAACTATTGATACCACCTTTATATCTTTCCATGGTTGACAATCTTCATTCATTTATTTTGCCAAAAGACAGTTTTAATTAATTGATACAAGTGGGTTGTTTTATATATAATTTCAGATAGTGGAGAACACCCCATAAAAAAGCAAGGAATGAAAGAAGTTAAGCAAGTCAACAAAATTTAAACCCATGCTCCAAAACAGACAAACCGGCTTTTTAGGTTTTGCATGGGAATTCCATTAATTTTTGGATGTGATATGAAATAACTGCAATTTAGGTTAGTGAATTTCGTTCTACTTTAATTCCATTTGGAATGTGAATCATCAAACTTAGGTTGTAATACCCATATATACCGTGAATATCACAATATAATATAACTATGATTTGAGTACAATACGCATATAAAATATGATACTATTCATGCATATCACGAACAAAACACAAAAAAACTATATTCATTGATGTGCAACTATGTTCATATCCGATGTCTAACCTTTCGAATATCGATCTATATCTTTTAAAATATACGCACAATAAATTGTTATGTGCTAAGTATATAATGTTTAGTGGTAGATACCTAACTAACAAATTTCACATTTTTATTTTATATTTTCTTTCCAGCTTATATTTTAATTTCTAAAATGTCTTCACATAATGTTAAATTATATTTTGATCCTGATTAATTCTGTTCTTTACACATTTACAATCTTAACAATTTAAATTTACAATTTTAGTTTTCTAATTACCTTTTGATCCTTTTATTATTTTTTTAATCTTTTACTTGTTTATTTTCTGCCTTCAGATGACAATTATCTTTTAGTCCCTAAATTTCATATCATCACATAATTCTCTAATTATAATGCCAATTTAACCTTTTTATTCTATTTATATTCTTCATCTCATTTAACCTTCTTAAACTATGCTTTAATCATTAATACTTTCTTATGTGATGGTAAGTTACCATTTAGTCCCCACTTATTTTATTTTCTTACATTTCCCTCTTTTTTTGCCCTTAATTATTTAATATTATAATTTATTTTAGAATTTCTCCTTTAGCTTTTCAAATTACTATTTAATCCTTATTACGACTTTTTTATGTCTTTTTCTCACTTATTTTTCAATTAGGGTGAAAATTACAGTTTAGTCCCTAAATTTTATTTTTAACACATAGTTGGTTATTTCTTACTAATTTTACTCTTTTGGTCTTTATTCCATTACCAAAATTTACATTTTAGTTCTTATACTTTTCCTATTCAGTGGCAACTTGCAATTTAGTCCCTAAAAATTTCTTTTTTATACATTTTTATCCTTTGACTATTTTACCTCTCTTAATTACATTTTTAATGCAAATTTATATTTTTACCCCTTATTTCTCGTGTAATTACATATTTTCCCTTATTACTCGCTTAATTTTATTTTTCACATTATTCACCTTGTTGTTACATCTTTAACCATGTTGTTACATCTTTAACATCCTTTTTCGCATAATTTCTCATTTGATCCTTATTTTCTCATTTAATTACATATTTATCTCTAGTAGTGCCTAGTGAAAATCCTCGAATCGGATATGCAGGACGAGGACTCCAATAATCCAAAAGAAGCTAGAGTGACCACTTGGCATGATTTACTACTCCAGAATGTGTGAAGATGACCACTTGGCATTATCAACTCCCTAACTATCAATTTAATGTGCATATCTTAATGGGTACCGCTGTTTATGTTCATCACTACAAGGAAAAAGGCCTATAAGGAGGGTAAATCTGGTCGATAAAAGTAGCAATCCGGTCCCTAAAAGTCAATAGGGACCAAACAGTCTGGTCGCCATCCGTTCGCTATAGGCTCTGCCGCTAATGACCAAAAAGGATTGGTTTCCAACTGGTCGTTAAAAGTTTTAGCGACCGACCAAAATCTGGTCCCTAATAATATTTAGCGACCAAACAGTATACTGTCCCTAAAAAGATTTAGCGACCGACAAGTAATGGTCCCTAAAAAGAATTAAAGACCGGACTTCCCTTCCTTAAAAATATATGCTAGGAAGCCAATCAAGTTATTGATGACCAAAAACATGGTCCTTAAAATGTGTACTACGGTCGTTAAAAATTATAAGGACCGACTAAAAATTGGTCCCTAAAAAATAATAGGGACCGGTTTTTTTGTCCTTAATGAAGTATGCCAACTGGCTAATCACGTTATTAGGACAAAAAATTTGGTCCTTAAAGAGTTTATTAATCGGTCTTTAAAACTTTTGATGACAAAAAACTGTTCCTAAAAAGTATTAAGGACCAAAATTCTCATCAATTGCTGAGAGCATAATAAAGATCACAAATTAATATGGTCCCTAAGAATAATTAGACCATATTTTTACCTTGTATTTTGAAACATACAATAAATGAATACATAATAAATAATACCATACTTTTATAGATAATTTGTAATTCATTACAAATATAGAATTAGCATTCAAAAAAGATATGTATTGTTTATACAGCCCCTTCCAAAAAAACAAAAATATTTCTAGATCTCTATCTAGCAAACATTTCAATGTTTCTTCAAGTCTTCACAGTCAAATTTTGTACTTCACTGTTTTGTTCATACTAGAAACTGCAAAAAATATAAATAATAAAAATTATTATATTAGAAAATATATAGATATGCTATAAATAATTGATTGAAACTACAAGTGATTTAAGAATAGACCTCAAAAAAATTCTAATTCCATCAAGTGTACCTATATACACTTCAAAAAGTTAGCATATCAACCTCAAAAAAATTGTAATTCCACCAAGTGTAATTATATGCACTTCAAAAAGTCAGCATATATGAAAGGGGTTGCAAGATATAAGAACATAAATTAGTTCTAAGGAATTATATACATAAAAAAATAATTACCTTTTGAACAATCTAATTGTTACGTTTAGCCATGTGATTTTTGAAAATTATCACTGCAAGTATATAATCAATAAATCACTGGTAATTAGCATCAAATTATATAAATCTTAGAGAAGCTGGATACTATTATTCAGAACTAAATCAGACAGAGTACAACAGTACAAAACCAAAATAGAGCAAAGGGGTCTATACAAGAGACAATAAAGAGACTGCTCCAACCCAAGCCAAACCAAAAGCTACCAGCCAAAAACCAAAAACTCAGAATTAAAACAGGCAGAAAACTTCATAGATTAGCCAGTAACAATAACAATAGATGAGATCCAGCAGAAGAACTGAAACCACTCCATCAAGATAAAAACATATCCAGGTACAGCCACCCGATTTAACTCATAGACTAGTGATGCCAAAATCAACAAATCTGAGAACCCCTAAACAGCAACTGCCCAAGAAGAAGAAAAGGAAAAAGCATTGCTGAGCCAGAATTGGTCCATCCAACACCCAAAGAACAATAGTCATGGAAAGCTAAAAATATTAAAAAAGGAAGTTAAATCATTAATGAATAAAATAAATAAATGCATACTCTAAAAATGGTATAACTTCATCGCAATTCTTCAAAATATATATATGCGCTTGATCCCATTCATTAGCTTGCATATCAAAATATTTTCTAACTCCTAAGACTCTGCCAGGTTGATTAAATAAAGATATACCTCCATCAGAATCCTTTGCACCACCATCATAATTTCGTTCAGGCCGATTGAACTTTGTATCCATTTTATGCAAATATCATGAACATAAGGTCATACATTTGTTGGCAATGTAACCCTTTACAATAGAACCTTCTGGGCATGCCCTATTACCAATGAGAGATTTTAAAAAATGCAACCATCGCTCCACGGGATACATCCATCGATAATGAACGGGGCCACCAATTTGGCCTTCATTAGCTAAATGGATAGGCAAGTGCACCATTAATAAAATGCATTCTTGAAAAGTTTAAGCACTAAAAATAGAACCATTCTTCAAGATCATGATGTAAGTAAAACCAATCTGAAAAATCAATCCTTGGGATAACTCTATCTTAGTCATCTCAGGCAAATCTCTATACAGACAGTATCACAGACTATTACAAAATAATAGAAAACATAAATTTAATCCAACTAGTAGAGACCTAACTATAGACCCAAAAAATTCATTCCTGCAGCACTTGTCACAAACAAACTCGTCCTCTGCATTCAAAGTCTGTGTCGAACTAAAATTTTTCAAACAGCTTGTTATTGAACTATTATGTTCAATATCAAGGCTCAAGTTGAAAACAATAACATTAGCTCATGATAATTTCATAATAAAAATAGATGAAAATAATAACATCAGCTTATGATATTTTCATAATAACAATAAACGAAAACAATAACATCAGCTCATTGTCATTTCAGGACATGGTAATTTCATTATTTTATGAACAACACAAAAAACACAAATATCAAAAAGTGTCCATCGAAATTATAGCTAAATTACACCAACATAACAATTTTTCAAAACTAAAATTTAGGCTTATTCAGTTTGTAAAATTGAAACAAATAAGTTATAATCACTTTCAAGATAAACAAAAGATAGATCAATTAACAATAACAGGAGCCAAAAAGCAATAACAGAACCTACAAAATCTCCTACCCAGCCAATGCACAAACAAGCCAAACAAAGCAAACAGCTCAAAGCTCAAATCCCCTGAGATGAACCAGAAAAGAAAGAGAAATTTAGAAATACAAAAAGTTTAAAAAGCAGAAATTATTAAAGATAGCTGACAGAGGAGCCAAGATAAGATAAATATAACCGAGATCTACCTAACCACCTAAAAAACTGCAGCTAAAGACAAAAGAAACTGCACAAAAACCAACATCCTCATATCAAAGAACACAAGGCCTATAATCAAGGAAAAGAACACGACACCCCCTATAAAAAAATAGGACAGCAAAACCTCAAAGGACAAGACCAGAATGTGGAAGCACAACAATCAAAAAAATAAATATAAAACCAAAGGGTTTTGAGTGAGAACTGGAAACTGACCTTACTATGAATTAGAATCCAACCCCTATCCTTGTGCTTTACAAAATCTTCAAAATCAAAGATTTGGGGGTTTGAAGCCATCTCTCACTTCTGTAACTGAATCAAATGTCAACAGGAATATAAGAAATGGCTTCAAAATAGAGCATTTGAAATGGCAACTATTTGGAACAAAAGTTAGCAGCCGACAACTAATTGGAAAAATTTACCAAATACTTTTATACTCTGTGGAAAAAATTCAATTCGGATTCCAGCAAAAATGTCAAGAACATAAGAAAAATATTGCAATTTCTGTATATAGATGGCTATTATGTTGGAAATAGAGATGGAGAGAGAGGAGCAAAAACTAAGGAAGCTGACTTAAGCTATGAGCTAAGCCTCTGTTTCTCGAGTACCACTCTCCACAACAAAGAGTTAAAAAAATTAAAAAGAAGCCAAATCTATTTCTTAGTGCAGTATAGAACAGTGTTCAAGAGGAGGAGGATACTCGAACTAGATTGCATTTCAAGTTCATAAAGATTGAAATCCAAAGAAATTACATAAAAGAAATGGAAATTAAAACAAAAAGTAAGATCAGTGATTTATACCTTGTTTGAGCATTGAAGTAAGTTTCTTCAATTGTGTAGTAAAACTAGAAGAGAATCAGAAGGTTTGAGGATTATTTAATGGTGAAGTAAAGAAAAAGGTAGGAGAAGTCATGGGAAAAGATAATGAGATTTAGGGTTTCATCGGAGATTGGTAGAGAACCTATTGGAGAGAGACTTGGGGCTTCTTTTAGGTAAATCAATTTCAACAAATTATTTTCTAAGGGTTTTTACGAGAAGGGTCTAAAGGGAAAAATAAAAAGTGGGATATATTCTCACGTGTAGCTTGGCAATTAGGGACCGGATTTTTCAGTTTCAGGAACCGTAAATTTTTACCTTCCCTATTTTCGGGCCCAAAAATGAGATTGGATGAAGGAAAAAATTCCGGTCTTTATTATTATATTTTCAGGGACCGAAAATTTTTACCTTCGTTAATTTTGGTCACTAATACCCCCTTCTCTTGAAGTGCATATGGCTAGCTATTATATCCTAAAATTCTGGATTACCCACTGTACACTAAGAGCAAATATTTTTAATCATCTTATGTCATATTATCACATAACTTTTTATGCCATTCACATTATGGCACTAAAATCTTGGTCACATGAGTGACATGGACTTTCTTTATTGAGCAAGCATAATTTGCTGGAAGGATACAAAAATAAATCTTTAAATTTTTTTACGAGCATTTTGTTTATTAGGTAAACAAACTAGGGTAAAATTCAGTAAAAAGGAAGTAAGACCAAGGGCAAGTTGGATTACATACATTCGTATTTGTCAAGTCCAAGCAGAGTTCCTTCCAAGAATGGTAAAAGGTATTTTATGACTCTGATTGATGATTACTCGAGATTGGTATATGTGTATTTTTTGAAAATAAAAGATAAGGCATTTCCAACATTTGTTAAATGAAAGACGATGGTTGAAAGGCAAACAAAAAGGAAAGTGAAGTGTCTTTAAATTGACATTGGGTTAGAATTTTGCAATTTTAAGTTCAACAACTTCTATAGCAATTAGGGCATAATGAGCCATCACACTTGTGCAATGAATTCCACAAATAAAATAGCTTGAAAACCATATAAACGTGACACTTTATGACATGTTCATATTAGGCTTTCACATTTATGTGTGAGCAAGGAGTTTTAAGTTTAAATAATTAATACAACATGTTAGTTGGTTAATAGATCTCTATCTACAATTAATAAATGAACTTTTTTTGATGTATGACATGGTTTAATTGTTAATTACTCAAATTAAGGATATTTGGTGTTCACGTTGCTACTTTTATCCAATTTTTCTTAGTTTAAAATATTCAAGAACTTGATTTGATTAATTGGACTAACTCAAGGTGAACATTTCAAAGAGTTCTATCATATTCATAATAAGCTAATTCGGATAAGCAATGGACACCACAATGTGGTTTTTATTTGTGAATTTGATACCCAAAGCAATAAAAGCCAATACCAGAGATGGTTTGGAACGTAACTTTTATTTATGCCCCAAATAATAGATTTTAAATAGTTTAATTGATTTGAGTTATAAACTTTATCTCTCTTTTTCACACGTTTACACATGCAGTATATCACAACAAGCACATTAAACGTGGTAAATAAAATAGGTAAAGAAAGTAATAAAGCATTTTATATGTACATGAAAAATAAATCATTTATATGAGGCATGAAAGCCTTTGAAAAACATGGAAATCGCATAACTAAAAATGTGTTGATACATTGATCAAAATAGGCTAAATCATTAACTTTGATGATTGGTCCTTGCATGCATAAAAAGGGCTTGGGACTTTCGTCCCTTTCCAAAACACTTTTTGATTGATTTTTTTTAGAGAAAACTAAATTCTAGGTTTGATACAAACATCACATTTTAGGTATAAAACTTCTATGGTCATTTTTCAACATTTACAACATGTAAATAATTTACTAAACTAAACATTCTACATATACATGAGCAAATCAGGTTGATTTATTTAATTTGTGAAGTGGTAAAAAGGGTAAAAATATAATTAAAGAAAAGTTTTAGAGATCAAACTGGAATTTACCACTGCATAAGAAAATATAAGGACTAAAATATAAATTTTGGGATTAACAATGAATAACCACTAAAAGAAAGTGAAAAGGAAAAAATTAGTGTGAAAATAGCTTAAAGCATACTAAAGTGGAAGTTTAGGGACTAAATTATAATTTTTCACCTTAATTAAGAAATAAGTGAGAAAAAGATAAAAAATAAGCAATGCTAAGGATTAAATGGCAATTTAAGAGCTATAAGTATAATTCTAAGTAAAAAAATATAATAAATTATAACTAAGGGTAAAATGGTAATTTTGTAAAAAAGTTATTTGTGAATGAAATTTTATATAGTGCATCCACAACTACGCAACGTCATTGCCTAGCATATGATTTTTTTTTTACTACGTGTAGAGAATAGGTAATCGAGGACAAAGTGGAGATGAAAGGCGAAATGGCATATACATATGGAACAATAGACAGAGTTGTATATTTGTATAATGTAATAGTTATTTTAGAGTATGTAACGTAATATGTAATAGTTGCTAAACTATAGTGGACATGTGGCTATGTATTTTATATTAGTGCTTAAAAATTATATTTTGTGACATGATGTGTGAATGAGAGTATGTGTTGAAATTTAGAAGTGTTTGTGTTGTTGTTGGAGTATTGGAGGTGGAAGATTATTATTGGGAGTGAAAATTTGAAACCTTGCAGGTTTAGGTAGTATGATTTTACAGCTGTTATGCTGTTCAAATCTTACCCAAATGAATAGTGATCATAAAACAACGCAAAACTATAATTGAAAATTAGGCATCATGCTTAAAGTGCTTAACTACCATCATAAGAGTATTAAACAGATTAAGGTAACCATGTGAAATTAGCAATGTTGGTACCTCATGGGTTGATCACCAACAATAGAATAGGGGTATCTCGAGATGCTATCTCATGCTTTTTTAAGGCCTAAGACTTGGCAAACTGGGTTGAATTCCTTGACCATGGTGAAGCAACGACCTTCACAAGTTATAATGAACCTTTCATCCGATCTTTAACCCTAAAAGGGGCTTTGTGTTATGTGGCATCCATATGGCATAAAAATGGGTCCTGCACAAATGGGATGAGTCTCCCGCCAATGGACATGCTCTAATACGTCATTGTTAGGGTTGGCAACAAGTAATATAGCCGTGAAAATTGCCTTATCCATTTATTAACAAGATACGCAAATCCTACCCGTATTCGTTTAAAATTAACATCACATTGTCCATGCCTATCTCAAATTCAATTATTAATATTCATATACTATCCAACAGCTACCCATTTATCAATATTCCTTCAAAAATAAACAAAAAAAATTATTACAAAATTAAAATAAATACAAGCAACAAATTAATTTATAATCAAACTAAGTTTAAACATAAAGATAAATTAAATTAAAGTCAAATCCCAAGATAAATCAAATTAAATTGAATCATAAAAAAATCAATATCTAATAAAAAAACTAAAAAAGCAACATATTTTATTCTTGGGTTACGATAATGAATACCCAAATCATATACGCACCCATCACGGGTAATGAAATTACTATCTATATCCGTCCCAAACACATTTCAAGTCCATTTCTCCGCTACACTAATCCGTCCTATTAAGATGATATAGAGATAGGTATTGAAAAAAATTCTACCCACTGTCATTCCCAGTAATTATTAAACAAGCTATAAATAGATCAAGTTATTTTCAAATTATTTTTCAACTTTCTTTTTAAATTGTTTTCATTAAAAATAAACATATGCACTCATAACTTATATTAACAATTATTTGTCATATTCACATAAAATTTAATGAAGTCACAAATAATATAAACATATCTTAAATGAATTAGATTTTACATAAAGTTGGACATGGTGAGATCATCTCATGAATCAAATAGATTAGATCAAAAATGGGTTGATGACATATCTGATCTAGTTGGAATATTTGTTGCGAGCAGAATTATCAAATATCAAGTTTATATATATATATATATGATGAATAGGTTGAGTTGAATTCTCATATTAAATAAAAATTTGCCATGTCTACACTAAAGTACATCTTATAGATTGCATATCTGTTGATGTTGATTCGTTTTTTCTTCTTCTCAATACTGATAGAATATATATGAAAATTGCCGTTAAAGATCATATCATAGGTGTGGAAATTATTTAAGTTGTTATATGCAATGAAAGTAATAGGAAGGTAAGATGGTCAACGTACATGGATGTGGGACAACTTGCTTTTTAAAGAGAATAGGAACGTGCATAATTAATATGGACGCTTACCCTAATCTGACTGGGCATGCAATTTAAAGAAGATTAGGCTTCCAAAATAAATTAAGGATATTCTTTTCTTAGAATCTAAGGTTAATCGCATTGGATTAATTATGTTTGTCTCTTTTTTTTTTTCAAAAACTCACAAAGGCGGCCAAAAGCAGCCACTTGTCAATATTCTGCTAAAGTTTTTGCCCTTTATTCTATAAATTCGGCATCCTGTTTTCACATTTAACCAACTCGAGCAAACTTAAATTGTACGGAAATTTAGAGCCTAATTGGACTGAAATCGTGATTTAAAAAAAAAAAAAAATTGATCGATTTGGATCACTAAAATAAGCAAAATCAATTGATTCGGTCACTGATTGGATAAATTATGATAAATCCTTCCTATTTATAGATTGAGCATTAGAGTTCCAATAGTAAATAATCTTGATTTCCTTTCCACCAGTGAACTAAACCCCTCAACCAATCGGACAAATGTTTATTCGGTTGGACCTAATTTTGGGTCAGACCTAAATATTACAACTCTGATTGCAAATGCCATATTTTTTTAAGTTCCGAAAGGATCAGCACTATCATTATTAATATAACAAATATGTACACATAAAATAATTAAATACAAAAAACATGTAATTTTATCCGCCAAATTTTAAATATATAAATAGGAGTATTATTAGCACATTGCTAACTAAACAAGTTAATTAGATTATTTTTCCGAAAGCAAAAATTATTAGAATCAAAACCATATATAAAAAAAAATAAAAAAAATAAAAAGAATCTCATTCAAATCGACAAATTTTTTTAATACACCCCAACTAATGTTTTTTACTGCCAAATTAATTATTAGATTGTTTTGATCCCTTTAAATCCATAAAAATATTGATGGATAAAATTATACCAATTTTTTTATAATAAAAAAATTATACTAAATTATTATAAGGATAATAAATACACACACTCAATTCAATAGTATTGTAACTTTTATCATAGTCCATTTTGTTATACTCTCTTCATTACAGTTCAAGTGTTTTTTTTTTCTCATTTGGCACTTGGATTAAAAAAAAGAATTATCACAATATCTCAAAAACACACTAAAAAATATTTATAAGTTATGAAACAAAGATAAGAAAAAGAAGAAGAATGCTTCTCTCTCTATATTTCTGAATACTCAATGAAAACAGAGCTAAAAACGTATATATACAAAGCATAATAGAAAAGTAAAGCTAACAGAGAATAAAAGTAACTATAGTTACAAGAAAAGAAGTAACTACAATTACAAGAAAGAAAAGTAACTATGGTTAAATGTTGGCTGTGGTTAAATAATGGAAAGCTTGTTGCATTCTTCATCCCCCCCTCAAGTTGAGCTTTGGTGAGCATCCAACAAAACGAACTTGGAAGAGAACTTAATAAACAATGGAAAACCCAGTGGCTTAGTGAACAAATCAGCCACTTGAGAAGATGATGAAACATGAAGAGGAACAATAAACCCAGCTTTGTATTGATTTCGAACTACATGACAATCAATGTCGATGTGCTTGGTACGCTCATGAAAAACTGGATTAGAAGTGATATGAATTGCAGATTTACTATCACAAAACAAAGGAATAGGCCGAGGCACAAAAACCTGCAAATCATGCAAAAGATAAGCAATCCATTGAAGCTCACAGACAGTAGAGGCCATAGCACGATACTCAGCCTCTGCTGAACTATAAGAAACAGTAGGTTATCTCTTAGTCTTCCAAGAAATAGGAGAAAAACCCAAGAAGACACAATAACCAGTAAGAGACTTGCGTGTCTTTGGACAGGTAGCCCAGTCTGCATCAGAATATGCAGACAAAGAAAGATCAGAATGAGAAGGGAAAAACAAGCCTAACGATGGTTGCCTCTTTAAAAACTTAAGAACATAAAGAGCATGCTGCATGTGAATCTCCCGTGGTGATTACAGATACTGACTTAACTGTTGCACTGACAAGTGATATCGGGCCTTGTAAATCCCAAATATAACAAACGCCCCACCAGCCTTCTGTATGAACTCGGATCAGAAAGAGAAAGACTGGTTTGATCAAGAAGATAACCTCCTTTTGGAAACTGAACTCTCTTAGGCTTACAAGTCAACAAACCCGAAGAAGTTAAGAGATCCAGAACATATTTACATTGATTAAGAAAAATACCTTCAGCAGTTCAAACAATTTCCAGCCCCAGAAAATACTTGGCCACACCAAGGTCCTTAATAGTAAATTTTTGATTGAGAGCCAGTTTCAACTTGTCAATTTCAGAAACAAGAGTGCCACTAATAAGCATGTCATCAATATAAACCAAAACAATCAAGGAAGAAGATGCTGAATGAAGATGAAACAGACAATTATCATAGGAAGACTGCTGAAAACCATAGTCCAACAAAAAAGTGGTCAACTCAGCATTCCATTGACGTGAGGCTTGTTTGAGACCATAAAGGGACCTAAGCAACTTACAAACCTGTCCATGTCGTGCCTTGGAATACCCCTGAAGAGGGAGCATATACACCTCTTCCTCTAAGTAACCATGTAAGAAGGCATTGTTAATATCTATCTGATGAAGAACCCAATTCTTTGCAGCAACAATAGCAAGAAAAATCCTAACCGTTACTATTTTTGCTACGTACAGGAGAAAAACTGTCTGTATAATCTTGGCCAAAGACTTGATTATACCCTTTTGCTACAAGGCGAGCCTTGTGTTTATTGATGGAACTATTCGGATTGAGTTTCAACTTGAAAACCCACTTACAACCAATAGCTTGCTTTTCTTTTGGTAAATCTATCAATTGCCAGGTATTATTCTGCTCAAGAGCTGAAAGTTCCCCCTCCATTGCTTGAACCCATTCCGGAATAGAGATAGCTTCTTGATAACTATGTGGTTCGTGGTGTAAGGTAACATGAGCTAAGAAATATGAATACTCAATAGGAACTGTAGAATTAGAAACAAAAGGAAAAGTGCAAGGAATATGAGAAGAAGAGAAACCATTTTGAGTATCAACTAAAACATTGTTCACAATATAATCCCTTAGCCATGCTGGTTTTTGTCTTTGTCTGGTACTTTGTCGTTTAGCTACTATAGGAACATCAATTACATCATGAGAGGAATCCACATGAGAGCCTAAAATAGATGAAGTATCAGCATTATCATGAATAAGCTCTTCATTTTTAGATGAAGAGCCAACGCCAGATATAGATGTATGATTATGAGAAACATTAGGAACGGGTGTGGATGTAGCCAAAGTACCACTTGCACCATGATTAGAAAGAATAGCAGGCGTGGATGTACCCAAAATATCACCAGCAGTAGGAGTAAAAATAGAATCTGCAAAACTAGTTGCTCGTGGAATGGGAGTATTTGTGAAATCTCAAGGTGCAATATCCTGCTGAAAAGGAAATATTGCTTCATGAAAAGTCACATATTTAGTGACATGGATCCTTATATCTTCTAGATTATAAACCTTATAACCTTTAATGTCTGGTACATAACCCAAAAATATACCCTTACCAGCCCTTGCAGCAAACTTGTCTCTCTTAGGCTTAGTATTTGTCATATAACAAAGACAACCAAACAATTTTAAATCAGTAAAAACAAGTGTCTTCTGAAAGAAAACTTCATATGGACTCATCCAATTCAATATAGTAGTGGGAAGTCAGTTAATAAGATAAGTCGCATGCAAGACTGCCTCTCCCCAAAAACGAACAGGTAGGTGAGCTTGTAACAATAAAGCTCTGGCCATTTGCAATAGATGCCTATGCTTCCTTTCCACTGTTCCATTCTGTTGAGGATTGTAAGCACAAGTCCTTTGATGAATAATGCCAAAATCAGTGAAAATAGTTTGGCAAGCATGACCTAAAAACTCTCCTCCATTATCAGTTCTTATAACCTTAATCTCTTTTTCAAATTGAGTCCTAACCATCTTAATAAATTTTAAGAGAGTAGAACTAGATTGAGCCTTGGACTATATGAGAAAAGTCCAAGTACACCGACTACAATCTTCAACAATGGTTAAGAAATAAAAGGCTCCAGATAATGACTGCTGTTTGTAAGGACCCCAAACATCAACATGCATTAACTGAAACAAAATCTTGCTGTGACTATCACTAACTGGAAAAGAGACTCGGGTTTGTTTGGACTGTGCACAAACATCACAAGGAAGAGTTGAAAAAGAGCTCGTATTATTTAGTAAACCAAGTTTCTGTACAATCCCTATTGCAAGGTGTCCAAGTCTCCTATGCCAAAGAGAGTTATTACAAGCAACTGTATTTACAAAACACACATCATCAACTTGACTAACATGTCTTCTAATAACACTTTCATCAAAAGAATTATTATCCAGGCAATAAAGGTTTCCAGCAGCCATACCAACTGCAAAAACGTCCTTAGTCCTCAGGCCCTATAACACACAAAACGCAGGGTAGAAGACACACATCAAAGATTATGCCTTCAAAAGTTTACGAACTGATAGTAAATTGTGCTTGAAGGTAGGAATATACAAAACATCTGTCAAACAAATGTCCCTGCTAAGTCTTATATTCCCCATCATTCTCACTTTCTTAATTGAACCATCAGGCAAAAAAACATCCTTGGATTGGCATACAGGTTGCAAGCTGCAAAAAATGCTTTTGTCTCCAGAAATATGACTACTAGCTCCTGTATCTATTATCCAGCAAACATTATTGTTGCACATAGTATTCACAGATAAAGAAGAAGAAGAATTACCTGCAAAATCTTGAGCAAAACTCACAATCTCTTCTTGAATCTGCTTCCCTTTCATCATTTTCTTTAACTCCTGTTGAATCAATTCTCGCATGCTTAGATTATCAAAACTAGTCATTTCTTCACACACATCAATTTTATCTATTTGTGTTTCTGCCATATTTGCCTGCACAACCTTACTTCCCTTCCATTTTTGCTGTTTCTTTAAATCTACATACCACTCTGGATAGCCATGTAGCTTAAAACAAGTCTCCTTCGTATGTCCATCCATTTTACAAAAACTACAATATAATGTTTGTCTTCCTTTTTCTGCTTACCAACATGTTTTTGCCCTTTTTGATTATTGGTTATCATAGCAGCATTAACCAACAAAGCACTATTATCATTTATTTCAGCATAACTGTCTGAAATCTGTCTTTGCTTCTCAACATTCATTAACATAGAATAAACCTTGTCTATATTTGGATATGGATCCATCATCAACACTTGATTCTTAATGTGATTATAAGACTCATTCAGTCCCATCAAGAACTGAATAATCTTGGCATTCTCATTCATATTCATTACCTTATCTGAAATGTCACAAACACATCTTCCACAAGTACTTTGAGGCACAGGAACAATACATTGCAATTCATCCCATAGTTTGCACAATTTCGTGAAATACATGGACAAACTAGAGTTACCTTGCGTGATTGTACCAATTTCTCTTCACAACTGATATTCTTGTGGTGCAGATGAATCATCAAATCTTTTCTCCAATTTATCCCAAAGATCCTTCACAGAGGATACATACAGGAAGGCTTCATGCAATTCTTTTGTAAGTGAATTAAGGATCCAAGACTCTACCATCGCATTCACACTTAGCCAATCTTCATACTCTTCTGAATCTTCAGCTGGCATTTTAATTCTTCCAGTAATAAAACCTAACTTATGTTTCGTAGCTAGTGCCTTCTTCATTGATGTACTCCATGTGCGATAATTGAAGCCATTTAATGGAGTTGTGACTAGGTTAGTACCAGGACTATCAGAACCCTGTAAATCCATAGGATTTTTCATAGTTCCAGCCCTAAGTAGGTTTCTTCCTCGAGCAAATTCCTCTCGATTTTTGCATTCTTGCAGTAACGGATCTACTGACTCTTCCGCCATCAAACTCAAGAACAAGTAACGAAAGTTATCAACAAACTACAATAGTCTTGAGAGAACTTTCAAATCAGAACCACCGCTTTGATACCATATGAAACAACGATAAGAAAAAAGAAGAAGAATGCTTCTCTCTCTATATTTCTGAATACTCAATGAAAACAGAGCTAAAAACGTATATATACAAAGCACAACAGAAAAGTAAAGCTAACAGAAAATAAAAGTAACTATAGTTACAAGAAAAGAAGTAACTACAATTACAAGAAAGAAAAGTAACAATGGTTAAATGTTGGCTGTGGTTAAATAATGGAAAGCTTGTTGCATTCTTCATTAGTGAGTAAATTATTTTTTATTAATTAAAATAGAAAAGTGCTAAAAAAATTAAATGCATTAAAAATATCAGTAGAAGTGTAAATGAAAAATATATAATAAATATTATTTATATGTAATATTACACACAGAAACGGCATAATTAAAAGAATTGTACATTCTTCTTCGTTTTAACTATTTCATAATGGGAAAAGAAAAATTCTAACAACCTAGTCTTATAATTTAAATAAAAAATAATAAAAAAAACAAGAAAAACATGTGCCACTACACTCTATGAACGATCAACTAAAGTGGACTTTCTCTTCTATGAAAATAAAATAAAATCCCTAAAGTGGACTTTCAAATATCCACTCCATTAAATAAAAAAAAAACAAAAAAGGATAATGGGGAAGAGATCTCTATATATATGAGGTGCTTCTTGCTATCTAAAAATGTACGTGTAATTAAGAGTATTTGAGAAACTACTGATCTTAAACCACACAATGGCTTTTAATTATTTGAGGTTTCTCATATGTCTTCTCGTGCTCTTGCATTCATTTTCAATGTCTGAAACTCGCCTCATCCAGCCGTTGGCTCACCCAAGAAGTAACATCAACCGTTCAATTATTGATAGTGCAAAGGAGATTTTGGAAGAAAGTATAAAGAGGCAACAATTGCATGGAGGTTTTAAGGGGTCTAAAAGGCTCAGTCCAGGCGGTCCTGATCCTCACCATCATTGAATTCATGGCAAAGTCAGGATTCTAAATTCAGAACGAACTCGTTGAGAGAGAGTATTAAAATGAATTTTAAAAAAATAATAAATTATCAAAATATGCATACGTATAATTTATTTTTAAAAAAATTAAAGCATATCTATATATACGTGAGTGTTTAATTTTTATTTGATATCTTTTGGAGAATTTAGTTCTTTTTAAGATTTAAGTTGCACTTTGTACACAAAGACTACCCTATTTTTCTAAGTAAGGTGTCAATGTCAAATTCTAGCATAACAACTGATTAATGCATGACAGAGAAAACGACCCCTTTTTTCCTATGTTGATGTCATGTGAGTCTTATATGAGATCTTGGAGTCTTAGAATAAAGGGCAATATCATTAAATTAAAACTTATTGAAGATATTGTTGCTAAACCTTGTACTCTGGTTTTAATAATATATATGTTTATGTTTGTGATACCACTATATACTATGATTGATTAATTAAATATTTTTATTTTCTAAATAAGTGATTGGTTATTGGTTTCATTAACATTTTCTCTTCACAATATATATCATACTATACAACAATTCAGTAATTGCTATCTACCATACATAATAAATTCTTTTCAAGAGAAAAAACATTTATAATAAATTGTTAAGACTTTTATTAAAAGGTCATAATCTAGCTTATCATAACCATTTTTTAAATTGGAAAACCGACCTTTCTTTTCTACAAGCAAGTCAAATCATTTGTAAGCAAACCCATACTCTAGTGCTCCATTATAACCAAGAAATTAAAAGATAAATAAAAATAAAAAGAAAATGGGTTTTCTCTTATGTGGCCATAAGTTAGATCTATATATTAATTATTTTCTCACAAAAAAATAATTTATTTGTGTGTGAAATTGAAAATGATCGGTAAGGGTTGAGTTTTCAAACATTTGAAATTGAAGATATATTATTATAAATGCTTAGTATTCCAAAAGATAATAAGCCAAATCCTTTTATTTTTATCAGGAAATTAAATCCAATTCCATATTTCAACTATTTGTATCCGCGAATATTTTTGCGGTTAATCTTGTAAATGAAAGAATTAATAAATTCAAAAATCTTACAATTCAATTATACAATAGGCTAAACATACAATTAGAAATTCTAAAAAATATATCAAAATCATGAATTCGTACGTCGACATAATTCAGCCAAAAATTTAAGAAAACAAAGGAAAATGTGTACTTAGTTTGATGAAAATGTCAAAAGAGATTAAATTAAAAAAATTGAAAATATAAATAATAAGAATTGCTAAACTAATTAAATTGAGGAGAAAAGTTTTTTTTTTAAATTATTATTTTTTAAAATTTTCTGAAGTAGAAGAGACAAACTACATAGACGGCCACCATTATGCATTGTAGTGGAGAAAATGATAAGGGTGTACATATGAAGATTGGATTATGTTATAGTTGTAATATTATGATAATATAAACATTGGCTTCATCTATAGTATTAATAATAAGTCGTCTATGCCTTTGGGCCGGCGATAAAATTTTCATTTAATTTATATTAAAAACGAAATTCTCCATCCCAATGTTATAATTAAAAAAAGAATTCAGTGGACCCTAATGGACAAAAAGTTCTTATTCAAAAAAAAAAAAAAGTTATATTATTGTTCACACATTACACGGTGAATATGATTTTTTAAATGAAAAAATTTAGAAATATAATTTTTTTTAATTCAGCCATGGGCATTTATTGCGTATCAAATTTAAAAGTTACTCCATTTTGACAATTTTAAAATTTTTATTAAATTAAATTTGATAATTTTTAAATTTTAAAAAGTATTAATTATATATTTTTCCTATAATGCTATAAAAATAATTTTTTTGTATAAAAAGAAATAATTTTTAAAAGAAAAATGAATTTTCATTAATATATAAAGTAAATAATAGAATTATAAAATTTCAAATTACACAATATATAAAAAAATAATAAAGTTATTAGCATAAATTTTAAAATTTGTGTGAAAAAATCAGTAAATAATAGTAATATATTATGGACAATTTAACTTTTAGTGAAAAATTAAATCCATTTATTATTTATAATAAAATTTTAAATTATTCTTAATGCAAGAAAGATAATAACTTTTGAAAAAAAAAAAGATAAATAACTTCCAATTGGAAAAACAACAACCTTCAAATATAGAAGGATAAACTTGTATGACAAAAATATAGAATATTTTCAAAATTAATTAATAAAAATGAATCAAATTTAACCTGAACAAATAAAAAAATTAAATTTAAAATTAGGTCTCATTTTATTGAAATAAATATGCAAAACAAACTAAAAGATAAAAAAAAATGCTGAAATTGTCATAACAAGACAAAAAGTGGGGCTTTTTATTGTGGTGACTGGTTCTTTTAGGAAGGATACTGCCTTGAAGTCGGCCATCTCTTGACCGACTATGACTAAATGTGCATATTCTCTGTTTTTAGTTTTATTTTTTTTTTCTCAATGTGCATATCAATTTCTAAGCCAAATTTTATTTAAATTCAGTGTATGGATTTTTTATGAATTAACTTAATAATAAATTATTAGATATTATTAATAATTAATTATCTATTACTTTTTCAGACTCTTTATCCATGAGCGGCTACACCTTTTCCTTATCTTCTCTGTTATTGCGTATCATAATAGTGCAATGGATAACATCAATATGCAACTTTAGTCTCAGTGGGCTCTATATAGAATCAACACAACACTTCCAATTGCATGGAGTTAATCTAAAGATTGTGAAGTAAACACAATAATAAACAAATTCCAAGAGGATTGAACTTGTTGGTGAGCATGAATTATCTAATCAGAACCGCCCCAATTTCTTTTCCTTTCTCTGAGTTAAATTATTGTACAAGGGACGGTGCGTAAACTAATCTTATTTTATGATTTTCAGAACTTCCACCTTAAGAAATGAACTCACTGTAAAATCTATAACTGAGGCATTTCACAGGCATCCCCTTTCATAAGGAATATATATATATATATATAGATATACCATAATAACGATTTTAGGGGTGTGCAAAAATTGAACCGACTCAATTAATCCGATCCGAACCGACGTATTCAAATATTCGGATGGAATTAATCAGATTTTTAGGGTTAGTTCGGTTATGCGAATTAGGGATATTTCATTGGTCGGGTGAAAATCCCCTAAAACTAACCTGACCGATCAATCCGAATAATTTAATATATAAATAAAAAAAATCTAATTTCTTTACACATATTAATTAATATATAATATATATTAATATAATTTTGAAATTGTTAGTTTGTTGTATTTTAAAACATTTTTTATGGTATTTAATATTATTTATTTGTATTAATTTAGAATTTTAATTTAATTTTGATTTAAATATGTACATTAAAAAATAAATTCGGATAAATCAGTTCGGGGCCCAAAAAAATAAGATTAATCGGGTAAGGATCCGGATCCGATATATATATATAATAGGATCGGATGAGAAAAATACCTAAAAATCGGATTTAGATAGGGTTCGACTTGTTGGTGAGCATGAATTATCTAATCAGAACCAATGTTATTAAAATCGGACCGAATAAAGAACCGAAGAGCTCAATGATTCGTGGTTCGACCGGTTCATTGGGTTTCAACCGGGTTTTTTTTATTTTTTAAAAAATATATTATTTCTTAAGTTTTATATAAATATTATGAAAATATCACTATATAAAAAAATTAAAAATAGTTTAGAAAAATATATTTATAAACAAACATTAACAATAAGATTATAGTTTCAAGTCATTCAATATTTATAACAAAAATTTAAGATAAATATAGTAAAAAATTGTAATTTTTTAAAGAAATTCTTCAAATATAAATTATAAAATTTTATTTTATTCATAAAAAATTCATTAAATTATTTAAATTTTAATTATTTTTTATTTATAAATTTATTTTATTTTTTTCCAAAAAAAATAATATTGTATGAATATTTTGGACAAAAAGTTGATTTTTCTAAAATTAAACCGGTTTTTTATCATTTAACCCGGTTTTTCTCAGTTTTATCCCGATTTAACCGGTTTTTGGCTGTTTGAAACAGTATTTTCCGGTTTTTATCTAATCCGGTTTTCATCCATTGAACCAACCGGACCAGCCAACGGTTTGTGGCTAAACCGGTTCGACCTCCCGGTCCGGTCCGGTTTTAATAACCATTATCAGAACCGCCCCAATTTCTTTTCCTTTCTCTGAGTTAAATTATTGTACAAGGGACGGTGCGTAAACTAATCTTATTTTATGATTTTCAGAACTTCCAACTTAAGAAATGAACTCACTGTAAAATCTATAACTGAGGCATTTCACAGGCATCCCCTTTCATAAGGAAAAATATATATATATATATATATTGCAGGTGGGCCTGTACTGCTGTCCAAATTAATACGGTTAATTGATTATCACTAGATTTATACCATAATAATGATTTTAAGAGGGTGCAAAAATTGAACCGACTCAATTAATCTGATCCGAACCGACGTATTTGAATATTCAGATGAAATTAATCAGATTATTAGGGTTAGTTCGGTTATGCGAATTAGGAATATTTCGTGGGTCGGGTAAAAATCCCCTAAAACTGATCCGACCAATCAATCCGAATAATTTAATATATAAATAAAAAAAATTCAAATTTCTTTACACATATTAATTAATATATAATATATATTAATATAATTTTGAAATTGTTAGTTTGTTGTATTTTTAAAACATTTTTATGGTATTTAATATTATTTATTTGTATTAATTTAGAATTTTAATTTAATTTTGATTTAAATATATACATTAAAAAATAAATTCGAATAAATCGGATATGTTGATTCGAGACCCAAAAAATATCGAATTAATCAGGTAGGAATCCAATATATATATAGGATATGATCGGATGAAAAAAATACCTAAAAGTCGGATTCGAATCTGGTTCACCCGAACCTGACCGAAGCACACCCCTAAACCATTTGATCACCAAATAATTTTTTATTTTACAAAGGTAACATAACTTTTAAAATATTGTTATTAAAGTTATTTTAACCGAAAAATCATAAATTTAGTAACGAAATGTTGATATGTACTAAAATATTCCAAAAAATATTTGTAGAACATTATAAAAGATATCATGTGAATGTTTTAAGCTGACATGACCAAAGCTCTAGTGTCAAATTCAAGATTTTCTGATCAAAATGATTTTAGTAGTAATATATCAAAAGTTACATTTTTATGAAACAAAAATTTTATTTTGTAACTGAACCGTTATTAGAATATAAATTTAGTAACAATAAATGGAATTCACCCAAATCAATTTATCCAATTTGTTAGGTCACCAGAAAAAGATGGGAAAAAAGAATATCTTTTACAATAGTTGTCATATGTACTGAAATCCCATGAATGAACCGCAATATATGATGCAATTTAATTCAATATTTCATGACAAAGCTTCAAAGGGCTAGTGGCCTATTTGGTACTATGTTCGTCATAATTCGTCACTAATCAGCAAGAACCCTATACATTAATGACTGTTCTGAAATGAATCTCACAATATTGTATCCACAAAATTCCAACAAAAGCAACAAAGAATCTAAAATTTTTGGATTTGATGATGACAAGATGAGATAGGGTTAGGTCTCATGAACCACATTCATTTCATTGCAAATGGATTATATAAGCAAGTAGAGTTGATCATTGGTTGAGGACAATGTGAGATCATCTCTTCCTTAGTGTTCGGTCATATGCACCGAAAGCCAATAACAAGAAGCATTCTTCATCAAATGCAAGTGTATTAGGTATCTAGTTCAGGACAAGGTTCAAACCCTACTAAAATTATCTATGGTCACTCTCTACCAGAAATGCGAATTTAAAAATAAAATTTCAGGCACAACAATCAATTAATTTTAGGGTGAGGGGCAACAACAAATGATACGACCAAGTCGTGCAGCAAAAGCCAAAGTTGCAAAGTAAATTAGGTTTGCAGGTCTAAGATGACATGCCTTTTAGGATCATGCATGTGAAAGTTTGGTAAAGGCAAATGCAAGTTGCGAAATTCCAACTTTGTGACAACACTTTTGCCCTGAAGAATTTCTTGCATAATGAAACAAGCATGCATCAAAATTGGCTTGTTTCCTTTCTGTTCTTTAACAAATCAGCGAAGACCTAAGATCAAATGTTAATTTTACATAACCCTAAGATGATTAAATTTGTGGATGCCAATGAAGTAATTAATACCTTTATCTATACCTAATTATTTTGCTCCAAAATGGAGATATTTGGATTACATTACAGATCATTTTGCTCAACATCTATACAATAATAACTACTGCAGCATGTTACTTAGAACAGATGCAGAACCAACAGACAGCTGAGGGACTAGTGATTATAAAAACCAAAGCAGGCAAGAAGGCCTTTTGGCAGAGGGACATATGTATTTGTGACAATTTTGAAGTCTAGCATTCAAATACAACATGATCAGGACTATTATAAACCTTCCTTTGTGAAAATAAAGGACTGGGACTAATCAGGAAGGAGAGGTAACCTGTCCGCTATGTAGGGTGATCCATTTGAGTCAGAACTGGCTCCAACAATGAAGTGATCGAAGCTGCTATCAATGTCACCTGTTTCATTAGACTTCCTATCTTCATCCATTCTAATCTGATATGGGAAGATACAGAGATGTGCATCAGGTTTTGTACCAATTTTCTCAGCTTGTAGTTGGTACTTCCTGATGAAGTCTATCTGAAGAGAAATAATGTGTGAGGGCCTCGGAAGTAACTCCACAGGTTCCCCTTTTGGGATTACTACCTGCTCAATGGCTATTCTGGCCTCCTGCAAGGGAAGCACTTCATGGATATGAACATCAAGCAACGAAGTAATCAAACCTAAAAATGGAGGGAATAGTGGCATATAACATGAGGACACCACTTTTATCACCCATTTATTGGTGTAATTATAAGCATCTGCTAGACATAGATAATCCATAAGGCTACAACTTATCATCAAATACAAAACTCATCCAGCCATAATGTTATCCATTAGCATATGCTCCAATTGTTCGTTAAAAAAATAAAAAAAGCATTAGCAAAGAATGGAAGGGAATGATTCAGAACCCCCTGAACACAAAAAGACGCAAGTTTCAAAGGAGTCTTTATGATTAAAGCCACAAATTTAAGAATAGCAACAAGTAATATTAATTTTCCTTTTCACATTTTCATCTTCACAGCTTTTTGATTAGGCAAAATATATGGATTAACTCAAGACCGTAATTTGGGAATCACAAGTAAAACAGGTCATTGCTCTTGGTTGTGCAGTTGTCATGGAATATAAATACTATTTGCCTGTTGATGCACCCTATTGACTTGCCTAAATTAATTTGACTAGGCAGATTTCTTGGCCTTGATTTTTAGAGGTTTGTTCTTTAATTTGTATATTGCCTTACTTGTAAACTTTCCTAGTTACTTATCTTTTGTGTAGAAATTCAGTAAGTATGTTGCTTGTATGCATACAAGAGAAGAAATAAAAAGTTTTTATCTTCTCCTATAAAATCTTCACAACCAAATTTCTAGATAAGTCATGGTAGAAAATGTTTCAACTGCTACACTATGGCATGCAAGGTCTTGTTGAAATCAATAAATCCACTGGTTGTATCTACATCTAAATGCATTAAACATTGTGCATTATATACACAAGTTTGAAAAAATTCCATGCATTAAGCATTCCATCTGCAGGTGAGGCACATGGCAGACAAAAGAGTGAGTGACTAAGCATACAATATTGGTTCCCCAAAAGAAAACATCAGAGCACAAAAACTATAGATTTCAAGAGCTAAACAATGATACGAGAACAGTGGTAGCACCACTGAACAACACTACCTGGAGAGTAAATTTGTTCTTAAGGTGGAATCACATAATTGGTTCAAGCTTCAATCATAATTTTATACATGCCTTGTAAGCAATGTAGTTGCCTAATCTTGCTTACTTGCTAAGATCTATAAAGAGCACAGGATATACATATAATTGTTGATGTAGTCAAGCTTCAACATAGATTAATCAAAAAGCTAAAATAAAAGGGAGGGAAAAACAACTATATTTGGAAGAAATAATTATCCAACACAACTGAATAAAGAAATTCATTTCTTACTTCTATGGCATCAGTTTTCTCGGAGAATTTTGCATTGTCTTCTGATCTGGAATCCTTCAATGGATCAGCACAGTCACTGGCCAACGCCCTTATGGCCTTTGTAATTTGCATCAATGAGCTTGTCTACAAGGAAATAAAAAAATAAAAAGAGCGATTCCTTATATTCAAATAAGCAGCCTCTTCCAAGATAGAATAAGCCATTAGCATTAACCTTTGTTACATATATAGGAATGTCATGAGATTTAGCAGCTGCTTGAATCCCAGGATTCTTCTTAAGCTTGGATTGCAAGGCAAGTAGTGCATCCGCCTCACTGATATTATCAGTTAACTGAACTGCATCATCCATTTTCAACTGCTTGATGCCTTGAACCACACTTGCCTCCAGGATCTAGAACAGCTTCTCATTATGTGAGTTCAATTTCGAGTATTTGGTTATTTTCTTTTGCAGATGCAAACTATAAAATTAAGAATATTAACAAAAGCAATAAAGTAACTTCAACCTGGGCATGGAGAATAGTAAGAAAAGACCACCTAAAATTGAGAGAAGGAAAGCAGTTAATGAGATCCTCTTGTATCAGCATAGTGAAGGATGATATTTCTTGCACTTTTCATATGCCATTAAAAATTTACAATTGCAGAAATATTACCATCAGGAAAAGATTCTCAGTTCATCTAAGCCTCAATATCACAGAAGCTGGTGTGTTAAAATTAGGAAAACACTTTTTCCCCTTTCTATGGGACTATCTTCCTAGAGATGTCAGCTATTGATGCCCCCTCACCTACTTCACATTAATGGCTCAGACATACAGAACATTCAGATAAACATCATGTCTCTACAAACACTTCCCTAAAGGACTTTAAATCCTTCACCTTATTGCATTTATGAGAGACAGTTAAACATAATCGATGAAAGATATATGTATACTGCATATGATGTCTCTGCAAAATACAACTTTTCATAGTTTTGTGATGTAAGAAAGTAGTTTAGGTATGCTAGATTGCCCTAGATTACCAAGTTTTCTTTGATGAATTGAACAGCAGCAACCTTTCCTGTGAAGTTTTAGGGACATCTATGCAAAATATTATACCTTATAGCAGCTAATATCATGGAAAGAATTTCAGAGCAGAATAACAGTTAGACAAAGAAAGTGATAGAAAATTTACTCCATAAAGTAAGCAACTTAGCTGCTAAAGCAGACAAATGTATAGGCAATGAAATCTTACCCCATAGACATACAAGTGAAGTGAAGTCCCATCTTCCAAAGAATTTTCTCCAATGTTCGTAGCAGAGTCAGAAATGAATTCATCATCACTAATCCTTTCATCTATGATCTGAAGATCTTCTAAGAAAATGTCATTCTTTAGAGCAGATGTTTCAATGAAAGATTTCATTTTTACATTTTCCTTTAAACCCTCATAATTCATCTTGCGAACTTCGACATTCGGTGAACGACCTTCAAGAAAAGGAGTATAAGCAAACAAAACAAATCAGGCACGGACAAAGAGTGCTGCTCCTTGAAAATTTCATGATGTGCAGATGAAATATGAAAAGGCATCACTTTTTTATTTGCTAAATTAGAAATTAAGCATGCCTGAGAGAATGGCATCAACTGTTGCTTCTAGGCTACGATATATTCGCAACTCATTTTTTGAAATTATCTCTACTGCACAACTAAAGGTTGAAGGTCCCTTCCTCTCCAGCACCGTCTTCTGGACTCCTCTGCGGTTTGCTTCTTCGTCCCCTAGTGTCACACTCTTAAACATGATAGTATTAGTACAAATGAATAAAAGACGAGATATCTCAATGGTCATATGACTGCATAAGCTTATAAATTATATAGAATAAACTAGAGAGCTTCCATTGACGCATGGATAAAAAATACATACAGACATGCATGACAAAAGTAAATGCTTTGAATATTTTATGTTTGAACTGCATAATAAATTGTTATTTTAATTCTGTGGAATTGGAGTTCATAACTAATCCAAGGTCATACCAAAATTTGTGAAATTTCCAAAATGAATTTCATAGAACTAAGGCAGCAAAATTGAGTGGAAAAAATTTCCACAGCATGATTTCATCTTTTAAAAAGACGAATCCTTCCTATAAATAATTTCAGCAATGTTATTAAAGTTAATGAAGACAACTGCTCCCAGGACACCTCATGGACACAGACGGTGATTTGCTGAAAATGGGATGAATAAAGGTTTTGGCCAGACCATAAATAAATTGCATAAAGAAGGCCAGTTTTAGGTGGCCAGCCTCAGATATGTTCCTGTGCACCCAGCTTAGTCTTTTTTTTTTCAACACTTAAAAAGTTGCATTAATACATCCAAAAATCAGAAAGAAAAGCTTATTTTCTTAGAAATACAGAATTACAGAGAAATCAAATTCAAATCATAACTTGTATGAAACATAAATTATGTGGAATTCAATAGAATTTCATCCTGCAAGTTATTATTCCAAACATGACAATTTATTCATAAAAATATTTTTTTGAGGGCTGAGACTATAGGATAAAAATGTTACAGAATGTGATGGCCACAGTAAGATATCTGCTATAATTTAATAGTAAATCTGCTTACCTGTATCCCTCCAATCAGCATTTCTAGAGAAGGATTAACTACTAAATTTTCTATTGTAACTCCATGTGCAGTGGCTACTAACTGAATCCCACGTTGTGCAATTGTGCTTGCAGCCATTGCTTCAAGTTTTGTGCCTATTTCATCTATCACAATCACTTGGGGCATATGGTTTTCAACTGCTTCTATCAACACCTGAATGTAGAAAATTATAAACATAAGCATACCTGAACATATACTCTGATAAATTAGTGGAAAAAAAAAATTAAGAATTTCACCAAGGAAGCACACAGGGCCCAATTAAAACAACCGGTACAAATTTTTCATAATTTGTAGTTCATTTAATCACATATGAGCTGATAATAAGTCAATCTTCAGATCTTTGTTTCAGAATATTTCACTGTAAAATGGAGCAAATTACAAAAACAGCAGCAAAAAAGAACAAGTCCTACACTTTCAACCCATACCTGATGTTGCATATCTGAATTCGGTACTTGCATCCGCCGAGCATTACCTATGCCTGCATGAGGTATATCACCATCCCCACCTATCTCATTAGAAGTGTCAACTATCATTACTCGTTTCTTGTAAGTATTTGCAAGCATTCGAGCTATTTCCCTGCAGATTGTTTAATTCTAGGTGAGCCCAAAGTTGCATGTATAAGCTTAACAGTGGCCAACAACTGACTTTTCTAAGGATAGTGTAGACGCAATAGAACTCAACACCCAAGTCCCGGAGTTGAACTGGCTCTGGCTCTGTCCCATACACTAACCAATCACAACATTCCCAAACAGAAAAATGTGCAAGGGACTTTATTCTGAACTTTTTCTCCATTTAAATAATGAATTCACCAAACAAAAAGGTTCAAAAAGCCAATTTTATAGATCCCAAAAATTTTTAAGCAGTCCCCGTAAGCATAAGACTGAAAAATTGATACTTGTAACCACCATGAGCAGAGGTAACAAGTAGAACATTGAACAAAACAATCAACCCTACCAGCAACACCCATTATCTAGCAGAATATATATGTATGTGTGTGCGCACGTGCACGCTTTTACATCAAATATAACCATCAACTAGTCATATCTTCTAAGACTGCAATTTCTATTTCTACTCAAGAAGCAAAATGAAGCCACATACGTATACAGAAAACACCTGTATGCATTTCAAAAGCCATCAAGCAATACACAACAGTAAAAAGAATTCATGTAAACAGAACAATACCGATTCTCTGACAGTGTATAAAACTGCAGCCTGATACCCTGTAGATAATGCTCTGCTTGGGAATTGCTACCAATTAATGCAAGAAAATGCATCTAACAAAATTGATTTGGCATAAATTAAGCATCAAGAAAGTGATCATTGGCAACAAATATATGAATGAATCACCTGATAATTGTGGTCTTTCCCACCCCTGGAGGCCCAATAAACAACAAAGAAGCTCCATCCTGAATCAAATCTCTCAGCAAACTTGCACTCCCTGGTATTGCCCGACCAACACGGCATGTTAGACCAATGATATGACCCTTCCTATTTCTGATGGCACTGATGCGATGTAATGTCCGACTGATGCCAGCCCTATTGTCAATGGCAAAGTCCCCAACCTACAATATGCCATTCTAGTCAGCCAAAATACTTTTTCTTTTTACCCAACAGTTAAGAAGTTCAGCAGAGATATTTATGCAAGGGATAAGTTGATAAGCTCCAAATACACCACAACGCTTACGGTTATGGATATATCCAAAAAGGATACAACAATGTGAAAAAAAAAAATGATACACATAGCAGAGGTCTTAAAATTGCAAATTCTTGATATTGGTCATTGCAGCTATTACAAACCTTTACTAAACACGGAAATACCAATACCAAAATAAAGCCTAAATCACAACCGCATTTCAACAAACACTTCGTAAGCGAAAACCGAAAATAGTTAACCTGTGAAGTAGCGTGCTTTATGTCCTGAACTGTAATTGGACAATCCGATAATACAAAATCGCCAGAAGGAAACCTGGCGAGTGGCCGACGACCCAAATCCATAACCACTTCAACCATGTCATGGAGCTCCGGATGCTCGCTTACTCTTCTTCTCATCTCTTCAGGCAATAGCGCCAAAAGGCGGCCCAATTCCACATCAAAATCGTCATCAGGCGATGATGAAATTGAAGAATTCGAGGATGACAAATACCCACAAAGTTTGTTGGGGATGATTTGGTAAATAGATGGACTTGGAGAGAAATTCAGGGCTCTGAAGAGAGGTTTAGAGAGTGAAGCTTGTTGTGGGAATTGGGCTAAGAAAGTTAGCTGTGAGATTGGAAGTCGTGAAAAACAGAGCATTTGATTTTGGCGGGAAAAGAGTATCGGGTGTGTTTTGTTTTTTCCTTTTTTCTTGATTGTAAGTAAAACGGATCAGCTTCTGCACTTTGTGGATACTGGATACCATTACCATTGAAGAGATTTGCAGCCACAATTATATAAGGTTTACTGAGACCAAAAAAATAAATAAAATAAATATAAATAAAAATAAATGCTTAAAATTGTTGTGAAATTTGTGAATTTGATGGAGTGTTCTTGTTAAAATGGGACCGTTTGGTATATATATATAGAGAGAGAGAGGTTCGTTCAAATTATTTAATATCTAATTTTTTTAACCAAAGTTGTAAATTTGAATTAGGTAAATGATAAAAATCAATGTTTAAAGAGTGTAACTTCACAAAGAAGCAATTGTATTCAAATTGAATAATATTAATAATTATATAAAAAAATAATTATATTGTTCGAGGGCACCATTGGGCAATAAAGTTGGTCATGAGTAATTACTATGAATATGCCTTGTCAATTCTTTTTTTTTTTCTAAAAAGATCCAATAAAATACAAACTTATCAAAGAAAAAAAAAGTATAATATTAATAGGCAATCTATTTCCACTAAAAATAACAATCATAAATTTTTTTTTTCAAACGGATGCATTTCAATACTGAACATGTATTTTCTAAAATTTGAAGTTGATAGAGGTTGTTGCTTAAGTGAACTTTGCAAATATCAACTTGACCATACCTTATGAGTTTGTGAGCATAGAAAAACTTTGGTGAAATACGTTTTGTTCTATCACCCTTTAAGTAGCCATTCTTGATCTATGCAATGCATGTTGCATTATTTTCATGCAATATTATTGTTTTGTCCCCCATCATTAATTCAAATGCTCTTTTGATATGCTAAATCATAGTCCTGAACTACACACATTCATGACATGCTTCATAAATAGCTAATATTTATGAATGATTTGATGAAGAGGCAATAATTTTTTGCTTTACAAATCTCTATGAAATTGGGGTGTCACCCTATGTGAAGATATAACTTATTTTGTGACTAAGCTTTTATGAGGATTAGAATGTAACACCCTACATTATTCATAATTATCAATATATTGTATACTATTACCGATGACGTCATGTGGTTACTAATTTAATTAACCTTTTTCATTGTTGGTTAATAGCTTAACTTAACCTTTGAATTCTGTTTTCATATTGGCATCGTAAGGTTATTATTCATTTGGTATAAATTTCGATAGTATAACAGCTTATAAACCGTGCTATCCAAACCTGCAAATTTACAAAATAACACTCCTAAAAAGCAACCTCCACCTCCAATACTTCAATAGCATTCATAACACTCCTAATATCATCCATCAATCATCATCGTAACACAATCACAAATTTGCCATTCATGCATGCCTTATATAATACTATTAACTAGCATCCATAATACAATATAATATATTACATACCAAGTATCCAAAACCTAATATATAAGATATCTAAATTTCACATTCTCGAAAGCGACACATGTACATGCCATTTCGCTGCACCTTCATCACGTCTTTACTTACTTGTCCCTGCACGCATTCAACAAACCACACGCTAAGCAAAGTTGTTGCCTAGTGGTGGATACAACTACACAAAATTTCATCTAATAAAATTATTTTTACTAAATTACCGTTTTACCCCTTTAGTGTTACTTTTTTATTAATTTAATTTAATTAACTTCTCTTATTGTCTAAATTTACTACTTAGTCCTTTTTGTTTTTATTTTTCTTATTAAATCTTGCATAATTCTTACTTGAATGTACAATTACAATTAGATCCCTAAAACTTTTTCTTTATTATATTTGACCTTATTTGACTTTAATTTTAACCTTTTTTTTTTTGCTTTCTTTGACCTTTATCTCATTTTAAGTAAAAAAAATTTACATTATGATCCTTATGCTTAACCATAAAGTGGTAAATTATATTTTGATCCCTAAAATTTTTCATTAAATATGAGTTTTCTCTACTTTTCTTATTTGACTATTTAAACCTTTTTTTACCACATTTTTAATACCAAATTACTATTTTACCCCTGGTTTATTGCGTAATTATATTTTTACCCATTTTAAACTATTCATCATTTTTTACAGTATTTCTTATTTAATTATATTTATGACATTTTTTATGCAAAATTTACCATTTGATCCCTATTTTCTTGCATACTTATAATTTTTCCCGTTCTGAAATTATTAATCACATTTTTCACATTGTTTCTTATTTAATAATCTTTATGGCATCCTTTATGTAGGATTTACCATTTAATTCCCATTTTCTCATATATTTACAATTTTACCCCTAATGGTGACTAGTAAAAATTCTCGAATCGGATATGTGGGACGAGAACTGTGTGACTATGTGAATATATTGTATGACTGTATATGTGAGGTGACTATTTGACCATAGCCTCCCTCGGTATGTGTGAGGTGACTACTTGAGCACAACTAATCCTCAGTAAAAATTTGATCTCATGATGCTACCACGGTATATGGATCTTTATGGCTAGCCATTATATCCTATGATCATGGATTAGCCACTGTACACTAAGGGTAACTAAATATTTCACATTATGTTATATTTATACACCAAATGTTATGTTATTTCCATTATGTATCATATCATACATTCTAATTCTTCATCCATTCATTAATATTTAATATGTAACTATAACAAACATGATTAATAACATTCAAACATGATGAAAACATGGCATTCCCATAAGGTATACCATTCGCTTCATTAGGAGCTCATGTATACTTTGTGTTTTCTTGTTCTTTCTCATGCTATATATGTTTCCAAGATCAAATTATGTAATTATATATAGACATACATTAATTTTGCAGTGATAATTCTTAGTTACATAATAGTACATTATGTTCACATGATAAACATTATGTCCATATGTTATTTCAAGCACAAATAAATCATGGTGTACTTATTCATTCTTGTATTACTCATTTTATCTTAATATGCATAAAAACATTAAATTAGCATATTATACAATATAGTACACAATTCGGCCAATGCAACCATATTAGGAGTGCCATAAAAGATAATGTAGAACATATTTTACTCCGCTCCAATGCATTCTAGTTAAACAAAAATTAAATCTTGCTAATGGATTAACTATTATAAAGATAATGTAGAACATATTTTACTCCTACTACACTAAGTTATGGTACTTGATCAAGACCAATAATTTCTTGAACATCTTCAAATGGATGAAAATAATCTTTTTTTAACGTTTAGAGAACGAATAATCATTAAAGTGCTTAATAGATAAGATTTATCCATAAAAAAATATTTCAAATTTTTCTTTATATAAAAAGATTGATGCAAAAGGATCCAATTTAAATAATAGTCAACTTGAATTCCAAGACCAAATTTTCTTCTTTTAATATATTTCATTTCAAATTCCTTTGTAAAGATCTCTTTTGGAATCCCTACTATGTTTAAATTAGTAACATAAACTGCAACTATGGCAAATTCAGAATTTATCTTCTTAATAAAAACACATAGATAAATAAAGTTAATTCTATATGCATTTATCACTAAGTATTCATGTAGATGATTGTACCATAAATGTCCAGATTACTTTATGCCATTCAAATATCTTTGTAGTTTAACAAAATACATTTGTCGAGGCTTTGGTTTATATGTTTCAAGCATCTTAAATCTTTCAGGAATTTTCATATAAATGTTATTATCTAATGGCCTATATAAGTAAGTCATCACTACATCCATTGGATTTATGTCAAGTGATTTAAAAACCCTAAACTAAAAAAAAAAATCTAAAAGTAACTGCATCCATAATCAGGGAACGTCTCTTCATAATTTATGCTATGTCTTTTTGAGAAATCTTATTTTACAAGTCTAGCTTGTATCTCACAACTTCATTTAACTCATTTCTCTTACATATAAAGATCTATTTATATCTAACTAGTTTGATCTCTTATGGTGTTAGGACTATTAGTCTAACTACTTTGTGGTTAGCTAATGAGTCTAGCTTGACCTGAATCTCCTTTTTCAATTTTGGCCAATCATTTTGATGTCAATATTTTTCTATAATTTTAGGCTTAGGCTACCATCATTAGTTATTTTAGAAGCAATTGCATATGCAAACACATTATCAACAATAATTTCATCTCTTTCTAACATATTTCCATTTTTAATGAGATCTCATAGTTTACTAGTACTAGAACCATTTTTGGGGTTACTTCTATGGAAATATGAAGTTATGGATTTGATTTGCTTCTAACCTCTTTAGGAGCACCACTTAGAAGATTTTTCATTCCACTTTTCTTTTCAAGGACAATATCTTTTGCACCAATAAGTCAACCACTCTTATTCATTTATTGTTATCCCTATAAGATGTCTTATAGGGATAACTAACTATGCAAAGGCATTAGTAGTTGGAATGTATAATCTAGTGACCTTTTGGGTGTATGTAATGATATTTAGTAGTTAATTTACAATATTTTGCAAATGAATTATTCATTGAAATTTAAGTTCCCATTGATTGTATGTGTATCAAATTTGAACAAAATTGGTATCTTCCAACTAATTTGAGCTTTTGACCTTTATCTTTATTTTCCCTCTAATGGTAGAAATATTGATTTATCAAATTAATAATATTAAAATCATGCTAAAAAAAGTCACATATTAAAGGTTCAAGATATCTAATAATAGAAGATGAATAAAAACATACATCAGATAATTAGATGACATTAGGGGCCTATGTTAGTTCTCTAAGGATAAGCAATAGGAACATATACAACATAACCAACAGTTCTAGAATGAGATATATTTGGTTATTGATAAAAAATAATTTGAAAACTTGAAAACTTGTTATATGCAAATGGTCAAATACGGATTAAAAATGCAACATGAACTACAACACGTCCTCGGGTAAATGTAAGAAGTTTTGATTTTATAAGCATATGTCTACCAATTAATTGTAAACATTTAATAAAAGATTAAGTAAAACCATTTTGAGTATTAATATATGCAATGGGATGTTCAACATTAATTTCTATTGACATACAAAAACCATATAATGCTTTTGAAGTAGATTTATCTACATTATCTAAACGAACAGTCTTGATAAAATGACTAGGAAACTTTAATCTTAGCTTTATAATTTCAGCAATAAATTTAGCCACAAAAATATTACAAAGTGAAAATAAACATATATGAGGCCATATATTTAAATCATCAATCAAAATCATAAAATATCGAAATGGTCCACGTGATGGAATAATTGGATCACAAATATCTATATTTATTCTTTTTTTAAAAAATGAGATTCCAAAGGTAATTTAGATTTAGAAATGAACATGGGATGGGGAATCCCTACCCTCGATGGTGAACTACCCTGAATGAGATGGTAAATCCCCCAAATTTTCCCTCACGGTAAGTGTTAAAGGAAATATAATCTGTAGTTTAGAATTTAGATCAAGGCTGAGGGCTGTGGTATTCGCCTATAGTTTTCCCCAACCCAAAATAATATGTCATTTAAATGCTTATATTTCTCATTATTTACATATATGCCATTATTAGGAAGAAGGGTATAAAATCCCTAATTCTTTCAATTTTTCTTCTCTTTTGACCTTCCTTCATCCCTCTATCATCGAGATTGAGTTGAGTCCCATTTTCCCTAGTTCCAGTTTTCCCAGACTTTGCCTTCAGCAACTCATCTATGTCAAATAGGTCCCCAAAATTCAAAAATACAAAAAACAAAGCGGTTAGAATTTAGGTTAACTAGTTTGATTAAGGTTTGACTGAGTCATTAAAAATAGCAAATGAAGTCTAAAAATTACCAAAAATTGTAGATATGCCTAAAATAATATGTAGATTATTTTGGCTACAAAAAGTAAAATTTTCGATAACACCAGTATTTTTAAATCTGATTGATCTGATCGAATCGGACCAGTAACAGACTTTGATTGGGCTAAAATTTTGTGTACAGCCTATTTTATATATAATAAGAATGATGAAATTAATTTTAAAGTGATTTGGAGTTGATAAGAGAGAGAATTGCAAGAAAATTACAAAACGAGCTTAATTTTGGTTATTGGGCCTTAAGTGAGTGAGCTTTGGTTTAACTAAGCCCAACCCACCCAAAACCATTATAAAAAGGAGTTTGGGAACATAGATTCACATGGCTTTCTTCTTCTTCTTCTTCTTCAGCTCTCTTCTTCTCCATTGATGGCCGAACACTTCTCTTCCTCTTCCTCTTAATATTTCTTCATTTTTCTCACTTTTTTTCCTTTTGATCCAAGCATAATAAATGATCTACTACCTCTCTAAATCATTTTAGTAGCCTCAATCCTTTGATTTGAGGAAAAGAAAGAAAGAAAAATCAAGTTGGAAAGGATTAGGGGTAAAATTGAGGTACGGAATTTTTAAGGTTTTAATTTTGTTTAAAGCTGCCTATAAGTAGTTTTAGGTGCCTAGAGTTCATTTTTGAGGTCAAATTAAGCTAAAGAAATTGAAATCACGGTATACCTTTCGTTAAGAATTTCAGCCCCTTATGGTGCTTCATGGTGATGAATGAATTTCTTTGGTTCAAAGCATTAAAAAGGAAGCCTAAGGAAGCTAAAACAATTGAGAAAGGTAAGTGACTATGAAATCTAACTATTTTCCTTGATTTAGCATATTTTTCCTTTAGGTAAATTAGGAAAATTATGAAATTGTATGTATAATTGAAATTGGCTTGAGAATAATGCAATTAGACCTCAAATATGCCTAATTGTAATCTTAAATTGATTGAAATAATTTTGTAAGGTTGATTTCTTTTAGTGGCCAAAATTATACCTAATGGAAACCTAAGTGTATTTTGGTTATTTTTTATAATTTATGACTTAAAATGATAATAAACATAAATTAACATGTCCATGAATTTTTAGAAAGTTTATGAAAATTATTTGAATATTTTGGAGTAAATAATTGATTATGTACAATATAAATTTGATGAATTATTGTGAAATAATTCTTAAAACAAGTAAAATATGTACCCATAAATTTTTATAGAATTTATGAAATTTATTTAAATAGTTTAGAGAAAATATTTGAATATGTACAAAATAAATTTGTTGAATTATTGAGTTATAATTCATAATTTAAGTGAAAATTAATAAATTATATTGATATAATTCATAATCTATCCACAGGTGATGAAAAGATTGATGCACTAGTGTATTGAAATAAAAATAAAATAAAAAGTATAGTGTGTACAATGACAATGATGAATTAATGAGAAATAATTTATAATTCGATAAGAAAATGGTGAATTATTGTAAAATAATTCACAAACTGTATAAAAAGTATTGAAAACTATGAACAATCGTAATACTGAATAGAAAAAGAAAGAAATTGTTAAAAGTCTAAAAGGTGAAATGAAGCGTAAAGGAAAAATACTGAATTATTAAGGAATAATTAATAAATCGATGAGGAAGTGGTGAATTATGATGACATAATTCACAAACTGCATGTAAAGCACTGAAAAAAATGGCTATCATAATAATAGAAAAGACAAAGCTACTGAATAGTCAAAAGTACAAAAAAAAATTGAGTGATAAAATGTACTATTTTGAAAAAGTAATTAAAATTGTTTAAAATTTAAAAAATATTTTGAAAGTAATTGCAATTGTTGAAAATTTGAAAATTATTTTGAAAGTAAGTGATTTTTTCCTTAGCAATAGTCTAGCAGTAAAAGTCTTACTCAGGATATGATTGGCTATCCATAGGGTTACCCTATACCGCGGTGCAAGTCATGACGACTTATTTTGCTATGATAAGATTTCTGATCTTCATAGTATCTGTCTGTATTGATATCTGTTTTGTGAGACTTGGTCCTTCGAGATCATTTTTTAATTTGTTTGTATATGCCCTGTGATGTCCACATCCCGTATATCCTATATGAGAAATTTATGTCGAGATTGTACTAGGGGTATTATAATCAGAATAAGTTAAAAATGCAAAAAAGAATGCTAAAAGTAAAGTTAAAAGTGAAAAAAGACCTAATTGAAAGAAATAAAAAGTTTTTGGGATAAAAATGTAATTTTTTTCAGAAATTGTACTTAATGAGCAAAAGAGGTAAGAAAATATTTTACAAGGATAAAATGGTAAATTAATGACCAAACAGTCCAAAAATAAATTTTTTTGAAGAAGAATGACTAAAATATAATTTTACATGAAAAAGTCAAAATAATGACTAATTGATATATTATGTGCCAATTAATGACTTGAAAATGAAAAATTAGTAAAATAGTGCCAATATTGTAATTAAAAGTCTAAAAATGGTAATACCATAAATAATTGAGAAATTAAGGATCAAAAATGAAATATCGTATAAAAAGTTCAAACAAGAACTAGACATAAATTTTGTAAGCCAAAGTCAAATGAAAAGTAAAAATGAGCAAATTAATGAAAATTTTGAAATTAAAAATGTCAATGTGGCAGTTTTGCAATAAAAGTGTGTAAAAAAGATATTTTTGTAATAAAATGAAGAATTAAAGGCTTCATTAAAAAGTTTACCAAAGTAATGAGATTACTTTGGTATTGAATGTTAAAAGCATTAATAATTATATTTTGATAAATAATTGATAAAGTCAAAGTAAAAATAAATAAACTAATGGCAAAATTGTAATTAAAGTGTAAAAAGAAAATTCCGAAAGTAATTGAAAAATTTAGAATTGAATTGAAAAATTTGCCATATTACAGACAATGAATAGTGTAAAATGTCAAATGAAACGATAATTATATCCAATTGATGAAATAAGAAATTCTATATAAAAAGTCAAAGTCAAGCCCAATAGATTGATATATATGTCAAAAGTCAATTACAAGGTGAAAATAAGAAAGTAATGAAAATTTTATAATTAAATTGCAAAGACAGTATTTTTATAATAAATTGAAAAGTTTAGGATCAAGGTGAAAAGTTTGCAAAAGTTTAGTAATTAATCGAAAATACTGTTAAAAATGTTGAAAAATGCTTTTTGACGAGGAAAAATGATATTTACCATAATTAACGCAATTATGCATGTTTGGGAAATTCTTCAATTAATAGTTATTACTGAGCATATTTAGTGCTCAACATGTAGTATTTACTGCTTGCAAGTTCTGAAGAGTAGCTGGAGCATGATATATAGTGGAGCAAAGTCCGAAAAAAATGAAATAATTATAATTATTTTATATTTTGGCATCTATATATTTAGCTATCAGAAGTAAAATATTGAACTGTAATTGATCAGTAAATTGATGTGATTGTGAAAATATGTTTTGTCAAGAAATGGTTTTAAATGGATGTGTTTGATATGTGAATGAATATCTGGAATGTATGTTTGCTTTGTTATGACCTGTTGTACCCTTGAGGGGTTGTGATTTGTCTGGTTTTTTAGGAGGTTAGTAAGTATATAGTTGTTATGCTGTCGAATTTTTGGTGAAATGAATAGTATTTATTTTAGACAATTATAAGTCAGCAACAAGTTAGTGATAAATTTGAATAATGAATAAGTATTATCAGCCAATGATTGGTTTGTTTAAGTTCATGATGTAGGAAAAAAATTTCTAGCAATTCGTTTAAATCGGAAAAGACTATTACAGATAAGGGTGTTATATTTTGTGGTATCAAAGTAAAGCTTTAAGCGATTTTAAGATTGGAGTGGGATTAGTGATTGGTTTATCTATATATACAAGCCAATTGTAAGTGGATAAGTGTTAAAAGTCTAATGTGTACTTACTCTATTTAGTTTTAAAATGAAAAGTTATCATCTGATTAAGATCATCTGGTGGGGGTTGGTGATAGTGAGGCATCCATTGGTACTGGATAGTATGAGGCCAACAGTAGCAGGCTTTTTCACCAATGGTTTCGCCTTTACCCTCACAGTAGAGATTGTAGTTAGGTCAGAATATAAGTAGCACTACTTGATGCCTTTTGGAGGCTGAAGCAGGGTAATAAATTATTGACTAAAATTAAGCGCGAGTTTGAGTGCCTAAGTGCCTATTTGGATGAGAACCAGTCCACTGAAGGACAAAATAAAAAGTGTGTCAGAGATTTGAAAGGAGATAATATACCAAGTTCGGACAGATTGTAAGGATACATAGATACCTTGACTTTAGTGTCATGTGTAGGCTGCTATTAATTTAGAAGTTATATAGTTAGAGGAGGTTGTCCCTGATGTGATGGATTGGTTATTCACCCTCTAAGTGACGGTAGACTATAAAAGAAAGAGATCTACTTTGAAACTTGACGAAGGTCGGGAAATCACAGTTATAGGTACGAAAATTAACTTCCTATCTGAGGTGATTTCTGCTACTGTTATAAAGAGATTATTTAAAAAATGGTGTATTGCTTACTTGTGCTTTGTAGTGGAAATAGAAAGAGATAATTTGAAGGTGTCAGAAGTACCTACTGTCAGAGAGTTCTTTGATATGTTCCCTAATGAGTTACCAGGTTTGCCACCTAATATGGAAGTGGAATTCTCTATTGATGTTGCTTCAGGCACTGCTGTTATCTCCATTGCTCCTTATAGAATAACACATACAAAATTGAAAGAATTGAAAATGCAGTTATAAGAATTGCTTGATAAGGGGTTTATCAAACCCAGTGTTTCTCATTGAGGAACATCGGTCCTATTTGTAAAGAAGAAAGACAGGACACTCGGGTAGTGTATTGATTACAAACAACTTAAGAAAGTGACTATAAAGATTAAATACCCCTTCCTCTCATTGAAGACTTGTTTGATCAGTTAAAGGGAGTGGGAGTATTTTCCAGGATTAATCTTCGATCAGGTTATTCCAAAAGCCAGTAAAAGAAATAGTTGTACCCAATACTACTTTTCACATTGGATGTGGCCATTATGGGTTATTGATCATGTCATTTAGGTTTACACTTCTCTGTGATGGCCGAACACTTCTTTTCCTCTTCCTCTCAAGATTTCTTCACTTTTCTCACTTCTTTTCCTTTTAATCCAAACATAAGAAATGATCTAATACCTCTCTAAATCATTTTAATTCCTCAATCCTTTGATTTGAGGAAAGAAAACAAGAGAAATCAAGTGAAAAAAGCTTAGGGATCAAATTGATGTAAGAGATTTTCAAGGTTTTAATTTTTTATAAAGATGCTTGTAAGTAGTTTTAGGTGTCTAGAATTCATTTTGAGGTCAAATTGAGCTAAAGAAATTGAAATCATGGTGTTCTTTTTGTTAGAAATTTTGGCACCTTATGGTTCTTCATTGTGATGAATGAATTTCTTTGGTTTAAAGCCTAAAAAAGGAAGTCTAAGGAAGCTAAAGCAAGTGAGAAAGGTGAGTGACTATGAAATCTAGCTATTTCCTTTGATTTAGCGTAATTTTCCTTTAGGTAAATTAGGAAAAATTAAAAAATTACGTGTATAATTGAAATTGACTTTAGAATAATGCAATTAGACCTCAAATATGCCTAATTGTAACCTTAAATTGATTGAAATAATTTTGTAAGGTTGAGTTCTTTTAGTTGCCGAAATTATACTTAATGGAAACCTAATTGTATTTTGGTTATTTTTGATAATTTATGCCTTAAAATGATAATAAACATAAATTAACATGTCCATGAATTTTTAGAAAATTTATGAAAATTATTTGAATATTTTCAAGGTAAATAATTGATTATGTACAATGTAAATTTGATAAATTATGGTTAAATAATTCTTAAAATAAGTAAAATATGTACCCATTATTTTTTTAGAATTTATGAAATTTATTTGAATAGTTTAGAGAAAATATTTGAATATGTACAAAATAAATTTTTTGAATTATTGAGTTATAATTCATAGTTTAAGTCAAAAATAATGAATTATATTGATATAATTCATAATCTGTCCAAAAATGATAAAAAGATTGACCAGCTAGTGTATTGAAATAAAAAGACAATAAAAAGTATAGTGTGTAAAGTGACAATGATGAATTATTGATAAATAATTCATAATTAGATAAGAAAATGGTAAATTATTTTGAAATAATTCACAAACCATATAAAAGTATTGAAAGCTCTGAACAACCGTATTACTAGATAGAAAAAGTAAGAATTTGTTAAAAGTATGAGAGGCAAAATGAAGCGTAAAGGGAAAATAATGAATTATTAAGGAATAATTAATAAATCGATAAGAAAGTGGTGAATTATGATGACATAATTCACAAATTACATGTAAAGTATTGAAAAAAGTGACTATCAGAATAATAGAAAAAACAAAGCTATTGAATAGTCAAAAGTGCAAAAAAGAAATTGACTGACAAAATGTACTGTTTTGAAAAAGTAATTAAAATTGTTTAAAATTTAAAAGATGTTTTGAAAGTAATTGCAATTGTTGAAAATTTGAAAGTAAGTGATTTTGCCCTTAGCAATAGTTTGGTAGTAAAAGTCTTGCTCAGGATATGATTGGCTAGCCATAGGGACACCTTATATCTTGGTACAAGTCATGACGACTTTCTTTGCTATAGTAGAATCTCTGATCTCTATAGTATCTGTTTGTACTAATATCTGCTCTGTGAGACTTGATCATTGAGGATCATTTCTCAATTTTTCTGTATATGGCCTTATGAGGTCCACATCCCGTATATCTTATCTAAGAAATTTATGTTGAGATTGTACTAGGGGCATTATAATAAGAATAAGTTAAAAATGCAAAAAGAAAGCTAAAAGTAAAGTTAAAAGTGAAAAAGAACCTAATTGAAAGAAATAAAAAGTTTTGGGGCAAAACTGTAATTTTTTTAAAAAATTGTACTTAATGAGCAAAAGAGGTAAGAAAATATTTTACAAGGATAAAATGGTAAATTATTGACCAAACAATCCAAAAATGAATTTTTGTGAAGAAAAAAGACTAAAATATAATTTTACATGAAAAAGTCAAAATAATGACTAATTGGTATATTATGTGCCAATTAGTAAAATAGTGCCAATATTATAATTAAAAGTCTAAAAATGGCAATACCGTAAATAATTGAGAAATTAAGGACCAAAAATAAAATATTGTATAAAAAGTTCAAACAAGAACTGGACATAAATTTTGTAAGCCAAAGTCAAATAAAAAATAAAAATGAGCAAGTTAATGACAATTTTGCAATTAAAAATGTCCTCGTGGTAATTTTGCAATAAAAGTGTGTAAAAAGCACAATTTTGTAATAAAATGAAGCATTAAAGAATTAATTGAAAAGTTTACTAAAGTAATGAGATTACTTGGTATTTAATGTTAAAAGCATTAATAATTGTATTTTGATAAATAATTGACAAAGTCAAAGTGAAAATAAATAAACTAATGGCAAAATCGTAATTAAAGTGTAAAAAGGAAATTCTGAAAGTAATTCAAAAATTTAGAATTGAATTGATTGATTTCTTTAATTTGATGATTGATTGTATACAGCAGAGACTGCAGTTAGGTCAAAATATAAGTAATGTTGCTTGATCCTTTTGGAGGCTGAAGCAGGGTAATAAATTATTGACTAAAATTGAGAGCGAGTTTGAGCACCTAAGTGCCTATTTGGATGAGAACCAGTCCACTGAAGGACAAAATAAAAAGTGTGTCAGAGATTTGAAAGGAGACAGTATACCAAGTTCAGACAAATTGGAAGGACACAGAGATACATTGACTTGAGTGTCATGTGTAGGCTCTTATCAAGTTATAAGTTATACAGTCGGAGGAGGTTGTCCCTGATGTGATGGATTGTTATCCGCCCATTAAGTGACTGTAGACTATAAAAGAAAGAGAGCTACTTTGAAACTTGATGGAGGTTAGGAAATCACAGTTATAGGTATGAAAACTGACTTCCTATCTAATGTGATTTCTGCTACTGTTATAAAGAGATTGATTAGAAAATGGTGTATTGCTTACTTGTGCTCTGTAGTGGAGATAGAAAGAAAAATTTGAAGGTGTCAAAAGTGCCTACTGTCATAGAGTTCTTTGATATGTTCCCTGATGAGTTACCAAGCTTGTCACCTGACAAGGAAGTGAAATTCTCTATTGATGTTGCTTCAAGCACTGCTCTTATCTCCATTGCTCCTTATAGAATATCACATACAGAATTGAAAGAATTTAAAATTCAGTTACAAGAATTGCTTGATAAGGGGTTTGTTAGATCTAGTGTTTCTCCTTGAGGAACACTAGTCCTGTTTGTAAAGAAGAAAGATGGGATACTCAGGTTATGTATTGACTATAGACAGCCTAAGAAAGTGACTATAAAGATTAAATATCCCTTCCTCTCATTCAAGACTTATTTGATCAGTTAAAGGGAGTAGGAGTATTTTCAAGGACTAATCTGAGATCAGGTTATTCCAGAAGCCAGTAAAAGAAATAGTTATACCCAATACTATTTTTCTCATTGGATGTGGACATTATGAGTTATTGGTCATGTCATTTAGGTTTACAAATGCATCAGCCACCTTCATGAATTTGATAAACAGGGATTTCCACCTTTATTTGTATCCATTTATGGTGGTATTTATTGATGATATTCTAGTGTATTTTAAGACACCAGAAAAGCATGATAAGTATTTGAGGATTGTTCTGTAGATATTGAAGGAGAAGAAACTATATGTCAAGTTTAGCAAATGTGATTTCTGGCTCAATGAATGCGTTTAAGTGATTGATAAGTGTAAATGATTAATGATAGTGTTTACAACTAGTCGGGCTGTGAATGTTAGTTTAAGTTTGACTCCAAATGGGACATTGTTAGCTGAAATGTAGTGAAAACGGAGCACCAGGTTCTTTCGGGATCGCTTTGACTTATATTGATACAGGATTGGAAAATGGACAGAGTGACCATGGATTTCATTATTAGATTGTTTGTGCTTCAAAGAGAACATGATGCTAAATAGGTGATTTTGATAGGCTCCACTTCAGCACAATATTCCACCCTCAGATTAATGATCAGTTAGAGCAGGTGATTCATATATTAGAAGATTTGTTGTGATACGATATATTTGAATTTGGTAACAATTGAGAAAAGTACTTGTCTTTAGTAGAGTTTTCTTGCAACGATAGTTATCAGCTCAGTAGAAAGATAGCTTTTTTGAGGCATTATCTAAAGGGCAATGCAGATTTCTTTTGTGTTGAACATAATTGAGTGCAAAGAAGTTGGTAGGATCTGATTTGATTTGTGACTTGGAAAAGATTCAAATGCAGTTTGATATGACTTGTAAAGAAATATCAGTGAATATTCAAGCTTTAGAGATCAGACAGATCAAGAAAAAGCAGGTTCCATTAGTGAAGATGTTTTGGAGCCATCATAATATGAAAGAAGCTTTGATAATACCACAATATCCTCTACTTTTTGATACAAGTAAATTTTGAGGATGAAATTTCTTTTACTATGGGAAAATTGTAATGGTCTGAAAGTCGGGTCAGCCGTGAATAGTATTTTTGATAGTGAATAGTGCATCTGGGCTAAAAAGTACGCTAGAAAATGAAAAATATTTTATTTGACCATAGAAAAATATGGATCACGGGTAGTCTGGGGTTAAAATTTTAAGTGAAATTGAGATCAAATATGGATCATTACAGCCATATTTAAATACCATTAACGGCTTTTCTAAAATCTAGCAACTTAATTTGAGCATAATCGTCATCCTATTTTGTATAGCTAATTAAACTTAAAGAATTTTATGTTATGTGTTTAGTTTTCAAATGTTCAACTATCTCTACTATCAAAACAAAGAGACCACGTTTCACCCATTAAAACAAAGCTCAAGTGAGAGTTTAACATATGGAAAAACATAACTGTATTTTAAGTGAATGTTTTTAACACTCGGTTGAGGAAATGCCAACTTGGAAGCAAGATAATTTATCATAATAGTAAAATAAAGAAGTGGAACTTAGGCAATTGAACACTATCTTATTTTAATAATTTAATTTAAACATTGCCATATCTAAACTCTTATATTATTGGATTATTTTGAAGTTAAACTATCATATAGAAAATGTAATGCAACCCATTAGTTAGGAATTAAGTAAAAATTGTAAACAGTAGCCATTTAGAACAATTCCTAAATACAAAAATAGAAAAGACTTCTTACTTCGATAATTTCTCTAAAACAATATCTTTATTGTCTGTTCCACTGTAAACCTTTGAATTTTATATCATTATGCATCAAACTTGTGTAATTAAGAATATTAAATTGATTATGGTATTTTGAAACTATTTCAAAATCAGGAGGATACTATTATATTAAGTTTGGATTTAAAATGCAATAGAGGAGGTTGGACAAAGCAAAACTGAGATAGTCCACTCGGTTGAGTGCTTATAACACTTGGCTGAGTGTTGTTCTATGGCCCAAGTCTGTCACGGCAATTGTTCAAAAAAAATAATCCAAATGCTCACCTGTTAAAATGCCAATTCATTATTCACTAGTTTCCACTAACAAATTTTTAAATACCTAATTGGTTGTCCATTATATGCCACTTTAAAACATTAACAAACATCCCTTATAATATCTTAAAGAATTATTAAACCAATTATGAAAATTTCACTCTATGAATTTTACATGCAGAGGTTGAATTCTACAGTGCCCACCTTCTCTAATACACTTAAATAAATTCTATTAACAGCCTCAAACACCTTTAATTCTTCCAATTACTCAATACTCAACTCATAATAACTCTTATCTATATAAACTTGCATACATTACTCCTTATGCTCTGTTACAAGAATTAACTCTTAGATTATTTCCAACTAAAGCAAACATTAGCAATAATCCTTCTTAAAGTAACTTTATTAAACCATAAATCCTTTATAATTCATCATGCCTCATGCATGTAGTCTATAATTAATTCTCTTACATGAAAAGTCAAAGAAGTTCCTGAACCCGATATTGAAGTCCCAACTCCTTCTTCCACAACCTCTTGTTCCAATTCTATTTCTTTTGATTGCTTCCTTCCCTTTACAAATCTTAGCCTTTGAAAACTCTCAACTACAGATGCACAAGTAAAAGGTAGGAATCAATTTCTTTGAGTGAGAAGAGAGTAAGAGATTTGAGAGAGATGAACAAAGATTTCTGTTGTTTTAAAAGGTCCTCAAAATCCATTTATACCCACAGTCTCTTCTTCACACACTCATGCTCACATGACCTTTTAGACAAAGAGTGGATAGTGACCTCATCAAAGGAAAATTTCATAATAATCCTTTATTTGTTTTCATTTTATAATTGACCAAGCTCTCTCTTTATTTGTAATTGACCCACAAAATCTTATTCCTCTTCAATTAGTTCACTTCCTTTCCCTAACTTCTTCCTTTATTATTTTTAAGTCCTTAAAGTGTAATAATTTTCTAATTACACACTTACTTAAATATCAATTAACCAATTATCCTTAAACCTTAATTTATTATTCCCCAAATCATCAAATATCATATAAATATAATTTATGAAAAATTATACTTATTTACTTTAGGCCCTAATTGTCACTTTTACTTACTAATTAATTATTAAATAGCCACAATACCTTCGAATTAAACTTATACCATTTAAGGTCATAATTGAGGCCTTATAATATGTGGATGAGAATTTAGATGTATGTGTTAAGTATCATACTCCTTATCTTACTATGCTGCAAGATTTGTATAGTGAGGAGAAGATATGAAAACAAATAAATACAATGTGGATGATAGTGGGATATACAGCTTCAAGGCATGCAACATGCATAGAGGAGCTTAAGGCACTGTACGTGTATGCTGGAGTTAAGCCACCTACTTCTTTAAAGGATCCCTCTAATCTGGTGGAAATCAATGCCAAGCTTAGGCTTTTGATACCTCTCATTGGAGTTAAATAGATACTTGGTTTTTGAACTTTGACTTTTAGATATTTTTAGAAAAAAGTGTCTTTACTTCCTACACGCTATGCTTTGCTTTCAAATGTATACATCCATCATATTTTTGTATCACATATTTTCATGTAAGCCATAGGTTTATTTACATATATCAGGAAAATTAGTACTTGTTCATCAGTTGAGCTATATGAACTTAATTGTGGATTATAAATGTGTGGAAGACAAAAATTTAAAGTTGTCAAAGACTTTTGGATGGAATTTAAGCAAAAAATTTCTTTGTATAATAAAATAATTTGTTGATTATACAAGATGAAAATTAATTAAAAAAAGAAATTATTATATCATTTCACAATGGATTTGCAACAACAAAACTGTCGCTAATATGTAATAAATTAGAAATTTAAAAATATTTAGCGATAAAATTAGTGACTAAATTTTTCGTCGCCAACTTTTAGAGATGGGATTTATTAGAGATAAACTATCACTATTGATACAAAATTTATTAGCGACGGATTTTACGACAACATTTTTTGTCGCTAAAAATTATTATTAACTTCACTGCAACTAATTTTAAAAATAATTTAGAGATGAAAATTTCCTTTCCATCACTGAATTTTCCGTCATGAAATTAGCGATTGTTTTACTATTCCTTCATGAATATTTTAGTGATTGGGTTATTCGTGACTGTTCGTAGCACAGTCGCAAAAAATGATTCGTGATGAAAAATGCCCAATTAGCGATGGAATTTTCTATCACGAATCTGTAGTTTTTTATAGTGATAGGTAGTGGTTAATCCTTTTATAGGAGTTTGACATTGAGTACAACACTAGAAAAAAAAATTAAAGGGATAGCTATAGTAGAATTCTTAGTTGATCAACCACTTAATGGAGAAGAGGTGACTTATGAGTTTCCTGATAAGGATATCATAGTTATAACTATCCAAGATTGGTAAATGTACTTCGATAGGACTATGAATAATAAGGGAGCTAGAGTAGGAGTAATTCTGGTGACCCCAGAAGGTAAGCAGTTACCCTTGGCTAATAAGTTGAGTTATAAAGCCACGAATAATGAAGCAAAGTATGAAGCATGCATCTTTAGTTTAGAAGCTTTGTTAGCTATGAAGGCAAAATCTGTAGAGGTTTTTAGGGGCTCATCTTTAGCTATTAGATAAGGGGTGAATGGTTGAAAAAAGAAAAGTAGAATAGACCCTACTTTAAGTATCTCAATGCTTTGAGCAATTAATTTGAAGTATGCACTTTTGGATATATGCTAGAGATGAGAACCAGCTAGCGAATGCCTTAGCAACCCTAGTGTCAATCTGGGATAAACCAAAGGAAGTGAGTATGAAACCTATCAACTCAATTCATTAGTATAGGTGGAGTACTGTATAAGAGACAGCCTGATTATATTTAGTTGAGGTGCTTGAATAAAAAGGAAGCTAAGAAGGTCATTAAGGAGGTACATGAAGGTATGTGTGGAGCTCATATGAATGGTTTAGCTTTAGTAAAGAGTATTATATGCCAAGGATTCTTTTGGCTTACGATGGATACAAACTACTTTAAGTATGTGAAAGAGTGACAATTATGTCAATAGTGTGCAAACTTAAAACACTTTCCAGCTTCTGAGCTATGCAGCCTTACATCGCCTTGGCCATTCATTATATGGGGCATAGACATCATAGGAATGATCCATCCAATGGCATCGAATGAACACAGATTCATCGTAGTTTCCATAGACTACTTTACGAAATGGGTTGAAGTAGAATCCTTCAGGAAGGCAGATGCTAAAGACATAGCTAAGATTATTGAGAAGAATTTGATATGCAGATATACGTTACCTCACCACATAGTGTTAAATAATAGGTTCAATATCATGGTCTTCACCTTATTGACCTCAAATGAATGGGGTTATCGAAGCGACTAACAAGAATATTAAAATGATTTTAGCTAAGATGGTTTAAACTTAAAGGACTAGGTTGGTAAGCTGCCTTTTGCATTATGAGGCTATAGAACTACAGCTAAAACTCAACAGAAGCCACCTCATTTTCATTGGTTTATGGAATAAAGGTTGTGTTGCCTATGAAGATTGAACACCAGTCTTTAAGGGTGATGTTGGAAGCTGAGTTGCTAGAAATAAAATGGGCCAAATAAAAGATGTTATAGCTTAACTAGCTAGATAAGGATAGGATGTGAGCTTACTATTATAACTAGATTTATCTGAAGAGATTAGCTCGCTTATTTGGAAAGAAGGTCAAGAAGCATCTTTTAAAGTAAGGGGATTTAGTGTTTAAGTATATGAGGCTAGGAATTCCAAAAATTTAGGGCAAGTTTAAACCTCATTGAGAGGAACCTTTCATGTTAAAGAAGCTTCTATCTAAGAGGGCATCTATCTTGACCAACAATGATGGCAACGAGTTTAAAGAGCTAGTCAACATTGATCGACTGAACAGGTTCTATGGTTAGACTCAAAAGTGAAAATAAAAGAAAATAAAAGCCCCATGAGTCAAAAATTGGAAAAAACAGTGGCCTTGATAAAATTAGGCACCTCATTAGAAATCCGAAAAAAAGGCACCTTCAACAAAAATTAAGAGCTGATAGAAAATAATCAATCAAGAAAACTCTAAAAGGTTTATTGATGACAGGAGTTCTGGTATTTTTAGGATTTATTTTCGATATTAGATAACTTGTATTTTGGGTTAATATTAAATAATGATCTTGTGTAATGAAATCGAATAGTAAGATCACATTTGTATTCAAAAGAATATTAATATATTCAAAAGTTATTTTCTTACATGTTCAAATTTCAAAATTCTAATGAAAAAAAAAACATAGTCTTTGATTATATCTAATCTACTTTCTATGCTCAACTTCTCTCTCTATTTAAAAATCTACATTGATGTGTTCTATTATCAACTGCTATATCGATAACCCATTACTTGTACTTAGTAGAAGCGATGAAGCTGTAACATCTAATCTTAGGTATGATGGTCTTCACAAATAGTCAAGCCTAGAGCTGATTATAACTTAACAAAAAACCAGCAAAGAGGATGCCACCAAGAAAAAAATGACCTAACAATGTCTTGCCGTTCCCTATACTGGAAAGCATAACAAATGACAACGTAAAAATTGGCTCAGTATAACCCACATAAAGGAACACATCTAGAGGGTCCATCCCAAGTCACAGATGTAATAGGCAACCAAAGGCACCAGAAGCTGATGTCACTATCTACCACAATAGCCATTCAAATAATCCCCTCGTAAGGTAAGTAAAAATCATACAACTTCTATCTAAGGAGAAGTGCCTATAGCTCGAGGAGAAGGCTCAGTCAGTAACCTTAACTTCTCCTGCAACCAGATCTATTACAAAAAAGAGTTGCGGGAGCGAGTTAGATTCATCTCAAGCAAAAATAAGGTATGAAAACATGTGAAAATCTATAAGGACACATTTTCCAATAGGAAAAGCTAGTGTGAAAAGCCATAAGGGATGCACTACCTTTAAGATAAGGATATACCTATAGAAATAAGGAACTACCAGTAAAGCGAGTAGTGGGATCAGAATGAATAGAATCCAAACCAAGAATGGTCTCTGCCAAAATCAAGAGAAATGGGGTCAACCCACTACACACACCATCCATGACGCTATGTAGCCTATAATCCCCAATCAAGCCATCTGAAGTTGATGTTAGGTATTGAGCAAAGTAAAATGGCATCGTTCTGGAATGTAAGCACATCAGAAAAATCATCTAGGACATCAATCAGCCACTCCAGTGAGAAAGTGTTCCCCCAAGGTGCTAGGCCTGTGGCCTCAAAAGGTAGAATGCCAAAAGCCCATGTCACCTCTCTAGGATAGTCAAGAACATACTAAGGCACACAAGGCAAAGTATCGGGTAGAAATTTTACACCAATGATTTCATCAAATTCCTTTTCTAAAGGATATAATTCCTAATAGGTGAATTTAAAAATATGGAATCTCATATCCCAATACCGGACAATAGATAAAATTATGATTTTATCCACCTTTACCCTCCTCAAGAACTTTAGATTGGAATAAGGCATCAAAATAGGACATTCCTAGGTTTTTGAGTCATCTAACAAATGGTGCAGTCTGGTCAAGGCTGGGGTTGACATAATGAAAATATTAGTACAATTTACAAAAGAATAAATAAAAATAATGAATAAATTGACTCTAAATGAAATTAAAATGACAAGAAAAGGAAAGAAAGAAGAGAGAAATACATGGAGAAAGGGCTAACTAAAAGAAAAGGAGTCAAGGCACAAAAATAAAAAAGAAATCAAGCTATTTATAATGAAGACTTGACAGACGATTGTCCTTTAGGATCAACTCACGGCCTGACTGTCTATCACTCCTGGACTGGCTATTAAGTCTTTTTGTATGTCTCATGCATTGCACGTATATTTATGCATCCATTTTATCTTTATTTTGCAGGAAATGTAAGAAACACACTAACATCATAGAAATTTTATATAGTTTAAAAATTTAGGTTGTATTTCATCATAAATAAAAGATTTATAAATATAATTAGTTGAATATGTGTAAATAATGTAATTAGTGGTAAAATAGATTCTTGATAAAATAAATAAGAAGAAATTAAAAAAAGAAGAAAATAATATATAAAATGAAGAAAACAAAAAGAAAAATAAAAAAATAAAAAAAGAAAGGAGCAACAGACGGGAGTAAATAGCACCCTTTGCTAGCTCATGACAGATGCCCTACCCATTTGTCACTCGAAATTCAAAATTCTCAGCCTTTTCTTCTTTTTTTTTTCTTCTACCTCTCTCCCAAACCACCATTAACGATGTCCTTTCAAGCTTCCTTCTTTGGTTTTTTAGAGTTTTCTCTCTCTTTTTTGAACAAATTTGTGAACCGTTAGCATTGAATTTCTCCTAGGATCAATGTGCAAGTTGGGATTGTGTTCATTTCAAGTTTTCTCAGATTTTTTTAATACCTATTTTGCCACACCATGTTTTTCTTGAATTAATTCCTTTCTTTTCTTTACTGTTGTCATTATTTTTCTTTATTTTTTGTGCTGTTACTATTTAAATGAAATTCCAAATTTTCTTTTTGTATAGTTAGTTAATTTTTTTTATTTTTTTTAGTGTTTTTTTTATTACTTTTTAAATGATGTCAATTGCATTTGCATAATTAAATGTGAATTGGCAAAATAAAATATATAGAATGCATTCAAACGTGTAAATTACAGAGTTTGAAACCTAGTTTTCTTTAATATTTTTAGTTTAACTCATAATACAATTACTTTGATAATTTAGTTTAATTTGAATAGGTTATCAACGTAGATTAATTTTAGATAAATAGGTCTTATTGACATATAACCATTTGATTGATTGAATAAAGGCCTTAAAAATGAACTATTGAACTTGGATACATTGCCATTTTAGATAATTTAAATTGGGTTGTCATGAATCAATTTTTTTCAATCCTTTTCATGTGCAATTAGATTGTTAATTTAACTTTAGAATTAATTTAATATTTTAGGAACAGTTGTAGTAGAAATGAGCAAATAAGCCTTATCTAAGATCAAGTAAAATATTCTTTTTGAATGAACTGCTTGGTGGCCATTTGGGCTTGTGTTGTTATCTTTTAAAATGTTTTTTTTTGTGCAAGGGGCAAGCACATTTCTAGCAAAAATGTTGTCAAAATTTTATTTAATTTTCTATATATAAGTTACAATTTTTTAATTTCTCGTTCACTGTGCATTTTTACTAGGAACCTATTAATGGGTTTAGGATTCTATGATATGTCTTATAGTACTCAATGCACATTTTAACGCAAGTTGGTTAGCACCAATTTAAGCTGACACGCTGTAAAATTTTGACCAAACTTATGCAAATTTAATTTTTGCTATTACTTGTGATGCGAGTTACTTCTAAAAGACTAACTTTTAACCTTTTGCAGATGGCTCCACATCGTGAGGCATAGAATACATCAGCTTCACCTGTTCCAGAGTGGATGACTGAGCGAGAGGCAGATAGGTATCAGCCTTATCCAGGATTTAGCACCAAGCCAACATGTTTATGTTTTGCCAGTTTTTGCAGAGCATGGTTAACCACTGTAGGATGGACAACATTCTTTGCTCCTGCCTCTCTCATATATCCAAACATTACATAGGGAGTTCCTAGTGACTCTATAATATAGAGGATTTCAGAGGCCAGATAGGGAGGAGGGTGTCATCACCTTCAGGGTTCGAGGCATTTTGTACAGCATCACAAGATGCCAGTTTATTGAGGCCATAGGATAGCTCGTTAGTCTATATATCCTGACCTTAGAGAGAGAAGTGATAAGGCAACATTGTCACATATCACATTACCAAGAGTCATGTATCACCCAGATATGACCAAGAGCACTACGCTTGCTAGTCAGGCCTACAAATACATCCAGAGGGTTCTCACCATATCATACCTTAATTGTGCCAATAACCCTGGGTCGATTAATACGGTTGACATCTTTTACCTATGGGACATGCATAATCATAGAAGGATAGATATCACTCATGAGATCATTTCTACCCTAGTCAGAGTGTCCACGTAGTCTACGACACAAATATGCACTGGGTTAGTGGTGACCTACCTATGTTACATTTAAGGGCATACGAGAGCACATTCGAACTACCACTTGAGAAGGACACCTTCGTAGATTTAAAAATGGCCTTTATTATAAAGATGGTTAAGCACGTGCATAGACAGATCGAATAGTATAGGCTACTGACAGTCTTAGAGACCAAAGTGCAATATAGATTGCAACCTATTATACTAGAGCCATTAGTAGAGGATCAAGGCTAAGAGCACGAGGCACCTCCAGCACCACCATATTAGCCAAAGCAGGTTCCATAGGATGAACGTCATGAGCCAAAAGGAGCAGATATGGATCTAGATTTGGAATGGGACATAAAGTTTGATTTGGATGATCTACTTAGCAGTTCACCCCCACCAGTAGTACCTCCACCAGTACGGTCTATAGTATGACCTTAGTTTTTTCCTTTCAGAATACATAGAAGGTTCAGTCCGTATGGCCATCCTAGTACGTCTACCCCTAATGCTCTACCACCAGTTCAGCCAGGACCACCTCCAGTAGCATCGTTATCAGATGACATTTTTGAGAGATTAGCTATCATAGATACATTTGTCCAAACTATTCAGTATGCCATTCAACAATAAGATCAGACCTTGCAATCCATTTTAACCCTAGTACAATCCATATAGACTCAGCACCAGACTTACGTATAAGGTATACGGGGTAAACTTAGTAGCATTCAAACAAAGATTTGATGATGCCTTGCATGTGGTTGATGATTTTATTATCCAGATCAGACAACAGACTAAAAGCATTGAGGAGAAGGTTCGTAGAGGTAGAAAGGCTGTAGTTCAGACTAATGAGCAGTTGAGGAGATACATCAAAAACCTCAGAGATGATCTCATAAGGTACCTGGAGTAGCACTCCTAAGTAGTCTCAAGGCTAGGGGCGAGCTCAAATCATCTAGCTGAGGTGATCTTATAGATTCTACAACCACTGTCTGCTGCACTTTTGGGATTTTAGTTTTAGTTATAATAACAACAAGAACAACCACTAACACCACAACAAGTAGTAGCACTGCATAAACCTTCCAGGCCATCAGCCTTCCATCCACCACCTAGGTCATCGTATCACAGGGCATCTAGGTCATCATAGTAGCCCTATATTTTGTATTCAGGGAGTTTTGAAACTTTTTAGACATTTTGATGTATATAAAAATGATTATATGTAGTTATTTATGTTTTGTTTTGTTCTTAATTATTCTTGCCTCCTATTTTTCACTATTATTTATTTCAAGACTAAGATGCATGACAAAGGAAATAAATATAACAAAAGCAATACAAATAATAAGAATAGCAAAAATGAAAATGAAAAAAGCAACAAGGTGAATGAATAAAGAGTAAAAAAAACAAAGAAAATGGCAAAAGAATAAATTGACCACAGTTGACCATAATTAACTAAAAATAACACAAAGTAAAATCACAAGTTTTCCAAATTCAATAAGTAAGGCACTAACACTACACCTTTCTCACAGTTATGTACTAGTAAAATAGCCTTTTATCCTTTTACTTTAAATTTTGGCTCACTTAAGCACTAGTGCACTAGTTTTATGAAATTAGGGGCAATTGTAAACACTATGACTCGAGATAACCCAGATTAGGATTACCAGATAATGAGAAACTAGTTATATTTTTGACAGAGAGTATGAACCCCAATGTTTTGACCTTGATTTTCACATTTCTATAAATATTTCTGTGGGTTTCAACTTTGATTTTCCAAAGGGTTTGAAAAGATTTCAAAGATCTTGAGTTTTAGCCTATACTAGTGATAGACGATCATCAGTCATGAAGGGATGACTGTCTGTGGCTACTTTTCTTTAGTCTAGGTTATATTTAAGGGTAATTTGTAATTTTAAGAATCATATGAGGGACGGCCATCTGTCATCCACAAACACCCGTCTATAGTGTTATTTCCATATTTTCTACGTTTTTCAGTTTTGAAAATCCTAGATGATGATCAAATTTGGGAGATCTAATCTAGGACAAATTTTAAGGGATTAAATTTTCTAATTCAGGGGGATTAGAGTTAGAGTTGATCTCTAACTCTTCTTTAGGTATTTAAATAAAAATTTAGGATTTTTAAAGGGGATTCTAACTTGTGAAAAATGGAAGTAGATTTTTGAGAGATAGAGGTTCAATTCTCTATTTTTTGAGGTCTTAAGCTTTTAAATAATTTTCTTTCACACCAAACTAAGCAATATTCTTTTTATCTTGAACGTGGAAATCAAGGATTTGGATGTAGAGTACGCTTTCCAAAGTTACATAATTGTGCATTAATGAGGCTTGTTTCCATGCATTTGTGGAGTTTTTTTAGAGATTAATGCATTTTAGAGGTTGTCTTTTATGTGATTTTTCTTTCTCTCTCTACCTTTTATTACATCTAATTATTTTGCATTATTTATTTATATTTTGTGGTTGGCGTATTTTATACATTTATTCCATTTTGTACTTTAGTTATTATTTTTTATGTATTCTAATTTTAGGGATGTAATAGTTAGTAAAAAATTGATTTTTTGGCATGATTAATAAGAAAGAATTAAATGATTTTTATTTAATTATTTGAGCTTTTCAAATAAAATGGATCAATGTCCACCTTTTTACCCCAAAACCACATAATAAAAAGAGTCATATTTTTACCAAAATTGGGATCACTCATAGTGCGTTTTCTAAAATTGACAAGTACTCTTCATCTTTCCTTTTGTAAATGTGCATAAGGGAACCAACATTCCCAACCTAATAAATACATTGATTTATGTATGTTGTTTATTTACACTTTGGACAATTTTCTTTTGTAATAAATTAAGTATGATTGTTTGTTTTATTTAAATTACTTAATTGATTGATGTGTTTATTTAACTAAGTCGTATTGCATCATGTGAGAAAGGAGGTAGTGGATTAATAAATAAAAATTTAATTATAAAAAACACCTAACACAGATGCCAAGTAAGAGTGATGCCCCGAATACCAATCTCTATTTGGACATCAAAAGGTTGAGATTCATTTTCCAACATTTAATTTGTTGGGTAGAAACTCCATGAAACATGCCTTTTGAGCCCACATTAGATGCCTTTATAGTTTGACCATCAACAATAAAGTAGGGCACAAATCCCTCTTTATTATGAAGTGGCCAGTCTATGAGTTTTAGTGAGTCTTATTCAATCTCGAAACCTAAAAAAGAGCCTTCGAGAACCTAAACAGAATCAAACAGGCTCCAATGCGGGTCACATCTGCATCTCCTCATGAGCACCTTACACTCATAAGGATTAATTACAACAACTTCGGCATCACCAGCTCATTGTGCCTCTAAGAACCCTACAACAATAATTCCTTAGAATGACAACATCATTCTCAAATTATCTAATTCCCTTCTTATTGCAAAAATGACTCACCAAAAATATAAACTTATACCAATAACTTATTTTCCACATATTTTACTCCAAATGTCAACAAAAATCGAAAGAATATGCATAATACACCACACATCATTATTTAACACCCCCCTTAATCTAATGTTAGAGAAGAGAGGAAGCAAAGCCTGTTGAAATGTTATGAGAATAATCAATGTTCAAGAGGTTTAGTTGTAAAATCTACAACATGATCTTCATTGAAGATTAGTTGAATAAGAAATAATACCTAACTTAAGCTTAGCGCGTATAAAATGATAGTCTAATTCAACATGTTTTATCCTTACATGAAAAATAGGATTAGTGTTCAAATGAATAACATTCACATTGTCACACCAAAGAACTGTTGGAGTAGATAGAGGAAATTCAAGTTCATACAGTAAAGAAAGAATCCATATTACTTCAATAGTGGCATTGGCAAGTGATTTCTTCTCACTTTAAAATGAAAAATGGGCACAATGGGTTACTTCTTTGAGGACTGTGAAATCAAGTTATTGCAAATATAAACAAGATAACCACTAATTAAGTAATGATGCCCAATCATTATCCGAAAAACATAAGTGTTACATGGAATAGTGTTTAGAAATGAACAAACCAAGGCTAGTTGTGGATCACAAATAGCAGATGAGCCTCTTTACAACTTACCAATGCATTTTTGTGGCACAAAGCATAAACTATGCAAGTTTATTAACACCAAAGGCAATTTCTGGCCTCATAAGTATCATATATTACAATGCGGTAATGACCTATTTATATTTTTTAGTATTTGCAAGAGACTAACCAAATGCTTTGGTAAGGTTGGGATTAATAGCCATAGGTGCAAGACACAATTTAGAGTCATGCATGCGATTTTCTTCTAACAATTTAGCAATGTACTTGTTTTACATGAATAAAATGCCATCAGCCAATTGTTACACATCTATACCAAGGAATTAATTTAATATTTCCAAATCTGGAATAGGAAAAACTATTTTGATCGTTGTTAAAATCCATTATAATTGTGTAGAGTCTAAACAAGTAAAAATGATGTCATCCACATAAATAAAGAACATAAAATTTAATATTACCTCTTGTAAAATAAATAGAGAGGTATCAACTCTGGATAAATGAATACCAAGTTACTTCCGATGAAACCTTACACGAGGTGTGGAATATATTAGTTGGTTTATTAGTTCCTTAGTTTTTCAGTTAGTTTACTATGCTCTGTTCATCCCTGTTTTCCGGCTTCTTCTTGTGTTTAGTTCACGTGTTTCTTATTTTGCTTACGTGTCATTGTTGTTAGATAAGCAGTTACTTTTTACTCATGTATATGTACAATTATAGATTCATTTAATAAGATTGATGAAATATTTGATAGATTTGTTTTCTTCTCTCAAGCTCTGTTTACAGAGCTTTTCTTCATGGTATCAGAGCAGGTTTGAAAGTTTGATCTTCTTTAGGATCTCAGTCATTTCTCAAATCTTCTTAATCTCTGAAAATGGCGGATGTTCCAAGAGGTTCAGCTACGCAGACTGAAGCTAGCTCAGAAATAAGATGTAGCAGTGATGGAGATGTTATATACTTATAAAATTATGATCATCCAGGAATGTTACCGGTTACCGTGCCTCTTAATGGAAACAATTACTTGTCATGGAGCAGAGCGATGAAGATAGCGTTAGGTACTAAAGTAAAGCTAGGATTCATCGATGGAAGATGCTAGAAACTAGAAGAAACTTCTTTTGAATATGATCAATGGTGCAGAGTTGATTGTATGGTCACTTATTGGATCTTGAACTTTATTTCAAAAGAAATTGTTGAGCCATTTTTATATACAAATTCTGCAAAGGATCTTTGGAAGGAGTTAGAAGAATGATTTGGTGAGTGCAATGGCCCGCTTCTGTATCAAATTAAAAGAGAGATATGTTCAATTTCACAAGGAAGTATGTCTGCGATGAAATATTTTACAAAGCTTAAATAGCTTTGGGATGAAATATCTTGTTTGGCTTCTATTCCACAATGTAGTTGTGGAGCTTCAAAGAAAATGGCAGATCTGGATTCTAATGACAAATTGATGTGGTTTCTCATGGGATTGGATGATGCTTATGAGGTGGTTAGAAATCAGATACTAGTCATGGATCCATTACCAAACGTTAACAAAGCCTATTCAATGATGTTGATAGTAGAAAAGCAAAGGGAGGTAAATGTGAGTTATGCAGAAAGCGCTGAGGGTGCAATGTTGGTCAGATCTCAAATGAATCAAGGAATGAAGGAAACAATTAAAGGAAGCAAAAAAAAACAGATTAACAAAGATGATCTGTATTGTGATATGTGCAAGGTGCGAAGGCATACATGAGAAACATGTTTTAAGATACATGGATATCTTGAATGGTACAAAGGAGCAAGGGATAGGAAGTTTGAAGGAGGAGGTAAAATCACTATGAACATTGCTGATTCGCCTCTTGATTGTTGAGGGAATGATAATATTGGTTGGAAAGAAGACATGGCTAGCATGATTCAGCAAGGAATTGAGCAGCTCTTGAAAGGAAAAGGCAAACAAGGAAGTGTTGACGAGAATGCAATCAATTTTGCTCATTTTGAAGATTTTGCAGGTAGCAATCTGAATTTTGGCTTAAGTTCTCTTGATTTTATTGCACATGGTTCCTGGATAATAGACACAGGCGCTTCAAATCACATGTGCACTCAATTGCATCTCATTTCACATCCTAAACCTGTTACTACATGTACACTCGTTCACTTACTAGATGGAAGAATTAAATATGTTAGTCATATAGGTGATGTTAAGCTAAGTGACAGGTTGATATTAACTTCTTCTCTACTTATTCCTTCCTTTAAATTCAATCTCTTGTCTGTTAATAAACTAACCCATACCGCTCAAGTAAAATTCATTTTTCTTGAAGATTTCTGTGTTTTACAGGACCTTGTGAATGATCAGCTTTTAGCGGTTGGAAAGGTTATAGCTAGACTGTATATATTAGATAATAACTCATTTGATCCAAATGTCATTTGTAAAATTTCCAGTCAAATGTCTAAACAACCAAATACACCAGCCCGTTGTTATCAAGCTAGTTTTCCTGATTTGTGGCACCAGAGATTGGGCCATCCTTCTGCTATTATATCAAAATAATTAAGCTCTCAATCAAATAATATAGACATTTCTGTTTTTGATCAACCTTGTGATGTCTGTCATGCATCTAAACAAACACGTCTGACTTTTCCTATGAGCACCATTCATTCCAAAGCTTGTTTTGAGTTGCTGCATATGGATTTATGGGGTCCGTATAAACAGCCTTCTTTAAATGGAGCTCATTTTGTTTTGACCATAGTGGATGACTATAGTAGAAGCACGTGGACTTACTTGTTAAAATGCAAAACTCAAATGCCTTCAGTCATACATACATTCATTCAAATGATTCAAACTCAGTTTCAACTATCTTTTAAAACCATTAGAACTGATAATGGTACAGAGTTTACAAATCATGCTTGTCAAAACTTGTTCTCTAGCCTTGGTATTGTTCATCAAAAGACCTGTGTTTATACCTCGCAACAAAATGGAATTGTAAAGAGGAAGCATAGGCACCTTTTACAAGTAGTTAGAGCACTTATGTTTCAATCTCATTTACCAAAATATTTCTGGGGAGATGCTGTTCTTACTGCAACCTACATCATAAACAGACTTCCTTCTTCCATTCTTAAATGGCAATCTCCTTTTGAGATTTTGTTTCACACATTATAAGACAATGGTAATTTAGCAATGGAAATTAGCAACGGAAAATGTCAATTTTTTGTTGCTAATCAAAAATAACAACAGAAATTTCGGTTGCTAAGTAGGCGGTTGGTATTTTTAGCAACGGAAATTAAATTCCGTTGCTAAATCTAACCACTAACATTTGGTAAATTGGTCAAAATTAGCAACCGAACTCAAATTCCGTTGCTAAATTTAGCAACCAAATTCAAATTCCATTGCTAATTTTAGCAACGGATATTATTTTTCCGTTGCTAAATTTAGCAACCGAAGTTGAATTCCATTGCTAAATTCAGCAACTAGTATAAAAAACTTTGTGACGGTTTTTTCGTCGCTATTCCATCACTATTATTATTACTAATAATTAATCTCACTAAATACATAAAATATTGAAACTTAAACTGTCTCTTCCATTACCAAAATCAACCAAATCAAGAAAGACAAATACACACAAATGAGAACTCAGATTTCAGGTCCTCAAAATTTCTGTGCATCATTCAAGCATTTTAAAAAATAAGATGTGTGCATTCTAGCTAGCTCTACTGATTCAAAAATTGTAATTCACACAATATCAAGCCACACCACAAGCCATGATTATTGAACAAATTAAATCAGCAAATTCACATAAAGCACTTTCATTGAGCAAATTCACATAACTCATGGTATGAAATTTACTCGCCATCCCCACACAAGAAAATTAAATGATTTCTTTAAACAAACACATGAAGCGACTTGCAAAAATCATTTGTTTGCATATTATTTATTAGTCAATTTTGACAAGCACAAATAAATTCTAAATTAACATAAATTACATATTAAGGATAATAAAATATTTGTTTTACATTATGGTAGAAATTATTAAAACATACTGTACAAACCACTTCAACTAAAGCAACTTCACAACTCCATGAGCAAACACTGACAGCACAAGTAACCAAAGCAATAAGATAAACATACATAAAAAAATATCTAGACATTTCACAATTCCAAATAATAAAATTCTAATAAATAATAGAAATAACAAATACCTTTTTAAGGTACTACATATTCAACTACTGAGCTTCTGACCACAAACATCCCTTTAACTTCCCCACGGTTGCATTTTACTGCTAAAAAACAACTTACAATAATAATTACTGAGAGGCACAACAAGGAAACTGATGGGGCTAAGGAGTTTTTGCTACCCATTTTCTTTAGTAGGCTATAGGCAACTGCATGCAGTTTTTATACAGATGAGGAGGAGAGGAGTTTATTATTTATTATATATATATATATATATATATATATATATATATAATTTTTCATGTATCAGAGCTATAAACTAGTAGTCCAGCTAATACTATAATTATTTAAGTCATTTTGCACTCAACTTTACATGTATCGTCAGAGCTATAAACTAGTCAATTTCAAGAACAATCATTAACCCAACTCTTCATGTATATGCATAAACTTATAATCGAAATATCTAGAGTTTAGATATGAATCAGTCCGTAAAAAATAAAATAGTGATGATTAATAGACAAGAGCCAACTTTGAATTTATGAACACACCTAAAAATTTAGATGATAATAAATGTGTTGGACTTCTTTTGACAGAAGTAGAAAACTCTTAATTTCAAGACAGTATATCAGACTTTCCTTTAAGAAGAGGGTCTATCTAGATGTACAAAAACGTTTCCATCTTCATTCTCAACTCCATGTTCATTTATTTTGTTTTGGTAGAATACCTAATGCTTTTATTGCTTTTCACACTGAATCAACAATATCAAATCACTGAATATTAATAATGCATAATTTAAAATACAGAAATATATTCATTAGGATGGCATTATTCCATTTAAATCCAGATTTATAGATAATTATCCCATCATTGTACCCACCGGAATCTCACCGACGTCTCGCCGGAGCTCCGCCGGAGATGCATCGGTGCTATCCTCTTGTAGCTGGAGTCACAAGTAGTCCCTTGATGGTGTTCACGCGCCCCAACGGCTCTTCATTTGGTCGGGATCTAGCTCAAGACCCATCGGCATCTTCCTCTCCGATCTACTCATTGCCGGCACTTGAGGATGATCGGTGAGTGTAGGAAGGAGCGTCGGACCACCAGAAGTCTTTCGTTGGTGTCTGTTCTGCCATTCGACACCGGAGGTGGCCAAAATCTCGAGGAGGAGCTATTAATTGGAGAGACAGATTGCCACCCGAAATGGAAGCAAGGAGAGCAGCAATTGGGCCGACGGGACAGACGACGGAGGAGGAACGGCGGAGGAGGCCGGCAACAATGCGATGTCGATCGGCTTCTCTCTCACCATCTCTCCCTCTGCTTCCGACGCTCCATCCCGATTTTTCCTTTTTTTTTTATTTCCTCTTCTGTTTTGTATTGTCATCTCTCTACCTTTTAAACCCAATACATTCATTAAATTATAAAATTACACTACAATTCTATTTATTTACCTACAATTCTATTTATTTACAATGATATCACTAAATAAATTTAATTTCTCATTAATCTCATTATATTGTTATATAATTTACTATTTAACACCTGAACATTTTTATATTTTTGAATAATCAATTCTACTTATATTTCATTATTTTACATAGAGTTATTATTTTATCTCAAAGTTAGATTTATAAGAAAAATAAAAGCTCATAGTTTTTAATATTGGTCATGATGATATTATTATCTTTATTATGATTTTTTGTTATGCCTAGCATTGTCAACTTGTTTTCCCATTCAAGTAAAAAATAATATTAATTTAATTAGCAACAAAGAAATATATCATAGCTTAATTTCTATTTTATATTTCTAACAAATATAAAAAATATTTAAATGCCCCTCATTTACCAACGGAATTTAAATTCCGTTGCTATTTATATATTTCGGTTGCTAAATAGCAACGGAAACATATTTCGATTGCTAAATAGCAACGAAAATATATTTCGGTTGCTATTTTAGCAACTGAAAATAATTTTCGTTGCTATTTTAGCAACCGAATATTCCTTTATTGCTAAAATAGCAATGGAAATTAAATTTCGTTGCTAAATTAGCAACGAAAATCATATTCCGTTGCTATTTTCGTTCCAATTTTTTTCCGCCACCTATTGGCGCTTTAATTAGCAACAGAACAGTGATTCCGTTGCTAAATTTTGGCACCAAAAATTTCCTCCACTTTTAGCAACGGAAGATAACCAAAAATTTTTTCGTTGCTAAATCTATAAAGTTTAACCAAATTTAGCAATGAAAATTATTTTCCGTTGCTAAATAGCAACGGAATTGTTTTTTTGTTGCTAAATTAGCAATGGAATAATTTTCGTTGCTATTTTTCCGTTGCTATTTTCAAATTTTCTTGTAGTGACAAGAAACCTGATTATTAGTTAATGAAAAGCTTTGGTTGTTTGTGCTTTGCTACTAATACTACACCACACAAAGACAAGTTCGAATCACGTGCTTTTAAGTCAATTTTTATTGATTATCCATCTGGTAAAAAAACTTACAAGTTGTATAACCTTTCAACTCACAAGGTCTTCATTTCTAGAGATGTTGTTTTTTATGAGAGTCAATTTCCTTTTCAACGTATTACTCATCAGAGTTCATCCTCTATTCCTATTCTTGTGTTAATTAGTGATTTCGTAAATCCTGATTTGCCATCACAAATGAATTCAAATACTCCTTCTCTTCCTACAAATACACCGTCTTCTTCTTCTTTTTCTCAAACTGAAGTTACTCATCCTTTATCAGTTGCTCCAGTTAGAAAAAGTCAAAGGCATACACACAAACCATCTTGGTTAAATGACTTTGTATACAATAGTGTACAGTCCACTATTGCTGATCCATTTGTTAGACATTCACAGACATCATCTTCTTATACACCAAATACTTTTCCTTTTGTTGTTTCTCCTCATATCACCCCCAGCTACATGTCTTTTTTAGAAAATGTGTAAAATATTAAGGAACCATGTTCATTTAATCAAGCTAGAACTAATCCCAATTGGATGAAAGCTATGCAAGATGAATTGCAAGCTCAAGAAGCTAATGAAACTTGGGAGCTTATAGAGTTACCAATTGGTAAAAGAGCTATTGGTTCTAAATGGGTTTACAAACTTAAACTCAATCCGGATGGTAGTGTACATAGATACAAAGCACGTCTGGTGGCCAAAGGATACAATCAGATTGAGGGTGTTGATTACACAGAAAGTTTCTCTCCAGTTGCAAAAATGGTGAAAGTTCGTGTTTTACTTGCTGTTACTGCGGCAAAGAATTGGCCGTTGCACCAACTAGATATAAACAATGCCTTCCTTCATGGACATATAAATGAAGAACTATATATGTTACCTCCAAAGGGTTATGCTAAGGCACAACCTCATCAAGTGTGCAAGCTTAGGCGTTCATTATATGGGTTAAAACAGGCTTTTAGACAATGGAATCATGAATTTACTTCAAAATTGCAGAGTATAGGTTTCAAATAATCTAGCCATGATTCTTGCTTGTTTGTTAAACCTTTATCAGAAGGGTATCTTGCTCTCTTAGTGTATGTGGATGATGTTCTTCTTACTGGGCTAACCAAGCAGGATATTCAACTGGTGAAGGATTTCTTACATAAGCAATTTACCATTAAAAACATTGGTCCAACTAAGTGTTTCCTTAGGCTTGAATTAGCTAGATCTGACACAGGTGTTTATGTCAATCAACGTAAATATACTCTTGATCTTATTAAAGATGCTGGGTTAATGGGCTCAAAAGGTGCAACCACACCATTGTCAAAGACTTGTAAATTTGATGATGAAACTTCTCCTCTTCTTGTTGACTTTGATAAGTTTAGAAGGTTAGTAGGTCGGCTATTGTATCTTGGATTCACACGACCTGATATTGCTCATGCCACTCAACAACTTAGTCAATTTTTTCAACATCCTACTGAGCAACATTAGGCTGCTGCTTTGCATGTGCTTCGTTATTTGAAGTCTTCTCCTTCGATGGGATTATTTTTTCCAGCAAATACTGATTTTCTTCTTCATGGTTATTGTAATGCTGATTGGGCGGCTTGTCCTTTTAGTAAACGTTTACTTACAGGTTATTGTGTTTTCCTGGGTAATGATCTTATTTCATGAAAGACTAAAAAGCAGTCTACTATCTCACGTTCTTCCGCTGAAGCTGAATATCGCAGTATGTCTACCACTGTTTGTGAATTACAGTGGATTTATTATCTCTTACAGGATTTTCATTTGCAAATTCTACTTTCTATTTCTCTGAGCTGTGACAACTAAGCTGCTCTTCATATAACTGCTAACCCGGTGTTTCATGAAAGAACTAAACACTTGGAGATCGACTGTCATTTAGTTCGAGACAAGTATAAGCAAGGCTTTGTTCAACCTCAATACATTCCTTCGCGACAACAACCTGCTGATCTTTATACTAAGATCTTATCTGCTCCTCTCTTTGCTTCTCTTTTGTCCAAGTTGGGCTTGTGCGATTGGCATCAAGCTCCACCTTGAGGAGGGGATGTAAAATATATTAGTTGGTTTATTAGTTACTTAGTTTTTCAGTTAGTTTACTATGCTCTATTCATCCCTATTTTCCAGCTTCTTCTTGTGTTTAGTTCACGTGTTTCTTATTTTGCTTACATGTCATTGTTGTTAGATAAGCAGTTACTTTTTACTCATGTATATATACAGTCATAGATTCATTCAATAAGATTGACGAAATATTTGATAGATTTGTTTTCTTCTCTCAAGCTTTGTTTATAGAGCTTTTCTTCATGAGGTGTTTATTTCAATCCATATAAAGAGGTCATAATTTGCATACATAATAAGGATGTTTAGCATCCCGTTGAGTGGCTCCATAAAAATTTCATTGTCTAAGTGACCATGAAGAAATGCATTAGAGATGTCCAGCTGATGTATTTGCCAATTATGCACCATTATAATAAAAAGAACAATGTGTATAGTGGTGAATTTGAAAACTAGTAAGAAAGTTCCCTAATAGTCAATCCCCGACTGTTGAGCGTACCTCTTAGCAAGAAGACAAACTTTATAACGGTCAATAGTGACATCAATATTCTATTTCACATCCAATATCCATTTATGCTCAATGATGCTCTTGTTTAGTGAATGAGGTACCAATGTCCTTATGTGATTCCGATGAAGAGCAACCAATTCATCTTGCATAGCTCTACACCATTCTGCATATTTTTGCGCCTGAAAAATAGTTTAAGGTTCCACAAATAGATAATTTGGTTTAGTGATAGCAGAATGGGCTTGTCGTTTGTGCATGGTATTTAGCTTTAATTGCTTTTAGTGAAGTCAGGTAGGGAATTTGGGTGGTTTTAGTTGATCAGTTTGGTGAAAGGAAAGATTGACAACCGAAGATATGTAACCCTAGGCAGCTTAGAGAGTATTACGACATTACTTATATCCCATCTTATACAAATCACTTTTCTGATATCTATAACATCCTCTATTGTCGTACAACTGACTATGAAATACTATCACAATCATATACTTGGTGTAGACGTGGCATGTAATGTTTCCTTTTTTTTTAAAATCAAAATGGCTAGGAGGATATCTACTTCCATTAAAGGATAAAGTCTACTTTTCCCCCGAGAGAACATGACTGGCAAAGGTCAATCTTCTTATAATTTTTTCCCCATGTGGAAACAATTCCTTCTACGAGATGATTTATAGTAGAGTTGCCACTTGATGGGTTAGGCTAAGGCACAAACCCACGAGATTTTAAGCTTAGAAATCTTAATTTTTTTTTCCTTTAAAAATGTCTTGTGTTCCTAATGATTCTAATATTTATTATTTTCCTTTTTAAGGAATTGTGGATTAAATCAATAAGAATGGCCATCCATCAATTCTTGCATGCTAAAGTATCTTATATTTTATGATTCTAACCTTCTACCTTATTTTGATTATTTATCTCTGGACGTTGGTCCATTAGGGCGAATTGGGCCTTCGGCTCGTCTGAGGGTTTAATACATAGGTCATTTAGTCCTAGTTTATTGGCTAAACTTACTTCCAATTTTAGTCATTTCACAATAACAACATACTCAATCTAAGTCCCAAAAGACTTTACGAAAACACGTTCTCAGAAATGTTCCTTTATCATTGTTTGTGATCCATGCTAGGAAATTAAATTGTTCATATTCTGGTGTTTACTAAAATTAGTTGGAATATTGGTTCCATTTTATTCGAATGTGATGAAATATAAATCTTCTATTTATTTTTCACTTTATGGGCTTGCTTTATTTAGTAGCAAAATGGGCTAATTTGGCCCTATTTTCATTAAAGGCATTTTATATCGAAAGATGACACAATTTATTATTTGGAAAAGATTCATTTTACTTCTCTTTGCAAATCTAACATGATATGAAAATGGATTTTAGGGCATTGGCCCTAATTTTATTGGTGAATTAAATTATTAAAAATGACACAATTTATCATCTAGAAAATATTCACTATTTATTTACAAAACTATGCTTTAATGTGAAAGTTCATCTTATTTTAAAGACATATATTACTTAATATAAACATTTAATATGATGCTTGTTGTTGCTAAAATTAAATATAAGTTAAACATAAATCCTCCAAAATAGTCTCTTTGATCATTGATTATAACATAACAGCAAATGGATACATGTTATGGGATTTGCATGTTAATTATTTACATCTACACAATACCAACATGCTTAGCGTTACTACACATAAAACACCATCATGGCATACCTACATTACATAACATACACATATATATGATGTACATACTTGACATAAAGACACAACATTCATACATAATATATACATATAATATGGAAAACGTATGTAAAAATGGTATAAATGTACGAGCATGGCATTATGGCACACATGAGATTTACTAATATATATTAAAGATATATACAACATAGGCATGCATATATACAAAAGCATGCATGCAAATACATAAAGAATATAAACTTGCATTTTTATCAAAATGCATAGACATATTTAATTTTTATATTTTATATCAAAATCACTCTTTAAAGAGGACCTATATGGCACTTTAATGCTCGTATTTAAAAAAGAAGTCCAAACACATATTGGATATCCAATTGTACAAATAAAAATGTTCGAATGGACATCTCTAGGACCTACCCGAGAACAATTTAAGAAACACCATTTTTAGGGGACAAAGATAGGACATGAAACCTTAAACATAAACCCACTCCTAAATGATCATTTATAAGCAAAATAGGATCTTAAAATGGTATAAACCACTTGAAAACATTATTTTGAACATTGAAAATTATCCAAAACAACATTAATTGTGTTTACAATATATATATGAGCATAAATATAAAGGAAGGACCATTTGTATAAATGGATCCTCGGATGTTACCTGAACGAGGCAAATGATTTTTTTTTTTGTGCTTGATTCCAAGCTTATTGAAGCTAATGCGGGGACTTTTCTAAAAATGAGATTTTTGGACTTTGAGGGGTTTTTTTTTGTTGAAAAACCCCAAGCTCTCTTAATGAATAAGATTAGAAAAATAGCACCAAGTGGTTGTTTGGTTTATGGTATGGTATGATTCATTAATATATTGTTCTTGGGAATACATTGTTTGGGAGGGTGATTTTTTTGACTTCAAAAACAAGATTCAAGCTGATGATAGAATTGTGATCCTTCCTTCTATGCTTGATCCCATAAGACACTCTGTGGTTGGCAAGAGTAAGATACCCTCTCTTTCACCTAGTAACTCTAACCTGGACACTTGTATGGCCTTATCTCCCTTCTCAAATATTAATATGGGATAATATTCAGCTAGACCTCCAGATACAACCCCTCACGAAAATAATATAAAAGCAGGCCTTATGATTGCTGATAATAACACTTTGTAGAATATGAAAGATGTTTTGGATTATGATAATGACAGTCTTTATGAGACTGAGGAACCTCTAGATCCTTATTTAAGAGAGGGTTGATCTCTCTAGGACTTCTTTTTCTTTGTTTCCTTGTCATGTCGATTTTTGTTTGGAATTGTCAGGGTGCCAAAAAGAACCACTTTCTTGCATACTATTAAGTGTTTTATCCAACAACATAATCCTCCTATAATCACCTTACTTGAGCCCCGAGTAAGTGGTGTTGTTGCTGATAACTATATCTCTAAAATTAGCTATCCCCACTCATATAGAATGGAAGCCATTGGTTTTAGTGGTGGAATTTGGGTCCTTTGGCAGAATGCTTGGGAAGTTGACATCTTGGCTAGCAATATGCAGTTTGTGCATATGCGCATTTGGAACAATGGTAGAATTTTGACATTCTTCACTGCCATCTGTGCTCACCCAACTCCTTCAATTTGAGGTAAGCTCTGGCCCCACTCCATTATCTCAATGATCATATCTCTGATCCTTGGATTTCAATTGGTGACTTTAATGCCATCCTTTCTGCAAATGAGAGGCGTGGGGGTTCATCTAGGAGAACTAGTTTGCTAATTCGAATCTTTTAAACGTTGGGTATAAAGGGCTAAATTTTACCTGGAAGAGAGGTACGTTGCCAGAGAGACTTGACAAAGGTCTTTGCAACAACTCTTGGTGACTAGCTTTCCCCGAGGGCTATATCCATCACCTTGCCAGAATCTCATTAGACCATTGTTCGCTCCTTATGAAGTTTTTGAGCTATTGCCCCCCAACAGGGAATCGGCCATTCAGATTTCTGCAGGCTTGGCTATCTCCTTCAGATTTCCAGTCTTTTGTGGGATCAAACTAGAAGATTGATAAGAACTTTATGGATTCGGTGGTTTCCTTCACTAAGAAACTTCAGCAGTGGAACTCTTCCACCTTTGGGAATATCTTCAGACAAAAGAGGACTCTGCTAGCCCATATTGTTGGTATTTAGCATGTTCTTGCTTATAAAAACTTTGCCTCTTTGGAAAATCTAGAAAAAAACCTCAAGCAGGAGCTAGACCTTGTTCTCCTTTATGAAGATGCTTTGGTTCCAAAAATCCCGTAGCAACTGGGTTAGGTGGGGAGACAAAAGCACTTCTTTTTTTATGCCAGAACCATAAGAAGGAGAAAGCGCAATCGCAATGAACTCCTTCAAGATGATAAAGGGAATTGGTAAGCAGATCCAGGTACTCTTAAACACATGGCTGTTACTTTTTTCTCTAGCTTATACAATGATGATTGCCACTCTCATCCTTCTTACCCACTCAAAGGTTTCCTCCCCTATAAAGATAATTGGCTTCATAGTTTGTCTAATGATTTTACTACTGAGGAAATTCACTCAGCTTTATTTAGTATGAAACCCTGGAAATCTCCTAGTTACGATGGGCTTCATGCCGGTTTCTTTCAAACTCAATGGCAAGTGGTTGGGAATGATGTTTGTAATGAAGTTCGGAAGGTTTTGAGTGGTGGCAAGCTGGATAATACTATGAACAAGACTCTCATTTGTCTCATCTCGAAGGTGAAGGTTCCCAAAAACCTGTCTCAGTTCCGTCCAATAGCTCTCTGCACTGTTATGTATAAAATTATCACCAAGACTATTGCAAATAGACTGAAAAAGATAATGCCTTACTTAGTTGGTCCTACCCAAACTAGTTTTGTTCCTGGAAGGCACATTGTAGGCAACATTGTTATAGCACAATAAGTTATTCATTCTATGAGAACCAAGAAAGGCAAGGTTGGCTTTATGGCTATTAAAGTAGATCTTGAGAAGGCCTGTGACAGAATCAGCTGGGCTTTTTTACAAGATACTTTCCAGGATGTGGGTGTCCTTGAGTCCCTCATTCTAGTGATTATGGAATGTGTCATTTCTTGCTCCATGCAACTTTTTTGGAATGGGGATATATCGGAGGGGTTTACTCCTACTAGAGGCTTGAGACAAGGTTGCCCGCTTTCTCCTTACTTGTTTGTACTTTACATGGAGAGACTTGCTCACGGTATCTCTAATGTTGTCCGAAATAAATGGTGGTAACCCATCAGTCTTTCAAAGGATGGCCCGCCATTGACTCATCTTTTTTTTGCTGACGATTTAGTGTTGTTTGCTAGGGCTGATATCTCTCAAGCTCATGTTATCAATGCTTTCCTTAAGTGTTTTTGCGATAGTTCTGGCCAGAAAGTGAATGCCCTTAAAACTAATGTGTATTTCTCAAAAAAGGTTACTACTCAAAGCCATCGGGAGCTGAGTCAAAAGCTTGGATTCAAAGAGACTAGTGACCTAGGTAAATATCTTGGGATGCCAATGCTGCATACTGAGTGACCTAGAAGCATTACAGTTATATCCTGGATCGCATGAAAACCAAAATTAATGCCTGGAACTCTACTCGTATCTCCATAGCAGGGCGCATCACCCTTGCTGCCACAGTGCTTTCAGCTATGCCAGCTTATGTCATGCAAGCTTCTGTCATCCCATCCACTTTATGCCAGGATTTTGAAAAGCTAACTCGGCAATTTGTTTGGGAAAGAACAGATCATACTTGGAAAATGGCTCCGGTCCCTTAGAACATAGTTAATCGGCCGAAGTTAAAAGGCAGGCTTTCTCTGTGTGACCCTATCCTTCTTAATGCAGCCTTCCTCATAAAGCTAGCCTGGGGGATTTTTACTTCTTCAGATCGTCTGTGGGTTTAGGTTATTCATACTAAATATAAATTCAATGGAGGCACTGGTGCGTGTCCTACTGCTAGCAAAGCCTCTTCTATTCTCTGGAAAGGGATCCGTGCTAACTGGAGCAACATCTCCATTCATGCCCTGTGGTCAATTGGTAATGGACTGTTGGCCAACTTTTGGTTTAACTGTTGGGTCCCCTGCCTTGAAACTCCTCTCTTCCATCATGCCTCTATGCCCATCCCCGAGGATCTTATAGTTCAACCTGTTGCTTTTTTTCACAGATGATGTCAATGGTTGGAATTGGAATCTTCTTGCAGAATTTTTTTCTACTGACATTTTGAATAAAATTGCTGCTATCTGCCCTCCTTTTAGTGCAGCTGAAGCTGACTTTGTGTTTTGGGGTCCGTCATCATCTGGAGATTTTACAGTTAAATCCGCTTACCTTTTCCTAAGTAAGCAAGTTTATAATGAGGGAGACTTGATTTGGAAGAAAATTTAGAACCTGCAGGTGACCCAAAGGATTAAAACCTTCATTTGGCTATCCCTTCATAATGGGTTGATGACGCAATACGAAAGAAACAGAAGAAATTTAAGTAGTTCCAACACCTGTTCTTACTGCAAATTCTTCATGGAAGACACTCTCCATGTGTTAAGGGATTGCCCTATAGCTACCCAATTCTGGATTTTGGTTCTCCCTGCACACCTCCTTGGCCCGTTTATGGATGACAACAATGTCTTATCTTAGATACGCTTTAACATTAAGCTCTGTGATCTCTTTGTTCAAGGGGTGCATTGGCTAGAGTTCTTCCTTATTGGATGCTGGCTCTTATGGAAGAACAAAAATGAAATTACTTTCCGAGATAAAAGCAAGCCCATATATTCTATTGTCAGTGAAGCCTTTTCATTTGCCTACACCTGTCATACTGCGCTTCACATGGAAAGGGAGTTTAGTGCCAAAGATCCTTATACTCTTAATGTTATGTAGAAATGGCCCCCTCCTTCTTATATAAAAATTAATGTTGATACTTCCCTCATGAATTTGGTAGGAACTGCCACCTATGGTGGCCTTCTGAGGGACAACTACGGCCGATGGACTTCTGGGTTCATTGCTAAAATAGGTACCTACCCCATTTTACAAGCTGAATTATGGGGTGTGCACTATGGCCTTAAAAGAGCTAAAGAAATGGGATTTGCACATGTGGCTGTGGAATGTGACAACAAAATTGCAGTAGACCAGATTTGCGGGAAGTGTTGTATCAATACCAGCTGTCTGTCTCTTATTAAGCATATCTGGTGCATTTCAGAAGACTTTCAATCTGTCTCTTTTTCTCACATACATAAAGAGGCCAACTTTGTTGCTGATTTCCTTTCTCATCTTGCTTACGAGGCTCCTCCTGGTCATCATATTCTGCATTCAGCCCCTTCAGGGATAGATATCTGGCTTAAACATGACTTGATTGGTATTTCTTACCATTGTTAGTTCGTATGTTTTTGTGAGCTTTGCTCACCTTTCTCAACCAAAAAAAAGTTGGAGAATAGAAGTCACTTTCATATGAATTTGCAAGTATTCCATTTCCCTTTCGGAGCCAACAATAATTTATTTCTACTTCAGGATCAATATGCTTTTAATAGCTGTTGAAAACTGATTTAAATGTTAGCAAAAAAAAAAGAATAATAAAAAAAACAAATGTAGATAAATTATGTTATGATAAGATGCTGGAATTAGATTATCTCGTAAGTAATAAGTTTGGAACAATTAAATAAACTTCAAAATTTTTTTCAAAATATCAATCTCTAATCAAACATAACAAAAAAATCTGAAAATTTTTAAATTTTTGGTAAAACGAAATTGAAAAAGATGTAATAAATCCTTTATTATTTAATTTCAAAATAAAAATAAAAAGGTACTCTTCATTGTTTAGATTACAATTTTTTTTTCCAAACTCATTTAAATCAAGCCAACACAGTATATAATACAATACAACCAACCAAATATATATATATATATATTAGTTTTGTGTGCACGTGCATTGCACGTTATATATACCATTATTTATTTGTATAATTAATGATTTGTAATAAATAATAATTAACCGTACAAAAGAAATATTAATAAATTTTACATTTATTTTGATTTTTATAAATTTTCCATTTATCCATATACAAGTATATAACTAAATTAAAAACTATATAGCCATAATGCATGTTATGCGAGTCACGAAGCGAGAGCTGGTGCCGATAGTGGATAATGATACCTTAATGAATTGATTCTCTCCCACTAGGAAAGATAAGATGCAAAAGCTTTATCCAACTTAAAACACAAGTCTTACTCTCGTGTCTTATAGAATTATTATAGTTAAATTTGATTCCTCTATTCAAGAAAAAAAAAAAAAAACGATTGGAGTGTTCATTCTGGTGACTTTCTCTCCACACTTTCCCCCTTTTGATTAAATATTCACCGGCATTGGATTGGTTCCTCACTTAACTATTGGAATGCCCATTTTGGTGACTTCCAAAATTTTTTTTTTTTGTGCTCTCCTATGATAATGGATCATTTTTAAATTTTCAATTTGGTTAACTAAAAATCGGTTTGGTCCTAGATTGATATTTCAATTAACTAAAATTTCAGTTTTCTCTCTCACCTTGTTAAATGTTAAACATTTACAAAAATTGAGGCAGGGTAACAAGTTAAACTCAATTAGATTTTTGTTATGAGTTTTTAGCTGTTAGTCCAAACTTATATATATATATATATATATATATATATATATATATATATATATATATATATATATATATATATATATATATATATATATATATATATATATATATATATATATATGTGCGCGTGCGTGCAAGATATTCATAATATTAGTATTGAGAATAATGAACCATGCGGCAAGAGCTAATCCTAGCAATCAAAATTTTCATTTATATATTTTTTTAACATTGCTGCATTTATCAAATTATTATTATTATTATATAAGAAATTTATGCGTTGATAATTTTATAGGACACTAATACTAATGAAATTTAAGCTTAATACAATTTCAATAAAATTGTGTTATAATATATTTTTCATTATCATAAATGAATATAATTTAGAATAATAATTCAGTAAGCGCTCATGCTATCACATAAGAGTGAGCAAAATAAAATTGAAAATTTGATTAACTATAAAACCAATCCAAAACCGAATTGATTTTTTAATTAATCAATCTGATAGATTCAATTTCAATTTTTATTTTTAGAATTTTCGATTTGGATTTCATTTTTTAGATATTGGTTAATCGTTAGTACATACGTACATGCATACATACATATGTATTTTTCTTGAAGTTTTTTCTTTTTCTTTTTTATTTCTCTCTAAAATTTGCATAAAATAATATTTAAAATATATTTAAATTATATTTTTATTCCTTAATTTTATATTTTTTTTATAAAATTTATATAATACTTTAAATCATATTTAAACCATCATTCTATATAGTAACCGATAAATCTTTATATATTTTATTTTTATTATACATATTGGTGCCTATATTTTACTTGATAGCATTTAATTATATTTTTTTATATATTTTAGAGTCTATATTTTAACATTTATTGTTGTTCAAAATTTTTCTTTAACTTAGAATAGAGCATGCTAATTTGCAACAACATTGAATCCACTTTATAATATTAGTTGTTAATTTATTAAATATGAATTTTGAATTGTATATTATGTTTATTTTGTAATTTTTATTTTGAATTATTTTACACATTTAAAATTGAATTAAATATGATCTATTTTTTTATAATTGTATGTTATAAATTTTAGCAATTAACCTAAAAATATTTGTAACATCCTAGAAATCACCGATCACGTGAATAGTACTTTTTAAGGTGAATAGTGCCACCCAGGACCCACTGGGTCCATAAAATTTTTTTCACCATTGGAAAGTACTATTCATAACAAATCTAGTGGTATAATTTGGGCTGAAATTGAGATCAAATAGATCTCCAAAGGGAAAAAATAAAATAAATAACGGGACCAATATAGTTTACTGGAAACTTTGACTGGCTTAAAAATATTTTCTGAACTTCATAAAATTATTCCGATTGCACCAATTGACTAGAAATTATGTATATGAATTTTTGAAATGATAAAATGGTTTTCTTTTTTGAAGACTTTGAAAATTCAATTTTTGGACTGGTTAAAATTTACATTCGGGGCTAGTTTGATATCGAAACGACCTCGGATTGATTCAAAATTTTAAGCATGGCCTAATTAATATTTTAGAAATTTTTGTTATAATTTTTATCAAAAAATTACTACTAAAAGTGTATTGGCCAATTAAATAATGACATATGGCATTGGATCCACTTAATATTTAATTGATTTTATCCTAAAGTAGGTCAACATTCAATGGGGGCATAAGAGATTTTTATCTCTTGGTTTTGGCCGGCCAAAGGCCATTCTTTTCCCATTTTCTGCCATGGCCTTCATTCTCTTCTTCTTCCTTTATTTTCTTTGTTTCTTTAAGCTTAATTCCTAAGATTTTTCAACTATAATCTAAATTAAATTATTTCATCTTGCTTTCCTTCATCTTTGGTTGCTATGGGTGGTGAAAGAAGCTGAAAATAATCCTATTCTTCAAGTGGATAATTTGGTGACTTGGGAAAATTTTAGTTTTATTTGATAAATAGATTAATTAAGTGTTGGTTATAGTATTGTGTGAATTATTTGAGCAAAAACTTGACTTAATCTATGGTGATTTTGGTCATGAAATTGCTGCCAATAAAAGAGCAAGGAGAAGGAAGCAAATCAATAAAAAATAAGGGAAAATGCAAAATTGTTGAATGATTTGGAGTGAATTTTGGTAAGTGAATAATTTTAAATCTTTTAATTTCAAAATATATATTTTGTCTATATAATTAGGAAAAATTTAGGTTAATTATTAATTATGAATAAATAGTGAAATTGAACTTGGAATTGTGAAATTAGATGATAAATTAGTGAAATTATGGCATTTAATTAAAATTTAGAAAAGTTTAATTTTAAAGAAAAATTCGGTCACATTAAATAAATTAGGGACTACAATGTAATATTTTGGATTAAATTGAAATAATTAAAAAAATAGATGGTTTTATATTTATTGTGATTAAATTAAGTAGAAAATACAATTTATAAGGAAATTGCAATAATGTAACCAAATAAGGACCTTAAAGAAATTTGTGTATTTTTGAGAAATAAATTGGAATAAGTACAAAATAAAATATAATTAATCCTTATGACATACAAGGAGCATGTATTGGAAAAGAAAATAATAATTAAAATAAATAAATGAAATAATTGTAATTGGACCGTATGATTTTAATTGAAAAACTGGTATATTTGAAATACTGAGATTGTTTTTAATAATGTATATTAATTATTACCATGAATCGGTAATGATGTATTATTATAAATTGTGTTCAATTATAATTGTGTTTTCCCTTTAGTATTATGTGTGAAATCAGAAATTAAAATGTGCATGGCTAGCCATAGGGATATTACTGTAACCGCAGTAGAAAGTCATGGCGACTTGCATAGTGGTAACATTGATATGGTTCCACGACTGTATTAGAGTGTTTGGGGGAAATGAAAAAAAAAAGAGAAAAGAAAAATAATATTTGTGTAATTGATACTAATGGAGTACTGGGACCCACACGATCCATAATTTCGCTCATCCTGATTAGTTGTATATTCCCATGCTATATTAGGAGCAAAAGTATTAAAATACTGTATTGGCTAAAACATAAAAATTACTGTATGAGCAAAAGCGAAAAAGATGTTGCATGAGCAAAAAGTATAAAACTTTAAAAGAGAATAAAAATATTGAAGTATAAGGGTAAAATATATAAAAAAAATATTGAAATACAAGATAAATATATAAAAGAACTGAAAAATAAGTAAATTAGGACAAAAGTACATTTTTGAAACTTTAGGGACTAAAGTAAAAATTTATTCCTACAGTGTAAAGTCCGAATTTAAAGTGATAAAATTTGAGAATAAAATTTGAAAAGCCATAATTGAGAGTGAATTTCTCAAGCAAGGATAAAATAGTAATTTTATCAATAAAAGTGAAATTTAGAATTTAATCGAAAAAATTGTATAATAATGAGACTGACGAATGAAAAAGAGATAATGAAGTATAATTATGAAAAATATGTGAATGAACTGTAGTGAAATTCTGGGGTTTTAAGTTTATGTTCACCACAAGTACTTTTGTACTTAGCATACGATTTTGTACTGCACGTAGGAGACAGAGACTGAGTTTGTGTTAGAAGAAAATCAATGCAAGAAGAACCCATCATTTTGTGTTTTCTTGTTAACATGTACATATGGATGTTGCCTTGTAGAATAACATGGCTAGTTTTGGAGACTGTATACAGTTGGAGACTTGTATATATATGTTATGTACTGTAAATAAGTAGATGAAATAAACACAAGAATTGTATTGTATGTTTATATGTACACTTTTGGAAAAAATAGTTGTTCTATATTTAATTGATCTTGCAAAGAGAGAGAGAGAGAGAGAGAGAGAGAGAGAGAGTGTGTGTGTGTGTGTATTGTGGAAGTTGGATTGGATGCTTGTGAATATTTTGAGAGTATTTTGTAGCTTTTACAGGAAGGCATAATTTGGGTTTCATCCGTTATACTATCCAAATTTCTGTAAATTTAATAATAATATATTCAGATTGTGTGACATGCGAATTAATGGTTAAGAATATGGATATTATAGATGGATAATGTTATAATAATTTATGGATCACCGCAGTGTATTGTGACACCGGTATTCAAACTAATGTCCGGCTATATATATATATATATATATTGTGGAGGTTGGATTGGATGCTTGTGAATATTTTGGGAGTATTTTGTAGCTTTTACAAGAAGGTAGAATTTAAGTTTCAGCCGTTATACTGCCTAAATTTTTGTAAATTTAATGATAGTATATTCAGATTGTGTGACATGCGAATTAATGGTTAAGAATATGGACATTATAGATGGATAATGTTATAATAATTTATAGATCACCGCAGTGTATTGTGATACCGGTATTCGGACCAATGTTCGGCTATTGGGTGATACAATATTGGTTAATTAAACTAAAAAATTCAAAACCGACTGGTTGTTTAATTGAATATAATGAACTGGTTAATGGTTAATAATTTTGAAAAGTCAATATTAATTAACTGATTAATTTTTTTTTTTTTGCTAATGGATTGGTTAACCATACATGCTCATCCCTACTATCATATCATATATATTTAATCAAAATTAATTTAGTCCATAAAAATAACAATTTGTTTTATAAAATAATAATTATACCGTATACTAGATAATCAATCGTTAGCATTATTTTTCTTTTTGCACTATTAATATATTATTAATAAAGCCAAACTTAAGTTAATGCAAAAAAAAAAATTGATTAAAAAAATTTGTCAAAATATGATTTTTTTAATAGACTATGGTAATCAATATTTACAGATAATCAAATATAATTTATAAAACAATTAATAATTATTGATAATACTCATTTTATCATATTTGGATCTGGCTCAATAGTCACCGGCACAGTTAGACTCAGGCTCAGTTGCTACCTATCAGCCCATAAGCCTGCTATCTACTTGCACTGACAAAGTATCCCGAAGGTTTGATCAGACATCTGCGCTACCCTATCTATCACATCAAGCAAACTATACCCTACAAGCTGTCACATCAAATGTCTAAATTTACCAACTGTAGATATAGGAGATCTAATATTCAAGTACTCTAACCATATATACCCTAACCACTTAAAGACTATATATAACGAGAGAGACTTCAGCAACAAGGTATTACATACGCTGCTATTATCTCACTACACTTTTTCATTCTATATCCTCTGATTAACTATCGAAATGCTAGTTCCCTGCACACCAAGGGTTAGCCATTGTCTGTGCATATCAACTCGCCACATCCATAGATCGGTCTAGTTGATTCTCAATATCATTTTTTTCTTTTTATAAGTTTTAACAATTTAGGCTTATCAATTATTAACTAAATTAAACTAATTTATAAATTAAAAATTAAAAACACTAAAAAATTGCAATCCACTGTCTACATCATTAAAAATTGCATCCTCATATTTCTATATTTTTCACAATTAAATTTCTAAACTTTTTATTTAATATTTATATTGAATTCTTAAATTTTTATTTTCTTTCACATTAAATTTTGAGCTACGGAATTTGGATAAAATAATAGTATACTTTGAATATACATTAAGGTCTTGAACTTTCATTTTTATTTTATTAAATCTTTATTTGGCCCCAATGTGTATTAAATGAAAAATTTAAGGATTCAATTTGATCAAATAAAAGTTTAAAAATCTGATACTAAAAAATGTATATATTCTCAGATCCAAAGATTCATTTGTTTCATTTTAGTTATATGATCAAAATTTTTCAAGGTATTTTGGCATAATTAAGGGCAAAAGGTGAATTATGCATCCAATAAGTGAGATTTATGATTTTAAGAAATATTTTCTTCTTTTCTTTTTCCGATAGAAGGAAAGAGTGAGTGAAGACTCGAATCTGACATTTTTCACTGTATCAAGACCAATTTTGCTACCAAAATGTTCTTGAAAACAATATCTATTATTCTATGAACATTTAGTCCACATCGAGGAAAAGATTTTTCTTTTAACACATGAAAATGAAATATACTTATCGATTAATGATAACAATTAATGTTAGTTAATTGTAGTGATTAAAAATTTATTTATTTTAAATAAAATTTTAGATTTAAATTTTATAAATGGAGAAAAACAATAAAGAGAGATTTGTCTGGAGGGTGAATGAAGTTAGGGATGAGCAAAAAAATCGAAAATATGGTTAACCGCAAAATCGATCCGAAATTGAACCGATTTTTACAATTAGCCCGTCCGATAGATTCGGTTATAATTTTTAATTTTTATATTTTTTATTAATGGTTACAGTTTATGCTTTTAAATACCGGTTAACCGTTAGTACACAGTTAACTGTTATATATATATATATATATATATCTTCAATTTTTCTCTTCTAAAATTTACATAAAATAATACTTTAAAATATATTTAAATTATACTTTTATTTTTAAACCTTAATTTTTTATATTTTTTCATAAAATTTATATAATACTTTAAACTAAATTTATATTATATCATTCTCTTTAATTATATAACAATATTTATATGTAGTATACAAATAACTTTTATATATTTTTTTATCATATATTGGTGTTCATATTTTATTTAATAGTATTTAATTACATTATTATTTAAAATTTTATTTGATTTAGAATTAAACATAGTAATTTTCAATAAATATCAAATCTATTTTATAATATTAGCTATTAATTTATAAAATATGAATTTTGGCTAGTAAATTATATTTATTTTATAATTTTTTTATTAAATTACTTTACACATTGGAAATTGAATTAAATTTTATCTAATTTTTTTTATATAATTTTATGTTATAACGGTTAACCGAAAAAAATATTGGTTAACCAAACCGAAAAATCGAAATTAATGGACTAGTTTACCGAATGTAATGGACTGGTTAATGATTAGTAATTTTGAAAAATCGATATTAATGGATTGGTTAATTTTTTTGATGCTCATCCCTAAATGGAGTACTATAAATGTTTCATGAACTGAAACAAAGTAGAATAGATGTACTATAAAACTAGGTTTCAAGGCCACAATAAATCCATTTCGTGCAATTTATTCAAGATAATTTTACTCAATATTTTTTCAATGATTCACACATGCATGGACGGAATTAATTATGAGCACAAATTAACTTAATACATGTTAAAATAATTTATGCAAAATTCAATTTGATCCCAAGGTAAAATAAAACAAATTAAAAATAGTTCTATAAATGCCCTAACAGATATAAAACAGTCAAATATAGAACAACAAAAATATATGAAATTAAAGAGAGAGGGATAGAGAAATTTGACACATTAATTTATAGAGGTTCGGTCATTGCCCACATCCTCTCCTTAAGACAATTTATTTTAAGAGTATTTCTTTCTAATGTGACTTTATTAGCATGCAAGACTCAAAAGCCGATTGCAATAAATCTATCCAATTTTTTCTCCTAAGTGAAAAATTCTAAAATACTTTTTTTTTTCAAGCAAGAGGATCCATACACCCAATCTTTTCCCAAATAAAAGACCTAAATACTTGCTTGTTTATTTCCTTAGCTCCTAACAACCTAACCTCATATTATCTCACATGGTTTATGTTGGCTCTAGGATAAATCTCAATTTTAATGATAATAAAACATTGTAGAAACTTTGTAGAAACTCTATTTAATTATTTATGTTTCAGCTTAAACTTCATTAAAGTGGGCAAGATTTAACTAAGAAATACAAGCCAAATGTATGAAGTCTTTGAAGATTTTAGTTCTGTAAGAAATTCAAAAACTTACAATACTAATTTTGTAAAATATTTTGTGGAGCTTCTTGTACTTCTTCATGCATCATAAATCTCTTTTATTGTATGAAATAAGTTTTACATGCATTAAAAATATGTGTTAAATTGGTTTTCTATTGTAATAGAAAAGGTGTCAAAATTTCCTTTGAAAAGCTGCTAGAAAAGGTGTTAAATAAGTTAACCAGAAAAGGTTTCAGAAAGGTTTTCGTTTCTGGTCAGCAGAGAAGTTAACTCTTCTAGTCCACTAGAAAGATTTTTAAGAATAACTAGTTCTGGTTTTTACCAAAAGATAAAATAATGGTTAATTTTGCTTGTTAACAGTTTGTCTTATCTATAATGGCTATAATGGATTTTTGCTATAAATACTTGTTGTTTTTCATTCAAAAAAGGTTTAGAAAAGTTAAAAAAATCATATTATCTCTATAGATACAAGCTTTCATTTTTTTCATTATCATTCTCCACATCTTGCACTTTATATATCATATTCTCCTCAATTAGATTATAATATTTTGTTATAATTCTTTTGTGAGGGAACTCAGTTAAAGATTGTGAGAAGGGTTTATTAGAACCTTAGGAATTATTGTAAATTTTTCATCTTTTACTTTACTTGGAAAAAAGGTTATGGGTAAAATATACTATATTTGTATATTAGTTTTAACTATTGCCCATTAAAAAAGTTATTAATGGGTTAGTGGATTTAGGCTGCTAGACCAAACCACAATAAATTGATTGTATTGATCTCATTCTTCTCCCTTCTTTTCTATTCTATTTCTAAAGTGATTTTAACAGTTTTGGTTTTATTTAGAAAATCTTTGTTATAAAATATTTCATCTCAAAAATATTTTTGTTATTAAATATATTTTCTGCAAATAAATATGTTTTAGAAAAAGTATTTGAATTATACGTTCCGTTATTCATCACATTTTGCATTCATACATTGCATATCCTCTTGCTCTGCCTAAACAAAAAACAGCACTAAAATAGCTGATAGTTTATGATAGAATGAAACTTACAGCAATAAAATGTTCAAAAATAAATGTGTTTCACTCACATGTTCTAACATTTCAACAGAATACCTTTTTATAGTCCAAATAAAATAGCTGTTGAGCGTGAAAATAATTTCAAAAATGTTTCCTTAAGTAAAGGAAATCTGATTTTTTTTTCTTAGATGAAACCCAATAGTCTAGAAAATATTTTAGAAATATCTTCCTTTTTTTTTCAAAGATATACATATGGATAACTTAGATTTTCGAAAGAATGAATCTAAATGTGCCATGATATGACTTTAAAAAATCTTTTAGTGCAGCGGATGAATTGTATGCAAGTATGTGAATTTTCAGAAAATAATTTTAAATTTGTTTCCTAAATAATGTTGATCTTAAAAAACGTTGTCCGCCATCAGGTCTGATTCTGACTTACGAGTAGAACACATTTTGTTTGTTTTGATTCAGAAAATAAATCTACCATTAGTGTTATTATTATTTTTTTTTTTTAATTTGGACTGCAAGGATAATCTTTAAAAGACCCAAAACTTAATTGATCTTTAATGTTGAAAATTCAAAATTGAGTGTTGGCCTTTTGAGCCAAAAAAATAGCCAAACTCGAAGCCGATTAATGGCTACCTATAAGCTCTCAGATGCCCATTAACTTGCAACTAGTAAATCAAAAATAAGATAGACAAAACAAAGTTACAACGATGGTTGAATGGGGAAATTTGAAAGGAATTAAGATACAATTATTTTGTGCTGACTATTTTCCATGGTGAGAATCTTAAGAAAAATAACAAATCATTTTTGTAATTGAAATTAAATTAACTCTAAAATGGCATTCCAGAGATATGGCAGTAAATTATATTATTAAATGTAACTTATCAAATTTACATAAACTTTGCATCTCAAGAAGAGAATCAATGACTTGACCACTAAGCACCAGATGATAGTGAAATTTTTGACTTATGATTTCTAAAAAGGATAAAAACTCGTAAATCGTAATAGTGAATATCTAAGCATGAACTTGACAGGGGTTAATGTTAAATCTATAATAAAGTTGTGCACCATTTGTTAACTTAACACTTAATTCGGATGAAAGAGTATATGGGATGGAGCGGTAATATTTGCTAGTATATCTGGGAAGATAGTGCAGTATGGTATAATTTAATAAATTTTTGATAGAAAAAAATTCTGAAAAATAAAATAATTTTAATAAAAAAAAGATAAAAGTTTATGAGTTATGCTAGAATATAAATAGATTTATTAAAATTAAATAAATGTGGTAAGAAAAAAATATATAGAAAACCATACAAACCCCAAATTTGGTGGTTTTAAAATTTGGAAAAAAAAAATCCATGAATAAAACAATGGAAATCCATATCCATAAAGAGTCCATCTTCCTATAACAAGTTAGTAAATCTTACCATCCCACTAAAACCATGATCCAAACAAATTGATAAGGCCATAATTATATACTTTGGCATATGTAGAGATGTTCTAAATTTTTGTGTATGATTTCAATATTTCAGGCGGTAGGGGAAGGATTGCTGTCTATAGGGTGATTTGGTGCGGTTTAATGCTCATGCGTATGTATCAACAAATTGAGTGAGCGCACTTGATCTAATGGTGTGTACATGCACATTAGCCACATAAAAAATTTCTTATCACCAATTGCAATTTATATAAATGACGTATATAGGAGCTTTATGATTCAATTGACAAGGAATAATAATAATAATAATAAACATTAAATTTGGGAAAGCCTCGATGTCTAATTTTCACCACAGGTTCTGTCTAGGAAATCGACAAACCCACGTTTGCATGTTAGCTCTTTATCAACTGCTGTATTGCTTTGTCACCTATGAAAATGACTTGTCATGTTGATAACTACACCAGTTTGATTAAGCAAATATTAATTAAATATTTTTTTGGAATAAAGCATTATTCTGTCCCTAAATTTTAATATTTTTTTATTGGATCACTGAATTTTAAAAAATACATATTGGATCTTTTAATTTTTTACGTAAAACATATTGAATTCATATGCTACATATTGGATTGTTGAATTTATTTATTAGAACGTATTGAATCTCTACACATTAGATTTAATATGTTTTAATAAATAAATTCAGGAACTTAATGTGAAATATAAAATTTCAATGTATTCTACACAAAAAGTTAAAGAATCCAATATGTAATTTTTAAAGTTCAGGAATTTAATAAAAAAAATGTTAAAATTCAAGGATCAAATAATGCTTTTTGCTATATTTTTTTAGGCATATAGAACATCTATAAATAATTCAATTTTGAAGCTTTCATTTGTTCATATAATAATGGTAAGTAAATAATAAGAAAATAAAATGCTTATATATTTCAAAAATATGTATAACTGGATGCGTGTCGTTTTTTAGTTAATTACATCAGTAGTTATCGAATTTTTGAACTTATAACTAAATGTTCAAAATAAATAATTTGTAATACAAAAATCATCAAAATTTAATTTTGTTTCAATTGAAGTAAAAATAATCTGAAAATTAATTTTTTATATAATCAGAATGATAGTCGAGCATAACACGTATAATTACTACATCATTTTCTTATCAATAACCTTTATAAGTTAAACCATCAGTTAAAAAAATTTCACATCATCATATAAATATTAAAAAAATAACGTGTACAGAAAACATAAAAAATTCAAGTAACTAATCATGATCTAATTATAAAATTAATTAATATTAAAATAACATGATAATTATATATAATTTGCTTAATTATCACTTTGATGATATAAAAAATTAAATTTTAAATAATTTTTATTTTAATTGCAATAAAATAAAATTTTAATAATTTTTTATTATTATAATTTAATTATAAATTTAAAAGTTGAATAACCACGAACGTAATTAACCTATCATTTTTGGACTTGCCCGTAAGAGTTGATGCAATAATTATAATGGAATGGTACACAAATGTACCAGAGGTTTTTTCATGGTATTAAAATGTCACTATTTTTTATTTTAGGATAAAATATTTTGACGCAACAGAAATGGGTACAAAATGTTTATATAAATAATTTTTATCAATTTTAAATTAACAACTCCGATATAGCGCTAACTTATAGCAAAACATATCATTTTTTTTCAATTTTATTTATTAAAAATTTGTTTACTGGCTTGAAAAATGTAGCACTGAATGACATGTTTTTTCGTATGTCAATATCGCTTTAATGCCGTGTCAATACTATTAACTCAAAGATGATGGAAATTACTTACAAGAATATATTTTTTTTATCAATTTTCATCAATTATGTCGCGTGCACTTTTGTACTTTGAAAACAAAATGTAAGGGGTTTTTTTGTAATTTTATCAAATTATAATTTTTAAATTTGTTGCATTGTTTGTGTTCAAATAATTTGTAAATAGCTATTTATTCTTCTTCTTCTTCTTCTTCTTATTATTATTATTATTATTATTATTATGTAAATTTAATAACACATTTTAATATTTTATCACTTGTAGGTAATTGAAAGATATCGAAATATACTGACTTCTATGTGTACACAAGAGGAGAAATAAGTATTGAAGTGTTGGATTTTCAATATGACGTATCTGGTGCAAATGCCATTACAAGGAGGATGAGAGTTAAAAATAAATCGACTATTCCTAAATTGGTCCATAAAATTTACGTAAAATTGGATTTAGATATTAACGACGCGATTTTTAGAATTATTTACAATAGTCTAATGTACAATCGAGGATCGTTATGTTGGATGTCGGTCAATTTGGCAGATGACGACGACACAAATATAATTTATGATAATTTGAGAAGATATGATGATTACAACTTGGTGGAATTAATTATTGTAGTTGGTGAAAGGGGTGCAGGAGTTAGTCGACCAACGTATTAACATGGATATCAATTGACAAGTGAGGCATTGCAAAGGAAAAACATCGAGGTAGGTTATCATCAATTGCTTAATGAAATTGGTCTTAGTCAGTCTACACAGTTCATTAGTCATCAAGATATTGAAATGTTCTCTCAATATAACTTTGTCGAAGATGCAATATAAAATTTAGATGAAAGTGCCTAACGACGATCTTATAGCCACTGAGGTGATGGTGTTTCCAATCCGCCAAGACAGTCCATAAGTTGACAAGATGGTGACTTAATTGGAACACAGGCTAGTATCAATTCAGGACAAGGTCAATTATGCTAATTAGTTAGCAAGTGCCTACTGCAAGCATGAGTCAACCTAAACGGCCAATTAGTCAGAGGGTTAATAATTTTTTTAGTAAATCACTTTTTGAAAACGGATCAGAAAGTCGTTCTACTGAAAGGAATTTTGTTAAGGGAATAGGTGTAAAGCCAAGTCATATTACAGAATCCGACAGTTAATGCTGTTCAATTTGCCATGTCCCAAATGTCAGTCGACGACATTCTATTTTCCATATACCTGCTAGTAGTCAACAACATTATATTTTTCATGTACCTTCCAATAGTCAACGACGTTCTATTTTTCGTGTTCCTGCTGACAGTCAATACCATTCTATTTTTCATATTCCAGATATCAATCAATAGCCTTCTGTTCAATAGGTGACAGATGTAGCTCCTAGTCGGTAATGACAGTCTTTCAATAGATGAGATATTGATTTACTATGTGATAACATTTTTGGCAACACTCAAAATATGGATGCAAATGAAGAGATATGTTATAATCCAGTAATGTAGATTATGAAAAAGAATAATCAATTAATTTGGGATATGATGATGATTTTAATGCTTTGAAGGGTGATGAGGAAAGTTTTAGCGTTCCAAAATTCTTTATTTAACTATCTTTATGTATTAGTTTTTCTTTTAATTTAAAAATGGTCTTAGTGTTCAAATGTTAGAAACTAACAATATTATTCAAATTGAACCCTAACTTAGCTGGAATTCCATTAAACAACATGATTTTCTTATTGCTAATCAAGATTCTGAATACTACAAATTCTAAGTCAAAGTTTAAAAAGTTTACATTCGAGAATAAATTAGGGCAAATTATACTAAATGCAAGCTAAAAGATAATTGAACTACACATATGAAATCAACACATGACCATTAACTAAATAAACTAAATAAAAGGGCAAAATAAAGATAATAAAACAAGATAAGAACATAACTACTTAAAAATAATTCATGAATAAAAGAAGTTGCAAGATCATTTAAAAACTTCATGAATCTTATAGTAAAAAATAAGCTCAATTGAGCTCTACCCCCCCCCCCTCTTAAAGTCCTTGCTATCCTTAGAAAGATAACAAAATAAAATTGTAATGTCAATTTAAATGAAGCATAAAGAATCTTAGATGAATGAAAAGAAAACCTTACTTGGATGGTCAACTTGTTGAATAGAAGAAGAGGTACAATTGTGAAAAAGAAGCATGAAAAGATGGGAATAAAGAAATAAGTTAAATACCAAAAATGCAAAATACAAATGGATTTAAAACATGCATTTAACCCGATGGGACCACTAATAAAACCCAATGAGTTAATTACTTATAATAGTACCAATTACTGGTGTTAAGTATAACATGTTTCAAAAATAAAATTCTAAGGACATAAACAACCAGTAATACAAAATTCTATCGACATCATAAAATATATCTATTTGCTTATATCAAGTATAACCTATTTGAAAAACAAAATTCCAGGGACATAAACAACCAGCAATACAAAATCTCATCAACATCAAGAAATATTTCTAATTTTTTTTTCATCTTCAATTTCCTCTTGTTCTTTTAATTCTCTATATCGCTTAATAAAACTCTTTTCTTTCTTGGAGGCTTGAATGGCAATTTACAGGTAGTTGCACTTTATATCCATTGCCCTTTAACTTTCACTCTTGAACCTGTATAATGTGAGAAATTTTCCTTGTATTGATTTTTACAACTTTCTCACATGAAATTGATAATTTCTTTTTTTGATCTAGATTATGGTCTAGCATGATAAGCTCTGGATCTTCATCTTCACTATTTTAATTTCCAGCTGAAAATAAACCAACCATATAGCTGTTTACATTTCCCAACTGTCACAATTATAACCATATTAATCTATAAAAATAACCAATGAATTATTGAATAATATGAAACAGAATTGAACAATAAGAACTAACAAAAATTAGCTATTTAAATTGAAAAAATATAATTGAATAATAGGAAACAAAACTTATATTGGAAATTATATGACCACCATTATTATAGAAAATCCCAAAACCACACTCATTATTGGATTTTTGTGAATCGCCTCTACATTGACATAATCTATTACTCAAAATGGAATTGGGTCATGTTCATTAGTTTGAAATTAAATCATTATTGCCATTTACAACTACTTTTGTATTAGGTCTAATTGATGGTCTTGTTGTTGACCTAGTTTCTAATTCATTTACTGCTTTAGTTATTGGTTTACTTTTTATTTCAACTACTATTTCAGTTGGTGTAGTTTCTACTTCAGTTGTTACTTCATACTTTTTTGAATCATCTTACAGCTCTAAATTGTGAAATACCTAAAACAAAATAACCGGGTATACGATTATTCATAAAATAAAAAATATTCAACTTTTTATACTATTTATTACCTTTTTACTACTCCTTTTGTTGTGTCCATAATTTCCACATCTCCCATAACTTTCATGTTTCCCTTTCTTAGAAAGCTTTTGGATCTCTAGATCTTTTCTTGTATTTGTTAAAGTAGGTGCTACAGCTGTGTCATCATTTGTTGGCTTATAATTTTGTGGCTTTTTTTTGTCTTTTTGCTTTAATTTCTTTGGATTTTAAGGCATTTTATGAATAGAAGGTGGTTTAATTTTTTGAAAAATGCTAATTTTCTAAAATATCCTACCCCTGATTGGTTGCATTTTATTCAAGTAAGTTGCAACATAAATATCCTTATAATAGTAGGCTGAGATGTGATTAACTAAATTTTCTTCTTTATAGTAATACGCAATAGTGGCATAAGGGTATGGAATGCCAGTTAAATCCTAAGGCCTCAATTATATATCTTTTTTTTTCAAACACAACATTATGTGATTATTTGTTATGAATAAGCATGTTTAAATGATGTGTTAAGTGATTGGTACACCTAAAATTTGTTGAGATATAAATCTGGATCAAAGGGAATGTAAAGGCATGTTAGAATTAAAATTCATCCATTGTTGTAACTTTGGATCTTTTTTTCCTTTATTCTGTAAATCTATGGTTTGACATGTTTTTATTGTATTTTGTGCATGATTTGGTGTTAGAACATTGTTTAGCATTATTTAGGGCCTGATAATCATGTGATTTGGGTTAAAATATATTTTGCATATTTTTAGCTTTAAGTTTCCACATCTCATTCTATCTAGCGAGTGATGGAGAGGAAAATGACTCGATGAACGCCTGTCTATCAAAGCAATGGACAGGAATTCACAAGCCTTCTTCTCGTCCCATCCCTCACCCAACTGTGGGCATCCCTCGCCTATTTAGAGTATTTGTGGCTGACTTTTAAGCATCTTTCATCATATATTTTATGTAGTTTTTTTTATTTATGTCATTTATTTGATTTCTACAATATTAATGCATTATTCTGTATGATTGAATTATGTATGCAATTGTATTCTATACTGCATATATAAATTTATGATTTCTTTTTGTTGTATTTGTATTATATTATTATGGTACTAATTTATTTTCCTTTTGTATGATTTATGTTTAGTATGTAAAATCTTTGCTTTTGGAGAATTTTTGTAAGTCACTTTGCATGTGGATTCATACCCCTATTCAACTGATGACCATTGTTCATCCCTAATTATCTCATTTAGTCATTTATTTTCCTATTTTGTCTTTATTTATTATTTTGGTTATTTTAATTATTTTTATGTTTGTTTATTTATTCGGTATTTCTGATGTATTTTTTTATTTTGGGGATGTAATAGGTAGTAAGAAAAGGTTTTTTATATTAAATAAATTAGGTTTTCCTTCATAACTTGGAGCAATGTCTAATTTTCATCTGAAGCCAAATAAAAAGAAATAAAAAGGGTTTTTGTACACATGCATGAGGGAACCAATATTTCCAACTCAAATAAATACGCCAGTTTATATATGTAATTTATTTTTCTTACTGGATGATTTACTCATGTAAAAATTTAATTTGAACTTTATTTTAAGTTTTTATTTATTACTTTCTCTTCTATGATTGAGGTATTTATTTAATTCTATCCCTTACATCGTATGAGAGAGAAGAGTAGATTAATTTTAAAACTCACTTGTAAAATAACACCTAACCAAGATGCATAATAAGAGTGATATTCCAAACACCAATATCTATTTGGGTATCAAAAGGTCAAAATTTATTTTTAGACATTCTATTGGGTGGCGACTTTATGACACCTACCTTTTTTAGGCCCATTAGTACATGCCTTCATGGATTGACTATCAACCATAAATTAGGCTTGATCCCTCTCTATGGTGAAGTGGCCAATTCATGATTAAAAGTGAGCCCCCTCTAATCTTGGACTACAAAAGTGGACCTCTGAGAATCCAACAAGAAATGAGCAATTGCTCTAATATACGTCACAGTAGCAACTCTATTGGGGACTATAGAGACCTTTCTCCTAAAAGCATCTTGGTTAAGTTCTTTACAATTGGTTTTTATTATTAATCATATCTTGTTTATAAATTGCATTTCTTGCATACATTTTAGAGATTTTGAATTAAGTTAGGCATTCCTTTTTATCCCCCATGCTATCCTAAAGTACACTCTACATTCACTCAATGTAGAGAGGTATCCAAGAGACTCACTAGCAAGTATAGTACCAAATGGTATATAAAATGGTGACCCATCGATCATTATGCTCATAATGAGCTAGATCTATTGGTAGGGACAACGCTTGGGTAGCCTTAAAGTTACATCACCCTTGACTTAATCCCATATAATGATAATATCAACTTCCCCTAAGTTGAAAAACGATAATAATATTTGCATGCTATATGGATCTTTATGTATTGACTAAACTCAAACAAATTATAAGGGTACCGATCAAAGGCTGCCATATCCCGGTGGACCTAACCCAATATGTATGAGTTAGTCAAAATACATGATGGTTAAAACCCATATGCTTGCACTTTCAATTAAAGAGGTTGTGCTGTCAATTTTTCATCATGTACTATGCATGCCCATTGGGTCCTCGAGTGTCCAATAAGCTAAGTTTACCTAGAAAAAAGACTGTATGACCTCCTGTATAGGAGTAATAAGGTTGAAAGGCTATTATTTATGCTTGTTTCATTAATGCCTAATGAAAACATTCATTGCATTTATGTATCATATATATACCATGCTCATGCATCATTAACCATGTATCACTCTTAACATTTAACTCTTATAGCCATCATAGACTTATCTAGATGGTCCAGAGGGTCAAACATTTGCCTGGTCCGAAGATCTATATCAGGTTATTAAGGTCAAGTTTGGGTTTGGAATTTGGTTTAGAGGTCATTTTTAAGTTGGGTTCAAGTCAGTTTTCAAAAGGCAATCAAAAGACAAGATCAAAAATGGCAGATGATTAGTTGAATGAGACCAAAAGGGTAAATGAGAATGGAAGAATAGTTGATGGCATGATAATGAGATTTCCATTCCTGAGTGAAAGGCTAAATATTACTCCTATGGGGACTTCAATAGTGCAGGAAGATTTAGCTCAAAGCTTAGATAAAAGGTTTCAGGACTTTGAGGAAAGGCTTATAACTATGATTAGTGGGATGGTAGCTTCTATAGCACCAAACATTGGAACTTGACCTGTAAAACCTACTCATAGAGCAACGGAGCCAATGTATGTTAGGGATATTATCGTGGCTGCTATACCTCGAGACCTACTAAAAAGAAAAAGGAGTTATAACCCTGAAGATGATTTTATAAAAGAGGAAGATGAGGAATATACCACTTCAGTGATGAATATGAGGATTAAAGGTCCAAATGCTAAGATCCAACTTTCAAAAGATGGAAGAAAAGATTGAAGCTATGTCTCGATTGCTGTTAGCTGGTAAGGGTATGAACCTTGAAGATAGGGATTTGAATAGGGATGAGCCATTACTATAGGGTTTAAAATACCTGATCTGCTGAGGTTTGATAGTACTTCAGACCCTTTAGCCTATATAAAGCAATATACGCTGATTATGAGGGGGATAACCCTAATAAAGAAATATAAAATAGATATTTTTTTAAGCTTGATAGGACCTACAATTGATTGGTACCATAGGCTGGATAAGGATGCCAAAAAGGATTGGGATCTCTTAACTGAAGAATTCCTCAAGCAGTATGACTATAATACCATAATAGAGGTCATTCTAAAAGACCTCAAACTTCTCCAATAGAAGCATGATGAATCTTTTCTGAGTATCTCACTAGACGGACTAATAGGGTGATAGAGATAAGGGAAAACATGATATAACTATCAGATCACGTTGTTTATAAAAAATACAAGCCCGTATTTAAGGGATGGTTTGAAAATGAAGGGTCTGAAAGACTGAGAGTCACTGAATGATACAGACATAGAAGCTGAGGGAGAGTACTTAGCTAGATGGGCATGCAATAAGAATGTTAGAAGGAATTTTAGTAATTATAAGGTAGTTAGGAGCAGCAGTTGGTCAAATTGAATCGATAAGATTGCATAAGAGTTCGCCATAGAGGCTATTCAAGGGTGTTATTTAAACTTGGGTAAGTTGTTGTCTTAGGTTCTGAACTATTTGAACAATGAAGGAAAGCTTCAGCCATTACCCTCAAGGCCTGTAAAGAGTCAGGGGTTGTCCTGCCATAAGGAGGATCAATACTGTACGTACCATCAGTATTCAGGCACTTGAATGATTATTATCATAGCTTGAGGAATAAAATTCAGGATCTAATAGATCGCAAGCAGATTTTAGATCCTGAGAAGATAGATAAGAAGAAAAAAAGAGGTTGTAATGCTATTCCACCTTTAGTGTTTATGATCGAATATAATATACCTAAATGGTACATGATGAAAAACCCGTATAGGAATGAGTACATGATCATTACCCATTTTGGCCCTAAAGTAACAGAGTTAAGTGAAGGAAATCGACCAGTTTTGATGATTGATTATTAGGATACCCCTAAAAAGAGTAAGGATGAAGGAGCCTTGGTACCCATTGATATTTAGAGTTCAGCTAGTGAGAATAAGGAGGAGTTAAGAGAAGAGAAAGAGGTGAAGGTAGTCAAGAAAAGTGGAAGAGTGGCCCCAAAGGTTAAAAAGCAACTAGCTCTTATTGCAGTGCATACAAAAACAAATTGAAGAGGATCAGATAATTAAGCAGTGTAAGAAAATAAATGCACAAATTTCCATCTAGGATTTATAGTGACAATCTCATTCATACAAATAGAAGGTGGTAGAAACCCTCAGTGAATCTACTGTTACTACTATCAACTCACCCTTTAAACTATTGGATTTGGTTAAAGCAGGGACTGGAGTGAATGTTATATACTCTGATGTAGAATTACCTGCTGAAGGAAGAAATCATAACCATCTTTTGTATATTAAGGCCCAGGTGAATGGCAAACACATGACCTATTTGATGATAGACGATGGGTCTTTTATCAATGTTTGTCCTTTAGTGGCAATTCTAGCTTTTAGGTTTAATGAAAGTGTGTTGAATAAATATGATTTGACCACCTTCGCTTATGATAATTCTAAAAGGCAAGCTGCCATAACTTTCATGGCTATAATGAAGATATGGCCTACTGAGATAGAAGCCATTTGTGGTGCTACCTATTCCAGCTAATTTCTTTATGCTATTAGAAAGGCCATGGTTTCTCAAGTTGAGGAGATGCCTTCAACATTACATCAGATGATCAAAATTCCCCCATTATATTCATGTAGTCACCATTAAAGCTACTAGAGAAAACCAAGTTTTTACACTTAAGATAGCTAAATAACCGTTTAGTGGGTTTCATGTATCAGTCATCAGTGATGAAGAAGGTGAGTGTAACTTTGCTAATAGTCCTTAGGTGATCAATATGTTGAAAAAGATGAACTTCCTATCGGGTGTTGGTTTAGGTAAGAATTCCTAAGGGCCTCATTCTACTATAGCTACTAAGGGTTAGAAGGATAAGAAGGGATTAGGTTTTTTTAGGTCTAATCAGAAGGGTAAAGAAAATAAAGTAGCAAAAGGGATTCCTCACATCTCCTAGAGCTTCATGCTAGCTTCAGGTATTTGCCTTTATTATGGAGAGAATGAACCTCAGCTGATTTGGGATAAAGTAATTGTAGGGTTTGAGCTATTTAATTATGTTTTTGATTGGGAATAAAGGGTTATCAAGCCATTTGAGGGTTTTTAGAATGAAGAGATTTTTTTTGTATAACACGGCTTGAGATAAGAAAATGCCTAAAGAGGTTATAATATAGAAGTTGCTTGCTTTTCAATTAAAGGGCAAAGAGAAGATTGAGATTGAATACCCATCTAAGGCTGAGGTTGGAGAGACATCTAATGCTGCCAAGATTAAAAAGATACTTTTATAGTTTGTGTTTCGTAACTTTTTGATGAGAACATTGAATAATTTTATTAATAAGATGAATAATTTTGCTTACTTGTGTGATGTTTCTTCTGATTTCAGTATGCATAGTCATGATCATAAATAATTCATATTTGACATTAACTCAACAAATATATTTTCATTTAATCTTGGAACAAAAGAAGGTCTAAAAGAAATTTTATTGGCATCAGACATAACTCCTAAGAAAAGAGAAAAATTTGAGAGAATATTGAAAAAATATGAAAAAAACCTTTGCTTAGACCTATGAAGACATATTTGGAATATATCAAGAAATTGTTGGACATATTATTCCAACATATCCAGAGGATAATCCAGTCGAGTAAAAGTTTAGGAGACTTGGACCAGAGTGGGCCGAAAAGGTTAAAAAATAAGTTAGGAAACAGATAGAAGCTAAGTTCCTAGTGGAAGTTCAATACCTCATGTGGCTGGCAAATGCAGTTTCCATGGCTAAGAAAGATAAAAGAGTCAGATTTTATGTGAATTATAGAGATTTGAACAAGGCCTATCCTAATGATGATTTCCCCTACCTCACATAGGTACGAGTTGATAGTGCAGCCATTTATGCCATGTACAGTTTTGTGGATGGATATATAAGGTATTACTAGATCCTAAATAAGATAGTGGACTGAATTAAGATAGCTTTTATAATAGAATGGGGTATATATGCCTACCAAGTTATACCTTTTGGATTTAAAAATGTAGGTGATACCTATTAAAGGATGGCAACTAAGATACTTTATGACTTAATTCACAAAAAAAGTAGAGGTATATGGATGATATGTTGATCAAGTCAGTTATCCACGAAGGTCATTTCAAGGCATTAGAGGATTTTTTTTAGAGGATTGACAAGTACAATTTTTATCTCAACTCAAAGAAGTGCATCTTTAGGGTCACCTCAGGTAAGCTTCTAGGACATATAATGAGCCAGAAAGGTATAGAGGTAGATCCTGACAAAGTGAGAGCTATCAGAGAGATGCTGGTACCCTAAAAGGAAAAGGAAGTTAGAGGATTCTTAGCGAAAATTCAGTACATCTTCGATTCATAGACAAGTTGACTTCGATTTATGAGCTAATTTTCAAACTACTTAAGAAAGACTGGCCAGTGGTTTGGAATGAGGATTGTCAGAAAGAATTTGATACCATTGGAGAATACCTTCTTCATCCACCAGTGTTAAAATTACCTCAAGCAAGTAAGCCTTTGATTTTGTACTTAGCTATATAGGATAGTTCAGTAGGAGTAATGATGGCTCAAAAAGATGACTTTGGGATTAAGTATGCAATGTACTACCTCAGCAAGAAGTTTCTTCCTTATGAAACAAAATACATAAAAGTTAAAACGATTTGTTTCGCAATCATATGGGCATTAAAAATCTGAGATACTACTTCAACTCTTATAAAATATAGGCAGTAGCTAAAGAGAACCCTCTTAGGTACCTACAAGAAGTGCCTTCGCTCTTAGGAAAGATGGAAAGATGGTTAATCTTCCTACAAGAGTTCGATATAGAATACATCACTAAGAAAACCATTAAAGGAAGAGTGATAGCTGAGTTCCTAGTTGATTAACCTTTAGAAGGAGAAGAGGTAAGTTATGAGTTTTCTGATGAGCATATTATAGCTATAACGATGTAGGGTTGGCAAATGTACTTCGATAGAGCTATAAACAATAAAAGAGTAGGAGTAGGAGTGATCCTAATGACCTCAGAAGGAGAGAAGATGTTGCTAGCCAAGAAAATGAGATATAAAGCCATAAACAACGAAGCTAAAAAAAGCCTACATTTTTTAGTTGAAGGCTATGTTGGCTATGGAGGTAAAATCCATAAAAGTGTTTAGGGACTCATCTTTGGTAATTTATCAAGTAAGGGGTGAATGTTCAATCAAAGAAGAATGATTATTGCCTTAGTTCAAGTGCTTGAAAACTTTGAGTAACCAATTCAAAGTCTATACTTTTGGATATATGCCTAGAGAGAAAAATTAACTAGCAGATGCTTTAGGCATCCTAGTATCAATCTAGGATAATCCAAAAGGGGTAAGTTTGAAACTTATGCCGATCTCGAGTTTTGAAAAACCATGTTTTGAATATGAATAAATTATAGATATCGAGGTGGATGATGGGAAGCATTGGTATTATAACATTCAAAACTATTTGGAGAAATCAGAATTCCCTAAAGAAGCTATGGAAAAGGACTAGAGGATAATTTGTAAGCTGTCGACCCAATTCATTACTATAGGAGTAGTGTTCTATAAAAGACAACATGATGGAATCCAACTAAGGTGTTTAGCCTTAACCAAGAAGTGCACTTAAGAGTATGTAGGGCCCATATAAATGGTTTAGCCTTAACCAAAAAGATTATGCATTAAGGGTTCTTCTGGCTCACAGTGGATAATGATTATACCAAATATGTCAGAGAATGCCAACTATATCAGTTGTATGCATACTTGAGGCATTTACCTATTTCAGAGTTGTGCAATCTTATGTTACCATGGTAATTCTCTACTTGAGGCATAGACATCATGGGCGTGATCCAGCCACCCATTTTGAATGGACACAAGTTCATCATAGTGGTGATTGACTACTTAACCAAATGGGTATATGTGAGGGATATGGCTAGGTTCATTGAAAAAAATTTGATATGCAGATACGGTTTGCCTCATCATATTATGTCTGACAATAGGTTATAATTCTCTGATGAAACTAGATAGATCCTCATCAAGTATGGGTTTAACATTATAAGTCCTCTCCTTATAGACCTCAGGCAAACGAAGCAGTCGAGGTATCCAATAAGAATGTCAAAAGAATTCTAGCCAAGATGATTTGAACTTATACAGATTAGGCCGATAAGCTACCCTGTGCATTATGAGGTTACAGAACCATAGCCAGGACTTTAATAGAGGTTACTCCTTTTTCTTTATTCTGTAGGATAGAAGCAGTATTGCCAATGAAATCAAGCATCAATCCTTGAGGGTAGTTTTAGAAGCTGAGATACCAGAAGTAGAATAGGCTAGACAAAGAGTATCCAACTCAACCTATTTAATGGGGATAGAATGAGGGCATATTATCATTATCAAAATTATCAAAAGAGTCTTTCTCATTCATTCAAGAAGAAGGTTAGGAAGCATTCACTGAAAGAGGGAGATCTAGTGTTCAATTAGATTAGGCCGAGGATCTCAAATATTCGAGGTAAGTTTAGGCGCACATGAAAAGGACCTTTTGTGCTCAAAAAGTTATTATCTAAAGGAGCTATCATTTTATCAGATAGCGATTGAAATAAGTTCAAAGAATCGATGAACATAGATAGATTGAAAAGGTTCTATGTCTAAGACTAAAAAGAGAAAAAGAAAAGAATAAATGTCCCAAAGATTAAACAAAAAAATGATGACCTTGCTAAAATTGGGTACCTCATTAGGGTAAAAATAAAAAAAAGGAACATTGGATAAAAATTAGAGGTCGAGAGAAAATAATTAATCATGAAAACCCGAGAGGCCTGATTGATTATTGGAGTTATGATACCTTTAAAGTTTCATGAAAGATTTAATAATATGTGTAATTGGGATAATATCAAATGCTGATCATATGTGCTTAAATCAAAAGGAAATGTCATGCATGTACCCATAGCATCATCAAAATATTCAAAAAAACTAACATATTCATTTCACATGTTCAAGTTTTAAAAGTTCAAATAAAAGCAAAAACATAATCTATAATAGTATCTGATCTAGTCTATCTGTATCACATCTCTCTCTCCATTTGGATGCTCAAGGTGAAATAACCTATTGTCAACTGCTGGACTGGTGATCCACTACTTGTAGAAGGTAGAGGTAGTCCTTAGAGAATTAGGTCTAAATCCTCTGATAATACTCTGACAGAAAAGCATGGTTATATCTGCCACCTCAAAAGCCTAACTGGCATCGAACAACATCCTGGCACTCTCCAAACTATTGAGTGCACTAGGCAGTAACATAGAAAGTAGCATCATGTGGGCCACATGCAGGGACACATCCAGATGGTCCATCCTAAACCATGAAGATGATAGGTAACTAGGTGCACCTAAACATAATGTCATCATCTATCAAACAGCCCAGCTAGTCGACTCTATCTTGGTCTATTAGAAATTCATGCTGTGGATGTTTGAGTATGACATATCTCATAGGATAAGTGCCTATAGCCTTAACTCAAGGAGGAGGCTCAAATAATAGCTTTAACTTCTCACGAAGCCATACCTAAAAAAAAAGTTGTTGAGATGAGTTTGATTCATTTAAGAAAAAATAAGGTAAAAAATTATATAAAAATCGAAAAGGACATATTTTTCAATAAGAAAAGCTAACATAAAAACCAAAAAGGAGCACGCTACCTTCAAAGCTAAAGACATACTTGAAGTATTATATAATTGCTAGTGATTCTAGAGAGAGGATAATAATGAGCAGTGTCCAAGCTAATGATGGTCTCTGCTAAGACCAGGGGATATGGGTTGCATCCCCAGAACACACCATCTACTGCAGTGAATAACTCCTAGTCTCTAGTCATGGGATCGTCAATGCGCATCAACAAACACCATGCAAGCCAACAAAGTAGTATCAGACTAAAATGGAAAGTGGGCACATCGTCAAAGTTAGCTAATACATCAATTAGTGGCTCTAATGAGAATGTCCTTCTATAAGGTATTAAACCCCTAGCCTTGGAAGAAAGGATGCCGAGAGCACAGGCTACATCTTTAGGGTATCTAGAACCAATGAAATGTGGGTATGGCCAGGTACCGGGCTTAAACCTAGCATCGACCATCATAGTAAACTCCTATGGTAAAGGATATAACTCCTCGTGAGTAAATCTAAACACATGGAGCCTTGGATCTTGGTATTGAGCAATAGCAGGTAATAGATTCCTATCTAGAGATGCTCCTCTTAGAAACCTCAAACTCAAATATAGAGCCAAAAGAAGGTCCTCCCAGGTTTTTAGGTCAACTAATAGTTGGTGT